>JAVLUX010000031.1:26787057-27387057 GCA_032164185.1 Moxostoma hubbsi | reverse complement strand
AGAGCGAAAGTCCTCTCAGGTAAAAGCAGAGGTGGAGGTGTATGTTTTATGATCAACAAATCATGGTGTGATCAGAGGAATGTACATTTTATCAGGTCTTTCTGCTCTCCTGATCTGGAATTTCTCATGCTTCTGTGTCGACCATTCTGGCTACCGAGGGAATTCACAGTGGTCATTATCACAGCTGTGTACATCCCCCCACAAGCCGACACAGACCGGGCACTCAAGGAACTGTATGGGAGTATAAGTCAGCAGGAAACCGCGCACCCTGAGGCCGCGTTCATTGTTGCCGGGGACTTCAACAAAGCCAACTTTAAAACAATAGCACCAAAATACCACCAACATATCAGCTTCAACACACGAGGGGACCGTTTTGGATCATTGCTATTCTCCTTTCCGGGATGGCTACAAATCCCTCCCCCGCCCACCATTTGGCAAATCCGACCACTCTTCCGTTCTGCTTCTGCCCGCTTACAGGCAGAAACTGAAACGAGAAGCACCCGCCCTCAGAACGATCCAGTGCTGGTCGGACCAATCAGACTCTATGTTACAGGACTGTTTTGATCACGCGGACTGGGAGATGTTCCGGTCCGCCTCCGATGACGACATCGAGGTTTACGCTGATAGCGTAACGTGTTTCATCAGGAAGTGCGTAGAGGACGTTGTTCCGACAAAAAATATACGGATCTACCCCAACCAGAAACCCTGGGTTAACGGCGATGTTCGCGCGGCACTTACTGCGCGGACCACCGCTTTTAATTCCGGGAACGCGGAGGAGCGTAAACAAGCCAGTTATGCCCTCCGTAACTCCATCAGTGCAGCCAAACGCCAGTACAGGCACAAAATTGAAGGACAGTTCAACACCACTGACTCCAGAAGTATGTAGCAGGGAATTAACACCATCACGGACTATAAACGAAATAAAAACTCCGCCATGAACACCATTGCCTCTCTCCCGGACAAGCTTAATACATTTCATGCTCGTTTCGAGGACAACAACAACACCGCCCTCGCGGAGAGAGCACTCGCGGCCGATACTACAGAGGTTGGTTAACTCTCCGTCTCTGTTGCGGATGTAACCCGATCCTTTCGACGGGTGAACATTCGCTAAGCCGCGGGTCCAGACCGCATTCCAGGCCGCGTCATCAGAGTATGCGCAAACCAACTGGCTGGTGTTTTTACGGATATTTTCAACCTGTCCCTCTCCCTGTCTGTAGTCCCCACATGCTTCAAAACATCAACCATTGTGCCTGTACCGAAGCAATCAAAAATCACCTGCTTAAATGACTGGCGTCCTGTTGCCCTCACCCCCATCATCAGCAAATGCTTTGAGAGGTTGATCAGAGATTACATCTGCTCTGTTCTGCCCACCTCTTTGGACCCATTGCAGTTTGGCTACCGCAACAACCGCTCCACTGATGATGCCATTGCATCTACACTACACACTGCTCTCTCCCATCTGGAAAAAAGGAACACATATGTGAGAATGCTGTTTGTAGACTACAGCTCAGCATTTAACACCATAGTGCCCTCCAAGCTTGATGTGAAACTCCGGGCTCTGGGCTTAAACAGCTCGCTGTGCAGCTGGATCCTGGATTTCCTGTCAGGCAGACGTCAGGTGGTTAGAATGGGCAACAACATCTCCTCATCACTGACCCTCAACACTGGAGCCCCGCAGGGCTGTGTTCTCAGCCCACTCCTGTATTCCCTTTACACACATGACTGTGTGGCGACACATAGCTCCAATGCCATCATTAAGTTTGCTGACGATACAACGGTGGTAGGTCTGATCACTGACAATGATGAAACAGCCTACAGAGAGGAGGTGCACACTCTGACACGCTGGTGTCAGGAGCACAACCTCTCCCTCAACGTCAGTAAAACGAAGGAGCTTGTGGTGGACTTCAGGAAGAAAGACAGAGAACACAGCCCCATCACCATTAATGGAGCACCGGTGGAGAGAGTCAGCAGTTTCAAGTTCCTCGGTGTCCACATTACTGAGGAACTCACATGGTCCGTCCACACTGAGGCCGTTGTGAAGAAGGCTCACCAGCGCCTCTTCTTCCTGAGACGGCTGAGGAAGTTTGGAATGAACCACCACATCCTCACACGGTTCTACACCAGCACTGTAGAGAGCATCCTGACTGGCTGCATCACCCGCCTGGTACGGCAATAGCACCGCCCACAACCGCAAAGACCTGCAAAGGGTGGTGCAAACTGCCAGACACATCATTGGAGGTGAGCTTACCTCCCTCCAGGATATATATAACAGACGGTGTGTGAAAAAAGCTCAGAGACTCTAGCCACCCGAGTTATGGGCTGCTCTCACTGCTTCCATCAGGCAGGCGGTATCGCAGCATCAGGACCCGCACCACCCGACTACATGACAGCTTCTTCCCACAAGCAATAAGACTTTTGAACACATGATCTCTCACGATCAACAATCAGCACTGCACTTTATTAATCTTCATTCTGTCAAATATATTCTCGCTCCCAATTCAATTAGTGTATATATATATTTATACCCTTATCTAGTGTATGTGTATTCTACATTGTGTGTATTGTTTACTGTACATTGTATATCAGTACTATGTTGTGTAATTATGTGTACATTTGATATGTAAATTGTTGTGTAAGTATGTGTACATTTGTTATGTAAATTGTGTTGTGTAAATATGTTGTTTATTGTAAAGTGGTTTATGTCTCGTCACTGTCAATACTGCAATGTTGCTCGGAACTGCACACAAGACTTTCACCTACTGTTGCACTCGTGTACACAGTAGTGTGACAATAAAAGTGATTTGATTTGATTTGAAGAGGATATGTCTGTCACGTTTTACTTGTTAACATCTTGGTTTCTTGACTGGTTGTTGACATAATGGTAGCTCTAGATGTGAGTGCAAAGATTTTGCAAACGCAAGTTACAAATACACTGGGGGCTAAGCCCCCCCTGTCTTCCAATCCTAGTGACGGCCCTGTTTTTGCCATTTGTGATCAACAACCTAAATCTAAAGAGAGGCAAGGCTCACACAATGAAAGCAAAACCAAATTTAATGTAATTCTTTATGCTTACAATTAGATTTTGACATATAGTATGGTTCAAAAGTGTGAGATCACATTGAAAATGTTAAATGTTTTTCTTCTAAACCTTGATATAGAAATAGCATAAGATTCTGCTCTATTGTCACATCCTGTCTCTCTCAGTCTGGGTTTTTGTTTGACAAGACTGTGGCATTATCATCCCATGTCTTCCCTGTGTTCCGTTGTCTGTCTTTGCGTGAACGCACTGTTTCGGTTGAATTCCCTGCCATTCCCTTGCATTCATGTCAAAAGTTTGTCTATATCTTGCCAACGTGCATGTCCAAAGGATTATATTAAGCCACTTTTCCACCATCGGGCCGAACTGTTCTTATTTTAAAACCGTACCATTCCTTGCTGATCCGGGCCAGCTGGCACAGTTATGGTTTCTTTTTCCACTGTGGTGCAGTGAAATCAGGAGAATGTACACAACATATTCCAGTTGTTAGGACTGCTTCTTTCCCTGGCATCACACTGCTAACAAACAACAAAGAACACGGCCCATGTCGCAAAATGGAAAGTAAAGAGAAAGGCTAGATGTTTACCATAATTTGCTGAGGGATTATGTTTGCCACTGGACACAAACATGCAGAAAGTTAAAAGTTCCCAAAAATTGTTTATTTATTGATAAAATATTATAAAATATTGTATGAAAATAGTATATGTGAATATATTTTGAGTTCAAATGAGCTAGTAAACTACTTAAAAATAAATTTAGGCTAACATACTAGTTAAACCATAATCATAAAACGATGATGATACACTAAACGAGTCACCACCTACTAAAGCCATTCAACCAGCAAGGCTGAAAATGACCGAGTATGGTTAGCTAACCATGCTGAGAATTCCGGTCTGAGAACGGTTTATATTCATGCCATGCCGAACTGTGCTCAAGTGGAAATGCTACTGTAACCATTCCGTACCGTTCTCAGAAACATTCGGCCTGATGGTGGAAAAGAAGATTTAGTGTCAGTCTACTGGTAATTTATTAGTTCGTTCACAGTCTTCTTGCCATGTCATACTGCTGTGTTGCTTGCCCTAGGCTCTCTGCAAATGGGGAAAGGCAATAATAGGAGTCAGTGGGGCTAAATGTGATGCGTTTGGCCATGATCGATTTCTCTTATGATTCCTTCACTTCAAAATATTTTGGAAGAGCAGAATCAAAATTGTAGCATGTGTATGTTTTGGTGCACTAAGGTCTGAAGAGAAAGATTACGTGTCAGTGTCACAGTTGAACAAGCTTGAGTTAGTAGAGGAAGCTAAAGAGATTGAGGAAAATAACTGACCTGCTCAAACCGAGCCTCATCCTCGCAATTCTCCAGCACCCGCGAGAAGAAAGAGAGACCTACAGGGAGAAAAACAAGGTTGAAGGTCAAAGATGTGGCAGAGCAAAATATAAAATCTGCGATCAACATTATTGAGCTTATGTTGGTCAAAGGAATTCCTAATAATTGTATGTTTCATACAGAGCTTCACTGTCCCTGTTTATATATATATATATATATATATATATATATATATATATATATATATATATATATACTAATCAGACTTAAAAAAACTGTGTTCAAAACTAACATAATTCAGTGGGGTCCAAAAGTCTCTGACCAAATTGAAAAATCTGGGATTCAGATTCAAATTAAAATCTAGAAAGAAACAAATCATGCTTGGATAACATGGATCATCAAGTTTTGCACAATTCCATGCCTTTTTACCTTGCCAGCACGATAGAATGTTCACATTACAGCAGAAGTGGGACATACCAAATCGACAGATGTTCTGAAATTTGTTCCAGGTTCAATTCAAGTTAAGCTCAATAAACAATATTTGTTGCTTAATGTTCATTATCACAGAAAATTATTTTGACTTTTAAAATCACAGTAAGGTATTTACAATGGAAGTGAATGTGGCCCTTGTTAAAATACTCACTGTTTCTAAATTATAGCCACAAGACATAAACAATATGCATGTTATCATACCGGAGTCGTCCGCAAATGAAGTTGTAATATAGGGTATAACGTTATTCAGATAACGTTAGTAAGCATAAAAGTATACTATAATAATGTATTTTAACACTTTTCGACTGGCCCTATCAACTTCCACTGTAAACGCCTTACTGGCACTAAATGAGTTGAAATAATTTTTTGTGGTAATCAACATTATACCACAAATGCTTATGATTACGCTTAATTTGTATTGAACCTGGAACCTTCCTTTAATTTTTCACTTCAACTTTACACTCACATTGTTAAGCTGATAATATACAGTAGTTAAAAATAAAAAAGAGTGTATTAAATGCTACTATGCATGCACCTAATGTCTATATGAAAGAAATTTCATTTTTACATAAAATACATTAAAAACTATGGGCGCAACACAACCTACTAATCTAGGCTTAAATATAAACTCCTTTGTATGAACCAACCTATGATGGTGCCATTCAAATAAATGGTAAATTAAGCTGTAGCCAGTAGTGTAAACAAACAGTGTGGACACAGACAGCTAAATTAGGATTATACATACTGTAAGAGGATATCAAGCCCACAGGTCACCAAAGACCTGCCAAGTTTTGGCAACCGAAGGCTATATACCTGACAAGAGCTGGAGTACAACATTATCACAAAACTGCAGCACAGTGAAATGGTGACATGTGCAGTTATTACATAGTACACTTGGAGTTAGATTTGAGGGGGGAAAAAAAGATTTTGCAGCCCATTTTAACATTGTGTGGTTATTCTTGCCAGTGTGTGTTTGTGTGCACAAGATAAGCATTAACTGTAAACACAAATATGTTTACTTACCAACTTACACAAACAAACTGTACACACTTAGTAATATTTCATTGGAACAATTAATTAATGTTTATGAGAGAGGCATAGATATATATCTATTTGTTCTTCACACATGAACTAACATGAACTAACAACAAACAACTCTATTTTTTTTAACTAACATTAATAAAGATTCATATATGCCATAATTGTTCACTGTTTGTTCATGATACCTAATGCGTTAAATAATGTAAAACAATACTACCATTTTGTAAAGTGTTACCATGAAACAGTTCCAAACGAATCCAAAGCAGAATCAAGTGTTGTTTATGGCCGAGGAACACACAAACTGACAGCCTGTCATATATACAGACGAACGGAATGATACAAACAATAAAATGCCCCAAAACTGTTATATACAGTACTTAATATCAGCACTCTTGGAACACTGCTTGTCCAATCAGATAAGAGGACAGGAACTAACGTCCTGGTTACTTCCATAAACTCCATTCCCTGATGGAGGGAACAAGACGTTGTGTCGATATAGTGACACTAGGGGTCACACTTGGGAGCCCGAGACACCTCTGATCTTTAATAAAAGGCCATGCCAATTTGCATGAAACTCCCCCTGACATACTGGTATAATGGAGCTGGCGTGCATACTGCTCATTCAGGTTTTGTGCTGAAGAGCCGAGAATAAGGTCCATTTCAGCGTGTAGTTCAGCATTGTGGCAAGAGGGACACAACGTCAAAGGAGGTTACGGAAGTAACCAGGATGTTCCCTATCTGTCACTCACTCGATGTTGTGTCGATGTAGTGACACTAGGGTCCCCTACAAAAATGCCACAACTAGCTGAACTGTGTTACGTGGATCGGCAGTGCGAGACAGGCGGACTACTATGTGCCGCGTAGCCAGCGCACCGGGCTGGCATGTAACCTCCCCTGACGCTAGTATGAGTGTCAAACAGCCCTTTGGGGACAAGTCGACTGCCCAAAGGATAGGGAGAGGCTAGCCCAGTCTAAGACATGGGACAAAACCAGCTCAACCGGAGGTTATAGAACCTCGCAAATGTGTTCGGTGTAGCCCAGCCCGCTGCTCTGTTAGAGAGGCGCCACTGGTTAGAGCTCAGGAGGCTGCCACACTCCTGGTAGAATGGGGTTGTAGCCCTGCCGGAGGTGGCACATGCTGAGCTTGGTAAGCGATAGCTATGGCATCAATGATCCAGTGGGTGATCCTCTGCTTGGAAACAGCGCTTCCATTCCGCTGTCCGCCAAAGCAGACAAAGAGCTGCTCAGAGGCTCTGAAGCTCTACGTGCGGTCCAAATAAATGCGTAAAGAGCACACCAGACACAGCAATGTAAGGGCTGGGTCTGCTGCCTCCTGGGTCAGTGCTTGCAGTTTCACCACCTGATCCCTGAACGGGGTCATGGGAACCTTGGGCACGTAGCCTGGTCGGGGTCTCAGGATCACTTGGGAGTAACCCAGACCGAAGTCCAGACACAATTCGCTGATTGTGGACAATTCCTTAAGGACTATTCCTTAAGCTCCGCTGACTCAAAGGGCTCAAATGGAGCCCCTCGTAGGCCTTGCAAGACTACAGATAGGTCCCAAGATGGAACAAGGCGTGGTCTGGAGGGATTCAGCACCGAGCCGACTGCACATCTCTGGGTCTTGCGCCGGGAAGAACGCCACATAGCAAACAGATGCCACTTCAAGGCATACAGCCGCCTCGTAGAGGGAGCCCTAGCCTGAGTGATCGTGTCTACGAAAGCAGGTGGTAGGCCACTGAGGTCTTCAGCGTCCCATCCAGGGGCCAGATATGGAGGTTCCAGAGGTCTGGTCGTGGGTGCCAGATAGTGCGAAAGAAGGTCCTTCCTCAGGGGAAATTGCCGGGAGGGGCTGACACGAGGAGCGTGAGGTCCGAGAACCAAGTCCTGGTGGGTCAGTAGGGTACTACTAGGATGACCTGCTCCTCGTCCTCCCTGACCTTACACAGGGTCTGTGCAAACAGGCTCACTGGAGGAAATGCATATTTGCGTAGTCCTGGAGGCCAGCTTTGTGCCTGCGTGTCTATACTGAGGGGCAGTGCGTACCAAAGCGCGCAGTGGGAGGATTCTGGGGAGGCGAACAGGTCTACCTGTGCCTGCCCGTATCGACTCCAGACCTGTTCTAGGGGAAAACCAGCCCGTAGAAATGCGAGGTGTATCCAAGGGCTGAAAATGTGGTGACAGATCGGCGTGATGGCCACGCAATGTGTCCCGCGGTACCAAGCCCATCTCGGGACTCGAGTCTGGAGCCATTGCTGAAGCGGTCTCATATGCATCAACCCGAGCGGTGTGGCTACAGCTGAGGATGCCATATGCCTCAGGAGCCTCTGAAATAGTTTCAGTGGAACCGCTGTCTTCTGCTTGAACACCTCATTGGAGAGGTGTGCCATTATTGAGACACCAAACTGAGAAAAGAGATGCCCTGAACTGGGAGGAGCTTAATCTTTTCCCAGTTGTCCCGAAGCCTAGCCGGCTGAGGTGAGAGAGCACCAGGTCCCTGTGCACACACACAACACGTCTCGAGAGTGAGCTACAATTAGCCAGTCATTGAGGTAGTTGAGAATGCGAATACCCATTTCCCATAGCGGGCAAGAGCAGCCTCTGCGACCTTCGTGAAGACGCGAGGGGACAAGGACTGGCCGAAAGGGAGGACTTTGTACTGGTACGCCCGACCCTCAAATGCAAACTGCAGGAAGGGTCTGTGTCGTGGTAGATTCAAGACGTGGAAGTACGCATCCTTCAGGTTTACCGCCACGAACCAATCTTGATGCTGTACACTCGCTAGAATGTGCCTTTGCATCAGCATCTTGAACGGGAGACTGTGTAAAACCCGGTCCAGTACTCGCAGGTCCAAGTTTGGCCACAACACACCTCTTTTTTCATTACAAGTAGGGGCTGTAAAACCCGTTCTTCATGTTGGCCGTAGGGACAGGCTCTATCATATGCTTCCGCAGAAGGGTAGCGATTTCCGCGCGCATGATGATGGCGTTCTCGCACTTCACTGAGTTGAAGTGAATGGCGCTGAACCTGGGCGGCGCCTGGCAAACTGAATCGCACAGCCGAATCGGATGGTCTGGTTCAGCCATCGTGACGGGTTGGAAAGCGTGAGCCATGTGTCCAAGCTCCGGGTGAAGGGGACCAAGGGGGCAATTTTGTTGGACATACCGGCGAGTGGGGCCTCACGGTGGGGCGGAGCCAGAGAGGCCACATTGATGGGGTTTGGGCCCTGTGGCCATGCTGAGTCGAGAGACATCACGTCAAAACCATCCGGGGTTGAGCTTGTTTGGAAAACGCCGCCGGGGCGCTGAACCTGCCAAAGAGAAATGGTGGACGGTGGTTGGGGTGACGGCCGTACACACCGGTTATGTTACCCAGGGAATGAGAGAACTGCTCTTTTGTTGAATGATTGTGTACTGCAGCTACCGCAAGCCCAGATACCAATCGTCGAGCCGCGAGGGGAGAGCAGAGGGTTCCACTCCAGCTCGACACTCGTGGCTGCCCGGGAAAGCATGTCGGTCATTTCCGAATCCACCTGTGACGTGTTAATTACGCCCAAAGGGGGAAGCCCAGCATATGTTTCCGCTGGTAAATCTCAGTGCTTAATTGCTCTCAAAAAGAGCTAAATTAGGCATATAATACATGGAATGTCGAAATACATCAAACAAAGTTCTCTCTGGTCATTACACAGGCTCAGTGATAAAAGAATTAGATCAGTTTAAGTTCAATGCTTACTGTACAATGGCACCTTTACCCCAGGTAAAGATCTACATCTTTGAACCCCTGTGCACAGGAATCAGAATCCATTACAGAACTGCAACTGAAGAATAGTTTTTAACTAATAAGCTTCCTCTAAGGACAGCGTAGAAAACAAGAATAATAAGTCTGTGATGAGAAAGATGCTGCTATTAAACTTTAAGTACATTATAAGCTTGAGTGAAACTGAACAGCACAAAGAGGGAAAAAAGGCACAAAAAAATTGTCATCAAGCTGACATCCTAGATTCAAAGAAGCTATTGCTTGCTAACCATAACATGAATGCAGGGATAAAATGTGGTTATGTAACCTCATAAACTGGGCTTTATAAAAATTGATGGGCAATTTTTAAAGCTACAGAAAAATCTTGAACAGTATTCTATAACACAGTGTTTTCAAGGAATTTTAATAAGTCAAAATGGAAGTTGTCTCAAAATGTGATTCCTTATTTTGATTTTTTTTGTCTTCTATTTGTATGGTAAAGGGCCTCACTGCAACTAGTTTTCAACCATCAATCTTATTCTATCTTTTCTGAATAGTTTGTGGTTGAATATCACATGCTGATTTTTCATTGTGCTAAGATCCATGTAAAGGTACTCAATCTAAGTTATGCAGCTCTTTAAAACAGGACACAGCTCAGTAGCTGGTGTTTCCGGAAAAAACTTTTCCGTTCCAGACAATCTAGAACACTGTAATATGTGGGTGGTGGAGATAAGGGGGAGGCCGAAAAGTGAGGGAAGGAAAGGGAGGAAAGGGAGCTAATAGTCATTATACAATTACAACTGGCATCAACATCAGTTAGTTGATTGAGATTCTCATAATACTGAGACATACTGGCTACTCTTTTGAAATGTACTGCAACCTTTGAGCAGAGGTCTAGAACCTTCTATAAATATAACGGTGGTTGTCCTCGCTCATCTCCGCTTCATTTAACTCTATAGAACATTCTATGATTTCTCAATTCTCAACCCTCACACATACCCTATTTTATTAAAGACTATGATGACAGTGTTATGTACACTGAGCAACTGTCCTAGGTGCTGAAATACAAATACGAGAGAGAGAGAGAGAGAGAGAGAGAGAGAGAGAGAGAGAGAGAGAGAGAGAGAGAGAGAGAGAGAGAGAGAGAGAGAGATTCTTCACAATAAACTTACACCTCTAGCCTACAGCACATATACTCTGTGTTTGTGTTGGTGCTACTGCATTAATAGTTTCCTAAAAAAACAAACAAATAAATGATATCTCTGAATCTGTTCTTAAACTCTTTTTATGTTCAACTTTTACCAAACTGCATGCCATTTCACGGATGCATTTTTATAATTTATTCAAACTGTTTGGGGAGAGATAACACAACCCAAAATTTAAACAATTTTTTACAGCTTTCTGCAGTTTTTGTAAGGTAACGGGGCTTAAGGCCCCCCAGGGTAAAAGGCACTTTTGATGTTATTTTTCCTGGAACACTAAACTGCAGCACAAATTATGCCACAGTATTTTCCTTAACACTTGTTCATTATGCACTGCAAAATTTCCCTGATCCATGAGATCATTGTTTGCAATGTGCAAAGTTTGATTTTTAGGTAATTGAATCTAATATCTAAGTATTTTTTTAAATGTTGCAACTTTATGAAGCTAATGAGAATTTATTTTTAGACAAACTACTTGTCATTTGCAGTTTTGTTCAAGATGATTAAATCAATTGTATTTTGAATATATATCATCATTATTTGTTACTCAGAAAAACATCTTCCTGTCATTTAAGTATTTGCCTAAGTTAAAGAATTTGACCTATAACTATTGTCTATATTTACATCACCAGCCAGGTGGTCTTTTACATTTCTTTACCCAAATTGTAGGTTTTCCACTGCCCCCTTTAAAAAAAATGATCGAAACAACCTTCCCTTAGGCTATTATTTCTTTTCATTCAAATTATGTTGCTCCATCAATAATCAAAAACAACAAATTTTTCAATGTTGATACAATCTTATTTGACCATAAAAAAAAAATTATCTTGCCTTTAGCCGCGTTGTACTCTACTTTTGTGGACCTAGGTAAAGAAACCCAATATCCATTTTATTGAAATAACTTGCTAGGCTACAGTTTGACAAATCACAAATTGAATCACAAAATAGTCTGTCATATACTGCAGAGACAATAAAGAGCCCTGATTTAACGGTAAGAAACTGAAATCAGCTATGCAAGTAGAGCAAGATAAATAGTGTAGAGATGCAAACATACCAACAAACTCAGTGTTAAATGAAATAAATGAGTATTTTCATTACCTCTAAAAGTCACTTTGGCGATTCGGTCCCCTTTCCCACGAAGCTCCGTGACCGTCTTCAGGGTCACTACTAAAGCCATTTGAACTTAGAAAAATCTAATAGAAATCACAGATGAATTTTAAAAAATGTCATCATCATAAAGACCACTGGTGTATCTAACACAGCACTGCGCAACTTGTTAAAAAATCATGTCTAATTCGCCGGATACAACAGGGCAATTATCCTCCCGTTGCACAGGCAGCATCTTCTGTGCGCAATAACGCTTAAACAAGTTATTAATAATTAAAGAGCTTTCATTTTCTCCCGCTTTACTATGCGCACATTCACATTCGTCAGATCCGCTCCGAGACTCTCTCATACTGCTGTGCGCTTCGCCGCTCAACATGAAGCGCAGTGCGATGGTGAATTATGCCAGCAGAGGGCGCTCGCACACAGTACAACCACTTCTCACTAAACAATTTTCTCACAAGCTGTACAGTTTTGGTTTCTAGGCAACCATTTGTTGTCTCATCAGGTGTTGTGCAAATTTCGTTTAGATGTAGAACTGACAGCTTATGATTGGATTGGATTTGTTGTATCCAGGAAAAACCTACAATCCACCGTATCTGATGACTGGGTAAAATCAATGCAAAAAAGCAAGATTATTCAGAGTAGCGCCATGTTACAATTTTGACGGAAATGAAAACGAGGCTGTGAGTGATAAGTGGTCTCTTAAGTAGATTATATAGTTTAAATGGTTGTTGATCATTCAGCTGACGAAACACAGAAAAAAATATCTTAAAAAAGTAGATGTGGACTTGTGGATGTGGACCTTATTCACAGCAGCGCCATATTTATTTTTGACGGGAATTACAACGAGGTTGTGTGGAATAGTAGTCTCTTCAGTGGTTGTACAGTTGTGTTTTTGGATTATTCAGCTGGCAAAAAATTGAAACAACTTATTCACACAAAAAAATAAGTAGAAAAAAAACTAGTTGTGAGAAAGTAGATGTGATCTTAAAGGTATACCTTATTCACAGAAGCGCCATCTTTTAATTTTGACGGGAATGAAAACGAGGTTGGGAAGGATAGATGTAGGGCCTACAGTTGTTTAAAGTGTTGTTTGATTGCCCCGCTGACAAAACATTGAAAAATATCTTTCAATGAAATTTAAGTAGACATGAGTTGTGGAAAATGTATTCACAAATGTGATCCAGGAGCTTTTTGATAGCTGTATCATGTCATTGATGATTAGTCTATCCTTAAAGCCTCGTTTTCATTCCCATCAAAATATAAACATGGCTCTACGCTGAAATAAGGTCTATTTCTATATTCTGCAAACAACATGACTTTACAACTTTTTATTTCATGGTAATTAATATGTAAATAGTGCAATTGTTGGATCATTTAAAGGATATAATGGGCATGTCTCAACTACAAAATTCCTGTATGAGGAGACCTTTGGCAGTTTAACTCAAAAGTACTTCCAAAACACCGGTCTGCCAGCATGGCATCAACCAAAAGAGATGGCTTGTCTGGGACAACCCTCTGCTACCATAGAAAATCCCGTCATCATGCCATACTGAGTCAGGTACAACATTAACTTTAAACGGCAGGAGGAGCTCAAGGACTTTAATATGGTAAGGAAGAGCTTAGAAGAGACTGTGTAATCATGGTCTGTGGTGCTAATTTGATAGACCAAATCTTTTATCTCACAGATATGGGTGAATACAAAGTGGGATAACTTGTAAATTGGGACACTGACGCCAAATCATTCAATATATCATTGTGTCCATTCTTCCACTACTAAAAAACAGCATTAAGTTAATCATAAACATGGGATGTCTTTGATGTCACCATTTGAATCATATATTTAAAAACAACACAAAAAAGGTGTCCTACTATGTTTGTATTCCCCTATTAATTCAATGGCAAGTGAATATTTTAAAACTGTGTTCAAGATAATTTAATAGAGAAAGTGAACAAGAAAACGTATGTTGTTTAGCAGCTCACCTTTCACCAAACACTGCTTATTGTTCCCCAGCTGTCACAGAAGCACAGGGAAAATTACAAAGATAAGACTGCCTCTGTGAAGCCTGTTAATAGCTTTGAAAGGAGCCTTCCAGAGCCAATTTAAGGACTGTTGTTGTTTTTGTTGTTGTTGTTTTTTTGAGAGCCATTAAACATAACTTTGTAATTTTACATTGACTTTTGATTGTTTTTACTCTAACCATGCTGCATTAAAATTACTTTAATGATAAACACATTCAAATATTTATTAATGAAGGGTGAAATATCCATATGTAAAAGCAAAATAACTGGCATAATACAGATTAACCTCTAAATATATGAAGGATTCTTATAAAACATTTATTGGCTTAGTTTTAAAATTGCTATATATTTGAGGTTGTGTAATCTCTAAAAAAAATAGTATTGAACTCTCTTATTACTCTTATTCTCTCTCTCCATTTATCCCTCTCCCTTAATACCCCAACTCACACAGATCTTACTGCCTCTCTCTCATGCCACCGTGAGACAATAAGAGACCATGGCTGTCCAGTATTTGTGATGGAGTCTTTTAACTTGGGGTTAACTGTGCTTGGAGTTCTCCTGTTTATAGGGTTTTATTTTCAATATGTTCACGTTGAGCTACTGGGTAATTTCTGGAGTCATAAATAATTTTATGTTCAAGTGAAACAAGAGTTTTTAAAAAAACATTTTTATCCCTTCTCATTTAATTAGGGATTACATCATGTCTGCATTAATGGTACTGAAATGACAGCATGCCTCCAAAGAAGATAATGAATTCTCAGAGAATCCAACACAACCAAGATTGTCACCATACAAAATTATTACAAAAAAAATTATAATACATGAGTTTACTGTATGATAAAACATGTTCCTTTCTCATTTGTGCTTATTGGAAGAAGTTTGCAAAAAGTTTGCATGCTTCCAGAGTACATATCTGTATCACAATTTTCTCTGCAGTTATTACCCTAATTTTGGTCCTTCTTTTCAATGCACGGGTAAATTACACTTTAGAATGATAGCGTTGAAGGCAACTATAGCATACATTTTCACGTTAAATAATTTATTTTAGAGGAATGTCTCTGACAGAGGCAGTAGCTGGGATACATTAAAGCATGTAATATATTTTGGCTCAAATGTATTGCCTTACAGTCATTTCTTTTTTTTTAAATGGCAGGATTGAAAACGAAAACAAGCTAAGAAAGGAGAGAAAGTACCTCTGCTGGCCAGAACTGCTATTTGACTGTAGGCCTATTACTGTATATTGTGACGATTATCTTAAAAACGAGTGAGTGCTCTTTCATCTACTTCCTGAAGAATAAAAAACTAAGATCCTCAGACTATAAACGTGCACTATTTCTTCAGTTCGTAAAAATAGCTAGACGCGTTTTCCACAAATTACGCGTATCCACTTAATTTTGTACTTTAATTAAGATTCTTGTCTCACACACCAACTGTCCATTAATTAACACATTTCTTATTTTATTTCTTCTTATTATTTTTATTATTTTCTGAATATGACACACTACAATGGTATAGAATGCATAGTTTTTATTATCGATCATTTTGCCATGTACTTTTTGCAATATACCGTTTTACCAAGAGGTTTAGGTAAACACGCTTTAAAAATGAACTGGACATGATGAACAGCTCCACATTAGAAGGTAGTTTATTTCCCCCCCCCCCCCCCAAAAAAAACTGTCCATCGCTTTGTTCTGCAAATATTTGGGCAGCTCCAAGTCCCGTTCGTCCCCTGAAGAGGGAGACAACGTCTAGGTAGGAGCGTACAGACTGACGATGTGAACAGGCACCGAAACATCCGAGCATCCCACATCCCTCCTTGCCTCAGTGTATCGGATCACGGTAATACTGAAGCGCTATTTGCCATGTCTCCTGCACGGGCACGGGCTCTTCTCGGGCTCCTGATCACACTGTGCACCCAGTGCGCACTACTGTCGGGTAAGTGAATCGTCATATATCTTTTAATGAAATATCAATGACCAAAATAAAGCTTTGCGTCTGTCATTTATAAAAGGTTGGGCTTTCAATTATTATTTAGATATTTTTTACTTTGTATTATTTTAAACTTATCATTGTTTAAAAAAATAAATGTGTCTAGTAAAATGTTCAGGGCTTTTTTCTATGGTGGCATTTTGGTGGTGATATTGAACTGTAATGACTATTATTTAATAAGCACTTACACGATTAATCACATGTGGATCTGTCAATTTTGCGGTCTGATTCCTGCTTATTATAGCATTATTGTGTAAGGCACTATGCTTGGAGATGATGTCAAACCTTTACCAAAACAATTCAGAACTAATTCTTAAATCAGTTTAGAGGTGAGGCGGTGATTAGACATGAGTCATTGGCAGGTGCTTTACTTGAAGTTTTTAAAGAAAACAGTAATTTTATTTACAATTTTAATCAGTTTCAGAAAGGCATATATGACACTCTTACTGTAATAATATGACACTCACACTGTCTTACTGTCAGTCTTTGAAATTACTCACTATTCCTTGCTAGATTTCTCAAGTACAGGAGGGGGAATTAATAATGCTTATCGTGGAGGATGCCATTACTTCAAAGGCAGAAAATGAATTTGTTTTACTCCCAATTGTGTAAAGGTGGCCAATAACAGATCAAATTATCTTTGGTTAAAATCATCTACTTTGACATACTGAAAATGTATTTCCAACTGTCAGCACTGTGCCAAAAGTATGATCTAATATGACTGAGACAAACATATCGTCAGTGGCCAGAATTGTGACTCTGGATTGGCATTGGTTTGTAAGAAGGTGTGCGCTTGTGACATATGCTCTGGCTCACACAATAGTCCAGTGAAGAAATGTACTTGTTTCGATCTGTGAAACAGGGTTATGTTTGGAACACATTTGGCAAACAACAACTGATTTTGAAATTGGTCCAGTAGAAATGTGAGTGACCAGACAATTTCTCTCCAATCAGGGTCTCCAATCATTTCTTTCTGATGAATGGTAACAGTTTTATTAAAACGGTTCATGATCAGGTCTTGACATTTATGTGAGTCACAGAATTAGTGGCCAGCCTTATGTAACACGAGTCAGAAGCATTTAGCCATTGCTGAGTGTCCCAAAAAAAAAAAAAAAAAACTGGAAGGATAAATGGATGGATGGTGTCAAAACAGTGCAGATTGATGGACGATGGATGTGTCAAAACAGTGTGGATGGATGGATGGATAGATAAAATATCTAAAGGCAGAATAAACTACACGTGTACACTTGAGTATACACTGCATGTGGAGTGGTAATGGGCTGTAAGTGCTGCTTTCAGCAAGTGTTTTTATCAAATTAGAGCCAGTACAGGATCTACAGTTAACCTCTTTAAAAGGTCATCAGGGAGTGTAAAGCCATAGCACAGATGTTTTAGACATCCTTTTGCTTCCAGTTCTTTAAATCAATTTCAGCCACATTTTCCTCTCTCTCTCTCTGACTCACTTTCACTATCCCTGTCCCTCTTATATTTTGTGGAGAAAGTAACAGAGCAAAGGAATCTTGGATGAGAAAAGTAGTAGCTTCTACTGAGCTGTATTAGCTGCCACGTTACAATGGGCTTTTTTTCTTTCTTTTCTGCTCTCACATGCTTTTTCTGTGTTTTGCAAATGTCCTTTATATGAGGTCATGCCTGTGAAGTGCAGCCTGAGACTGCCATCAGCAGCTGCATAATATCCAGTCCTCTCCTCTCCTTTTACTAAACAAAATACATTCAACTAAAACTTAAAGAAATGGTTCACCCAGAAATGAAAATTCTATCATCAGTTACTTCACCTTATGCCCATATTTGTCTTATTGCTTAAATATGACATTCTGGAGACAGTAAAGCTTTGCGGATGTTAAAGGACAAAACACTTATGCGAAATGCTAGAACTCTTAATGGTGCCCATAACTGCTTCTTCCAAATCATTCCAGACATCTGCTAGACAGATAAAAGATATATTGGAAAGAAAAAGGCTGGGTGTTTTGTTCCACAAACCTGCACTTTATCATCACGTCTGTTGTTATTCCTGTAAGAATGAGGCTGATTTGTCAGGCATTAGTTATGCCAGAGAGGTACAGAGGATGAGAAAGAGAAAAGTCATGCCCTGACCAGCTACTGGAATTTAATTTTGCTTAGATTTTCGCAAAGGAATTTGTGGAAAGTATTTGATTGGCATGTGCAAAGTTTTAAGCTAGGCTGAAGATTATGGAAACTCAGTGCGTCGATAAGTGAGCGCATTATGGTTCAAGATGTCGGCATGTTGTTGGCACACAGCACACACTCAACCTGTCATTTAGGTGTTAGAGAATAGTCCGTTATCAGCTGCACCCAGTGAACACCTGGGTATTTTGTAGCTCAGGTTGAAGACTGCAGAAAGCTATATCCTATGACCTTCTGAAGATAATTTAATAAAGAGCATCGGGGCATCATATATATTTGCTTTTTTATGTTATCTGGACTTTGTATGACGTTTATTGACAAATGAAAATTATTTTACGGCATTATTTATGGAAATCCTCACTACGCAACATTTTTCACAAGTGCCTAAAATGTTTGCTCAATGTTGTATATATGTATATCCATGATGCACCTGATACTATTTATTGTTGTCACTTACTAGACAATTCTACTCCAGATACCTCTTGCATTTGTCTGAATATCATTCAGACACCTGAATGAAAATAGAAGAGAGAGAGTGAGAGAGAGATAGAGAGAGAGATAGAGAGAGAGAGAGAGAGAGAGAGAGAGAGAGAGAGAGAGAGAGAGAGAGCGAGAGAGAGAGTTTTGATAATTTGTTGATGTCTTTCATTGACAGAATTATGTCAGAGCAGCAGGTGGTTGCCTTGCAGGTCTTTCCGTTTGTCCTTAAACATTCTAACATAACTGAAAAAATGAACCACAGGACATTTACTTTACACTTCTAATAAACACATCATCACAGGGAAGTACTTGTTCCAAAAAGCCATCCCCTTCAATTAGATTTTTTATTAAATTTATCCAAACTCTGGACACAAAAGTGTGCAATCTCTTATCTTTAGCGATAAAAACCAGTTGTGCTTGCTCTATGCTGTTGTATAAACGAAATAGCGACAACAGAATTATCACTGTCTACTGCAGCTTTGTCTAGGTGACGATTACTGTCTAGATCATGATGTTAGAGGTTAGTTTCCTGCAGGATAAACTATTTATTTTAGGGGTAAAATCTAATTCTTGTGTTTTACAAGGCTTGATTTAATCAAAATGTGCACTCAACCAACATCAATCATTGTATGTGGGCCAGACTGAGATTTGATGTTTCTGTGGTGAGTGTGTGTATTTGCGGTAATTCCACTGACATGTGTGATGTGATTCCAGATTTTGTGGCAGGATGTGTCTATTGCCAATATTACATTATAAAGCAGTGACCGAGAGACCTGCGTCTGTGTGTATACTTACATAAATACAAAAGAGATTGATCTTTCTCACAGGGCTTGATGCCAGAATCATGCTGTTGTACAATAAACAGGCACAGTGATGAGAGATTTGCTCACTCCAACTCAAAGCAGGGTTAGAAAAACAGTCTGAGCACACTACAGAATTCTAGACTGAGTTTTCAGATTGATAAACTGATGGAGCTGTAGGAGCCTTAATAACTCTAGTTCAAGTTCGAGATTCATGCTAATTTACAGTAAATAGTGTGCAAGCACTTTCATGCCCAGGCTCCACAGGCATTAAAAGTTCACATACAGTAGATTTTCTTTACTTAGTAAGTCACCCACTAATGCAACAGTCATGCTGGGTTTAATTACTCTTTTTAATTACACAGCTCTTTGCAAAATTTGATTCTAATTGGTAAATTGCAGCATTCTGGAGTAAAACATATTTGTTTAATGACTGCTAAACTGTAAAAATGACCATTGTTCCAGACCACTGATTTCCTATGTAGCTGTTCCTGTTTCAGGTATCTCATTTCATTCTGCGGTCTTTCTTCTTACATAATAAAATAATTTAAAGCTGAAGTATGTAACTTTTTCAGTGTTAAAATACTTTCTTCTGTGCTAAGTTAATATGCTGAGACATGCATTGTGTCTCTGTGGCACTATAAAAATCCCTGTGTTTGTTTTGAGTGACCTGCTTAGACTGCCCAAACTACATTACACAACTAATTGCGAGTTGGGGCCAGGACTATCTGATGGTTTGAACAAAAGCAGATGAGGGGCGTATTCGAAAAGCTGTTTTAAAAACATTATTTTTGCAATTCCGTTCAGTGGTGCTAGTGTCTTAGAAATTAAATATTACAGATTTAAACTCAATACGGAGAATGGCCAGACTGGTTCGTGCTAACAGTAAGGCTACAGTGACTCAGATAACCACTCTGTATAATTGTATTGAGCAGAATAACATCTCAGAATGCATAACACATCGAACCTTGAGGCGGATGGGCTACAACAGCAGAAGACCACATCGGGCACTTTATTAGGATCATAGTGTTCATAATAAAGTGCTCAGTGAGTGTATTTTAAAAGGGCTTGAAAAAGTGCAGTGAATTTATTACTCCAAGTTGCAAATTTAGCAGCACTTTGATTTTAATTAAAACTGTCAGGAATTAATCTTAGGTTTTCAATTTAGAATTTTGACATCTTTTTTTTTTTTTTTACAGTGAAATGTTACTGACAGACAAATTTGCTTCACTCTCTCAGGTTCAAAGCCATTGCCGCCACGTAATGTGAAGCTGACATCAGTAAATAAGGGTTTAAAAGTCACATGGGATCCACCCATAGAGCTGGATGGACGGCCAGTAGAAAGTTACAGCATTGGCTATGGGAAGACCATGAAGTCATTACACTTTGTCACTGTGGACAAGCACAGACGGTCCGAGACACTAGAGGACCTAGGTAAGGGTGCAAATCATTCATTCATTAAATAAATAGCTAGAGACTCACATTAGGGCTATCAACTTGTCAGCCAGGGCCAATAGCTACGTATCTCAAGCTGCAAGACCAATATCGATCTGCATTCCCACCATCGGGCCAGTAGCCCTGCAATGTTGCCCTAAAACTCGCCCTTAACATGCCGCCCTGGTGCCAACGTCACACAGCCAGCTATTTATCTAGAATATTGAGTTAATATTGTTTGTAAACATTAGCTAGCTAGCAAGATAAGCTAGCATTGACAAATCACCGACTGTAACTGCAATGGTGTCCCGAGTGGTCTCTCTACGAACAGCGGGACGTTGTCCCAGCACACTGTCCATGATCTCGAACCATGGAAAGTTTTGTCCATAGTGCATTTAAATTTATTTGTACTGTACCCGTATTTTTTTTTAACCAGTGTACAACCTGTACCGTTGTACACTGGATACACAATTTGTTGGCAAGTTCAGCGAAACTCCAACTTTGACTTGACCCTGCCTCAGTCCCCAGATGGCCTTGTTTGGCCCAAGGGTAATCAGCAGGCCAAAGGCTGTTAGTGCTGAGAAAGTTCAGAGAAGGCATGATGAAGAACCGGAAGTGACAGTGGGAATGCAACTGGCCCTGGCACGCACCTAGCACGCCCTCATTTGCCTCGATAGTGGAAATGAAGGAATTGAGTACTTGACCCCTATGTCAGGCTTCTCAGCATAGTTCTCTCATGTGCATGTTGTGTTTTAGAGCCTGGAGTCCTGCATTTTCTCAAGATGAGTGCAGAGAATAAGGATGGGATGAGTAAACCTGTCTACAGGGCAGAGACTCCAGGAGGTGTGTGCTTGCTTGTGTTTTTATAGAGAGAACTGCATGTTTCTCTATATGACTCTCTTTTCAATATTTTACACTGGTGCATGGATATATAAGCCCATAAAACACTTAAAATGCACGTGTTTTAAGTGTATCTTTACTTAAAGTTGAAGTGTGTATATTTTATGGGATGTTAAAATACTTGCTTTTTTCCCAGCTCAAAGTGCAGAGACAACAATTAAACCATTTGTAGGTTGATTTCACCAAATTCTGTGGCTGTGTGGCACTTTCAAAACATAGCATTGTTTCTTTTGGCTCATTGGCTCAACCAATGGCATGAATTTGGGGTGGGACAATCTGTTTAATAGACGAATGGCCGACTAGGGGAGAAGCTTGTTTGAAAATAGTCGTTATTTTTGCAAAGAGTAAAATAAATTATACACTTCAAATTTAAAGATGAATGTTTAATTTTTGCACCACCAAATGAGTAATATTTCATAGCGCCACGGACACACAACATTTATGGTTTTTGGGAAAGCAAACTGTGAAATGTTACTTATTATAACCTATTACTATATCACTCTTCAGCTTTAAGTTTCACAAAACATGAATTCTTCAGCATCTTCTACACATACAAATGTCATTGAATGTATTTTACAGTTCTGTGAGTCTCAATAATTTAGTTAAACAGATCCTAGGAGGAGCTAACAGAGATTATTTTAGGCCTTTTACAAGGAAAAGGTATTTATAACTTTAAAGGCTTTCTCTGCTCATTGTTTATGGGACAATTTTAAGCCAGACTGAATGGCTAACACACACTCGTGCGTAGATTGAGTGTGTAAGGATATACAGAATAGCCGTTTCTGTTTTTCAAATAACTTAATTCACTATTGGCATCTGTAGAGATTGAACTCCTTAGAGATTGAGCATTTATGTGGCCAGTCTTTGTTTTTGAATCCAACCCTAAGTTCAGCTCAAAAATCTTAAACCTTGTGTTGTGGTTGCCAGTCGCTTTTCCAATGCAAGCCACATACATTTTTATAAGTATGTCTATGTTCGTCTCCAACAAGTAGGATCTGGGCATATTGCAGCTTGTCCCACAGGACTTTCCCCAAACATCGGTCATAATACAAACATACATTAATTATCCTACAAACATATGCTTGGCCTAGGATGTGTTTAGCAGTAGTAAACATATTTG
This sequence comes from Moxostoma hubbsi, assembly GCA_032164185.1. Lineage (NCBI taxonomy): Eukaryota > Metazoa > Chordata > Actinopteri > Cypriniformes > Catostomidae > Moxostoma > Moxostoma hubbsi. Next base: position 27,364,211 of record JAVLUX010000031.1, on the reverse strand, counting down.
TGTTACAGCTCGCTGTTTAAAGGATAACTGGTTGTTTAATTGCATAAAGTGCCTTTTAAACTTTTTTGTTAACATAATTCAATTATTGTCCATTAATTCAGTAAAAAAAAGTGCCTGTAAAGGAATTGTTATAAAGAGGTGAGATGGTCCCATGTATTTTACGTTTGTGTATAACCACATTATTATTATTTGTTCTGCAGGGGGAGAGTGGGTGAAATTGGATGGCTTTGCTGTCGAGCCTTTTAACAGATCCTCTCCAGGTAGGCCCTCTATTCATCTTTGTTATAGATGAAGTTACTGTTTACACACAAACGCTCCACTTCCGGGTTCCTTTGGTAGACCAGAAAAGAACTGCTATCTATGGGTTCTTTGCACAAATTGCCCTGAAACTGCCCAAAAATTGCTGTTTGTGTGGTTGAAACACACCATTTCCTACAGATAATTAAAGAGATTATGGCTTCTTTAAATTTCCACCAGAATGTTGCATCAGGAAAAACTCAGGGTTTGACATAAATCACTATATTTCATGGGTCACCGTCGTTGTTATTGCATCTGCTCTATAAGACACAATTGACCTGCAGCAGCTGTTGGTGGATATTATCTTATGGCTGTTACTAAGTTTTGATATGGATTATGATAATACTGAAGAAAAATCTTAATATTTATTGTATGTGTGTTAATAATTTAAGCAGTTAAGACACATATTGTATGTTTGATGGTAGTTTTCATTTCATACGTGTAACAAGGTAAAAGGAAAAGGAGGAGGCGAGAAACAGCTTGACAATATAAATGATAATTTAATAATGAACATAACCAAAAAGACAAACACACACAGGTGTGTGATAGCTTTCCATAACTCTCGGTACTTATACTTGTAAAGATGTACTTCTACGCCATAACGGCGATGTACGAAATTAAAACACTAAAAATGGTAAATAATATTTAAAAAGAGAGGGAAAAGGCCAACGCAGAGCTGCAGTGGGAGAGAGAGAGAGAGAGAGAGGAGAGAAGGAGAAAATTTATAAATTTACTCAACGGTTCTCCGATACTCCGTAGCTTGGTCCTTGGCCACTCCTCCACCCTCTAGCGGATGACAGCCGTGCCTCCTCGGGAGGATGGAACGCCCCGGCACATTCCTGTGGATGGAAGGGGTCTCCCTCTCCCCGCTCGTGGTCGGCGGTCTCAGTGTAAAGGAATTAATGGAAATGAGGAGGCGAGAACTCTACTATGGCACATCATTCCTCCCTCCCGGGTTTCGGCACCAGTGTAACAAGGTAAAACGGAAAGGACGCAAGAACCGGCTTGACAATATAAATAGATTTAATATAAGACTTGACCAAAGAGACACAAACACACAGGTGTTGGACAGCTGCCTGTAACTCTCTCTCTCTCTCTCTCTCTGTCGCACTGCCATCTCCGGTCGGCCTTTATCCCTCTCAGAGGCTTAAATAGCCTGATTAGGGGCCGGGTGTGTAGCATCATGACCTGGCCCTGCCCTCCGCCCTGCCACAATACATTTTAGAAGTGTGCTAAATGTGTGAGAATGTGTATTCTTCAACCTGTTACATGTCTGACATAAACATGCAGGCTCATTGAACCAAGTTTAAACATGTTTTGCCAATATTTCAGAAAAAAATCCCACATAATTTCATCACTGTAGATATTGTAGATACCATAGATATTCCTTTATAATAGCTTTTATTAACATTAACATTTTATAAAGCTTAAAAGATTATTAAAACTGCAACCCTGCCTATTTCCACCATTGAAATCTGCTGTTCGAAAGAAGTTGTGGCGAGTGTTTAGTGTTTCCTTGTCTGATAGATTTGAAAGATGCAAACTTATGGAAAACATCTACTGTATGTTTGACTCCCTTAAGAAGTTTGTAAATTTGGACTTGCATTTGCTCTAGAGAAATACCTTTAATTGCCCAGTTTCTAGGAAAGACAGTGGCAGTTTGGCAGTTGTAAATTTGTTAAATAAAAGCTTTTATTCATCCACTGAGCACATTTGAAGCCTAAGCTCTGATCACGTGAGCCCTCTAAAGGAACTCGAAAAGAATCACAGATTTAAATCAAATAAAGAGGATTTTACTTTCCCATAATCTCAAAAGCAAAGGAGATAAAATGGAGAATCCAAAAGAAACAGTAGAACATTACACTGGCCCAACATCACTGTTGTGGTCTAATCCAATTTCAAAGTAATTAGTTATTGTAATCTAATTAATTTTTAGTTAAAAATTAATGTGATTAATTACATTTAAATACTTGTAATTAGATTAAAGTTACTGACTTGCAATTAATTTAATTACTTTAAAGTACATTATAGCATTTTAGGGTTATGCTTGTAATATGGTATTTGTGTAGAATACTTAATAATGGCTACATAACATGTGAATGAAATATTTGAGATACTAAATGCATGACTTCTGTGTAACAATGAACAAGAAATATAGACACTATTTTGAATTTGTTTAGCGGAAAAGTGTTTAAAAAAAAAAAAGAAAGAAACTTTAAAAGTAATTAGTAATGTGATTACTTTTTCAAGGAAGTAATTATTAAAGTAATCTGATTATAATTTTAGTCATTATAATTCATATCTGTGTAAATACATACAGATAAAGATTCACAAAAGACTTGGAAACTGACCATTTGATGTTTTTTTATACATACAATTATCATGATCCACCGGATTCTCGCTCTCTCTCTCCCTCACTGCCGACACACTCTGCTCAATCTCCCCTGTCTGTTGATCACATGCACCTGCAAATCATTTGCGGCTAATCAAGGACTGCAGAAAAACCCAGCTCTCACTCACAATCATGGTCTGTTCTCATCATCAGTATCTCAGAGACTCCAGACCTCGTCTATATTAGACCAATGCCTACAGACTCCCTAGTTTGCTGATACTTACCTATTTGTTACCTGTTATGTTTCATGTTCTCCTCATCTTAGTTTGGTGTTGTGCATTCCCATGTTATATCCCGGGTGTTTGGTTCATCCTGTGTTGTTTACATTTCCTGAAAGGATCAAAGGTCTTAATGTGAGTTTACCGATCATCTGTACATTGCTATATACCCTGTTTGGATCTTACTCACCAACTGTTATCATTGCATTCTGTTTCTGGATTATATTACCCTTTGTTTATATCGCTACTTCAAATCACCTGTTGAATAAACCCTGCAACTGAGTTCATATATCTCCCTAAGTGAGTCTCTTCATGACAGGAGAACAGACTGTAACCTTGAACACAGCAGGTTACCTATCAGGAGCATGGAGTGGACCAGATGGGTGAGTTTATAAAGTTCAATGCCAGTGCACACGACCATGTAGGTCGTTCCCCAGTCAATGTCATTGCACATGACCACGGAGGTCATTCCCCAGTCAATGCTGCAGTTCTTGACCACGACGATTCCGCCCTCAGAGACTTCCATGGCTCCCTGCTCCAAGCCTTCCACAGCCCTCTGCTCCAAGCCTTCCAAGGCCCCCTGCTCCAAGCCTTCCACGGCCCCCTGCTCCAAGCCTTCCACGGCCCCCTGCTCCAAGCCTTCCACGGCCCCCTGCTCCAAGCCTTCCACGGCTCCGCCCCTTGAGCCTTCCATGGCTCCGCCTACCACAGCTCCGCCTGTCGAATCTCTCCTGGCTCTACTTGCCTTTATCCAGCCTTCCATGGCTCCGCCATTAACACTACGAACTCCACCTCCTAAATCTCCAATCCCTACTCCTGTTGATCCTCCTCCTGAACCTGCTCCTGCACCGTGGTCACCTCCCAGGCCTCCTAAACCTGCCCCTGCCCTGTGGTCACCTCCCAAGCATCCTGAACCTGTGGCAGCCCCCTGGCCTCCTGAATCTGTCCCTGTCCTGTGGTCGCCACCCAGGCCTCCTGTCCCTGTGGCCGCCTCCCAAGCATCCTGACCCAGTTCCTGTTCAGTGGTCACCTCCCTAGCCTCCTGATCCTCCACTATCTCCTCCCTTTTTCCGTCAATTCCTCCTTGGCCTCATAATCGCCTCTTGGACACTTCTCTGTCATCCGCTTCTCCCTGCCCTCCTCTACCATTTTGGGTGCCAGGAGTTGCCCTATAAGTCACTCTATCTCACTGCCGACACATGGTCATTCTCCCCTGTGTGTAGATCACACACACACCTGCTAATCATTAGTGGCTAATCAAGGACTGCAGAAAAACCCTGCTCTCAGTTACAATCATGGTCTTTTCTCATCATCAGTATCTCAGAGACTCCAGACCTCTCATCTATCTTAGACCTATGACTACAGACTCCATAGTTTGCTGATACTTACCGGTTTATTACCTACTATGTTCCATGTTCTCCTTGTCTTAGTTTGGTGTTGGGCATTCCCATGTTTTATCCCCGGTGTTTGGTTCATCCTGTGTTTATGTTTCCTGAAAGGAGAAAAGGACTTAATGTGAGTTTACCGATCATCTGTACATTGCTATATACCCTGTTTGGAACTTACTCACCAACTATTATCCTCCCATTCTGTTTCTGGATTATCTTACCTGTTGTTTACATCACAACTTCAAATCACCTGTTCAATAAACCCTGCAATTTAGTTCATATCTCTGCCTCTGTGAGTCTCTCTTTGACAACAATGTCAGTGGATTTGGATTTATTTCGGAAACAAAAAATTATTCAACTTGATACTCCCTTGATATGGATAGAGTTGGCATTTCATAAACTTTTATCCCCTTGGTTTTCCCATAATGTTTCAAACTTTTTGAGGAATGTTGGGTCAGCTATCTCCACGTTGGGTTTAATGATTGTGTCTGTGTTTTTGCCACCATTTCCATATGTGACGTATTGTACATATGACATTGCCAAAGGATTGGTCTATTAAGCTATTCAAAAATATTTTAAAAATCAATTTACACAAAACACTTGAATACACCTCTACTATGATGAACCTGTTTTCTGAGTCTTTTTATTCTCTTCTGATGTTTAAGGTAAAAAAAAAAAAAAAATGTTTCTAAAGTGGTGTAAATGGCATTTAAGAAAAATGTAAGTGCGAACCTATTTATTATTCATGATTTCTGCACTAAAACATTCATACACAGGTTTTACTCATAAATACTTGTGTATGTAGTGTACGGTAGCACACAGTTAGTGAATGTGACCCAATGACAGAGGGAAAGTGTTAGACAGAAAACTACTATGTCTCACCCCTGTTTCAAAGCCAGTGATATGTGAGCCTGGCTCTGCTGTGTTGGCTGGAATCTTTGAATAGGAAATGTCTGTTTGTGTGTGTACAGAAAAAGAGAAGTTGCTGTTACTGTCATTTCTATTCATTTTGAGACCTGACACTTCTTATTAATTTCAGCATTAATTATGTTGGCAGTGCTCAAGTAAAGTGAGTGAGTGATGCCAGAGCAATCATGTGTTAGTCCTGAAGCATACAAGGCTTTTGATAGGCAAAAACACTCAAAAAGGCTGAACACTGTTATGAAGAATAACTTCTACACCCCTCTCCTTCTATCTTCTCCCTTTTCTTCTCTTTCTTCAATCCTCATAATAACCTGCAGTGGCATATTTAAACAATGCTTATTTAAAACCAATGTTTATTTATAATCAGCATTTCAGCACCCTTCAATTCAATTGCTAATGGTTAAACATACCATTCAATCAATGGTACCATTCATACCATTCAACTTTAATCTCTGAGTAAAACAGATGCTAGTTGACTGAAAATAAACTACCACTAATTCTTGACTAGTCATCCATTGTAATTATGGAAGGCCGTTACAGTATTTTATTATCTACATAGCTGTACAAGGTAATTGATTTGTTCTCAGGCATTAATTTCCTTAGTTTTGTAATGAAAAGTTTAAAATGCACTGCTTAAAGTTGAAGTGAGTAATTTTTTTCTGTTACTTTAAAGATACTATTTCAGTTTATCATGCAAAGACAGCTATAATTCATTTGTAGGCTGGTTCCGCTGAAAAGTGTAAACAATGTGGCACTAAAAAAATGCTCTTTTTGTTTTAGCATACCAATCTGTCTGAAATAGCAATATTGTCTCTACCAGTGGCATGAGTTTTGGACAGGACTACCTGTTTGACCACCACCGGAAGACAGGGAGACTTTTCTGGAAAACAGTCCTTATTTCTGCATTTCGGTTTGATGATAATTTAATGCCACACTGGTTGAATTGTTACAATCAACCTTAAAAATATACACAGATGCTAACGAGGAAGTGTGACTACAACTGGTTATCTGAAAATGATTAAAGGAGAAAAAAGGGATGGAGAAAAGGGAGAGAGAGAGAGAGAGAGAGAGAGAGAGAGAGAGAGAGAGAGATGCACATGAAACAGTACTGTATGTGAAGGAGAGGAAGATTGTCTGCCTGTCTACTTCTCCTGCCAAGTGATGTAAGATTTACAGTAGTAATTACAGTAAAGTACAGTAAAGAAAGAAGAGAGAGGATGTGAGAGCACACATAACTGTAAAATGGGTGGTCCTGCCTGAGTAGCTGTACTTCCATTAGCAAAATGTTCAGTAAATACTAGCAGAAACTTGTTTTAGACTAAGTGCTTTGTTATGTTTCATTGTTTCCTATTGTTTTATGAGAGATTGCAAACACTATATCTTCTCAGTAAAGTATACAAATTATGATAATGTACAGTATTATAATAATGATGTTGCTACTATAATTGTAGTCACTTTCACTTTAGCGTTTACATTAAAGACAGTATGACACCAAAATGGACTCTTTCTACTCCCTTAATGTTTTTTTAAATTCTTTCTGGTCAAGTTATTCCAAATTTTTACAAAAAAAAAAATATTTGTAATTTTTAATCAGTGATAACTTGAAACTGAAACTACTTTATTGGCTGACATCACCTTGGCCATGCAGACTACTGGATAATTCTCTAATCATTTATAAAACCTTATGCTGTTTTATACTTGTTTGACTTTCTTTCTTCTGCAGAACATAAACAAAGATACTTTGTAGGATATATAGTCAGAGGGATCCAACACTTTGAAGCTCCAAAAAGGCAGCATGAAGGTAATCCATAGATTTGAGTGGTTTAATCCATGTCTGCAAAAGCGATATGATCGCTTTGGATGAGAAACAGACAAAAATGTAAGTCTTTATTTACTATAAATCTTTAACGCACTTAAAGCAATTGTATTGCTTCAGAAGACATGGATTAAACCACTGGAGTCTCATGGATTACCTTTATGCTGCATTATGTCCTTAATGGAGCTTCGAACCCCATTGACTTATATTGTATGAACAAAAATGCATCATACATCCTTCAGATTATCTTAATTTGCATTCCGCAGAAGAAAGAAAGTCATAGGAGTTTGAGACTCCATGAGAGAGTGTAGATGATTTACAAGATAATTTTTGGTTGAACTATCCATTTAACCAATAGCCAAATATTGTGGCTATATACAGTAGGCTCACATATAAGTCTGACTCCATTCTGGTATGGAACCACTTTTTCATGATCTAATCGATTCCAGATGGATAGAATCAAGTCCTTAACTTGTTGAATATTCTACGCCATTTGAAAATATGTCACATTTCAGAAGTAAAATTGTTTGCGAATAGGCTTTTACATTGACCTTAAAAATTGTGCCAGATTTTCTTAGAGGAAAATGCCAGTGCCAGCTCTTTTTTTTTCATTGTTTCTCTTTCATTAGGCAGAATGGTGTCTATAACTTCATCTCAAATTAATCCACGGCCCCTGGCTCAGAGGACAGCTCTAGGAAAACAGAGGGCCCCACAGTCATCCTCCGGACCAGAACCCCCTCAACAAGGAGGACACGTCCCTCTCCGAGGCCAAAACAAACACAGAGTAGACCTCAGCCAGCACCAAGCAGACCAGCGTAATGCTAACAAGCCCAAATTGGGTGAGGACATAAGTCACTTCTTCAGCTTGAAGAACACCTGAATGTGGACACCCGAATATTACACACCCATATGTGCTTGTTCAACATTTAATTTAAAATCCATGGGCATTAATAGGGAGTTCATCCACCCTAACAGCTTCCACTCATCTGTGAAGGCTTTCCACAAGTTAGAACATGGCTGTGGTGATTTGCTCCCATGCAGACACAAGAGCATCAGCGAGTTCCTGGCTTGAAGTCTATGTTCTGATTCATCTCAATAGGTCTTCAGCAGGGTTCATGTCTGGGCTTTCTGCAGGCCAATCAAGTTGTTTCACACCAGACTCAGTAAATTATAACTAAGGGCATGCTGGAACAGAACATGGCCTGTCCCAACTTGTTGTTACAATTTTGGAAGCACTTAGTTGTCTAGAATGTCATTGAATGCTGTAGCATTAGGATTTATCTTCACTGAAATTAATGGGCCCAACCAAACCTATTCATTTGAGGGTGGAGTCAACATACATTATATATATACCATTTAAATGAGCAAAAAGCTTTCAGATTGCATTTCTTCAGCATGTCCCTTGGTAGGTAATGTGTAATGATACATGGCCGTATCTGGTATCCTTCTTCTGTTCGTAGCCTCTGAGTCCATCTATGTGGTATCACTGCATTCTAGAGCCCAGGAAAGGAGTGCACCCATCAACACAGCTGTTCTGAGTAAAAAAGTCACCACAGGTACATCTCAGATCATAATGCTGCTATCCAGAGCTGAATATTCCATATTTTTTAACCGCTCAAAACTTAATATTTATTCATTATCTTTATGTCTGACAGAGCCAGAGTTTGTGGATGCAGTAGAGGACATCACAGTTAGAGTTTTGTCTCCTCAGTCTGTGGTTATCACATGGGTCGATCCACTTGTTGAAAAGAAGAAAGAAATTTCAGGTGGATCCAGGTAAAAAATTATTCTATAATTTCTAGGATGGTTTCAATTTTCAAGTGATGATTTCAACTACAAGTGTAACACTGTGGCTAAAGCAACATTGACTCAACCAATGTTGTGAGTTTGGGATGGGACCATCTCTTTGTACAACCAATGAAAGATGCAGGATGTTTTCTGGAATCAATGTGAAAAAGTGATTATTTCAGCTATTTGGATTGGTGTTGTAGAATTTACACACTTCAGATTTAATATATAAAACTTATGATGTTTTTTTTTTAATATGGAGGCATTACACAGTGAAATATAGAGAGAAAGGAGAATCTGCTCGATGGGAATACAAGGACACCCCTCAGAGACGCCTCTTGATTGAAACACTCTCTGCAGACAGCATGTATGAGTTCTCTATTCGAATCTCTTTAGGAGACCAGAAGGGAAAATGGAGTGCATCTGTGTTCCAAAGAACCCCTGAATCAGGTTTGTTTATGCTGCCTGAGCACAATTATGACAAGACTCGGTGTGCATACCATAAGCCAGATGTTTTACTTGGTTTGCATTGCTGAGCAACTACATCCTATTAGTATCTATTATTTATGATGGATATAATTTACCCAAAAACTAAAAGGTCAATGTCAGATTGTGTAATATACGTGCAGAATTGGATTCCATTCCACATTTAATTACTAGAATATAATTCTAAAATTGCTAGATTCTAGAAAATGGGTTTTGTCTTAACACAATGCAAACAGACAAAGGTACACACATCCGTACACACTCTAAAGTTTTTAAGCCATAAGCATAACTGCCTCTGTGTTATGGTTCAGGGGAATGTCATCATTTACTGCCTGCTTGGAATTTGCTAAGGGATCAGAATGAACTCATTACTAATTTTCCTGGAAAAACATAAAGCTGTATTTGTTTCCACCTGAAAATCTCCAGGCAAAAAAAAAATTAAGTCTAAGAGCAGAGTGCTTCATTTTGTTGGTAATTATTACTTTTTTTTTGTCCTTACATGTGCTTACTTTTAGCCTCTGTCTACTTGCAGCTCCCTCTGGCCCTCCAGAAAATTTTCAGGTGAAGTCACTTAGAGGGAAAGGCACTGCCGTTACAGCAACCTGGGATCCGCCTGAGCAAACCAATGGACGAATAAGAGGTAAGACCACAGGGTAGGTAAGATATTAATCAAGAAAGATCGCTCATTTGTTGTTGAGCAAATAGTTAATCGATTAACAGTAGTACTGTAGTTTAACAACCTCTTTATTCTCTGTCTTTCATTCTGAATAAAGCAAGTTTTTTTTTTATTAAAACAAAATACAGAATACAAAACTCACAATATTTAATTTTGTTTTGAGAAAAAAACAAAACAAAAAACAGAACACACGCATCCCTCCTCCCTCCCGGGTTTCAGCACCAATATAACAGGTAAGGGATGGGAAAACTTTATTGATATAAACTCAAATTAAAACTAGAGTCCTACTTAAGTTTGGATATATCCAAATACAGATGCAGATAATTTTGCCATTGCAACAGATAAAGATACAGATAAATGGTTTCACTGCACACCCATACCATTACAAGAATTCATATACTGTACTGTCCTTTGCATCTCTAATCAGCTGAATATAAAACAATCCATATTCTATATTTACTCACAAACCAAACTTTTTATTTTTAAAGAGCTGTGTAATTTCTCCACCACTAGCATCAACAAATGAAAATGCGTAAATAAATGCACCCATCTGCCATTGGTCACACAAACTGATAGTTCCGCCCCAATCTCACACCACTGGTTGAGACATTTTTGCGATGCCGGGCTGGAGGGGATGCTCAGATAGTGCCACATTGTTGACACTCTCTGGGGAAATGAAACCACAAATGGCTTACTTGCAAGAAAGTAATTTCATATCAAAAAACATTCATACATCATCTTTAAGTAAGCCTTTCTAATTCTTGAACTTCTGCTACTATTTGAAACTATTGGTCTATAGTAGATGGATATTCTTTGAGCCATTTATGGGTTACAGACTTTTTTCTTGCTTTCATTTATATGTTAAACAGATATCTGTCAGCATTTTCTATTTCTTTTGGAACATACTCTAAATAAAGAACAGAAAAACATTTTCTCATTCATAAAGTAACAATGTTACTAATAGTTGATCATAATTCTTCCCAGAAACCACAAATATTTGGCCATTGCCAAAATACATGGAAATGATAAAAGCTTCTAAATTTCTCCAGTATGGGTGCGGACCACCAGTCTGTAACTCTTGACCAATACAAATGTGTATTTGGTAAAAACAAACTGAAGTTCACTCATGCAGAGGGAGTTTTCCTCTTTACTCTATTGTCCTTGGCTAAAATTTATTGGTTCAAACTTGAGTATTATTGGAAAATATTCAGGTATGGTGAAATGGTCCACACTGACTGATTTGACATCTACTTCCAGAGTACATACTTTCCTATGCTCCTGCTATGAAACCGTTTGGCACAAAGTCAATTACATACCGTGGCACCACCACCTCTGCTACTATAGATGGACTTACACCAGGTGACCGTTACATCTTCAAAATCCGTGGAGTCAATAGGAAGGGGCAAGGACCACAGACTAAAGCCATTATCGTTGCAATGCCTGCATGTATGTATTTTTAAACACAAATGGTTCCCCAAATAAACCTTATCATGCTAGCAATTTTGCATAAACTTGGAGAAGAATTCTTATTTTGGTTAACTTCTACGTATCTTAATTTTGTCTCTAGCCAGCAGCCACAAGACCAGTCAAAGTGCCTCCAAGACATCATCATACAATAAATCAGACAAGCAGGAATCAGAAAATCAGGATGAGATGGAAGAGTCAAATATGCAGACCACAACTCCAGCCCCACCCACAAATCGAAAGACACGCCCTCTTTCTCAAACAAGGTCCTATCACAGCATCTTCTCATCTGTTAGGGGTTCTGTCAGAAATGGAGGTTCTAACTCAAGGCCAAAATTACACTCATCATCCACTCATACCAAAGAGGGAAATACAGATGAGGAAGAGAGGCCAACAGACAATCCAACAGATGAGGAAATAGGAGCAAATGAAGCAATTGAGGACACAAAACCAGAGAGCAGCAACAATGTTTCACCACCACAAATTAAGGAAGATTCAAAATACTCACCTGACAATATGGAATTAAACTCAAAAAGATCCAATCAGTCACCAGGACCAACACAATCACTTTTAAAACCGTCTTCAACTGACTCCATCCATAAAATATCAGAGGATCAACGGCCTTCTTGGACACCTCGCACTTCCTCAATTGTCGATATTAGCCGATTAAGAAGGCCTAATTTTCGCAACCATGGTTCTCGATCAAGGACGCCAAATGAAGATTCTTCCAGCTCATTGACCAACCAAGAGTCTGCAGCTACAAGAAAGGGCTTAACTGCAGTCTCCTATCCTCAGAAAAAGGACTCATCCAACCAGATAAGTGTTACTGAAAAGACTTCGGTGCCCTCGCCTCAGGAAACCACACCTGAAACAGAGAAAGTTTCAGCATCATCTTCCGCCAGCACTACTTCATCTTCCACCTCATCTGCATCGTCTTCTTCATCCTCTTCATCATCATTACCATCATCATCTTCATCATCATCTTCAGGTACAAGAAGAATTTCCTCCCCATCAAGTCGAGTCACAAGTTCAGGATCTGGTTCCACATACCCTAATAGCAGAAGAGTTGGAATTTCAACTAGAGCTCATAGATTTCAACTTGGACAGCGCAAAGCTGATTTATCGTTATCATCATCGTCATCTATGTCTTCACAATCCACACTGCCAACAGGAACTGGGATTTCTGACAGTAGTGATAGCCACTCAACAAGCCTCCACAATAAAACAGAGCATGTGAGCCATCACAACAACCAAAAGAACACAGAGATAGACACAATAAAGGATGGACAACCAGCTGCTTCTGACCAAACCAAAACCCCCCATTTGGATACAACTAAAGAGGAACAAAATGAAAATTCTGATAACAGAGAAGAGAAAAAAAAAATTAATGGTTCTACTTCCCAGACTTCTCCAAGGATTAACCCCTATATAACAAGGCAAAATTCATCCTTTCCAATACCAAACCGAAATTCTAAGATAGTTACAGGAAGTCGCAGACAAGTTGGCAGGACACCATGGAGTAGGACTGCTTCTTCTGTAGGTGCAGGAAGGCCAATTATTAATAGACTTCCTCCACATACTACTGCTTTGAGCACTCAGCACACTAATGATAAAGCCAAAGTTTCCCCCACAACATATCCCTCCAAGCCTGGGGTTGATCCTGTTTCAAATAAGAATAATATGCTAACCAGAGAAACTGTTTCAACAAATGTTGCAATAACTTCCAACAATCCCAGTAATAATGGACATTTAAAAATTAGCAATGATCATGAAGGTGATTATCTTTATGAGGAAAGCAAGGAGACATTTGAGAGGCAAACTAAAGATGCTGTCCCAACTGCAGCACCTAAAACTACTACAACAGCTGTGAGTGAAACTCACAAACCTGTCCAGAACTTTGAGAATGTGGATAGGGAGCCAAGTTCTGCAAGTACCAATTTAAAGTCACTTTCATCAGTTCCTCAAAGAGTTCCTCTTTTGGGTTCTAAAGGAAGAGTGCGCTCACCTGTGGTAGCAAGTCGGCTGAAAGGGTCACGGCTTCCCGGTCGGGTGTACCCAGTACAACACAGAAGACTGGGCTCTGCTTCCACACCTGTTACAACATCATCATCTTCATCATCCTCTCAAAACAGTCCAGCAGAATCACCCCATATTTTAGATCAAGACAAAGGTGTTGACAGTAATACTAATGTTAGGTTAACCCCTGGTTCGGTTTCTCGCTCTATTGGTGACAGATCTACTGGGATTATATCACCTGAGTCTCTATCTTCTTCATCTCGGAATCCAGTGGTGGGATCAAGGCTGCGTTCTGTTTCAAAAGAAAACACCCCAGTTAATGGCTACAAACACAGTTATGGAAAAGGTACATATTATGTTGTCTACAAGGTGCTATGCATGCTATAAGTATAGAAACATTTTCATGACTTAACAACCTGTCACGCACAACGAATGAAGACAAAACACATGAAATCCAATCTGACCATTCAGACTGAGACATTAACAAAAATCTATTTTAGTCAATTGTTCTAAGAATGGGGATAGGATCAGGCTTGTAAAAATCAGATTTTATGTGTTTGACCGGTTCAGACTACAGACTACAAACCTAAACAGAGGTTAGGTTTTTTCGGACAGGCCAAAAATCTGCCTTTGTTATGAACCTGTTGTGAACATGTGACCAGGATGCATTTTTATTTTGTGCATGAGTATGATTTATAATTCCATATTTATTTCTCTATTTCTGTGTTCAGGCAAAAATGGACGGCCGAATCTGACAGCTGCAAATGGAAAAGTATCCTCAACAGCTAATGACAATGCTAAACCTAATGGTGTCAGACATATTACTGGTCCTGATGGAACAAAATGGGTGTGTAAATATTGCTAAATTTAGCTGGCCTGATTGAGATTAATTCCATTGGATTTCATTGACTGCTATAAAACTTTTAGAAACATTGTGTCATTTATGTAGTTCTTTTTTGTTTTCCAATCTATAAATTATAAAGATTTAGTCTGTACATTTTAGTCATGATTCTAGCCCTGAACCCGTCATAAGTGCTTTATAGTGTTCAAAGCAAGATATTCAGCCAGTGGTTTCAACAGGGAATTTAAATTAATTAAGAAAAATTATAAAATGCCATTTAGATCTTTTTATAGTAACACAGGCTACTATCATACTGCCTATATTTATTACTTCCCTGGCTTTGTGCATTTTTAAAATTAAATAAAACAGATACAGCAGTACAACAGCCCAAACAAAATCATCTTTAAAGTAAACAAAGTCAGTTATGTGAATATGAATGTTCTCTTGGCATGTAACCTTCACAAGCAGTGAACTTAGAAAACACATTTTCAAACAGTTGTTTGACTGTTCAATAATTTTGTTTTGAAATATATATATATATATATATATATATATATATATATCCTCACAGTTAACTCTCTATTTGCTGTTATTGTGGTGAACAGAGATTGTAACAGTAACGGTGGGCACTGTTTTAGGTTGTAGATCTGGACAAAGGTGTCTTAATGAATGAAAATGGAAGAGTTCTTCAAGATTCAAGTGGTAGACCAAGAAAAGTGATACTTGGAGAAGATGGCAAGACTATTTTTGGTTTGTCACTTACTGTACAATTTGCTGCCTTTTTATATTGTATATAAATCATAGTAGAAGCAATACTATTAAATCTCTGTATTCTTTCATATATTAGATGACCAGGGCAGCCCACTGGTCAACCAGGAAGGATTAGCATTATTTGGTCACGGAAGGGACAGTCGGCCTGTTGTTAACCCCAGTGACAAGTACCTAACAGTGGGAGGAAAGCCCGTTGTAGGCTTGGACCGCCCTAAACCTAGGATTCCTACCACATCAACAACTACAACTACAACTACAACTACAACTTCAACTACAACCACACCAGAACCGACAACTGAACCCACAACAACAGAAATGGTAACAGAAACTTTGGAGCCAACAACATTAGCTGCTGAGCCTACATGTCCACCTGGACTGTACTCACAAACGGATAAGAATGGTTTCCCAATAGTGGATGCTGATGGAATACTTAACTGCTACTCTGAAGGTGAGATGATTCTTTTGGAGCAAGACTAAATTTAATGTCTCTAACGCTAAATTTTTTTGAGGTATATCACATGATGCGGATTTAAAGGGATAGTTTACCACCATTTACTCACCCATCATATAGTTCCAAACCAGTATGTAGTTCTTTCTTCCATGCAACACAAAAGAAGATGTTAGGCAGAATGATAGCTTCAGTCACCATTCACTTTTATTGCATCTTTTTCCCATACAGTGAAAGTGAGTGGTAGCTGTGGCTGTCAGTCTCTAACATTCAATCTTGTGTTCCATGGAAGGAAGAAACTCATACCAAATGTATAACATGAGGGTGAATAAATGATGACAGAATTTTTGGATGAACTTACCCTCTAACATTTTCAAACTAGCCTAAAAGTGCAGTCAAAACATTTTATTGAATGTGTGGCGATGCAAAATGATCAATGATGAAAAAAAAATGTCCTTAAAAGTATTTTTAACTACTGTTGGCTGCTATATGACAAGTCTTGTAGCAGGTATGTAGTTAGCGCCCACAAGTCCTCTGTAATTTAGAATCAGTATTCCAGTATAACAAAACAATCTTTCCTCTTACTTCTGCCCAATCTCAAATCTGGAGTTTGTAACTTTTTTAATGTCAAAATAATTCTCTTGTCCTATCCCAACTTGTTATACAGAATTAACTATAAGCCATTTATTTGATTAGCTTGATTTGCTTAAATGTGCAATATGTAATAATTTTCATGTAATAGTTGCATTTTTTGCCAATGTGTGAACGGTTTGTAACGCAACTTAAAAATGAGCCCTTCCTGGGTTGCCTATTAAAGCCTGTAGACTGATTTTTATGCGAAGGGAGCGGGTCGCTTTTGCCGGGACCATTCAAAGGATGTGACGTTTATGCTCGCTCCCGAGAGCCTTGACTTGTGCTTTTCTTCCACAATTCAACAGCGAAACACTTGGTAGCGTTATTTTAGAGATGGAATCCAGCAAATGACCGGCTCCCAGCACAACACCGACTCCTACACACACTCATAGTAAGCCAAAAAAACTAAAAACATATCTACTGAATCCCATCTGGCTAAGCGGAAATGTGATCATGGTCGAGCAAAAACTAGAGTGAACATCGGCAGGGCATTTGATTCCTGGAGGGAGCTTTGTTCGGTTTTGGGGTTCAAAACCGACCCTGAAATGCCGTTCTTCTTATTGGACAGGTAAACTTACATAACTGCAAATCTTGTGAAATATAGTGCCATAAGGATTGCTCTGTGTAATTTTTGCTAACTTGACTTCGTAACTTTCAAATAATTTGAACGATCTTCTCTTTATAATAAAAGTCAGGTATGCTGATTCACAGTAACTGACATAAACAATGATAATCTGTAATTATTCAGCAAGGTAAACGACAATCACACATGAAATGAATGCTTGACAATGTTCAAGATAATGCAAAAAGCTCCATTCATTGGTGTAACATAACTTGGTTATACAGAAAATATATACAATCTATTATTATAAAACAATAGCACATCGAGATATCAAAATGACAGTTGTAATGGAATCACATCAATATTGAATTGTGTCAACATATTTATAATGTACAGTCTACACTCACCTAAAGGATTATTAGGAACACCTGTTCAATTTCTCATTAATGCAATTATCTAATCAACCAGTCACATGGCAGTTGCTTCAATGCATTTAGGGGTGTGGTCCTGGTCAAGACAATCTCCTGAACTCCAAACTGAATGTCAGAATGGGAAAGAAAAGTGATTTAAGCAATTTTGAGCGTGGCATAGTTGTTGGTGCCAGACGGGCCGGTCTGAGTATTTACAATCTGCTCAGTTACTGGGATTTTCACGCACAACCATTTCTAGGGTTTACAAAGAATGGAAAAGGGAAAAGGGAAAAACATCCAGTATGCAGCAGTCCTGTGGGCGAAAATGCCTTGTTGATGCTAGAGGTCAGAGGAGAATGGGCCAACTGATTCAAGCTGATAGAAGAGCAACTTTGACTGAAATAAACACTCGTTACAACCTAGGTATGCAGCAAAGCATTTGTGAAGCCACAACACGCACAACCTTGAGGCGGATGGGCTACAACAGCAGAAGACCCCACCGGGTACCACTCATCTCCACTACAAATAGGAAAAAGAGGCTACAATTTGCAAGAGCTCACCAAAATTGGACAGTTGAAGACTGGAAAAATGTTGCCTGGTCTGATGAGTCTCGATTTCTGTTGAGACATTCAGATGGTAGAGTCAGAATTTGGCGTAAACAGAATGAGAACATGGATCCATCATGCCTTGTTACCACTGTGCAGGCTGGTGGTGGTGGTGTAATGGTGTGGGGGATGTTTTCTTGGCACACTTTAGGCCCCTTAGTGCCAATTGGGCATCGTTTAAATGCCACGGCCTATCTGAGCATTGTTTCTGACCATGTCCATCCCTTTATGGCCACCATGTACCCATCACAAACCATGTCACAATGCTCGAATCATTTCAAATTGGTTTCTTGAACATGACAATGAGTTCACTGTACTAAAATTGCCCCCCACAGTCACCAGATCTCAACCCAATAGAGCATCTTTGGGATGTGGTGGAACGGGAGCTTCGTGCCCTGGATGTGCATCCCACATATCTCCATCAACTGCAAGATGCTATCCTATCAATATGGGCCAACATTTCTAAAGAATGCTTTCAGCACCTTGTTGAATCAATGCCACGTAGAATTAAGGCAGTTCTGAAGGCGAAAGGGGGTCAAACACAGTATTAGTATGGTGTTCCTAATAATCCTTTAGGTGAGTGTATTTTATAAACAGCTACTGTCATCATCCACCAAATTTAGCTAACAGCTATTGATAAAGCAGGCTAGCTAACTAATGCAGACATAGGCAATTGTATAAATGCAGTCATTGTATCATGCAATGAAAAGTGATTACTTCAAATCAGCAATAGCGTAGCCATCTCGCATAGCCAGACCTATAGCCATACTTTGTTTTAGACCTGTTCCAGCACTGGAGAGTCAAATATAACAAACAGTCTCAAAGTTTGCAGTAAAACTGTGTCATTTGAATTATGCTACCTCATCTGTCAGCATAATGCCGGTGAATCACGATCAGTGAATTTATACGTTACGTCATTGTTTTGGTCTATGGTCACTTGCTCGTGTCCCTATGGAGTGTGTGCACGAGCAACAGGTAGCTGGCTGCAGTTCACTTAATGGCAACAAGTGTCATCAATAACAAGGGTTTCTGAATCTTACATACTGCACCTTTAAAAAACTATAAACAACGTATCTTTGGGGAGCTATAAAAATGTTGCTCTGTTTGTTTAAGCATCCTGACCTGTTTAAAAAAAACACCATTATTTTTGCAATTCCTTTTGGTGATGCTATTGACACAGAATTGACATAAATCACTAGGAAAAAAAACATTTTGATTGTCTATTCCCCATGGAATACAAAAGGAGAAATGATAATTCTCTCATCATTTATTCACCTTAAAGGAGACCAATTATGCCCCTTTTTACAAGATGTTATATAAGTCTCAGGTGTCCCCAGAATGTGTCTGTGAAGCTTCAGCTCAAAATACCCCACGGATCATTTATTAAACCATGTTATAAATGCCTCTTTTTGGGTGGAAACACACACAAAAATATTTTGTGTGAGTCTCTTTAAATGTGTGTGTATATCTGGTCTCCGTGAAAACAATCAGAAACAATGGTAACTAACAGTAAGCGTTTTCGGGTTAAAGATTAAAAATAATGACATAGGTCTGGTCGTCGTGAATACAACAGAGACAATGGTAACTTTAGCTACATTAGCCATGGAATCAGCTAACAAGCACATTCGGAAAGGCGATTTGCAAACATTCACAAAATATAAAGTGCGATACTTACATCTTCAGGATATAAAGCTGGAACACGAATAGTTGATTCTGATCCATGCTTGAGAATCAAATTTTTTTTTAAATCCTGCTTTATACTGACACTCATTCACAAAGCAGTCCGGTGTAAAATAATTTGCACAAACATACACAAATTTTTGTATGTTTTGGGGCACATTTCCTTCAAAAACATAACGTCAGTGGCGCTGATGACTCTGATGTATCCGGAAGTACATGGAGTCTCTTATGTTCACTTTTACAGCCAACAACAGAACTCTTATGATGCTTACGAAGCTGAGACATTATTCTTCCCACTGTATCTGCTCCAGCATGGAAAAAAATGGCGGACTGTGTGTAGATCACTCTACAATCTATGATAATAGGGTGGAGTCCATCACCAGTCGTGGGCGAGGCCTGCTCTAACGTGATGTCATTTTAGAGCAGAAACGAAAACTGTTCATTTTAACACACTGTTTTTGGTTAATAGAAATATAAGAAAGATGAGTGGACTTTTAACATTGTAGGGTGGTTGAGTACACACACACTGCCGACTCACATTTACAGTATGTACAAACACCATGTAAAAGAGAATATTGCATAATAAGTTCCGTTTAATGCCATCTCAAACTCATATTACTGTCTTTGTTCTGTGAAACATAACAAAGGTATATTTATAGACGTACTGTGTCATGTGAAAATATCCATACAATGCAAGTCTATGGGGCCCACAGCTTCCAGAATGTCAAGATTTATAGTAAAAAAGTAGTTACATTTTGGTCTGTTCTCACCCAAAACCAATCAAACCTCTTCAGAAGTGGATTAAACCACTCGAATTGTATGGAATAACTTTATGCTACTTTTATTCCCTTTTTGGAGCTTGGGAGTTGGACCCCCGTGACCTGCATTGTATGAATATATTCACATCATATCACCATATCTTTGTTTGTGTTCCGCAGAAAAAAGAAATTCATAGGACTTTGAGATGGCATGAGGGTGAGTAAATTGTAATTTTTGGAAGAACTGTTCTTTTAATGTGCCATTTCTTTTTTCTTTTCTTTTTTTTCTAAGCTAAGTCTAAGCTACAAAGAAAGATCTTTATAATTCAGTGTGCACAAACTTACAAACTTGGATGACCTTCCTGGAATGACAATTTGGTATAATAACCAGACATTGTGTAATAATGTGTTATGTAATTCGGTTTGAAAACAATTCAGTTAATATGGCCAAGTTACATTAAAAGACAAGCATGCAGGTTTTGATAGTTACTTGGTTTGTCCAAAAAATATTTCCTTTGAGTGACAGGAATACCTGCCCACTTAAAGGATATATTAACCATAAGGGAAAATGTGGTCACTTCCTCACATTATTATACAACTCTAACACAGCAACGACAGTGTAATAACAACTTTTATTACAACAAATGCCGCTTTAACTACACAGAAGGTGTTATCCTGATGATTTTTTTTTTTAGTTTTAAAGAGCACCTAATATGGTTTTTCAAATATTACCTTTCATGAAGTGTGTTATATAGCTGTTTGTGAATGTAAAAAAAAGTCTGCAAAGTTTAAAAAATCAAAGTGCACGACAAATTATTGACTCCCAAAAGAAAGAACCGATTCTGAACACCTGAAACGACCTAGCCTACGTAATTTGGTAACAAAAAAACCCGCCTCTGGTCTGTATACGTGTGCAGCCAGTGCACGCTGTTAGCCTCTTCTAACCAGCTAACTCACTTTATTGTCAAACTACATATAAATGTACCACTGAGAAACATCCTGTTCTCGTCGTGCTTGCAATGGTGGTTCGGGTTGATCTTCCGATGCATCACTATCGGACTCGGACTCAAATTGGTAAGGTAAAAAAATTCATCCGGAGCTGATATGGTATGGATGTTTCCATTCCGACACGTGCTGTAAGTGGTAGAGCAATCACAACAGACTGTGACATCTGACCATTCAGAGCAGGGCAGGCTCTCTGAAAGGAGGAGTTTAAAATGAATCCTTTAGAATGGATCATTGAACGAGTCGTTTTTGACCCAATGTAATGCTGCAATTTAAATTATGAGCAAATTAAAGTGTTTTTTGACATTGGATGCATGTAAATCTATTGTATGAGACCTTTAAAACAAAATTAGGCACGTTTAAAAACCATAATAGGTGCTCTTTAATTGTTTTAAACCTGGTTTTGACTGCTGCTTTATCTTACAGATGAGTTTTTTGTGATGACCACCACAATCTCAATCCCTACAACAACACAAGCCCCCACTCCTGAGACACGGCCATTCAACAACACCCCTTCCTCCAAGTTTGATGTTGCTGGCAAGAAACGCTTCACTGGTAGTACATTTTTGTGTGTTTGTTTTTACATTTGTGTTGAAATAGTAGGCTACAACACACTGTGTGGTGAAAAAATGCTTTAGCCAACTATCTCTGTGCTCATCTGTTCATGGTGCTCATAGGTGTTCCTGTAGGTAGGTAGTACAGCATGATTATAGCAATGCCAAGGTCATGTGTTCGATTCCCAGGGAACACACAAAGTGATAACAGTATATACCTTGGATGACAGTGTCTGCCAAATGCATAAATGTCAATGTAATGGCTCCAAACACAGCGATACCATGCTGAGACTAACCCTCTCAGGAAACACAATTGGCTGTTCACAGTTAATTTCTTTTCAATCACCTCAACATTTCCTGTTGATGCGAGGCACTTGAGTTAAATGGTGAATGTGAAGGAAAATTATTTGGCTACCATATGCAGTTCATTCCCTTGGTGATGCTTGTAAGCAGCAAATAAAATGGAGCATACAGCTGATGGATTATGCAGGATTTATATGCTAATTCTTTTTGTCCCTCGATAGTAGAATGATCTTCCAAACTCCACCCAGTCAGCTTAGTTCATCACAATTTTCAAAGAACCACTGGAGACACAGTCCATATGTGAGCTCTTGAATAACTAATTCAGAAAAATGTTTACAAAAAGGCCAATTTATTATCATTCTACCACACTGTCTGGCAAAATAAAAAAGTTGCATACTCTATATAATATTTTGTTGTACAGCCTTTAGCTTTAATTACGGTGCACATTCGTCAAAGTATTGTTTCAACAACCTTATGCAAGGCCACAACATTTATTTCCATCCAGAGTTGCATTAATTTTTTATTAATTAATAAATAATTAATCTTGTATTGATGATGGGAGAGTTGAACCACTCCGTAAAGTGTTCTCCAGCACATCCCAAAGACTTTCAATGGGGTTCAGGGCAGGAGTCTGTGGTGGCCAATTCATGTGTGAAAATGATTCCTCATGCCACTCTTTCAAAAATTGAGCCTGGAATATGCCTGTGCCATCAGGGAAGAAAAAAATCCATTAATGGGATAACCTGGTCATTCACTGCATTCAGCTGACTTCATTTGATTGCCACATAATGTTGCTGAGTCTAGACCTGACCAACTGAATCAACCCCAGATCATAACACTGCCTCCAGAGACTTGTACAGTGGACACGTTACATGAAGGGTGCATCGCTTAATGCGCTTCCCTTCTTACCCTGACTTGCCCATCTCTTTAGAATAGGGTAAATCTGGACTCATCAGACTACTTGACCTTTTTTCATTGCTCCACAGTCCAATCTTTATGCTCTCTAGCAAATTCAAGTAGTTTTTTTCTGATTAGCCTAACTAACAAGTGGCTGTCTTGTTGCCACACAGCTGTTTAGTGCCGATCCTGTAACTTCTTGTTGCATTGTGCATGTGGAAATGCTCTTACTTTCACTATTAAACATACTACTGTAGATTTTTTATGATGTGACTTCAAGCATTTTAGTGATTTCTGATCACGATCCAATATTATTTTCTGACCACATTTCTTCCGCAAAGCTGATTGTTCACCACTATCCTTCCAGGTTTTCTTAACGTGTTGGACAGTTCTTCTCCTTAGATGTTTTTTTTGCTTGATGCAGGCCAATAATTTGCCCCTTCTGAAACACTGTAACACCTTTTCCACGAACACGGGATCCGTCTTCCGACATGGTTGTTTAAGAAAGCTAAAAAAAAAAAGCTACACACTGCATCAGTTAGGGTTAAAAGTATTGATGCCAGCCGAAACATATTAATCACTGCAATAATGATCAAATCATAAAATGATCATTCATCATTTTAAAATCCAAATGGCGACTAAACCGATTGTAACTTTATTTTATGTGACTACTGTCATTACCACTGTCCTAAAAGGGCTGTCAATCAATTAATATTTAACTAAAATTTATTAATTGATGTGCCGATAAATTAATAGAATGAATCACAATTAATTTACTTATTAGTAAGGTCCTCAAATAAAGAATTTAGTAGGCTATATAAAAAATTTAATATTTATAAACAATCTAAATAATTCATCCATCCATCTTCTAAAGCCACATGTCTTATGTTGGGTCACAGGTAGTGCTGGAGCCTATCCCAGCTGTCTAGAGCCAAAGGCAGGGAAACACCCTGGACAGGTGGCCAGTCCATCACAGAAATGACACACAGATATACACATTCACACTCTCGCTCTCACCTACAGGCAATTTAGAATTTCAGATTCACATAACCTGTTTTTTTGTTTGTTTTTTGGACTGTGGGCGAAACCAGAGCACCTGGAGAACATGCAAACTCCACACAGAAAGGCCCTGGGAGTCAAACCAGGGACCTTCTTGCTGTGAAGCAACATTGCTACTCACTGAGCCACTAGGGTAGCACTACCTAAACCTTCAGTGTGATTCAAGCCATTAAGAAAACTGTTTCACAATGAATAAGACACCCTGTGCCTTTGGGCATCATACAAACTGCCACAGTTAACTAACATTTAATACCTGTCTATAATACCTGGAAAAACCTATAAAATAATATTTGCGATTTAAATGTTGCTTGCCATAAATTGTGTTTCGTCAGGGTACACTGTTATGCTGCATTCCGTTCAAGTTGGATGTGGGATAATCCTGCAATACTTGATATCTCCAACATAAATGCACTCCATTCCCAGATATTTGGAACTGCAACGCTCCCGTTATCTTAGCAGGGATTCAATCTCATTAGAGATGTCTCCTAGCAACCCAACTGATAAACAATGCTGCAGCACTAGCATTTGTGCTTCCGGTGTACAATTATCAAAAGAGATTATAATGTTTTATACACCTGTTTCTGCAGGCATTTGTTAAACAAGTTTTAATATCATGATATATGGAAATGAACTCATTTATCAATATTCCTTAATAAAGTAAATGTTTATCACTTCATTTATATATCTCACTGAGTGTCGACATGTTTGTGTGACATCATGCCCCTGCATCTCGGCGAAATTGGAGTTGAGAATTTCTGCTGAAGCCTACAAGTTGTAATTCTGGCTTCAAGATGCATTCCATTGCACCATTCCTTGAAGGAAGTTGTAAAATCTGATATTCAGAGTTGAATGGAATGCAGCTTTTCAAACCTTGATCCGATACTGAATGCTCAAGCAGTCTAATTTACACTTAGAAAACTCTTGATGTTAATATAACAATACAAAAAACACTTACCAAATTACTTGAAGTGAAAATCAGTCCTCCTTTCCTGTTTAATAAATTAAGCAATCACACGGTCATGCATCTCGTGTTTTTAAATCCATAAGGATCTCTTTCTCAACTGTAATACCAGCAGTGATGACATCTGACTCGTCAGCAAGATCTTGCGAGCTTCGCTTTCAATTTACATCATTTAAAGTGTGATTGCGTCACTCAAGGCCAGCTAGAAGACCTCAACCAGGACATATCCTAAAGATCACACCCACAAGAACAAATAATTCACTCTGATTGGCTGATGAATCTGACAAGCTGACTTTAGTTGCTCTTTCATTTGCACTGCTGAGGGATTCTGTGGAAATTCTGAAGGCCTAAAGGGGCGGAGCTCTGACTCGCGCGCTGCTTCGGGCATGTGATTTGTGAAACAGTTGTCACACTTTGCGTGTAAATACTGGATCAACTTTTTGTTATCCTCTATTTGTTTGTAGATTAATTAAGAGTGGAAAGCGATTAAAAATACATAAGCAAAAAGGTGATTGAGAATGAAAGGATGAAAAATATTTATTTATTTGGCATGTTATGCCAGCAGAGAAGGCTTTGCTGGCCTTGAGATTTCGCAACTCATTAAACATAGGCCTATTATTGGCCTACTGTAAATAGTAAATAATTTTGCAATTAAGTTTATCAATCTCTCTCACGATGCATTCCATCTGCGCTATTTCAAATGAATGCTCTTGGGTTTTATGAACTTACTTTGGGTTGGGTTGCGTTGCTTTTCAGGGCCTCGTGCCATAAAAGCTGCATTTTTGGGCATGATTAATTGGGTTACTTTTTATTTAACCCTTTATGTAAACATTGGGCCTTTAATGACCTGGGACATGCCACCCCCTGTACTTCATCAATTTATTGGATATATGCCCACTTCTTGTTAGTATTCCTCAACCTTTAGGTGTAAGAAAAATAAAATGAAGTATAAATCAGCAAAAGTGTATGTCGTAGTGTTTTTTATTTTTGTGGCACTTTAGACAAAGGATAATTATCAGTATCCCATATTCGTGTACAAATGCTTGTTATACATGCTATTTCTTACTCACCGGGGCACTGGTATGTCATATGATTTACATTTGATATTGCTATTTGATGAAGAAGCAACATGGAAGTAAACTGTAGCAAGTGTAACACATGACCAGTATAATTTGCCTACTACTATAATTTGGGTGTACTACTGAAATTATATAATATGATGAAATTATATTATATGTTATATAATATAAGTTCAGTCTATTTAAACTCAAAAAGTACCTGAGTGTAATTGCAACTCATTCGATTTTAGTGTGTAAATATAAATCCAGTTCTATATTTGTCATTTCTTTGATACATGAAAAACAAAACATCAAAATATATAAAAATGTATTCTATTCTATTATTTTCTAATTGTTTTGAAAATTTGACACTATATGGGCATTATTTACATCCATTTGTGCTAGGTCTCTAAAGACACTTATGTAATAATGTTTGGCAAAACACTTTTGCATTAAAGTGTAATTTTTCATATAATTACTCTCACCAAATTAATGCATGACAGCCATAACTTTTACTAATTTTCTGTAAGGAGAGAAAAAACAAATGACAAGAATTTGGATCATATTACAATAAATCTTCTACTTTTAATGGTCATTACCTTGGTCTTTCCCATATGGTTGAAGTACACATAAACTTGTCTACTTTCAGGTCTGCCTCTAGTACAATATGCCATTTGGTAGTAGAGGCCGTTGACTTTACATGCTCTAAGAGCTCTAAGAAAAGTTCTTTCATGTGGGCAGCTTCTGTAGGAAATTGTTCAGTAAACCTGAGTGAAAGTATTTAAACTCAGCTCTGCAAATTATGCCTGAATGTCTGTGGCTTTGGGCCTTCTTCCCGAATAGCATACTGTCAGACGTGTGCATTAAGATGAAGGTGTGTGAATGAATAAGAAAAACAAGACAGAATCCCAGTTTTATTTCAATCCACAACTATTTTGATGTTGATTAAACCAATTCCCAAATAGTCCAAGTGTGTTTCACAATGAAAGCTTTAGGATTAGCACAGTCACACTATGCTACCATCCAAAGCTGAATTGGAGTGTGTTAGACTCAGTGTTGAGGAATAGCTAACTACATGTAGCGACGCTACTAACTTAATACAATTTTTCAGTAGCTTGACATTATCTCAGCTGCTTTTTTGAAACCGAGTAGCTTTTCCAGTAGCAAAATACTTTTTCCAGCAAGTAGCGGTGTAGCGTGACCAAACACTACATCATGTTGCTCAGATTATAACTAATAGCCATCCTATTGCGTAGAAGCCAAACTTTTACCAGCAAAACGTCCAACGATCTGGCAGCATATTTCTGTCTGCTGATCAGAATCGGGCAGCAATGTTATCTTCTTTTGTAATGGCAGATCACAAACAAAATAGTGAATTACCATCATCTGCTGAGAGCTTATTACAGCTCACTTGGATAAGAAATTGTCTGATGGTTAATAAAAGAACACAATTTTATTCTTCTATGTAACAAAGAATGTTTCAGACACTTTGTTCTTAATAGATCACACAACAGCATATTTACCTTTACTATTTTAAATAAAATAATTAAAATTATTATTGCCTTTTGAGGGATTTTGTTTCTGTTCTAAATATATTTATTTAGCTTCTCATCATCTGTGTGTTATTGGGAGCAGCAAGTGAATTATTATTTTAATAATTATAAATATTAATTATATATTAATATAATAATTACTATCATGCAGAACTATTTGATTTCTCAATTTCCTAAAAAAAACATTTAATTATCTATTATTTTCATATAAAATAAATAAAATGATTGGTAAAAGAAATTATTTATGGCATGTATTATTTTTCAACTTTTTTCAAGGAGCCAATTATGAAATTTTTGGTTGATGCATTTTTTCGAAAGTGCCATACCACAGATGAATAATTTACTATTTTCAAAACAACATTTTTCAAATAAAACATAAAATGTTTATATTGCCCATTGATTATTCAAAAGCAAACAAATATGCAAAAATTAATTGCTTACATTTTGCAATATGGAATTGAATACTCGCGTTTGTGCGGGTCTTCATAAAAAGACCTGCACAATTAATGGTGGTGGCGTAGTCGGCTAAAAAACATAACTGGTAATCAGAAGGTTGCTGGTTCGATCCCCACAGCCACCACTATTGTGTCCTTGAGCAAGGCACTTAAC
Source organism: Moxostoma hubbsi (assembly GCA_032164185.1). Lineage (NCBI taxonomy): Eukaryota > Metazoa > Chordata > Actinopteri > Cypriniformes > Catostomidae > Moxostoma > Moxostoma hubbsi. The sequence continues at coordinate 27,336,039 of JAVLUX010000031.1, read as the reverse complement.
TCCAGGTTGCTCCAGGGGAATTGTCCCTGTAATAAGTGCACTGTAAGTCACTTTTGATAAAATCAACTGCCAAATGCATAAATGTGTAAAAAATATTGTTATAATAATTGCATTTAAAATATCATGATATCCGATTATATGGTCAACCCCCAAGGTCAGTGAATATTTTTGCTTTATTGATTTTGCTTTTAAAAATTACATACATGAAAATCTTAAAAAGACATTTATAAATTCAAATTGCACTTTAAATGAAACGTAAAAAGCTATTAAATTTACGAAGTGATTAAAAAATCATATATATTACCACCTCCCCAAATCCAAACATTTACTATCTCAAACAACCCCATTTGCCATCACACAAGTATCAGTATGCAGCAACAGGTGCAAATTAAGAACCAAAGACTTTTAAAATGTAAAGTAAAATTTTAAATTATAAATGTAAAGATAATTTTAATAATCATCATAATAAATAAGCCTAATAAATTCCCTTGTGTTCCCAAAAATTGCTGCCAAATGTGTGTTCTTATCAAATGTGTTTATATTGTGTTTTGGTAACAGTTTAAGCTTCCTAAAGAAAAGAAAATAGAACAAAGTTTTAGATTCAAGGTGAACGTGTCTTGTATTACTTTATGATTTAATCACTTTCATCTTTGTTTCTTTAATACAAAGATACCTGTATATATTACTCAACCTGCAGAGTTGCGTTCACAATATGTAAGAGCGAACTGCTCCATGGAAATCCTCCAGCAAAACTCACAAGATGATCGAAGATCATTTGCAGCATTCTCATAGACAACATTATTCTTCCAAACAGTTTTCAGTTGGATGAAACGAGTGATAACTCTTTACATGCTCTTCCTCCACGAGACAGTGTCCTTTTGCACACCTCTGAACAAACAACAAATCAGACACAAGCACTTATGGCTTTTCTTAGGACTGTTCTTAAAAATATAATAAAATGTGTTTCTTCAAGTGCGTCTTTTTCACTAACAGAATTTCTTGTCATGTGTCACTTTGTTGCGGGCAGATGAGCAAAATTACTCACACATGAAATACATTTGGATGAGAAGCTCGCAAACTGGATTGAGCCTTGTCGCATTTTGTGGGTGGTGGGTGCTATATCATACCCTGGGTTCACATAAAAATACAGAACGTTCATAAAATCGCTCATAGAAAACAACAGCAAAGATCAATAGTTATTGGGAAACGAGGCTCAGAACTCCATGAATGTGCATGTCTTGGAGAAGCGCTTTAATTGCGCTCAGAGCTCACTGCACACCCATGTCAAATCAGACGCACATCGGTAGCTTTTCTTTCATCTGTTCTTCAAAATATAATCATATTTCATCAAATGCACATTTTGTATCTAATTTCTTGTAATATATCACTCCGAGAAGTCTTACTGGTCACCTTCCACAGTGGCTGGTACATCGGCAAAATACTCTGCATGAAAAATCTGTATTTGGCAGGTGTTTTTTTTAAACCTTGTTCACCAGGAGTAGGCTGTACGACAAATTCACGAGAAAGGAAATCAAAACAGTGTCATTGACTTTGACTTTGCACTCGCACACACACTTTCTGCTGGAAAATTATCTCTAGAAAGTTTTAAACAATCATGTGTTGGTGAATGGTGAGACACACTGCGAGCCACTTGTGTCAAACTATAGTTTCAAAGCAGCTTCCCCAACGCTGGTTAGGCTATTAAAACTATTTTGGCCAATTTTATCAAGAAAGTCTTCCCTTGTACAAATGATCAATTATCATATGTGAAAAAATAAACCTTTGATTTGGCTTTTTTTCAAGTTCAGCATGAATTAATTTGCCAAGACTCACCATAACACCCTTTCAACATCATGCTCAGTCCATAATTCCAAACCCAAATCCCCATAAGCTATATACCTTGCTATGGAACATTCTTTCTTGTCCAGTTTGAGTTTCAGAATTGGTTATGCTTGGCTCAGAGTTGGTGCTTTGGCTATTGAGCAGGCTTACAGTGATTACAAATTCTGATTCTGCCAATCACATGTGTAATCAACCAACTCTTTAAAGTACCGAAATTGCTGAAGAGAAATAGGGTTTGCAATTGTCCTAGGAACTTGTATCTGCTCAGATCATCCCATCATGGTTGTCCCATTTTCATAATTATTCCAGTGAGCTAATTTGCTTGTAAAAATTCCCAGAATGCATCTTAAAAGCCATTAAGCATCGGCTGCTCACTATAGTCACTTACAAGAAATGCCATCATGTCGTCTCATGTATAGGCATAGGACAAGCACAAGTATATGTTTATGAAGGCAAATTGTAAAGCATTTTTACCTCTCTTTAAAATAGTTTTTTTTTGTAAATTGTCTTTCATTCCTATTGTGCATGCTAGGTAAACCGTCCTGCAAATTTTACACAGGTATTCTAACAGTTAAAAGATGAAAAATACCTTTTTTAGCTTAAATATTTGATCATTTATATATGTTCTACATGATTTTTCATTATTATTTTTATTTTAATTTCCTGTGTTTTAATGTCATGTGTCAGGTCTCCCTGATTAGAATTTCTCTCTAAATGTCTTTTGCTTTGACTCACTGAGTTACATTAACAACTTCAATATTATGTCATGCAAGGCTACCCAGGATGCATTGCAGCACCTAAAGTTTTGATATTTTTTGTTCTGATTAAAGGACTTTAACACCAGCAAAGACTGAACATCCAGTAGTTTTAATGAGAGGCACAGAGTTTTCAATGGAAACCTGTGGTGACACTCAACAAACACATTAAATAAAATATTAAGCTCTTAAACTAAAAGCTCTTAACATCAGCACACAACTATTAATTAACAGGAAAGACAAAAACAGCACAAATAAAGTCAACAAACTTCAAAATAATAATAATAATAATTAATAATAATAATAATCTTACAAAGCTAAACGTCTCGGTTACGTATGTAACCTCCATTCCCTGATGGAGGGAACGAGACGCGTGTCGAAGAAGCGACACTAGGGGTCTCTCTTGAGCGCCGAAAGATACCTCTGATCTATGAAAAAAGGCCAATGAGAGTTGGCGAACAGTATTTGCATACTCCGCCTCCGGATACGGATATAAAGGCGAGAGAAATACGCTCGTTCATTCAGGATTTTTCTGAGGAGCCGGGAGTGTACCGGGCACCTCAGCGGCTCGGCTCAGCGACGTGGCCGGGAAGACACGACGTCTCGTTCCCTCCATCAGGGAACGGAGGTTACATACGTAACCGAGACGTTCCCCGTCTGTCGCTCACTTCGACGTCGTGTCGAAGAAGCGACACTAGGGGTCCACTTCAAAACTCGCCATGCGCTGAGCCGTGTACGTGTACTGCTGACACAGAAGCGGGCAGGTATTTGCACGTGCACAAGCGACCAACTGTGTTCAGGCTGCACGTACTCTTCCCCAATGCCCCGAAAAAGCGTCAGCATCCTTTTGGTTACCCTAGGGGGGAACAAGGTGACGCTCCCAACTAGGGAACGGCCAAGCCTGCCTGGGCCTCTTTTCTCTCTATGTTTTCTCGGCATAGAGCAAGAGCAGCCGGGGCCCTTACCGCATTGAGGGAGGGTCTTATTCCCGAATTCCTATTCTTTTAGGGGGAAAAGACCCTGCGGAGGCCACACCCACCCAGCAGGGGAGGTAAAGGTGGCAAAATACATCACATGGCCACTTTGGGCATGTGGGAGGAAATGGCGCGGTGGTAGATCCAACCTCGAGGAGGGGGGAGTTGCTACAACACGGCGACCGGAGGGCAACGAAGGACTGCCTAAGGGAGACGCGGGTCAGCTCGTAAGGTGACCGTACCGCAGAAATACACACAGGAGGAGTCCCGTAGGAGGTCTGATCTGTGGAGCACCTATTCCAGTAGGGGTAGCCGGAGGTACCCGTAGTGGACTGGACCAGCACGTTCCTCCGCTGAACTGCTGCGGGCCCGAAGGGCTAGGGAGGAATCAACCAGGGACCTAGGTCCTCTGGGACAAAAGCGCACTGTTTTGCCTTGGCAGAGGGAAACGGCGCTGGAACAAGCGGTTCACCTGGTCAGATCGTCGACATGTACCGAGTTCTACGGGCTCGGACCTGAGAGAACACGGGACGAGACTGACTCAACCCTGAGATCGTAAGGGTGTTAGGTGCTGCCCAGCCCGCAGCTCTGCAAATGTCTGCTAGGGAGGTGCCCCTCGCCAGTGCCCATGAGGATGCCACGCTCCTAGTGGAGTGGGCTCGAACCCGTAAGGGGGGGGCATGGCTTGGGTGTGATAGGCCAACTGAATGGCATCCACCACCCAGTGAGACACCTCTGTTTGGAGACAGCGTTCCCTTTCTGCTGTCCTCCAAAGCAGACAAAGAGCTGCTCAGAGCGCCTGAAGCTCTGGGTGCGTTCCAGGTAGGCACACAAGGCACGTACCGGACATGACAGTGAGAGGGGCTGGGTCTGCCTCCTCCCGGGGCAGCGCTTGTAGGTTCACTACCTGATCTCCAGAGGGCGTGGTAGGAACCATGGGCACATAGCCCAGTCAAGGTCTTAGGATCACATGAGTATCTGCCGGACCGAGCTCCAGGCAAGTGTCGTTAGTAGGGGACGCTTGCAGGTCCCCGACCCTCTTGATGGAAGTGAGCGCGATCAGCAGGGCCGTCTTTTCAGGAGAGGGCCCTGAGCCAACTGATTCTAGCGACTCGGGGGGGGGGGATCTCTGAAGACCGGCGAGGACCACCGAGAGATCCCAGGAGGGGAACAGGTTTGGCCGGGAGGGGTTTTAACCTCCAGGCACCTCCTGGGAACCTGACGATTAAGTCGTGCTTACCCAGAGACCTGCTGTCTACTGGGTCGTGGTGAGCTGCGATAGTGGCAACATACACCCTCAAGGTGGATGGGGACAGCCTCCCCCCCAACCTCTCCTGTAGGAACAGGAGCACAGACCTAACTGTGCACCTCTGTGGGTCTTCTGCCCGGGAAGAACACCAATTCACGAACAGACGCCATTTCAGGGCGTAGAGTTGCCTGGTAGAAGGGGCTCTGGTTTGGTTGAACGTGGCTACGACCGTGGGTGGTAGACCAGCTAGATCTTCTGCATCCCGTTCGGGGGCCAGACGTGGAGGTTCCAAAGGTCTGAGTGTGGATACCAGAGCGTGCCCCGTCCCTGAGAAAGAAGGTCCTTCCTCAGGGGAATTCGCCAGGGAGGGGCTGTCGCGAGGAGTACAAGGTCCAAGAACCAGGCCCGAGTGGGCCAGTAAGGAGCCATGAGAGTGACTTGCTCCTCGTCCTCCCTGACCTTGCACAGCACCTGTGCAAGAAGGCTCACTGGGGGAATGCGTACTTGCGCAGCCCAGCTGGCCAGCTGTGTGCCAGTGCATCTGCCCCGAGGGGAGCCTCTGAACGGGTGTACCAGAGCGGGCAGTGGGAGGTCTCTCGGGAGGCAGAGGGGTCTACCTGGGCCTTGCCGAACCATTCCCAAATCAGCTGAACCGAGTGGGGGTGAAGCCTCCACTCTCCGCCAGGCAAGCGTTGTCATGACAGCGCGTCCGCTATCACATTGAGGTTGCCGGGGATGTGAGTGGCACGCAGCGACTTGAGTCGGTGCTGGCTCCAAAGGAGGAGACGACGGGCGAGTTGTGACATGTGACGGGAGCGTACGCCGCCTTGGCGATTTATGTACGCGACCGCAGTGGTGCTGTCCGACCTGACTAGGATATGTTCGTCCCGAATTAACGGGAGAGACTTCCGCAGGGCCAAAAGGACGGTCAACAACTCGAGGCAGTTGATGTGCCAACGCAGCTGGGCCCCTTTCCAACGGCCTGAGGCTGCGTGCCCGTTGCAAACGGCACTCCAACCCAATCTGAAGGCGTCGGTCATGACCAGGACGCGTCTGGACACTTGCTGTAGGGGCACTCCAGCCCGTAAGAAACAGGGGTCTGTCCAGGGGTTGAATGTCTGACGGCAGGCGGGGGTGATTGTTACCCGGTGCGTGCCGTGGCACCATGCTCGTCTCGGGACTCGGGTCTGGAGCCAGTGTTGGAGCGGTCTCATATGCATCAACCCCAGCGGCGCGACCGCCGCAGAGGACGCCATATGCCCCAGGAGCCTCTGGAAAAGTTTTAAGGGGACCGCTGTGCCTGGCCTGAAGGAGGCGAGGCAGTTCAACACTGACTGGGCATGCTCGTTGGTGAGACGTGCCGACATTGAGACCGAGTCTAACTCCATCCCGAGAAAAGAGATGCTCTGAACTGGAGTGAGCCGGCTCTTTTCCCAGTTGACCTGAAGCCCCAGACGGCTGAGGTGCCTGAGCACCTGGTCTCTGTGGGCGCATAGTAACTCTCGCGAGTGGGTCAGGATGAGCCAGTCGTCGAGGTAGTTGAGTATGCGGATGCCGGCTTCTCAGAGCGGGGCAAGAGCTGCCTCTGCGACTTTCGTGAAGACGCGAGGGGACAGAGACAGGCCGAAGGGGAGGACTTTGTACTGATACACCTGGCCCCCGAACGCAAACCGCAGGTAGGGGCGGTGTCGGGGCAGGATGGAGACGTGGAAGTACGCGTCCTTCAGGTCTACCGCTGCAAACCAATCTAGATGCTGGATGCAGGTTAAGCGTGAGCATTTTGAACGGGAGTTTGTACAACGCTCGGTTGAGAACTCGCAGGTCCAACATTGGTCGTAAGCCACCGCTTTTCTTGGGTACGATGAAGTAAGGGCTGTAGAACCCCTTCTTCATCTCGGTTGGAGGAACAGGCTCTATCGCGTCTTTGGCCAGAAGAGTCACGATTTCCGCGCGCAGGGAGTGGGCGTGTTCGCCGTGTACTGCGGAAAAGCGGACGCCCATGAAGGGGGGCGGGGGCCTGGCAAACTGAATTGCGTAACCGAGTCAGATGGTCCGGGCCAGCCAGCGAGACGGGTTGGGAAGTGAAAGCCACGCATCCAACCTCTGCGCTAGGGGCACCAAAGGGACGATTAATTTTGACGTACCCGGCGGGGCTTCGCAGCGGGGCGGAGCAGGTAGGGCAGCGTTGGGCGGCGACGGGGCAACCCGCGGCTGAGATGCTGAGAAGAGACTCAAGCACTTACCTTGCTCCGCACACCCGGCAGGGGGCGGGTTAGCGACTGAGGAGGAGGTCCTGGGTAGGCGTCCTCTAGACTCGTCGGAACCGGCCGGCCGGGGGACAGTCGTGGGGCTGAAGACGTGAGAACGGCATTTGCAGGCCAGGTGACCCAGAGACAAAAGGAAATAGCTCATTACAGAGAATATGAGAATGTGAAAATTAATTCGACAAAAAAATCCACCGGGGACGGAGCGGTCTTACCAGCCTCCGGAGCTAACATCTTGGTCCCTGGGTTGAATGTCTACGGACAGCCTGGGAGCCTTCCAGGTCCCCGAGGGGGTCCGTGAGACGGGGGCATCTGCTTCTTGCGGAGTGCTCGACGCTGGGGCTGAGAGCTGGGCCTGGGTTGAGGCGGAGCAGGGTGTTTCATAGCCGCAGGAGGACGCCCGTCGGCATGGCCCATGGCAGCAGGCTTGCGGCGGGGCAGGATGTGCAGTGGCCTCCGTCTGCCTCACCGCTGAGGACTGCTGGGCAGAGTCGTCAACGGTGGCGCCGAATGGACGGAGCTGGGAGACGGGGTGTGGGAGAAGGTGTGCCTTGTCTGCCTCCCGCATTTCGACCAGGTCCAGTCCACAGGTGCGTTTCTGGACCACAAGGGGTGGCCATCGCCTGTTCGAGTGCCGGCGCTTCTGACCTCTGTGGCCCGGGGGCGCGGTTGGTCATCCAGCGCAGTTCCTGCAGCACATCAAGAACAGGACTACCCAAGGTGCAAGTTTTGAAGTGCCTTGGCCTGGCATTGGTTGCAGGAAGGGCCGTGGCGTGCAGAGTGGAAGCGGTCTGGGACCGTTCCACCGCGAGGGTAGTGAGAGCGGAGGAGCGAAGAAGCCTTGGCTTTGCTCAACTCGTCATGCACGTCCGGGAAGAAAGGAACGGGGGGGGGGGGGGGGGCGTGGCTGTGAGCGGTGCACCTGCCCGCGGGACGGATCAAGTAGCCCGGGAAAGCATAGCGGATCTCCATGCGTCAGGCTCAGGCTGGGCTGCAGACCCGAAGGTGGCGGCCCAGGCAAGCGATCAGCATCCGATGCCGCTGTAACACTCTCCGATGCAGCGGTGATGTCATCCAATTCTGAGGCAAGCAAGCGTGCCGGGGAGGCGGGTGGTTCGAGGGGGTTTACCCGGCGAACAGAGCCCGTCATATTCCCCAAATCGCCTTCATCGCCCGCGGCGCCTGCGTCAATCCCGTAGGAAGGAGGCGAGGCGCGGGGGGCGGCTGAAGTGGCTTTCTCTCATTACAAAAGAAAGCCGTGCGACCGCAATGCTATAACGGCCATGTTCTCACACTGAGAAGATGAACCATTGGAGAGAATGCTCATCCCGAGCTCAGACGGAAGCAAACAAGCGTGCCTGGGAGGCGGGAGGTTCGAGGGGATTTACCCGGCGAACAGAGCCCTTCATTGTCCCCAAATCGTGTTCATTGCCCGCGGCGCTGCGGCGCCTGCGGGGGGCGGCTGAAACGGCTTTCTCTTATTACAAAAGAAAGCCACATGACCGCAATGTTGCCATGGTTATGTTCTCGCACTGAGAACATGAACCATTCATAAAACACTGCCTGCGTGTGATCGCAGCCCAGGCATGCAAGACAGTGTTTTATGACCGAGAGAGGTGGGGAGAAATCACCGCATCCAGAAACTACACAGGGGCGGAAATTACATCTTTATAAAGACGCGTCCTGAAAAGGACGTTCAACGCCGCTGTGTAATGCTCTTTCAGAGAAATAAACTCTTTTATGGAGAGAATCACTCTTTCAACTCTTTTAACTCTGCGCTGTCGAAGCGCCCAGGGGCAAACTGCACGCTGGCAGTGAAGAGAAAAGCCGCTGTAGTGCGCCATAAATCCAACAGCAAAGCAGAGCGTCAGAGGATCAGAAGCAGGATCAGTTGTGTTACTCGCAGCTGACTGCATACACACGACCATCGGCTCCGAAGAAAATTACTGAATGAACGAGCGTATTTCTCTCGCCTTTATATCCGTATCCGGAGGCGGAGTATGCAAATACTGTTCGCCAACTCTCATTGGCCTTTTTTCATAGATCAGAGGTATCTTTCGGCGCTCAAGAGAGACCCCTAGTGTCGCTTCTTCGAAACGACGTCGAAGTGAGCGACAGACGGGGAACTCATTATTAATTCATGCTGCAATGCATGCTGGGAGATGGCAAATCTTAGATTTTTCAGTCAACAAGTTGGCATAAAATTGTAGTCGTGTCATCGCAAAAAAGCTAATTGATACAACTAAACCTCAAAATCATTTTTTACAATTTAGCTTTAATTCTGTAATGCATACAGTAGCGTATGAAAAGAGATTGGTTTTACTGACCTGGGCTCAGTTTTTTGATAATTAGCCAGCAATCCAAGAGCTCCTACTGTTTCATGGTTCCTCTAGTGTGCTTGTTTTGGCAGAACTGTGACATTGACTGCTCTGGCTGGAAAAATAAGTAAAAAATAATATGCCAACTCTTCAGTGTTTTATGAAGGAGGCCCTCAATGGTCCAAAGGTTGTTGATTGTGATGCATTTAAACATCAGAATTACAAAATGGCTATGCCCAGCAGGGCTATGTAAGAAAATTTTGTTGTCAGCACCACAGAGACCACTGGGGCCTGAAGCACCACTGAACTTTTCATGTAATTATTGAAAGATCCTATAAATCAAGTAGCACATGTCTACCTGTATAGAAATAGTGTATGTTACAGTCTGTGCGACAGAGCTTGGCTAAGTAATGCTAATATTTGTACAGATGTGGCGGTTGCAGCCGCATCACCAGTGGGTTGAGGGAGCTGGCAAACACCAGCGTTGCAGTCCTCTGAAATATTAGGTGGTTTTCATGTTTGATTCTTCACAGTGCCCTGACAGCAGGGGTGCCAGATGGCAGAGGCAGGCTAAATACATACAAATTGTGCCGTCGTGATTTAATGTGCTGAGTAACATAATTTCCCACCATGTCCGATATTAAAATCAGTGCGACACACTTTGCAAAAGGTGTGGCCACTGTCGATTTTTCTTCGAGATATGAAATTAAATTCTTCCATCCAGCTGTTGTTATATTTACATGTATATTTTTTTTTCCCGTCGGAGCACTACCCTCCCATCTACCAGTGATGCTTGATTCAACTTAACGTGTCAACTACCTGCACAGATATCAACAGCGCAACTGGGTTTTGGTTGCCAGGTTGAGGTCACAAAAGGGAAATTTGTATGATGTGTCGATTGTGTGAGTAGGATGCGTTTCATACAAGATCTGGCAGCTGGACAAACTTGGAATAATATATTGATGTGATTATTCATATAGCGAGGTTTTGGTCCATGCAAATTACGGGAGATTCCCAGGAGCAATAACAAAATGGGAGGGGGGCGGGAGATGGGTGAGAAATACGGGAGACTCCTGGGAAAAACGGGAGTGTTGACAGGTATGCTAATCAGACTAAACTGCCAGTGTTAAAGCCCCTTTAGAAAAATGGAGCCAATGGAGCTATGCTAAGAGTGTAGACAAGGGGTTCAAGCATTCATAAGAGCTGAGGGATTCAATATCATTGGGTCTGAAATACTCTAGATGCAGGAGAAAAATTTATAGATATTTCAAAGTAGTGTGAAATTTTACCTCATGATACTGTGAATATCCTAACTCATAAATTGATATTTTAGTTACATTTTTCATATTAATATTTTAGGTAAAAACCTCTGTACTGCTAGCCTGCAAGGGTTTTTTTGTACTCTGGAACCAAGGTACAGTACACTATTCTCTTACATAATTTTTTACTGACTCTATACCTGTGCAAGAAAAGCAGGAAGTTCAGCGCTTGTTGTGAAAGCACCAAAGTGAGCCTGCAACATTTTTGCTAAATTAAATTACACGATTCATTACACATATTGCAGCAGTTCTGAGGTTGAAATGTCCACTGTGCTGCTCTAAAAGTGAGTGATAGTAAATGTGAGTAAATGTGTTCCCAAACAGATGAGGTTTTTAAGGCTAATGCTCTATTAGGTTTAAAAAAATAAAAAATAAACCTTAAGTCAAACTTAACCAATAGTGTCATTAAATGCTAACGTGAGATAAAAAAATAGATGAGGTTTCTTTAGGTTAACGCTCTATCAGGTTTTAAAGAAACATCCTAAACCATAAACCTAAATGTAACCGATAGTTTAATTAAACATAAATGTGTGAGGAAAAAAGTTTTTTTTTAGGATAACGCTCTATAAGGTTTTAAACAAACAAAACTGATGTACCACTCTAAATCTTAAACCCAAACCTAACTGATAGTGTCATTCAACCAAACGTGAAATGAAAAACACATAACATTTTTAGGAAACGCTGTATTGGGTTTCAAATATACAATATTGGCGTCCAATACCCTAAACCTTATACCTAACCCAAACTGATGGTGTCATTAAACGTAAAGGTGAGATGAAAAACAGATGAGGTTTTTTTTTTTTAAGTTAATGGGTTATAAAGAAACAAAACTGTTTGCAGGAGAGGGTTGTTATATATACATGTTATGTATATGGTATATATACTGTTGTATAACCAGTAGCACCAAAACAAGCCTCTTTTCTTTAAAATCCGCGGCTGGAACACGAGGAATACAACTCTACAGTAACACCTCTCAAACTCAATGTGGGCAGTGATAAATCCTGACACTCCAGACTTTGGACTGCACAATGGACACACACTTGCACATATGAAAGCCATTTCGACAGAGAAACACATCAAGAAAAATGCTAAATAAAACGACATGAGATAAATGTGCTGAAATCAGCTGAGAGCTGCTTCCTCCTGGCCCAATCCTCAGACGTCTCCTTGAATATTTATCGGTTTAATATGTTGGAGCGTTCTCTGCTCTCCAGATCCCTAACAAATCTGCTATATTTCACATGTTGTTTTTGCTCCCACCTTGGCATACAACTCTCTCTCTCTCTGGGTGCATGAAAGCAGTAGCTTTATGATTTGCCATTGTATATAAGAACTAACTAATTCAGTCCTGAGTATTAAGTAGGAAGTAATTATCCAAAGACCTGCATCTTGCCTCTTCTTATTTGTGCACTATTCAGTTTTTTCCCCTCCAATGATTTCTTCCAGATTCATATTACACATATTGTACTATGGCTTTTGAATCTTCACCTGTAATCGAGTGAAATGTGTGTAGTCTTAGTGGAGGCACATGCATAGAAGTGTATTTTTGTTCTGTATCATGGTCAACATCACATGGAGCTTTTGATTAGCTCCAGGTGTGAATCTTGTGGCCCAATCAGAAAGGGGAGGTCTGGAAGTGTTCACAGCTGTGGATCCAGCTGGCACTACCTAGGATGACAGAAAAAACAGAATTTCACCGAGAAAAAGCCACAGCAAAGTACAGTTGTAGCTTTTAATGTCTGCCACTACGAGTATGTTTAGATTGCATACATTCTTATAATAGAGAAAAATGAAAAACCACACAAATGTATTGTTTATTAAATGATACTTGAAGTTATTTTCATGAGAGTCCATGTATGTTTTCGAATCTTATAGTACAAATTGTAATACAACTGAAAAATGTGAAAGCAAATTTGATATACACAATGACCCCAAAGAGTATTTGGACACTTTCTAGTTGTTAAACATTGGTGGAACATGCTCATAGTTAATGTGATGAACCACACCTTTAGTTACTCTGCTTGGACACCTGTGTAAACTTGAGGGGAATTGACTTCATACATCCTCTATAATTCATACAGGCTAAAGTCATTGCAAAAATGTCTCAGAATAGTGAGTAAAGTTCTCAGAAAAGCTCTAGCATCATTTGTTTGCAGATTCTTCTTGGTGTACTATTTTGTTTTCTAATGTAATTACATTCTAGCATATTTAAATGGGGCTTAAGTTTCCATGTTAAACAACCAGCAGCTCAATTATATTTAAACTCACATCCTTTCCCTTTCTCCTCTTCCCTTATAACCTCACAACCTCCTGCTCTCAGCTCCATATGTAAACTACATCAGTAAGGACCCTGGAGCTCCCTGCTCGCTGACAGAGGCACTGGAGTACCTGCAAGTGGATGTCTTGGCAGACTTGATGGAGAAGGACCACCAGTCATCCAATCAAAAGCAGCCACCCAAGAACAAGCCCCATAATGTCACTGTGGTTGCTATGGAGGGCTGTCACTCCTTTGTTATTTTGGACTGGGCACGCCCACTTCAAGATGACATGGTGTCAGGTGAGTGAGACGTTTAACAGACCAACATTAATATGCAATTGCCCATTATTTGGTCTAGATCAAATAATGGCCAGAGAGCGGACTTAAGAATCACTACTTGGACTAAAATCTAATTATAATCACAATTTTGCATGCAGTTTCATAAAAAGAAAGCTAATCATGTCTGGGCTTGTTTGATAGTAAAACTAAAGAATATATTTACAACCTAAATCACTAAAACTGCCAAAATCACAGACACATTGACATTGAATTTAGATAATCAACTAGAAAATGATAACTGGCAGCTGTTAAACATTGAATTTGTTCACAGTGCTGTAGCAACCTAGCTAGATTTCTTGGATATATCTTTGATTAATTAACTGCCAAATCATAATGTAAATCCAAAGTAGATATATTGCCTACTGGTTACTACACAGCAGGACATGCTGTCTACTGTATTGTGTTATTTTTGAAAGAACTGTTCAAATACAGTATGCAAAATGCATCTGTTTAAAGTGGAGCATGCTATCCTACTATCTGCCTTGTTCCAGTAGAAATGAAATCTGGGTTTCATTTTAATGTGCGCTTTCAAACACAAAGCTATATATATCATTGTTCTAACATATTGACCTTGAGAGTTTCATCCCAATTTACAAATATACACGGAGGCAATTCCCACATCCGTTGTTAGTGTCATGATGTAATGTTAGGATGTTAGGTTAAATGCAGGGGAATCCCTGCCAACAGACAAATGATAAAGTCCTCATGAAAAATAATGCTTATGATAAATAAAGTCCAGATGCTCATGAATAAAATTTTACTTGACATTCCCGAATAACTGCAGTTTCTTAAACTGTAATAGAAGTTCAGAGGCGGATACACTGTGGGCAGTAGTAGCCAAGCTAGGGTTTGGCACAGCTAAGCACAGGCTGTTTACAAATTTAGCTGGCCCACACTGTAAAAAGTGGTAACCTGCAATTGTTACCTTAAAGGGATTGTTCACCCAAAAATACAAATTCTCATAATTTACCCACCCTCATGCCATCTAAGATGTGTATGACTTTAAAAATTTGTATGACTGCAAGAATATCTCAAGAATAGCTCGCAGGGGCATGGGTAGCTCAGTGATTATTGACACTGACTACCACCCCTGGAGTCACGAGTTCTAATCCAGGGTGTGCCGAGTAACTCTAGCCAAGTCTACTAAGCAACCAAATTGGCCCGGTTGTTAGAGAGGGTAGAGTCACATTGGGTAATCTACCGTGGTCACAATTAGTGGTTATCGCTATCAATGGGGCATGTGGTAAGTTGCGTAAGTATACTTAGGTAAGGTAAGTTTGTGGATTTGTGTGAATAGCATGAGCCTCCACATGCTATGAGTCTCCGCGGTGTCATGCACTGCAAGCCACATGATAAGATGCGTGGGCTGACTATCTCAGAAGCAGAGACAACTGAGACTTGTCCTCTGCCACCCGGATTGAGGTGAGTAACCGCACCACCACGAGGACCTAGTAAGCAGTGGGATTTGGGTATGCCTAATTGGGGAAAAAAGGGGATAAAAAGAAAATCTCAGCTCTGTTCAAGGGTATAGTTTTGGGTTGAACATTGGGTGGGTTGCAGCAAAAAGCATTTACTTGTTTCCAAAATACATGGTATAAATATCAGGGGGGGGGGGGGGTTGTGCTTCGTTATTTTGATTATTGGGGGCGTTACCTCACCATCCCCCCTGGAATTTACACCCCTGGCTCTGTAGGTCCATACAAAGCAAGTGAATGGAAATCAGCACTTTGAAGCTCCAAAAGGAGTTAAAGTCAGCATAAAAGAAATCCATAAATCTCCACTTGTTTTATCAATGTTTTCTGAAGCGATTCAGTTGGTTTTGGGTGAGAACTGACAAAAATTTAACTTCTTTTTTCACTGTACATCTTGCCATTATACTCATCCAGGCATGATCATGAATTTCATATACTGTAGCTCTGCTTCTGCACTGTCTGTCTATTTTTAATGTCATATTAAATAATGAAAAATACACGCACATGCTGTATATACTGTACATCCAGCTGTCTTGGCATGAGTTTAGTCTTTCCATGACATAATACAGAACTTGGATTATATTAAGGAATCCCTGCAATGGAACATCATCTGTAACAGCTTTTTGGCCAGACATACATCAGAATACACATATTATTTAAGTCTCACATTTAGTGTATACTTCTCTGTTACTCTGCTCTTTTATAGGCTACATGGTGCACAGTGCCTCCTATGACGACGTCCTGAATAACAGGTGGTCAAGCAAATCCTTAAGTGGAACACACCTTCCTGTTGAAAACCTCAAGCCCAATTCCAGGTGCGATCCAGCATATTCTCCTAGAAGATATGCACTTATACCAAAATATACCCCAGAGTTTTCATCAACAAATACTCCAATATATCGCTAACACTAACATGCTGTGTCTGAGTGGTGGCTTTGATGGCATGTTTGTACAGTTATTGCACATTTCTACATCTGTGATCGATAGTCAACAATGACCCATCAAACTGTTTACAAAGCAGTTGTGCTTTTAGAGTTTTGATGTAAAAGCCCAGTTACAAAGGAATCAATAGGAGTGCTTTTGGGAGCAATCATAATTCATGCTTAATCCATGAAATGACAAAAAAATGACATGCTAGTAAACTATTTGTGAGGGTTGCTGGTATACAAATAACTGATCTTATGAAGTTTAATTTGTCAAACATGTGACAGATGAAGCCATGGGAGCTGTGGACTAATAAATAATTGGTTTTGACCAATTATAGTGCCATGCACTTTTCTTTTTTTTTTAGCAGTTGTTACACTTCAATAGATCCATATTGTTGTTCATATAAAAAGAAAGATGTGTTAATCTATTGGTAAAGTTTTCACTTGGCCCCGGACCACGGACCTGGGTTCAAATATCAATTTAAGACTTTTTTCAATAATCTAAGCAAAATTAAATTTGTGATCACATATGGAAAAGAGGAGCTTTGACATTTTGATAGTAATGTGATCAGTAACACTTTACAATAAAGTTCTATTTGTTAACATTAGTAAATGCATTAGATGTCATGAACTAACAATGAACAATATTTATAAACAGCATTTATTCATGTTGATTATTGTTCATTTATAAAAATACAGTTGTTATTCATAATGTATTAACTATATTGTTAACATATCCAACTTTTACTGTTAAAAATGTTATTAGTATATTCTGAATTAACATTAACAAAGAATTATAAGTGCTGTATATGTATTGTTCATTGTTATTTCAAATGAACTAATTTGGTTAACCAATGTTAATGAATGCAGCCATATTGTAAAGTGCTTTTGTGTTCCTTGGACAGTTGATGAGCAAATTTTTAGCTTAAAGCAAATGATCTGCGGATGGAGGAACTGGATTTGATTGACCAAATTTAGACATCACATTGTGTGATTTCTGCCATAGCATTTTAGATTTTTATTTTTTTTTTACATACAATTATCGTGCAACTTAATTATCAAAAATGTAATTATTTCTTTCAGAAGTTGCAGAAAGTGCATGGCTTAAAAATCTTAAGGGGCACGTGCCCGCTCAGTTTGTTTGGCATGACACTTCCAGCTTTGACCATGCACAATTATATCATTGAGGTATTATTAATCAGTGAAAATGTTTCTATGTATTTCTCCTTCTGTCACCCTCTAAAAATTACAGAGGCACCAGCAAGTTTGCTTTTCACTAACTTAGGAGGAATAAGATCGCTTTTACAAGAGCTAAAAAAAACTGCTATTTTACACTGTGGAAACTAGCTCATGTGGAACATGTGTTCTAAGAGATGGTCTCAGTGGATTCATCAGAGCCTGCCAGCCTTTGGTCCAGAACAAATTTCAAACACATTCACTGAGCTGTATCATGCCTACTGTCATGAAGTTACACAGAAAGACTATAGACCGCTGCTCTCATGAACCTCTATAAAAACTTTGCCTGTCAATCAATGCAACCCCTACCAACATACTGTATCTTAGGTAGTAGTATTTATGTACTGTCTGGACAGTTTCCACAGATGTGGAGTATCTTCTGCATATCGAACCCATTTAAACTGCCTTTTCTTCACAAGGCAGCATTCCTTCATATTATAGGTGCTTTATGGCACATATGATTTACTCATGCATGCCTAAATACATGCAGATGTGTGCAAGAGTCCAGGTTTGATTGACATTTGTTGTGTACACTTTCCCAGACAGGAAGAAGCACTCTTTGCACCATTACCTTGAAAAAACACTTGAATGCATATGTACTCATTAGAGATGCCAGAGTTCAGTTGGTTCATAAGTGTGGAATGTGAGAATATTCTCATATATGTGAGAAATGTGAGAAAGTTATTTTCATTGTCTTCTGGGATTCATTTAGAAGCCACTGTTATTATAGACTCTCAGCTGAGCTCAGTGACTGACAATTCATAATTTAGCTATGAAGTGTTGATGATTTTTTGTTAATAATTTGTTATCGCTTTTAGCTATCTTTACAACTTTTCTAGGTAAACAGCGTTCCCCTTTTCTGATACACTATGGGGAATAACAATTCCTTCTCAAGTCAAAGCAACAATGACGAACCACTTGGATGCCAAGTTACGACTGAGTTTTTATCCATTTCATCAAAAGAACATGGAAAAAACACACGCATACACATAAACTAGCTTACAAACACACACATCATCAAAAATATATGGTCAAAAGGACCAGGAAAAATTATCAGCACAAACACACACATCCTTGTTGAAAAATTGCAACCCCCCTCAGCCTCCCTCTGCTGGTTTGACTGTAATCATCCATTGTCTCTTTATTTTGGTCAGAGTTTCCACATGGCTGAACTAACTTGAACACATCTTAGATCCAGTAGTACTGATTTTATGTCATTAAACAGGTCCTGAGTTAAACCAAGTGAAGCATAAGCTTACTGAACAGTCTCTCAGAGGGAGTTCATCATAGCTCTCTTTTTTAAGTTCTTTACTTGTCTTATGTATCCTCTGAGGATAAAGACATGCCAAAGTCAGGATCTAAGTGGCTGTGGTCTCATATTTGTCTGAATAAGGGTTTTGTCGGATTGAAAATTCCTTTTTGATGAGTTATTCTTATGCTCAATCTCTCCTACACGCAACCTCCTTTCGTCATTACTCTTTGTTAGCCTTAGAGGAACACAGTTATAATTCTACATCATGCAACGCATATTTTCACTGTGCCCTTTCCTTTCATTTCATTTTCCTTTCCTTTATTTTTCCTTCCCTTTTTCATTCTTTTCCTTTTCCTTTCCATCCCTTTTTCCTTCCCTTCTCTTTTCTTCCCTTCACCTTTCCTTTCCTTTGCTTTTCCTCTTCTTCCATTTTCCCTTCCATTTCCTTTCCTTTCCTTTTTGCTTTGCTTTGCTTTTCCCTTCTTTTTCCTTTCACTTCCATTCACCTTTCCTTTCCCTTTTCTTTTTCTTTTCTCTTTCTTTTTTCACTGTACTCTTTCCTTCACTTTTCCTTTTTGTTCCTTTTTCCTTTTCCCTCCCTTTTTCTTCAATTTCCATTGCTTTTCATTTTCTTTTTCTTTTTCTCTTTCTCTTTCTCTTTTCCCTTCCCTTCCCTTCCCTTCCCTTCCCTTTCTATCCTTATGTTCCTTACTGTAATACTAAATTAAAAAGTAACTAACTGGAACTTACTGTTGTTTAATTATAAAAAAAAAAAAAAAGATTTTATACTTATTTTGTTTTTATTTTATTTATAGGTATTACTTCAAAGTTCAAGCAAAAAACATCTTTGGGTTTGGGCCACTTAGTGAAACTTTAACGTATGTAACAGAGTCAGGTGAGTCTTCTTTTGTTTTAACCCTTATTAAGAATGTTGGATTCACAAAAATCTCATACCTCAAATTAAATGTTTGATTTATTTTATAGATGACCCCCTTCTCATAGAGAGACCCCCAGGTATGAATTGTTTTGTTGTTGTACTTTTTTATTTGTATAGCGCTTTTCAAAATACACATTGCTTCAAGGCAGCTTTATAGAAAATCATACTGTAATGTCTTAAATACCTAGAGAATTAATTCTTGGATACATTTCATTGCAGAAAACACAATATTCCTGTATGTTTAGAGCCCCTTACAAAGTAACATTTCCCCTGCTGAAAAGACCAACACATGATGCTGGTATATTGGTGTCCCCACCAGGTTTCATAACTAGCTTAACCCGCAAATCTTTTTTATCAGAAACATCATACTGATTGACCAGCTTCTCCAGTTAGGCTTTGCAAGGGAATAGCATAGCTATGCTTGTCTACCAGCTAGAACAACACCAAATCAGCATGGAAATTCATGTTGGTCTAATATGGTCTTTTTAGCAGGATCATGGATTTTATATTTCCCTACAATCCCTAATTATTTTTATCAAACTCATTGACTCTTATTCACTCTTTAGGTGGGGAGCCTATCTGGATCCCATTCTCATTTAGGTTTAACCCTGCCCACAGCTCCTGTAAAGGAAGTCAGTTTGTCAAGCGCACCTGGTATAAGAAGTTTGTAGGTGTTGTCCTCTGCAACTCATTGCGTTATAAGATCTTCATGGGAGATGGATTGAGAGGTATTGATATTTTTCTGTCTCTTGACTAATACTATTTATCAGTGTTTTCTTTTAATTATCTCCATCAAATTGCACAACTTCAAATATAATGCTGTTATTCCACTGTGTCAGTAGTCTGAAGCAACCTATTTTTGTATTGCTGGCCTTAAGCCTAAGAAAGTTTCCATCCAAACCACAGTTTCCCTCAGCTAAATACAATGCACTGTCTGTGGTTTGGGTCTTGGGGAATACTCAAGCTAGGACTGTTTTCCACCATTTCAGAAACATTCTTCAGCATTGCTGATACATTTGGCCATGGAGAGGACCACTGCCAGTTTGTGGACTCATATTTAGATGGAAGGACAGGACCACACAATCTCTCCCTCTACCTACCCACAGCTCAAGGTAATTCAATGATTTGCGAATGTGATACTGTCATGATTTGCAACTTGCTAGTTGGTTGCAGGTGGTATTAGGAGGTGATACATTCTCATTCTAGATATTCAAAAATCTGTGTAGTGCTAAGATAAGTCAATTTAAGTCAGCAGCCATATCACCCTGCAACTCTTGCCTGGTTGCCCGCTAAGCTGGGCTGAGCCTGGCCAGTACCTGGATGGGAGACCTCCTGGGGAAAACTAAGGTTGCTGCTGGAAGAGGTAGGAAGGGAGGCCATCAGGGGTGCTCAAACTGTTGTCTGTGTGGGTCTTAATGCCCCAGTATAGTGACAGGGACACTATACTGTAAAAAGGCACTGTCCTTTAGATGAGACTTTAAACCGATCTCCTGACTCTCAGTGGTCATTAAAAATCCCAGGGCACTTCTTGTAAAGAGTAGGGGTGTACCCTGATTTCTGGGCCAAATTCCCCCATTGGTTCTTATCTATCATGGCCCCCTAATAATACCATCCCTGAATTGGCTACATCAGTCTACTCTCCATCAATAGCTGGTATGTGGTGAGCATACTGGCACACTATGGCTGCTTTCGCATCATCCAGGTGGATGCTGCACACTGGTGGTGGTTGAGAAGTTTCCCCTTATACTATGTAAAGCACCTTGAGTGCCTATAAATGTAAGGAATTATTATTATTACTTTATATTTTAAATGTCCATATCTGCATAAGGTTAATTTTGTCAAATTGTAACACAAGCATGATGGCTTCAAAGCTAATTGATATGAACTAAAAAAAAACAAAACTACAGTTTTGATTTCCTGGGGTCTTTAAGAGACTGATTGCATCAAGGTCTAAAGAGTTTAAAGTCAAGGAGTAGAGATGCCAACCTGAGGTTTCGTTTAAGTGCAAATTGGCCAAAATCAATGTCAGAAAGTTTAGTGTCTTATCGGTTTAGATGGAATATTTCATCTTTCATATGAAATTAAAATCAGCAAATTGGCCCTTTTGTTTATTGGATCCTCTTCCCCTTTGTACTTCAAGTAAAGTGGATGTCAAATAGCCTCTTAATAAATGTCTCTTAGTGCACAAAAACTGCGTAGGACATCTTTAAAAAGCATGATATCGATGCTGGTATTCAATCACCACTGTAAAAAGATGCCTTTTGTGTATTTCAGGTTATTATCGTTCGGATAGACAAGAGCCAGTTAATTTTGGTGCCATCGGCAGGCACACACCACATCCTTTCGTAGGATGGTATGAGTGTGGAGTTCCAATCCCCGGCAAGTGGTAATGGAAAACAATCCAAAAGGACAATTCCTCAGGCAATAAGTTCTCCCCTTTATTTATCAGCCATTCACAGAGGTGAAGTATTTCTCACCATGTCAACAAAACCTAAATCATATAGCAACAGCTTCTGATCAAAGGAATATAGTACTTTGAGTTTCACTAATATTTCTACATATTTGATATCAAGCACTTTTTTTTTTTTTTAAATAAGTCTGTATATGAGGAAATTGCAGCATGTGTATTGAGTTATTAACAGTGGTTTTGTTTTTGTTTTTTTGTTGTTGTTTTTTTATGTGTTCAGTCATTCCAGTTGTTTCACATTCAATTCCGCACTAGAATATTTATCTACAGTAACTTACAGAAACACAGTAGGCTACTTAAATATCAAAGCACAAAATGTAATTACAAATACATTTGTATGAATCTACACAACTTAAAAATGATATATGCAATGATGTAACAAACTTTCTGTGAGTTATGTGTGCTGTTGTTTTATACATTTTTGTAGGTTTTTATTTTGTTTGTTTGTTTGTTTGTTTGTTTGTTTTTACCAAAGGTTGTCATGGAAATATTGCCCATATTAGGGCAGATTGAAAAAAAACCAAACAATTTTATTTACTCAGGAATGGTTACAATTTGAATAAAGGTGCTATAGAGAGAATTTTTAATTTACCTCTTTCTCTCCTATTAACACAATTAAACTTTATTTTTCCTGTAGGTTGAGCCTGGACTGTTATTATATTATATTATGTTATATCATCATTATTAATGCTACTCACTTTTGTGCCCCTTTGAAGACTCACAAGGATCTTTATAAATCCGTTAATCCTTTTCACAAAAACAATGTATAGAGTCAATGTATAAATACATCAGTTTATATTTCAGCAAGTCTGCTAATGCTAAATGCAGATAGTAAATAATGGTTGAATTCTTTGGGTTTGTGGTCATGCAGCTGTGGTGGGTTTTCAACATAATAATAGGTGGTAATAATAACCGATTCTTCTCAAGTAAATCGTTTTATCCATTTCGGATGAGGTGTTTTATTAATAACCCTTTATTATGACATGTATAAAAGCCTATAACTTTTAAAATTACATATACTTAGAAGGCAGTTTTCCCTCCTACATATTAGGCAATAAATAATATATCCCTTTTTATTTACATTATTGATTTTGATTATTCCCGTAATTTGTCTAAGAAGAATGCAGAACACTTTTCCCATCATTATAATCAACTGATGATTCTGGCATGTCAAAATCAATGACTGGCATTTAGTGACGTATTCTGGCATAGTCAGAATAGTGTGTCATCATTTGGCATGCCTGCCATAATTAGGCTTACTTTGGTATAAACTGGATTTAAATCAGAGTGAGAAAAGGCAAGGTTTCTTATCTCTGAGTACATCAGTTCCTTATCGGGGTTCCTTAACACATTGATGTTTTATTTGGCATCTGGTCACATTCCACATGCCAGAGGGATTTCTTATTTGGTTTTCCAGTGTTTTGTGGTGTAATATATATATATATATATATATATATATATATATATATATATATATATATTCAAAAACATTTAATAATTAAGCTTAAGAAAATCTTCTATCCATTTTGACCCCAAGATGCAGAGTTTACAATAATTGTTCTCAGCTTGCCTTCATTCAATCAACCGATAGTTATGTATGTGGAAGCCAAATTTAATAGAAAATTTAATAGAAAATTCAGAATGGAGCCATTTATTTTCTTCATCTTTACAGATAATGAGTTTGATTTGGGTTTGTTGCCAGGTCCATAAGTGGAGAAATAAAACAGGACAAACACATCTGCTAAAGATGTTAAAAGAGGACGAGAGAGAGACTTCATAAACGTTATTTTGTAGAAACAGAACACAGAGTGGCGTGCTCTGGAATAATATCTTGTGGTAAATATGTTTACAAACATGGAAGATGCCATGGTTTTGGAGAACATGAGAAACGTCTATGCAGGCCAGGAGTTGTCGTGTCTTGTCATCACAACATCCGCATAACATTGGCACATGGGGACTATGATGTGCAAATATGCACATCAGTTCCAGTAGTATCTTTAATACTTTAAAATAAAATCCAATGAAAATGTTCAACGAAGCAGAAAAGAGAAGATGGCACCAGTCACAAAGTTACAACTACACATCACATATTTCATCTGTGCATTTTCAGAGAGTCCTGCAGCAGTTAGTTGGTTCCTTTTCCATAATTTCACTGATCATTCTAAACACATCAGAATTACCACACATGATATACAGATTAAAAGTTGTGTAAAATGTTGGTATATAGAGAAGGATACATGTCAGTTATGAATTACATGGTGGCCCTGCTGTCTATGCCAGAGTTTATTAGAAAGAACTAATTTACCCACAAAATCTAGTCAGTCAATGTAATATTTAATCACTTTTGATTTTAGCTTTAATGGGAATTTGTTGTCATAAAAAAGGAATCATTACCTATTCACTTTGTAAAGAACCTCAGACGTGTGACAGCTAACTCTGTTAAACAATCTCATTAATGTCTATACACGTAGTGTTCTTGTTTTGGTCAAATGCTTTTGGAATCATGTACGCCAAATCAAGGTAGTTGCCCAAGCAATTACAACTGCCTTGTAATTTGGTTTATTTCAACAATCACAAAGAATACAAATTCACTGAAGTTTGTTAATCTGGATTTTCTCTGTTATATATATATATATATATATATATATATATATATTATTAATTTTTTTACCCAAACATGAAACTTGTTAAATATCATATAGATTAATTAGTTTCATGAGAGGAGACCCAGTTTTCTTAGATTTGAATATTAGACATCATTACCTAAAACTGTATTTATATATGAAGTACAGCCATTCAAATTGAAGTAAAGCAGGATCTAGATCTGTTTTCCACATGCTATTTGTGTGTCTCCCTTAAAAGTAGGTCACGCGCTACTTGGGCTGGAAAATGTTACCATTCATTCTAAAAGGATTAAATCACAGAACGAAAGTTTGGAGTTTGGAGACTAAAACAGCAAGGAAAGAGGGAGAGAAAGAAAAAGATTTACCTGCTCAAGAAATGCAATAAAGCTTTCCACCAATAGATGCATTTTGGTGTTTCTCTTTTTAGTTGCGAAAATAAATTTTTGAAACTCGTTAATCATTGAGTTTTCTGAAATAAAGGTACTTTAACACAGAATAAGGCACAATTCATCATACAAATTCCATCATCATTTATTCACACTCATGTTGTTCTAAACATGTTATGACTTACTTTTTTCTGTGGATCACAAGAGAAGAAAATGTTAACAGTATAGAGGCCCTGAGGATATCAGTCAATAAAATTCTGCCTAACTTCTTGGATGGAATAAAGAAAGTCATGTTGTAACAAGAATGAGGAAGCGGGAGATGGCGATTTCAACTCAGGTATGTCAATTTTATTAGTAAACAAAAACAAAATGCTTCGGTGTCTGTCTCACTCTCTCTCCACACTTTGAGGTCAGACCCCTTTCATTTCTCCCGTCTCTCACTGCAAACACAGAAACAAGTAATTTCTAGCCATTAATTTCAGGTGAGAACCCTTCCCACTTACTCTCTTTCCAGACAAACGCTTGACCCTGCCCTCACCTCCACATACCCCCACCACCCGACTCAGGCCGGGGGGAACACTCCGGGCCACACCTTCCCTTCTTTAAAGGAATTGCGCGATAGCCATCTGATCCCCCGGCCTCTGGACCACCTCAAACTTAAACGGCTGGAGTGCCAGATACCAACGTGCGATCCGGATGTTGGCATCCTTCGAGCGTTGGAGCCACTGGAATAGGGCATGGTCCAAACAGAGGGTGAATGCTCATCCCAACAAATAGTAGCAGAGAGTGAGGACTGCCCACTTGATGGCCAAGCACTCCTTCTCTATGGTGCTGTACTTATTCTCTTTCATCAAGAGCTTCCAACTAATGCTCCTCCCACTCCACCACCTGAGACACTACAGCACCCAGCCCCCTGTCCGATGTGTCCATCTGCAAAAAAAAGGGAGAGAGAAGTCAGGGTAATGCAGAAGTGGCCTGCCAGAAAGTGTGACTTTTAACTGGTGTGTAGAAGGCCATTTTTTACGCTATATCGGCATTAAGGGAATCTGCCAATATCCCTTTGTCAAATCCAGTATCGAATAAAAGCGAGCTGTGTCCAAGCAATCGAGCAGTTCGTCAATAAGAGGCATTGGATATGCATAAAATTTCTACACCACGTTGACTTTCCTATAATCCACACAGAACTGGACTGAGTGTTTTCTCCTGTCCAAAGTCCCAACTGAAAAATATGGATATGTGAGTATGATGCCTGGCTGAAAACATTGACCATCAATCACTTTAGGGTTTCGTCTTTCGACTGCTCTAGAGGGAAATCCTCTACCGTGAATTTTCACTCACTTTCTCACAGGACCAATTTGTACACAACCCCTTCAAAAATAATTGAAAAGCTAGGTAATTACAAGGCACTGATCTCGGACATGACCGGACTCCCCACAACTCCAGTAGACCGGCCCAAGATTCCCACCCACACCTGTGGCAGCGTGTTCGTTCACCTGGGATGAAGAGAGGGGAGACATGAAGTTTATTGGTGCAGGGAACCCCCAAGACCGGCGAGCCGGTTTCGGGGGAATGTTCCTCTGTTTCCAGGGTGGAAGGAAGGAGGGTGAAAGTAGAGAGCCAAGACACCGGACACGCCACAAAATGTTCGTCCACCTGCTAGACCGCATCGTCCAGAGATGCTGGCCAGTGGCACTGGACCCACTCGGCCATTCCCTTCGGAAGCCGGGAGACGAATTGCTCCAGCACTACCAAGTTGATGATGTCATCGGAATCACTTGTCCTCCTTTGCCAGCACCCACTGCTGGCAGGCGTCACAGAGCTGCTGATCAAAGGTAAAAGGGCGGCCAACCTCACTCAGCGTCAAAGAGCAGAAGCTCTGGCGTTGTTCTTCTGGGCAGCAGCCGACCAGCAGAAGATGTACCACCCATTACTCCTGTGGCCATCTCAGGAAACTGACCCTTACTGCTTAATCTCTTTCCAGACGAATGCTTAACCATGCCCTCGCCTCCACACATACGAATTTGGAACAGCATGAGGGTGAGCACATTTTTTATTTTGAGTGATCTCTTTAATGTGCTATAAAGAACATTGCAAACCAGTGGAACACAAATTTAATCAGTATCCTCATGCCAAAGGTAGAAATCACACTTTTCCTCATTAAAATAAATCTAAATAATGTTTTGCTGAGGAAAACCTCTGTTTAATCATTTTATCTTAGAATAATATTCCGAAATGACCTAAATGTGTCCTGATATCTTCTTTCTCGTTCTTAAAGAATCTGTGCAAGATAACCAGCCTGCCCCAGACAATAGCAGTTTATGCTAAGGGACAGCAGATATTGATCTCTGTTGTACTCAGTTTCAATTTTAAGTCCACACTATACAATCTAGAATATGACAGAATTACTTTGACAGTTCTTTACAGTGCCAATCAATAATACTGCTAGCATGGGATCGTGTCCCGATCATGAACTCATTGACTGCCCTGAGAACACATAAGAAAGTCTGGCTTTCTGTAACTCTCACACTATCTTGAACTGGAAAAATAAGTCACTTGTATCTTAGCTTGTCTTTTAAGACCTTAGAAGCTAAATATGTACTCTGTGTTCTTTTAACATCGATTTACAGTACATAGACATGGTTGAGACTTTAGTCCTATCACCAGTACCAATGTGTAATTGATCATTTAAATTTAAACTCTATAATGACAGGTTTGGCACTTAAAACCACTATGCTTGAGTGTTCAAATTTATAGGAGGTATTGGCATCTGTGGTGAAGGGCAAAAGACCAACCACTGTAAAATCGTTTAAAAGCAGTCAAATAGTGTGCAGTAATGTGTACAGTGTGCTTTGTACACAGAAAAGACACACAGGAGAATGTGTAAGGGCAGTAAATTAAACCATTGTTGACAAAGCAGCTTGGCTCAAGCTAAAACACTCATGAGATGAACTTAGAGAACTCCATTACATTACAGGTCAGGTGTGTTGTAACATGTACGAGAGACACCAAAAGAATTATATTCGGCTTTAAGACTGAATCAATGAGAATGTCCATAAAATCTTGTCTAAATGTGTGAAATATCCCAAGAATATTTTATGTTTCTAAAGAATCACACTTGTACCACCAAAACTAGCGCCCACAATGCCAGGGTCTTCTGGGTGGTTGCTAGGGCTTTGTAATATGCTTGGTATGGTGTACTGAGTTGTTGCTATAGTGTGCTGATATGGTGTTTTTAAAATACAATACAAATAAGGATTAAAATTAAAAACATTAGCTCATACATTATGTATCATGAACTCTCATTGATTTGCATCTATTAATCTTTATTAATGTTCATTTATAAATATACAATTAGTAATTGTTAATTCATGATATACAGTATAACAGATAGTTTTGGTTCTTGAATCTGATTGGAGAAGAGACGTTCCAGGAGTGCTTATGTCTCAGAACAGCAGTACTCAGATGCTTTACTGTTTGTATCACTCCGCTTGCATTCGTGGCATTCTAAACTAAAGTGTAAGAGGAGTGCAGATGTTTAAAAGAGCTAGCTAGATGTGTCTCTTTTCATTTATCCCTGTAACATTAAAGATTTTATCCAGTACGTGGCAACAAAAGACTATTTATGTTCGTTATGAGTGAATTAAGCTGATGTTCATATGTGTCAACTGCCAGTCAGTGAGTGGTTTCTTTGAAGTCATGGGCAATTGCCTCTCACTCCATCGCTCGGATAACTACTACAGTACAACTGGGAAATATAGTTAGCATTAAGCATTTAGCATTAAGCATTAAGGCTTATCACAGCTGACAGACACAAAACAGACTGAGTAATCACAAACATGCTTACCTGATACTATAGGATACCAGAATGTCCGCTTTGGGAAAAGATGTAAACAAACATTCAACATGGTGGAGAGGAGTATAGTTTCTATGGTGAATGAGTCTTGTGCACCACCGCTGGCAGCTGCAAAATAGGGAGGAAAACCCCTCTAGGACGGCTATTTTTACTCAGAGAAAATAGGATGTATTTGACCAAAATGACATTATCTTCAGCAAGCTGACAAACACTATACTAAAGCTGAGGGATAGAGTTAAACAGCTATAGCTTTACTGTTCATCTCAGGTTTTTGAATTTGTAATGGAGGCTTGGATGCATCTTTTGAACTAGCAATGGCATATCCTGATCCGTGGCATAAGAAAGTTGTTCTATGCAATATATATATATATATATATATATATATATTATCTGGAAAATATTTACTTCTTATTATGATGATAGTGTATCTTTCTTGTATTGGAGAAATGCTAAATTTATAAACCTGAAGGGAAACATATTTTATTACAACTACTGCATTTATTTTTATCATGAAAAGCACTATATCAATTTGTAAAAGTATTCAATGACAAAATAAATATAATTTCAAAGCAGATTTACAGAGAACAGTGAATTACAACCCTTATTTCTCACAAATAAGATTTTTTTTTTTTTTAAATAAATTAAATTATGTGCAGTTTATATGTATTTATTTCTATGGCTGTCAATACAATAAAATAATTGTGATTCATCAACGGTAATGGTAATAATGTCATATAGTATCAACATTTTGTAACTTTTTTCCTCTGAAATTTTCCGCGGACACCTTGGATCCAACGTGCGTCCGCCTGGGGGTACCCGGACCCAAGTTTAAAAACCTCTGACCTACGGCTTGCGGCCTCGTGTCTGCAGCTGAATCACAGATGTGCTCAAATAGTGAAATACACACTCTTGCTTGTATGATATTGCTCTATTATTATATACAACTTTAAATGTAAAAAATGTATTAGTTGATGTTAAAATGAACTTAAATCAACATTAATAAGTGCTCTTTGAATATTATTCAACATTCGGTCACATTATCTAATGTAGTTAACTAATGATAAAAAATATGACCCTACTGTAAAGTGTTAATAATTATTGCATTGAGATTCAACTTGATACATTGAACCCCAAAACCTTTTGAATACAACAGTATGACGAGATCTTTATAGAACTATAAACTTTGAACCTTTTTGATAGTTAGATGTTCAGTTAAGTCTAACGGTAATACCTCTTTTAACAGTGTTTTGTTCGTTGTCTTTGTCTCTATAAGTGTTAATTCAAGGTCTGTTTACTGCTGTGAATCGATCTGTTTATCTTAACAGGTGACACGTTATGACCCATTTCTGTTATCCATTTTCACAAAGTTTTTTGCTACCTGTATCAAACTGCTCTCTCAAAGGAAAATTACTCACAGGTTTTGCACCTCCTAGAATACCTGAGACATGATGTAGTGTGTTTCTGGAGTTTTTTGTGGTTACTCCCTCTTGCATTGCAGTTATTTCCCAGATTTTTTTTCCTCATTCCTGCAAGGAACGAACCTGCCAAACGCAGATTCACCTCACCTCCACATGGAAAACCTGTCACAACTCACCAGAACAGATGTAAACATGCACCAGACAGAGTGAGTACCCATAGTTCCTGACTCCAGCTTGTTGATTTGAACTAACCTTAATTGTTCCATGAAGAGGTGCTACATTTCTGGGGCTCTGGAAATCACATAATAATCAGATAAATAGTATTAAAATTAAACATACTGTACATTTATATAATGTTCATTAGTAAGATTGTTATTCAAGGAGCTAACATTGTCTTAAGGTTTCAATAATTACTCCAGCAACACAAGGACTGTAATTTTATTAGCTGTATTACATAATCAGCTGTCTGCATGAGCACATTATGGCTGTTAGACACATGAGGACAAAAACGTAGTGCTCCACCCGTCTGACAGACTCCATTTGTTATTCTGTTTGGATGTAACCATGGACAGCGCCACGTGATGGGGGACTGCTGTGTGTTTGTAAAAGCATGCCTTTTTATTTCAAATAATCCATTTTAATATCTGATGACACACACACAATATGATTCCCTTTCCCCAAGTTGAGGAAGTGTCAACCATATAAATGTTTTTTTTTTTTTTTTTTTTTTTGTCTGTATTACGATGAATGGTCTAAAAGATACTTTTCCAGTGTGCTGACTGGGAGATAAATGCAGATTAACACCTTCAAAGAGCAAAAGGTCACAAGAACACAATGCTGACCATACAAAAACCACATCAGAGCCAAACGGATACTGTGGCCTTATTGTGTTGTAAAACAATGATGTGAATCATTTCTACTTCATTGTTATCTCTGCAATGTAAAGTCTTATTGTTTTTGGAGATGGTATTTGCACCCCAGGGTAAATAATGGAACATGCTATTTGCACTCAAGTCTAAATACTAACAATTTTGACAAGTAACATTATACTGGTCTTACTGTGAATTCTGCGACAGTAGGCTGAAAGTTACCCTGCAGAAATATGTTTGGGCTTGCCAAAATTCAAACAACTGCCCCCATTGGCTGAAGCTGAAAGTGTTGTTGAAAAGATGAGCACAAGTGAGCTCCAGTTTCCGGTTTAAATGTCCATAGGGTGGTGCAAAAAGTGAGTTGTAAAGCAAGTTGGTTTTAGTTGTAAATTATGTTGTACAGTCAATAGTGATACATATTTTATTAACCATATGCCCTAACCCAAACTCCATCCCTAAATCTAACCATCAGTGGAGTAAAGTGTAATCTTAGAGGGGAAATGCAACCTTCGAATCACACTCATAGATTATCTGAAAGTGATTACATACTGCTTTCCATGGACCAGAGCCCATGTCTCTGTGCTGTTTGCACAACACACCATCAGTAGCGCCACAGGAAAAGGTAAATACATTTGAATTGATGCTAAGATGTCTGATGGAAGATGCCTATTGTCAGTAACTCTGCAAGAGGTCTATGCCAGGGTTCTGGAACATTCAGTAGCAACATATCGAGTTTCCGTGTCATCATGTTGGTAACATATACTATTATAAGGGCTGTCAATCGATTAAAATTTTTGATCAAATTAATTACATGGTGTCCCAATTAATTAATCGCAGATACAAATATTTGCTGAGAAGGCGCCTCATATAAATATAATTCAATATAAAATGATGAAATAATTATACATAGTTATATATATATATATAAAATAAAAACATATTCAGATAATTAAAGTGCATTACATTCTTGTGGCAGAAGAGTTAATCATTAATAAGACAATACAAAGTCGGCTTTAGAATACATTTATTGTTTACTACCATGATCATAAGTCAGTCATTGGCATACAGTTCACAGCAATCCATTTCACAAGTGAATTTGTCAATCAGTTCGAAATTTATTATGGGGGCTTGTTTAAGGACCCGTCAATGAACATCTGCGTCAGACATGCTTGTATAGCGTCTTGGATGCTTTGCGTCATAAACATAACATTTTTAGGTCACTGTGTCCAGTTAAATATAGTTTAATACTTAGAACACATATTGAGATCCCTTAGCTCGGATTTGCGCTCCATCAAGTGTTGGAGTGTTAGTCACATTGCGATTAATGGCGTTCATTTTTTTAACGCGTTATTTTTAGTCAAATTAATCGCACTGAATTAACACGTTAAATCGACAGCCCTAATAAATATATATATTCACTGGCGGCTAAAAGTTTGGAAAAATTTACAGATTTTGCTCTTATGGAAAGAAATTGGTACATTTATTCACCAGAGTGGCATTCAACTGATCACAATAATTAGTCAGGACATTAATCAATTGAAAAATTACAATTGCAATTTGAAAAAATAAAATAATTCAGAACTTCTTAAAATAGTTATCATAAAAAACTGCCATGTGCACCAATGACAGCTTTGCATATCTTTTGCATTCTAGCTGTCAGTTTGTCAGCTTTGTGACATTTCACCCCACACTTCCTGTAGCACTTGTGGCTGTCATGTCGGGCAAATCTCATGCACCTTACAGTCTATCTGATCCCACAAAAGCTCAATGGGGTTAAGATCCATAACACTCTTTTCCAATTATCTGTTGTTCAATGTCTGATTCTTTGCCCACTCAAACCTTTTCTTTTTGTTTTTCTGTTTCAAAAGGGTTTTTTTCTTTGCAATTTTTCCCATAAGGCCTGCACCCCTGAGTCTTCTCTTTACTGTTGTACATGAAACTGGTGTTGAGCGGGTAGAATTCAATGAAGCTGTCAGCTGAGGACATGTGATGCATCCATTTCTCAAACTAGAGACTCTGATGTACTTATCCTCTTGTTTAGTTGTACATCTGGCCTCCCACATCTCTTTCTGTCCTTGTTAGAGCCAGTTGTCCTTTGTCTTTGAAGACAGTAGTGTACACCTTTGTATGAAATCTTCAGTTTTTGGCAATTTCAAGCATTGTACTGCATTCATTGCTCAAAACAATGACTGACTGATGAGTTTCTAGAGAAAGCTGCTTCTTTTTTTGCCATTTTTAACCTGATACTGACCTTAAGACATGCCAGTCTATTGCATACTGCGACAACTCAAAAACAAACACAAAAGACAATGTTAAGCTTAATTAAATGGACCAAATAGCTTTCAGCTGTGTCTGATATAATGTGATTTTCTAGTACCAATTTAGCAATTTAACATGATTAAAAGGATAAGATGTTGCAGTGATTGCTGCAGGAAATGGGGCCTGTTTAGATTTGATCAAACATGACTTTTTTCAAAAAGTGATGATGCTGTTTTTTACATCAATAATGCCCTGACTATAATTTGTGATCAGTTGAATGCTACTTTGGTGAACTAAAGTACCAATTTCCTTCCAAAACAGAAAAATCTGTACATTATTCCAAACGTTTGGCCGCCAGAGTATATAATAACATACAAATATGGTATTGGAAATTGTAACAAGCTTGATTCAAACTCAGTTCTCCCATGCAAAAATGCCGGTACATGTTCTCTATTTTTTAGACCAGTGGTATTCAAACAGGAGGCCTTCCAAGGGGGGCCTTAAAATGACTTCAAATTTTTTAAAACAATGTAATAAGCTATAACACAATATTCTATCTTTCTATAATACATCTAAAAAATCTGTTTAAATCTGAAAATACAGTTCTTGAAATTTCTGTAATAAAAAGGAGTAAAAATGGTTGAGAACCACTGCTCTAGAATACCTTTCTAGTATCCAATTTGCATTATTGTCTAATTGATCTGGTTCCACCACACTATTGGGGTGTAAATAGTCACGCTGTGTGGTCAGTGCTATTTACACATGGGTGCAAATAGTTTCTGAGTAATACAGTAACCCACTCTGCTTGCATTATATTGTGTTAAATGACCTTCAGAATAGAAAGAATTTAGTGACTATAGATTTATGCATTGTACTGTCATGGTACAGCAGCTACTAATATTGGAGCACACTATTTGTCAGTTGATGAGATTTGATGCAAGTGCTTATTAAAAAGACATTAAAATAACACAGACTTTTTTTCATAGAAAACACCCCTTTATAGCTTCTGAGAGAAAGAAACACACACTCAAAAAAGGAAAAAGAAGAAAAAAGGAGTTGGTCGTAATCATGGCCTGCTCTTTTGTCATCTCTGGGGAATCCCTCTCCTCTTCCGCCACTTGCTCTTTCCTTTGATCACAAGTTCTAAAGCTCAGTTTTACATTTCCCTAATGACAATTATGAAATACAGGGTAACTTTGGGATAATGTCATTTCCAATTTACAACACTGAAGGAATTTTGTGTTGGATTTGTTAACATTAGTTCATTTCCTACTTTTTAATGTAATTTAACATGTGCCACTATTTTAATGTCTCTTTTTTACTAGATTTGGCAATAGGTTGACAGATTAAATAAGGGGATCTCGCATCCCATTACAAGACTTTTGAAACATCTTATTGGATTTGAATACAGAATTGTTCACTTTTGTGTGACATCACAACTAAACCCTGTGCCAAAATAATCAGTTGTCTTTACCTCTGCATCTGACTTTGCGTGTCAAGTGAACTGGCTGACATTTTTGCATCAAGCCAAGTTTATTATTTTTGGATGAAAAGCTATTATTCAGATGTTCCCCAAAAAGCAAATCAACAGACTGATATTACTATAGCTCTCTTACTGTAACGAATAGAGTTCTATTATTTATGTCTGCTTGACAGGCCTCTAAGAGAGTGTGCGAGTTTGATCATATTCTGTCCTTTATTTCTTAGATTCCTTTGTATACAAATCCCAACATGGATGAGTTTCCATGGCAACATCTTCAAGAGGTAAACACTTAGAGAAAGATGAAGTCACACATTTAGGGCCAAGTCAAAACAGAGTGGTGGCAACGCCTCCTGTTAGCATTTATACACTATCAGAGCACACTCAGAGCTGGTCAACCTTGAAAACTAAACAAAATGCAATACACACAACTTAAAAAAATAGATAAAAACAAAAATGCCCATGGTGTTGCAAATATAAATGTGTCTTTGTGCAGCATGAATGGATAACTTGTCAATTCAGCAGAGATAAATAATTGATTTGGGACTCTGTGCCTCACAAGGGAAGTGTGAGTAATGTTTTAATGATACTTCAAAGCTTTCTCCACAATTTGTTGCATGTGATGGCTTTTGTATGGACATTAACAAGGCATTAAGTAATTTAAGTACATTAAAATAAGTTTTTTTTTTTTTTTTTAACTTTTTTACCTCTTTTTAATCTATATAAAGGCTGAAACCGGCCAGAAAATGGAGAGAGAGGAAATGTTTTTTGGAAATAAATCGAACCTAAGACTGCATGTCTGTCATAAGCACATGTATTACTCATTGTACCACGGCTCAAAACTACATGAAAAAAAAAAATGTCATCAGTTTGAAAAAATTATTAAAAGAATGTCAGAACCCTCTAGATCCCACATAAATATGGATACAGAAGTTGTTGTTCCTGCAATTCCATTTGATGGGCTTGAAATTTAACAATAACCATTTTATCTCAGAACACATCATTCATACCTGAAATGGGTTCTGAGACCCCATACCCAAGAAAATGTTTTGATGCTCTATGTTCTCAACTTTTACCCACTATAGGACGTCAAAAAGATTAGCCTGTTTTATTGCTTATATAGTCTAAAAATAGAGAAAACTTTTGTATAAAACTTTTGCTTTACACTGCAAAAAATATCTATATATCTATTTTAAGTATCCTTTAAACAAGATGCATTTACTGAGAAGCAAAATAACAAGATATTAAGCCATGTATTTAATTCTTCTCAAGAAAATGTATCCCCAACTAACAGGCTTTGGTTCAGAGATTTAATTTACTTTCTATAACCAAACTGCAAAATAACATCAATAACCAGAATGCAAGTCTTGTTTTGATCTATTATGTGTTGTTTATGAGTTCTTACTAGGTTGTCAAACAAAAACCTTCCAACATTCTGGTAAGTTTATTGTTATAAAAATAAAATGGTAACACTTTACAAAGGTTCCATTTGTTAACAATAATAAATGCATCAGGTATTATGAAATAAATGTGAACAATATTTTTAAACAGCATTTATTAATCTTAGTTAATGTTCATTGATAACACAATTGTTCATTGTTAGTTCATTTTCATATTGCATTAACTAATGTTAACTGTTGATTAAAAAAAATATATTAGTAAATGAGTAGTGCATTTTTATGTATTTATTTTGCAGCTTAAACCAGTTGTTTTAAAGCCAAAGAGCAGAAATCAGTAAAATAAAGATGATATACCGAAACAAATACATTGCAATAAAGAGCATAAATATGGCAGCATTTAATACGAATATGTTACAATGTAGTGCGAACCAAATTGATTTTTAATGGTCACCTCCCTGGCTTTGGTGAGCTGTGTCAGATGAGTTTTTCTGCTCTTTATATTGATACATCCCCTGTTAGGTCTCAGCTTAATGGAATGACAAGTGGTTGCAGAACACAGAACTGTTCCTCGGATGGGGTTATGGAAAAATCCACAGGTCTCCTCTTGCTCTTAGCCTCCTTTTCTGTCTTAGAAATTAAACACGTGAGGGGCTGACGGTGGGCCTGGCAGTGGCTCAAATCCATTGCAGGTGGAATATCTGTGTTATTGTGGAAGAATTCATGGCAGGCTCCAGAGTTTCTTTTCATTCCTGACTAAATGCTTTCTCTTGCAGTGGTGAAATTTTGTAGTGCAAAGAGCAAAGAACTGTGTAACAATTACAGCTGTATTCATATTCCATATCAGGTTTGCGTGAACTCAAGTGGTTTGAGGTTTTGAATGAAAAGCAGCATTCGTTGTGATTGTTGTTAAGGCTAAGAAGATTGCCCTTCTCATGTATGTTTGAATTACAGACATTAGAGCAAGTATTCAAATTAAAGTCAAATTGTGACATCAAAAGGATAGTAGGGCACACTGATAAGTTCTGACCTTTTTTTAGAGGACTACGCCTTTATCTTATATTCTATTGGGTAACAATTATGAAGCATTACCAGTGTTCTTTATAATTGTGATTAAGGTTTATGTATATATCTATACACATATATATAAAAGCCATACCGTCAGGGTTCTGGCCTTAGTTTTGGGGGGTTTCCCCTTTGTGGCAGAGCCCTGATATTTACGTGTTCCACAGTATATCTGTTCTATGTCTTGTGTCTGTATTCAGCCACTTCGGTTGGTTTGATTTAATTACTCTGTAATTACTCCTCTGTCTTAAGGAGGTTTGCTAGTTGCCTGTCCCATCTGTTCATTGGATCACACCCAATTATGGACAGCTCCCAAGGAGCGACAGTTCCACCATCACCCCTAGACCTTCGATGACTCCAAAGCGGAAAAGGCTCAGCTGTACCCTCCCAGTCCGAGCCCACTGCTGACCGCCAGAAGGTAGAGCAGCTTACTGCTGACTGCCAGGAGGCGGTGGCCATTACTGCAGCAGTGCTTCTCACTGCCCTGAAGAGGAGGAGAAGGGCCCCTACTCTTCAGTTGCTGCCAGCGTTCACGGCCACGGAGAGCATTCCCCTGCCACTGCAAGCATCCACTTGGTCACCTATGACACAGACAGGCATAATGAATAGCTTTGATAAGGAATAATAAGAGAATGTGTTGTTACAGCCTGCTCTCAGAACAACCAGTCTGGATATTAAAGAAGGGAAATAAGAATGCTGTATTCTCTTCAACCTGATCTCATGAAAATTATGTGACTGACAATATTTATGAAAAGTGAAATTAGCTGGCGAAAACTTTCGCTGCAGTTTCAAGGTGAAATGTCCACTAAGGGGCACTAAAAGAAAGTTAAATGTTCTCCTAAAAAGAGGTGTTTGAGGTTAATGCTCACTGGGGTTTTAAATTAACCTCCCTAACCTTTAACTGAAACCTAACAAAGGTGAGGTGAAAACAGACATCCTTACCTTAAACCCAACACCTAAACCTTACCGATATTGTCAGAAATCACACACTGTAGGAGTATGTACTGTATTTGACGAAGGATGCAATTCTCAGCTGGTAAAACAGGATGTTCTTTAGTTATGGATGTGAGTAGTATGAATAGATTCTGGATATACTTCATCCAGGGACATGGGAATTAACCC
Source organism: Moxostoma hubbsi (assembly GCA_032164185.1). Classification (NCBI taxonomy): domain Eukaryota; kingdom Metazoa; phylum Chordata; class Actinopteri; order Cypriniformes; family Catostomidae; genus Moxostoma; species Moxostoma hubbsi. Next base: position 27,297,959 of record JAVLUX010000031.1, on the reverse strand, counting down.
GTGACCTGAATATATGATGTAATAACAACAGTCGTGAAAATAATCTAATTTGTTTTTGTTAAACAAAAACACTATTTAAACAGAAGGAACAACTTTATCAGTATATATAGCACTTACAGATGAAAAGAGCCATTTGATTCACAGTTCACCACCTTTCTTTAAAATCCAGCAATTTAAACGTGACGTCACATCTTTCTCTTTACTTCCTACGTCTAAAAATGTGTTAATCTAAATAAACTGGTGGTATTAAAGCCAAAAATATTACTAAAGGGTGTTGTAATCAATGTTAGTTTTTCTGGAACTTTAGCCAGACATAGTTACTAATTAGCCACACCTCCTATCTCCAAAACCCGCACTACAAAGATACCTTTGTTATCAGAGATAGTACAGGTGAGCAGCCATGCATCAATTCAGTGTTGTGAAAAGCAACGTTAAAAAACTATTGTTCTTGCATGACAATCTCACAATTGACAACTGCTTATGAAGCTGAATATGCCATTTAACTTAAATTATATGCTTCAGCTACCATGCTCTCCGCTTCTTGCTTAACATAAATGTGCTTCCCTGTCAATGAAAAAAAAGAATGACATGAAGAAGGTGCCTCTGAAAGTCCTCTGATTGGCTAAACAAAAACTCTGGCCGTAGCCTAGCTGTTAACAGAGCCTGTAGGGCTGTAACAGAGACTGTGTCTGGGTTTCCATTCACATATGTTGTGGCAAAAGTTCTTAACTCTCTCAAGGAGGAAGAGTGACATGGCGAATAAAACTGTAAATGTATTTTTATTTTCACTCACTCAAAAGCTTCAAACTCAAATGTTAGCTGAACTGACACACACACACACACACACACACACACACACACACACACACACACACATACACATGTCCAGTCTTGGCTCTCTCCCCCCCTCCAGTGGACTGGATCACCTTTTAAATCACTCTCCACTCTCACTGCAAACACAAAACAGCTGTTAGAGGTGATTTCCCACATGTGCCAACCTTTACCGCACTCACTCTCTTGGCCTTGCTCTCCACAGACGTCGCTTAGCCACGCCCCCCATCACCACATACCACCATCGCCCGAATCAGGCCAGGGAGTCATCTGGCCAGTCACTGCCCCCCACCCCCCATTTCTGGAGAGGAAATCTGCACCCTGGCCTGTGGACCACCTCGAACTTAAACGGCTGGAGAGCTGGATACCAACGGGTGATCCGCGCATTGGCATCCTTCATGCGATGGAGACACTGGAGACACTGGATCAGGGTGTGGTCCGAACAAAGGGAGAAAGAGCACCCCAACAGATAGTACCGGAGGGTGAGGACCACCCACTTGATTGCCTAAATACTCCTTCTGAATTGTGCTGTTCATAGTCTCTATCATCGAGAGCTTGCAACTAATGAACAGCACAGGTTGTTCCTCCCCCTCCACCATCTGGGGCAGTACCGCTCCAACCCCCTGTCCGATGTGTCCATCTGCAAGTGCAAAAGAGAGAGAGAAGTCAGGAGAGTGCAATAATGGCCCGCCACAGAGTGCAGCTTTTACTTGCTGACACAGCTCTGTCCACTAGGCTGGATCTGGTGCCCCATTTTTAGAAAGATCAGTCAGCAGGCTGATGACAGTCAAATAATTAGGCCCAAACCTACGATAATATCCAGCCAGCCCCAGGAACTGTCTCACCTCCTTTTTGGGCAAGCTGCAATCACTGCAGTCTTATCAAAGTGGAAGCCGAGATACCATACTTCCACCCATCCAATTGCACACTTCTTAGGGTTTGCCATGAGTCAGCCCTCAGATGTTGCAGGTGCTTCTGCCAACCATTACTGTAAATTATGAAATCATCCAGATAGGCAGTGGCGTAAGCAGTGTGCAGTCTGAGGATTCTGTCTATGAGCCGCTGAAACGTAGCAAACAAGAAAGGAAGGGTGACAAATTGGTGTAAGCCGTAATGCAGTTATTAATGGGACATGGGAGTTAAGGGGATCTGCCAATATCCCTTTCCAGTGTCAGATAAAAGGGAGCTGTGCCTAACCGATCAAGCAGCTCATAATCTAAGGCATCAGGTATTCATCAAATTTATACAACGCATGGACTTTTCTATTATCAACACAGAACCGGACGGAGCCATCGCTCTTCAGAACCAACACCACCGGACTGACCCAGTCACTGTTGGATTCTTTTATTATCCCCATATCTAGCATGGCCTTTAATTCGTCCTGAACCACTTTTTTTGTGTGTGTTTGGGTAATCGGTAGGGAGAACTGTTTACCACTTCCCCTGGGATCGTTTCAATATGGTGCTCTATGAGACTTGTATGACCGGGAAGAGGTGAGAACACATCAGAGAATTCTCCTTGCAACCTGGCAACCTCCGTGACTTGTTACGGTGCGAGGTGGTCTCCGCAAGTGACCGGGGTGACTTGGTCGGTGACTTTTAAGTTCATCACCAGTCTGAGCCACTATCACTAACATTACGGGGACTGCCTCTCTCCATGGTTTTAAGAGATTGAGCTGGTAAATCTGATGTGCTCCACCTCTTTCCGTTTGTTTAACCTCATAATCGATTTCAGAGGCACTTTCAGAATTGCAGAATCAGCCACTCTGTGGCTTGCTATGTACCCACTTTTTTATATTCAGAGGTATCCGGTACGCTCCTGCTCAATTGGGGGTGGCCTGTGTCGCATCAGGAATCCGGACCAATGTCTCCACCTTCATCGTGGCGCATCGGTCCTGTAAATGCCCAGGACCACTGCAGCTCCAAAAGACCGGCCCAGATTTCACGCCCAGACCTGACTTTCACCAGACTGTGGGGGAGAGTGGAGAGGGTTAGGGGAAGCCAGCGGGATATACAGCCCATAGGACTGGGGGACCGGTTTTGGGGAAGGCATTCCCCATTTCCTGGGAACAGGAACAGGATACAGGGAAGAAGGGGGGAGGGATGAGAGAGAGAGAGAGAGAGAGAGAGAGAGAGAGAGAGAGAGAGAGAGAGAGAGAGAAAAAAAATGGCTCACTGTCCCTTGGATATGGCACTATATGGTCCTCAGCCAACTGGATCGCCTGCTCCAGTGATGCCAGACAGTGGCACTGAACTCACTGCCATAACCTTCAGCAGCCAGGAAACAAACTGTTCCAGCACCATGATGTTAATGATGTTGTCGGCATCACCCTCCTCCTCAACCAGCAACTGCCGCCGGCAGGCGTTGTGGAGCTGTTTTGCGAAGGCGAACGGGTGGCTGACCTCACTCAACATCAGAGTGCAGAAACACTGGTGATGCTGTGGCCAACCCGTTGCAGGATGACCCACCCACTGTGAGCTCGGCCACTTCAGGGCTCTGTCTGTGTGCTTGAAAAGCTCCATGAAGGTCTCTGGGTTGTCATCATCCTGCTGCTGCTGGGGTTACGGTTAAAACCCCCTCCTGGGGCAGCAAGCTCTGCAACACTCGACGGTCCTCCACTTGGGCTTGTAGGAGCACTTCAAAGTGTTTCTGCTGCTCCATCCACAGCTCCATTAGGGCCTGGCGTTGTGCTTGGTGGATGCTGGCAAGGGACATGAATACTTCTTCCAGTGGCGAGGATGTCATGGCAGGATATCCTTCCTCCTTCCCTGGTCTCGGCACACCTGTGGAAGAAGTTCTTAACTCTCTCTCAAGGAGGAATCAAACTCAAAAGGTATTTTTTCTCTCTCTCAAAAGTTTTAAACTCAAATGTTAGCTACACTGACACACACACTTAAAATCACTCTCCGCTCTCACTGCAAACACAAAACAGCTGTTAGAGGTGATTTCCCACAGGTGGCAACCCTTACTGCACTTGCTCTCCACAGATATCGCTTAGCCACGGCCTCTTCACCACATCTGTTTATGCAGACTTTTAGATATTGCAGAAAAAATGCTGAATGGAAACACCAAGATGATAATAAACTTTCAAAAACAAATATATACTCGCATATATTTTCTAAAAAGACAAGCGCATACACTATGAAAGAAACAATGATAGAAATTACCAAATATATTCCTATAGAATCTACAGATTCTTGTCAAAGAAGTTATGTGTCTGCCTCAACAAGCCATGTGAATCAATAATTTTTTCAAAGAATATCATCAATATCATCTCATAGAATCTCAAATGTTGCTCTGGTCATTCTGAAATGCCAAAGCCAAAGCCTGTCATCAAAATGATTGGCTACATTGACCTGCCGGCACTGCCTGGCATGTTTCTTCCGACGATTGCAATCAAACATGAGGTTCATGAAAGCATTTTGTCTGCATGCTCTAAACTGCAGGTAATAGAGCTGTTCAGCCGTGACGTAAATTTGTAGGTGAACCTGGAAATCTAATTCACCATGGGATCCCTCTGTATTTTTCTGTGTGTTTTTATAAATGTATTTTTAACTTATGTGTAAAATAAAGTCTATGGTAAACATCACTTGACGATACATGGAAATTTTGTTCTACAACATGAATTATACATAGGAATTCCTCAAATGTGAATTTTGAAGACACCATGTGCTTTTTTTTAAAAAGTATGTAATTCTATATGGCTTCAAAATTCACATTTGAGGTATGAGTTCTGAACAAATTGTATCATCAAGTAATGTTCAGCACAGTTAGTTGAAAAACCCCATTATAAAAACCCATAAGAAAATCCCAAAGGAACCCATGGTGAAATCTCTGTTTATTATATTGAAGATAAGAGCCACAGTGGCTTCTTTAAATGGCTACAACTTTGAAATGTGTCAATCTTCCCAGAAGTGGCCATTTTGTTTTCTTGAACACATGGGATGCCTTATTATTATTGTTTTTGCGATATTCCCATTTATCGCATATTTAAATTTTTTAACGTTGATGAGAACTTTGACTATTGTGATATTGTAGGAAACCTAATTCAGTTAAAAAGTATGTTACTCTCTCTCTTTCTTATATATATATATATATATATATATATATATATATATATATATATATATATATATATATATATTCGGCTCTCAAGATATGCCTGTTAAATTATACCTCTAATACTGCTCAAATGGACAGCAGAGAAAAACAGATGCAGTGAAAGAGAAGGGGAAAAGACAGAGAAAACATCTGGACAGACAGACAATTGCGTAGCAGAGACATTCATCTTATCCGTATCCTTGCACAGTCGTCAGACGTGAATTATATTTTAATGCTTTCCATTGGGATGCATTCTCATGCCAGAATTATCATTGTGTGTGCTTAGACACAAGGAGACAAACACTGTGGCCAACAAAGAGAGCAAGAGCAGCAATGGGATAAGAAGAAGAATGATAGAGGGACAGAGAGACAAACTGACAGATGCTGAAAACTCTCATACTCACATAAAAGTTAACATCTTGGGCAAGACTGGACTTGGGGAGTCAATAGAAGAACACAGACCAGTAAAGGTGCAGAGGTGCAATGGTAGAATAAGACACTATGTTATAGCTGCAGTATAGGTTTCAAAAACACTTAAAAATCCTGCATTAAATTAACAGATGCATCCAGATATGCATTAATGATCAAGAATGGCAATTGTCAAAATTTGGATTGTGACAAAAAGATCATGCACAGCCTATCAATATTTTATCCTCAATAAACAATACCCAAATAGACGTATGGAGGAATAGAGAAAGTTTTTTTCTCCTGTCTCTTGGCTGAGGTTTAGTGTCATTAAAGTTTTGTAAAATTCCATACAGAAATAACATCTTGAAAACTCATTAAGCGTCAGTCAAGTCATAGGCTACAGAGAAAAATATAAAAGATCTTCTATTTGCCCCTCAGCCACAGGATTTCCAAAGTAATATACAATGTAATGACTTATTAATAACCATGAATTAAATAGTATCCTGAACTGAATAGAACACAGTGTGACTGAACAGGTCTCTCCCTGAACATGTCAGCGGACATGCTCACACCAAAAAATAAAAAGTCAGGAGCTCTGACAGCTTCACTCCACTTTTGTGGCCTCTACAAGTCAAATTATGAGCCTTTCTCCACCTGCTCAGTTCACTATATCTCTAATTACTCTAAAAGCACTTCACTGCTCTGTTTGTCATTGTGTTAATCTTTGCTCATAATTACATTTCATCACAGAGTAATCACAATAATTGTAGGCATCTCAGTCACCACCCTAGAGATTTAGACAGCCATAAAAAATGACGTTTGACATTTAGGTCCCAGTGTGCCACTAAACTATCATGTTCAAAAATTTATTTGGATTATAGTCTGCTTTTTTCACTATGCTACATAATTATCGCAACATGTATTTTAGCTCATAACTTAATGGTTTTATGCACATTACTGTAACCTCATTAAAGAAGTTTCATTGCAGCATTCTTCCTTCCTTTGTGTAGTCCCAGGGCAGGACTAGACTGCATGTGTGGGTCTACAACATTGAAGCAGAAAACTGGAAAATTACAACAGTCATTTTGGATATACCAAAGGTTCAAACTCACATAACGAAAACACTTCACTGAAGTTCAAAGTTAATGTGATTTTAATCAATTATATTTAATCTGAAATATATATTTTATCAGTATTGTGGCTAATAAAAATATTGTGTCAGCATAAATCAAACTGTACAACACATAATCAAAACGTTCCTCATATGTAAGATCTAGTGTTGGGGAGTATTTAACTGAAAGTAGCAGTGCTACTAACTTAACTACATTAAAGTAGCGTGACAGTAGTTAGGCTATTTTCACAATAGTGTTTTTCCTGTAATGAGTTCAATTTTTCAGGTTAGTAGCGCTTTAGCAGTAGCTGCGTCACATTTGTCACATTAGTTTGGGAACGCAGCAAAAGACCTTACTCACAGTAGCGCCAGGCGTGTAGTTAGACCTTGTCTGATAGCCCCGGATCTTTTTTTTTTTAAAGGCTTAGCCTAATATTCATTACATCAACAAGGCAGACTGCAATTCAGGCTTCAAATGTTAATTAATTCAGACTTTTTTACCAGCTGTTCATGCTCAAATTCATCAGACATGTTACGAAGGCCTTGAGTGGCTAGGAGCTTTCTATTTTCTCTAAGAGGGGTGCAGCTTTTCTGTATCAAAGGCCCTGAGGTTTTATTATACAAGCTTTATTTCTAAATATATTATATACAAGCCTTATATCTAATCTTCATTTGTTTTTATCAATCCATACACCAAGTAGGTTTTAGTGCATGCACCACTGACAGTCAACTTGTTTGGAGCACCCCTTCTCAGTCCCTAAGATGGACTATTCACAGGTTAAATCAGCTAGTGCGTTTAACAATTACCACAATCAAATAAGCAGCAATTGCAATCAATGAATCAAAGCAACCAGAATGTATTCAGCATTAATCTATCATTATGTAGAAGGTACAGTATGTCAGTAACAATGAACTTTAACAAGGATCATTTGAATGGTGTGCGATTGTTATGCCAATAGATCAGAACCTTAAAAAAAACTTAGCAACTCCTTCAAGCCAACTGAATAAAACAATGCAAAAGAAAACATTTCACGATGAAAATTATTCAGAGATGTGTTTCATACACTAAAAGTGGTTAATGTAAAATGATTATTGTGTCATTAGTACTGTTTTATTTAACATCAAGGCTATTTGGTTTGTTATGTGAAGCCATGCGAGGTTCAAACGTGTGAACGGCGAGTTCTGCGCACTTTGCTACTTTTAACACTATTAATGACATAAACTGGTAAGATTCAATACCCTTTGTTCCATAATTGTTCTCGTAGGAAAACATGTCAAAGAATTCAAAATACTTACGTGCTCAAGCTGACACCCCCGAGAAGTCCCTGAGGCAGGGAGCCAATTTGGTCGGAGAAATTAGTGAAATTTGGCGAGAGATGTTGAACGTGTCGACAGTGCTGAAGAAGGCCATTGCTGACTGGAAGGATCTTGCTGTAATTCGTTGATTGATCACTACCATGGAGACAAAATTCTCTGATGTGCACTGTAAAACATTTACGGCCAAATTCTTACAGCAATCTACTGTGATTCTTAAATACAATAGTTTGTTGGGTAAAATGTTATATTCTGGGAGATCAAGAGCAGGCTCACTGTTAACTAACTAGTTTTACGGAAAAAGTGGTTGTATGCAAGGTATTAGGGGAAAATTAACATTTAAAATCTTGATATCATCTTGGCAAAAACATGAAAATGTTAGTTTGTGGCACATGGTTAGTGTTCATGATCTTTCTGACCAACTCCTCTGTTCTTTATCATCTCACATCAGTCTTCACTTGTCTGTCTAATGAGAAGTCAAATAAAAAAAAAATCAACCTTTGAAGCAATGTACATATTAAATGTACAATGTTGCCAGGTTTGAACAGTGTATTTTTTTAATGAAAAACATCAACCTGTACACAGTAATATAACACCCCTAAGAAAAATACCCATAAGCCTTTGTGCTTGAGTAAGTATGTATGCTCTGGCAATGCATTGGGGCAAAAAAAAAAAAAGTTTTTATTCAGACTAAATAGAATTCTTAGTTTAAATAGTGTTGTTGTTTTGTTATCTTTAGTTGTGTTTTATTTGAAGTCACCGTCATGGTGATTATTGTTCTCTTGAGCTGGCTCCTTAGACCTTCTAGTTTATGTTCTTCCAGCCAGTCAATTTGTGTTTAAGTAAAAACACAAGTTGTTGCACTGTGCTACTTGGAAGACAAAATCAGCCAAAAGGGCAGCCTGAATGTCTGATTATATTTTACAAATGGTGCTATATGTGTCAACAGTGTAGCATTACACATAAAAGCAAAAACAGTAAAGGATATTTCAACAAAATTACATCAGCAAGTTGAGTGTTTGATGTTTTTGAATTTACATAAAAAGTAAAAGCTGAACAATAAAATACAAGTAACTTAGACTTCAACAAAAACAACATCAAAATAAACCATAAAATAGTAAAAAAAAAAATTATGCTGCAGTGCATGCTGGGAACTTAGCTTTTAATTTCAACAACAGTTGATAATATGCAATTTGACAGCTATATGCTGAGAAATTACAGTTGAATACTGTAGCTGTAAAAACAATATTTAGCTGTTAATTTCAGCAACAGCAATTCACCGTTAATTTTACAGTAACATGTTGGCAACCCTGCTGCCAGTTCTTTACTGTTTTTTAACGAGAACATTTTTAACAGTGTGGTTACAAGTGTGGGGTATGTCGAGAAACAGAGCGATTATCTGGAGTCATCGGAGAGGGAATTGTTTTCTTATCCACTGGCAACCGAGGTGGATTTGGAGTGTGTCTGGGAGAAGTTGGAGAAAACATAGGACCATAGCCTGTGGAATAACGTCAGAATCGTTGAAATTCTTGACGCCGAAGAGGGTCAGGATATGGTGAAATTCCTAGACGGGCTCTTTCCAAATCTGCTTGACATAACAGGCCATAAGCTGGAAAAAGTTCTGGCTCTGTGATCCGCTGAGGGAGACAGGCCACGATCAGTTCTGGCCATATTTCTGAGATCATCCGTCTTACGCTGAGATCATCTTGTGTTAAGCGAGACGAGGAGTAAAGGAAGGCTTTTTTTGGAAGAATCACAGCATTTTCTTGTTACCAGACTGTGCGAATTCGACAAGAGAGAAATGTGATCGATTCAAGGAATGCAAGAAACACTTACATCAATGGAAGGTCACATTTGCACTGATGTTCCCAGCCACATTGAGAATAGATGCTAAGGATGGCCGTAAAACATTCACATGCCCACAGCAAGCGATATCCTTCATAAAGTCAATGGAGTAAGTTATTTTGTGGTACTCAAGTTGCTGCCAAGTGGACTGACTCACTGAACATTCGCTTGACTGTTTGAGGAATCTGAGCGATTTTTTGTATCTTTTTGTGCTGGTTCCACTTGTTTTGTGGAGTAACAATCCTTCAGGACAGTTTTGTGGATGAATCTGTGCACACTCTGTGCTTATGCCTCCTATTGTCTGGAGTTTGTTTTGTGGAGTATTTATTGCAAGACATTGGAGTAATTAGGTAATTTGATGCACTCATGCAACAGCCGAATGGGCCGACTCACTGAACATTCGATTGACTGTCCAAGGAAACTGAGATGCCTTTCTTTTTTTTGTGCTGGTTCCACCTAGCAGCTGGAGTTTATTTTGTAGAATAACACACCTTCGGTACAGTTATGTGGATGAATCTACATGTTCTTTGTGTTTATTCAGCCTATTGGCTGGAGTTTGTTTTATAGATTATTTTTGTTGTGAAATTCTGTCTCACAACAAATCAAATTTGTAAAAAAAAACACCAGACTTTAACAATCCAATGGCAAAATTTATGCTAGGGCTCTCATAGGCATACATGGACTGTTTGTGTTTAGAAGGATGGACGCCAGTTGGCACTATCATGCACGGGGTTAATGCACACATTTTTCTTTTTCTGTTTGATTGGTTCTGGGAGAAGTTTGGGGTTTGACTGTTGCACTAATGTTGGAATGTGGTCTTTATAATTTCATTTTTGACACAATTTTGTAAATTTTTTCTCCTATATCAAAATGAAAAATTGTAATATGAGTGGATTGTTTCTCTCCATGTGGAATGTGAATTGGTCCATGGCACCCCATAAAAAGAAGAAAGTTTATTTATCTTCTTAAGCCTAAGAAATATGATAAATTGTTTTTTCAAGAAATGCATCTTCCCCTGTAGGAAGTTGAAAATGTTGGGAAGATATGGGGTGGATGTGTTTTCTTTAGTGCTGGCTCAAGTAAGAGCAGGGGAGTCATTACACTGATAAGTAAGCATCTACAATTCAAATGTCTCAAACAGATTAAAGATAAATTGGGAAGAATCATTATTGTTTTAGCAGAAATTCAGGGGCAAAGTCTTATTATGGCTAATATATTACCTAATGATGATGATCAGGGCTTTTTTATAGATCTTGAATGGATGTTGCGAGCCAATGGTACCCCTCATGATATAATATTGGGAGAAGATTTTAATCTTTTGATTGCCTCAAAAAGCCCACTAGAGCAACATTGATGCTTCACAGGATGTGTAAATATCTTGGACTTACACATATTTGGAGACATTTGAACCCATCTTTTAGGGTTTGTAATTTTTTTTTCATCAGTCCATAAGATTTATTCTAGAATTTTTTATATCCGTGTACCTCATTTCATCTGTTGCTGATTGCTCAATTGGAAACATTTTAGTCTCAGATCACACACTGGTGAGTTTAAAGGTGTTGCCACATATGGAGAAAAGGAAAAAGTTGGTGCTTTAATGTATTCCGTTTGCAAAATCCTGTTAAAAACTGAAATTAATGTTTATGTGGAAACCAACTGGTCCTCAGTATCCTCTGTGGGTGTGGCTTGGGAGGCACTTAAGGCAGTTCTTAGGGGCCGGATCATACAGTATGCCTCTTTCACCAAACAATACAAAGCATGATAACTCGTGGAGTTGGAAGAGAATATTAAAAGTGGGGGGGGGCAGAGCTGAAATGCCAAATGTCGTCTGATGACCTCAGAGAATTGACCCGATTGAGAATTGACCAAATATTGATATATTTGTGTTTGTATAATACAAATATATTACTATTTTGTTGCAGAAGGTGGAGTTTTGGCTATTCAAGGCAAGACAGTCATACTTTGAGTTGGATGACAAGGCAGGAAAACGTCTGGCTAGATATATACTGTAAAACAGAAAGAGTATTTTTCTGCCATTCCCTCAGTGAAATCTGCTGGTGGTGAAATATTTACCTCAGCCATTGATTTTAATAATGCTTTTAAAGAATTGTATCTTGATCTCTATAGTTCCACATCTTTGTCTACTGATGAGGATATCAGAAACTTTGTGGAACCATTAGAATTTCCTAAACTGACGGCTAAGCAAAAATAAATTCTCTTGATTCTGAGATTATCTTGGAAGAGCTTTCTGAGGTAATTAAGGCCTTACCAACAGGCAAAGCTCCAGGACCAGATGGCTTTGCCACTGAATTTTTTAGATCTTGTGCTACAGAATTTGCTCCACTTTTGCGCAGAAGTTTATACGGAATCATTAAAGAATGACGAACCATGACGCAAGCCCGGATCAGTCTGATTCTTAAAAATCAAATCACTTTATTCAAATCAAATCACTTTATTGTCACACTACTGTGTACACGAGTGCAACAGCAGGTGAAATTCTTGTGTGCAGTTCCGAGCAACATTGCAGTAATGACAGTGACGAGACATAAACCACTTTACAATAAACAACATATTTACACAAAACAATTTACATAACAAATGTACACATACCTACACAACAATTTACATATCAAATGTACACAATACACACAATGTAGAATACACATACACTAGATAAGGGTATAAATATATATATATACACTAACTGAATTGGGAGCGAGAATATATTGACAGAATGAAGATTAATAAAGTGCAGTGCTGATTGTTGATCGTGAGAGATCATGTGTTCAAAAGTCTTATTGCTTGTGGGAAGAAGCTGTCATGTAGTCGGGTGGTGCGGGTCCTGATGCTGCGATACCGCCTGCCTGATGGAAGCAGTGAGAGCAGCCCATGACTCGGGTGGCTGGAGTCTTTGATAATCCTCCGAGCTTTATTCACACACCATCTGTTATATATATCCTGGAGGGAGGGAAGCTCACCTCCGATGATGTTTCTGGCCGTTCGCACCACCCTTTGCAGGTCTTTGCGGTTGTGGGCGGTGCTATTGCCATACCAGGCGGTGATGCAGCCAGTCAGGATGCTCTCTACAGTACTGGTGTAGAACCGTGTGAGGATGTGTTGGTTCATTCCAAACTTCCTCAGCCGCCTCAGGAAGAAGAGGCGCTGGTGAGCCTTCTTCACAACGGCCTCAGTGTGGACGGACCATGTGAGTTCCTCAGTAATGTGGACACCGAGGAACTTGAAACTGCTGACTCTCTCCACCGGTGCTCCATTAATGGTGATGGGGCTGTGTTCTCTGTCTTTCTTCCTGAAGTCCACCACAAGCTCCTTGGTTTTACTGACGTTGAGGGAGAGGTTGTGCTCCTGACACCAGCGTGTCAGAGTGTGCACCTCCTCTCTGTAGGCTGTTTCATCATTGTCAGTGATCAGACCTACAACCGTCGTATCGTCAGCAAACTTAATGATGGCATTGGAGCTATGTGTCGCCACACAGTCATGTGTGTACAGGGAATACAGGAGTGGGCTGAGAACACAGCCCTGCGGGGCTCCAGTGTTGAGGGTCAGTGATGAGGAGATGTTGCTGCCCATTCTAACCACCTGACGTCTGCCTGACAGGAAATCCAGGATCCAGCTGCACAGCGAGCTGTTTAAGCCCAGAGCCCGGAGTTTCACATCAAGCTTGGAGGGCACTATGGTGTTAAATGCTGAGCTGTAGTCTACAAACAGCATTCTCACATACGTGTTCCTTTTTTCCAGGTGGGAAAGAGCAGTGTGTATTGTAGATGCAATAGCATCATCAGTGGAGCGGTTGTTACGGTAGGCAAACTGCAATGGGTCCAAAGAGGTGGGCAGAACAGAGCAGATGTGATCTCTGATCAACCTCTCAAAGCATTTGCTGATGATGGGGGTGAAGGCAACAGGACGCCAGTCATTTAAGCAAGTGATTTTGGCTTGCTTCGGTACAGGCACAATGGTTGATGTTTTGAAGCATGTGGACAAAGATCCAAGTGAGTGTGAGGTTTACCTTCCAATTTCTCTGATCCAGCTAGACATTAAAATATTGTCAAAACTTTTGGCTAACCGATTAAGTAAAGTTATGACATCTCTTATACATATAGATCAGGTGGGGTTTATTAGGGGCTATAGCTCTTCTGATAACATTAGCCGTATCATCAATATCATGTGGTCTGTGATGAATGATCAGACTCCGGTCGCTGCCATCTCACTGGATGCCAAAAAGGCATTTGATATGGTAGAATGGGATTATCTTTTTAAGATTTTGGAAATGTATGGGTTTGGGGATGCTTTTATTGGTTGTATTAAATTACTATATAGACACCCGGTAGTGGCTGTACAAATGAATGGATTCATTTCAGATTATTTTACTCTGGATAGGGGCACCCGGAATTGTTGCACTCTTTCCCCATTATTGTTCTGTGTTGCTCTGGACCATAAGCAGTCACAATAAGAAAGGGGGATGATTTTTCAGGGGTGACGCATAAGCTTTTGCTTTATAAAGAGGATATTTTATTATTCATCTCCGACCCTACTAGATCTATGCCTTGCCTCCTCAGATTTATTAATTCCTTTTCTAAAATCTCAGGATATTTAATTAATTGTTAATTGGTCTAAATCCTAAACTTTGGCTCTGACAGCATACTACCCGGTAAAGGCTTTTCAGCCAGGTGCCTTCCATTGGCTCAAACAGGGCATTAAGTATTGGGGTATTTTATTCCCTGCAAATTTGTGTGATTTAGTAAGAGTTAATTTTTACCCTGTAAAACAGTTCATTTTCACGGGCAAGGAAGAGGCGAGAAACCGGCTTGACATACAACTAAAGGTTTAATGTAAAACTCAAAATACAAACACATAAGACAACGGACATGTCCGTGAACGATCTCTCTCTCACGCCCGTCTTCCGCGGTCGGCCTTTAACCCTCTCGGAGGCTTGATTAGCCTAATTCGGGACCGGGCGTGTTGAGTCACTACCCGGCCCCGCCCTCCACCTTGCCACATACCCTTTAATAAAAGGTTTTTGAGCGATGTGGGCAGGTGGGCTTCATTATATTTATCTATGATTGGGGAGGTTAATGTTATTAAAATGTATGCAGTAAATTGCATAGGTCGATTGACAAAGGTGGGCTAGGCCTACCCAAGATTTATTTTTATTACTATGCATTCAGTCTCAGACATTTGGCTCATTGGTCACTTCCAGCTGAGAGAGCCTATTCCTGTTTTTTATTGAACAGGAAGTACTTGCCCCTGTTTTGCCAATGCAAAGCAATTCTAACTAATCAGAGAAGTTAAGTTACACCCTGTTATCTTGCATTTGCACTCGGTATGGACAAAAGAGTCCATTCACTTACACAAGAGTGTTTAATTCAGACATTTATTTAAATGTTGCCTCGAGCATATGGCTTAACCCAGAATTATGTATTAATTTTGGGAGATTCCAGATCTCAGTTCTTTAGGTATTTACAGCTGTGCCACCTGCTCTGTGCTATTTTTGGGAGTTGCACACACACCCCTAAAGCGGAATATACAGTGATTACTGCTTTTAGAAAAGGTCATGAGGCACTAGTGTATTACTCCCTACAATTCAGAGTCTGGGGGATGGAGCTTTAACTTCCATCAAGTGATTATAGGAGAAAGATTTAAATTTTATTTGGAGGAGGGAGTGTGGGCTAGGATTCTAAAAAATAGAGTGCCTCATGCAATTCAAGATTTTACATAGATGCTATTGGACCTCCTCTAGATTGTATAGGCTTGGTCTTAAAGACACACCCACCTGCTGGCAATGCAAATCAGAAGATGGAAACACAACCCATGTTTTTTGGTGGTGTGTTAAGATCCAATAATTTTGGTTGAAGGTTCAGAGTTTTATGCGTGATGTATTGGGCACTCAATTTTCATTTTGCCCCAGACTCTGTATTTTAGGCGATGGGGCGGTCATCAATATAGGGGATAAACACATAAAAAATTGGGTCCTGGCCGGTGTTATGATCGGCAGACAGATTATTTTAAGGGCATGGAAGTCAGCTGGATGCCTTCATTTCAAGAGTAGTGTACAGAGATGGGGAGGGTGGCGGCTTTCGAGGAGGTGTCATCTAGAAGGATGTGGAACTTGGTTTCATTTGATGGGAAATGGGGCAGCTATTTGGCATTCTCTAAGGGCTCTCGGGGAGCGGCAGTGAAGAGAGAAAAATTGTTTTAAATGTATGTGATGATGAAAATGAAGCTATGAGGGATAGATGTACCATCTCTTTATTGTATAAAGCAATCAAAAAGCTCCTAAAACATGTCTAATTTCTCCACAACTCATGCTGTCTGGAGTTTTTTGTCAACTGAAATTTCTTTTCACTTAAGAAAAATATTTTTTCACTGCTTGGACTGTTAGTCAGCGGAACAATCCAAAAACACTTTAAACACAACTGTGCAACCCATAGATGAGACTGTACCTCCATCTTTCACAGCCTTGTTGTCATTCACATAAAAAAATCAACTAAGGTCTATGGAGCCAAGGGAGAAATCAAGGCACTTACCAAAACCGTCTCTCTCTCTCTCTCTCTCACTTCCGGTGTGATTGTTGGGGGTGAGCGTGCGGATTGCGTGCTGTGAGTGCGGTTTGATCCTGTGAGTGAATCTTTCTTTCTTTTTTTCTGGCTTTGTCCGTTGTTTTTTGTGTGTTTTTGGTTTATATTATAGTTGTTTTGGGCCGCGTGCCACCTGTTTCTTCGGGAGCATGATGGCCCCGCGCTCGCGGTGTTTGGGTTCATTGACCCGGCGTCATGGGGTGAAAGTGGCGGCCGCTTTTAGTGTAGAGAAATGTTGTCTGGCAGTGGGAGAGGTGGTTGGGCATGAAAGCATTTTGTCTGCCTCCAGGATGAATAATGCCACTGTTGTATTTCTCAGTACTGTTGAAAAGGCTAATGAACTAGTTGAGAAAGGGATAGTTGTTGATGATGTTTTTAACCCTGTACTTCCGCTTTCTACACCATCGAAAAAAGTCACGCTATCCAATGTACCAAGGTTTTTAAGTGATGAGATATTAGCTAAAGCTTTGTCTCATTATGGCAAGTTGGTCTCTCCCATTAAAAAGATCCCTATTGTAGTGGATCGCCTTTACTAAAACATGTTGTTTCGTTCAGGCGTTTCGTTTATATGATTATGAATGACGATGCTGATTTGGATGTGTCTTTGCACTTTCGGGCTGATGAGTACGATTACATTATTTATGTAACAACTGACCAAATGAAATGTTTTAGTTGTGGGCAATCTGGTCATTTAATCCGTGCTTGTCCAGCAAAAAATTTTAACGACCGTGATGTAGATGCTGTTGGCAGAAGTGATGTCGTTAACGCTGAACCCGATGAAGCAGGGCCGTCCGGTGAGACTCCGGGTGTGTCAGGGGTACAAGCCGCAGGGGACAAAAATGATGATTTACCTGTGATCGCGGTAATTGAGGCTGCAGAATTAGCGCTTGAAAACACAGCTTCTGGTTTAGTAGTGTCTACTGTTCAGGCGGGGGTTATTGAGACGGAGAGGCATTTAAACGATGCTCTCATTGATAATCTGCAATCTACTGTGAGAAATGTAGGTTTTGACAGTCCAATGGAAACGGGGCAGGCAGATTTTAAAGTCCCGTTAAAGAGGAAGAAGTCTGGTAAAACTTGGTTGTTAGACACGCAAAGAAATCAGAGTTGACTGACTTTAGTGATAAGGATGAAACGGGAAGTGACAGTGAATCATCTGATTCAAGTGTTTGTCTTTCTCAGAGTGATTTTTCTGGTCATTATGAGGTAGATGAAATAAAACTGTTCCTTAGAGCTTCTAAAAACAAGAGGGGTGTGCGCATTAACGAATATTTTCCTGACATAAAGCAGTTTGTAAAGAATACCAAGGGTTTCATGATGGAGGGCTCCTTTACAAATAAAGAGGTCTATAGGTTAAAAAAAATAGTGAGGAAACTCAACTCTGAACTTAGTAATGATGACAGTGAGAAAGCCTAATTCCATGACCGTTAATATTTATTTTTTTTTTGTGGACAGTTCTGTTTTTCTTTTTTTTCTTTTCCGCAAGTATGTGTCATGCTAATGTTGCTACTCTGAATCTGAATGGTGCTAGAGATATGCACAAAAGGGCTGCATTATTTGAAATAATTAATCAGAAAAAAATTGATGTCACCCTTTTGCAAGAGACACATACTGACTCTAATAATGCTGCGGACTGGGCAGTAGAATGGAATGGGATTGCTGTTCTAAGTCATAATACCTCAATTAGTGGCGGAGTTGCTGTTTTCTTTGCTAAAAATTTCAGCCCACACTCTTATCAGGTTGAAGAGATTATCAAAGGTAGACTTTTGAAAGTAAGAGCCTCTTTTGAAAATGTTGTTTTTGTTTTTATTTGTGTGTATATACCAAATTCAGCTGTTGAGAGAATGTTATTTTTAAATACTTTGTCCTCTGTTTTACAAAGTGTTACTGTTGATGAGTATTTAATTTTGGGTGGAGATTTTAATTGCACAGAGTCCAACTTAGATAGGAATCACAAGGAACCTCATTTACCTTCACGTCAACGTCTTGTTCAGCTAAAAAAAACACATGATTTAATTGATATTAGGAGACAGCTTAATGGAGAACAAAAACAATACACTTGGTCTCATGTTCGTGATAACATGATTTCATTGGCCAGGCTGGATAAGTTTTATGTTTTTAAACATCATGGTAGTATTGTTGAGAATTGTTCTATTACTCCATCATGTCTTTCAGATCATAGTATGGTGCAGTGCTGTATCTTTTTAAATTCTATCAAGCCAAAGAGTGCTTATTGGCATTTAAATACCACTTTACTGGATGATAAGTGTTTCAAAGAAAGTTTTAAATATTTTTGGGATATTTTTAAAACGAAAAAGAGTACTTTTGGAACACTGCAGCAATGGTGGGACTTTGGGAAAGTTCAGATAAAACAGTTATGCCAACAATACTCTCAGAATGTCACTAGAGAGGTAACCCTGAGATTGAACACCTTAGAGACTGATATTTTGAAACTGCAAGAATTGACTCACTTGCCTGGAAATCAAAGTGATGTGGAGTCTCTCATAAAAAATAAGAAGACTCAGTTATCTGACCTTTTAGGGGTTAAAACACAGGGTGCTCTGGTCAGGTCACGCTTTCTAAGTATAAATGAGATGGATGCACCGTCAAGGTTTTTTTTTTAGTTTAGAAAGGAAAAATGGACAGAACAGAGTCATTCATGCTTTACGTTCTGAATCTGGAACCATATTGACCGACCCCAAAGACATTCGTAAGAGAGCAGCTACTTTTTATCAGTCTCTATATAAAAATGAACTGGGTCCAGATTATAGGGATGACAGTGCTTTTTTTGATAATCTTCCTCAAGTGGCAGAGGAAGTCAACGCAAAGATTTCAGGTACCTTGACCATGGGGGAACTGTTTAAGGCCGTCCAAGGTATGGCGCTTGGAAAAGCAGAGGATTTGCTAGAGGTACTGAATGACAGTTTAGCTGGAGGGCTACTGCCGTTGAGTTGCCGTAGAGCAATCCTGACTCTCTTACCCAAGAAGAGTGATCTGACAGACATCAAGTGCTGGCGGCCGGTCTCCCTTCTGTGCAGTGACTACAAGCTGCTTTCTAGGGCTTTAGCTAATCGATTGGCAGAGGTTATGGACCAGGTAATTCATCCTGACCAGACATACTGTGACCCCGGGAGGTCAATCTTTGATAATGTTTCCCTGATTAGAGATATTTTTGAAGTCTCTAAGAGTATAAATTTGGATTGTGGCTTATTATCTTTGGATCAAGAGAAAGCCTTTGATCGCGTTGAGCAGACTTATTTATGGTGAGTTTTGGAAGCCTTTGGCTTTTGCAAAAAATTTATAGATCAGGTGAAAGTTCTCTATAGTGACATTCAGAGCATTCTCAAGGTTAATGGTGGTTTGAGTGCTCCTTTTGAAGCTTGTAGAGGTATTCGACAGGGGTGTTCCCTTTCTGGTATGCTCTATTCTCTGGCCATAGAGCCTTTATTACAGCAAATAAGAATGGGACTTCAAGGTATATCTTTGCCAAATTGCAATGGTCACTTTGTATTATCAGCTTATGCTGATGATATAGCAGTTATGATTAGTAAGCAAAGTGATGTACAGGTTTTATCTGAATTGCTTGGAAATTTTAAAGTTTTGTCCTCTGCTAATATAAATTGGAATAAAAGCGGAGCACTACTGATAGGAAGCTGGAAAAGTGGGAAACCAGGACTCCCTGCTGGTTTACATTGGGGAAAAGATGCTTTTAAATATTTGGGGGTATTTTTGGGAGATGAGACAAAAGTACAGATAAACTGGGAAGGTTTAATTGAAAAAGTCAAAGGACGCCTAGATAAATGGAAGTTTTTGTCTCCAAAATTGTCATATAGAGGACGCATTTTAATTGTTAATAATTTGGTGGCGTCTTCCTTATGGCATAAGTTTGCCTGTGTAGATCCTCCCGTGCAACTGCTTTTAAAAATCCAGGCAATCATGGTAAACTTTTTTTGGGATAGATTACATAGGGTCCCACAAAATGTATTGTTTTTGCCTAAAGAGGAAGGTGGTCAAGGTCTAATACATCTGCAAAGCAGAATTGCAACCTTTCGCCTGCAGTTTGTGAAAAGACTGTTGGATGGACCATCGAATTGTAACTGGCGTGCTGTTTCATGCCTGATTTTACATAGTTTTGCAGGATTGGGACTGGACAAAGCACTTTTTTTGATGGATCCCTTAAAACTGGACACCTCCACGTTGCCAATTTTTTATAAGAATATTTTTAACGTTTGGAGTCTCTTTGTTGTTCAACGACCAGAAAACTCACCTTCTCTTTTCTGGTTACTGGAGGAGCCTTTAATCTATGGCTCTCGGTTGGATCTTACGGACAGTTCCTGTTTTCCTGGACTTAATAGGGTGCTGATTGGTCACAACGTTATTACACTGAGTCAGCTACTGAACATTGTAGGGCCGGATTTTAAGGACGAAACAGCTCTAGCTCAACACTTGGGAATCAGGTCTATTCGTCTGGTTACCCAGTTGCTCATGAAATGGAAAGCTGCCCTTAAAACAACTGAAATAGAATTGTTAATGTCATGTTCTCTGTTGTCTTTTGTGTTTTTATGTTGAAGTTTCCTGTTTAGTTCCTGTTTCCTGTTTGGTTTTTGTAGTCCTTTGTAGTTCTGTTTTTTGATTGGTTTTCCCCTGATTGTTTCCCATGCCCTGATTGTTTCCCCAGGTGTTTCTAGTTTTCCCTTGTGTATTTAAGCCCTTGTTTCCTTCCTGTCCAGTTGTCTGTTATTTCATGTTTTTGTTTAGCGTTACTTTCTCTGTGGATTTCGTTATTCCTAGTGTTCTTGTTTTTTGATTTAATAAAAGCTGCACATAGATCCTCTCCCGTTTCTGGACCTTACAGAATAACAGACCACTGGAAAGACAAAAAGACAACAGAGAACATGACAGTTAACAGAATATTGTGAAGGTTCCTGTGTTTCGAATCCCGAAGACTCTTTTCCTTGTTTGTTTTTATCGATAAATGTTGAAGGGATTACTTCCCCTTTCTTCAAAAATGCTGTATCTCTGTGTAAAGACTTTTTAAGTACTGGAAAATCTTTGTACAGGTCTTGTGTTTATGTGTTTAGCAAAAAAGTTTTAAATGCAAGAGTTGATACTCCCTGGCGTGATGTTTTTAAACTGGATGAAAGCAAAAAACCTGAGTGGCGATCTTTTTATAAACCACCTTTGACCAAGAGAACAGGAGACTTGCAATGGAAAATTCTTCATGGTGCTGTCGCAGTTAATGCTTTTGTTTCATTTTTAAACACTGAGGTTGTTTCTACATGCCCATTTTGCTCTAATTGAGAAACCATTTTTCATGCTTTCATGAATTCTTTTAGATTACAACCTTTATTTTTAGTTGTAGGTGATGTTTTTAGGAGTTGTAATGAGACCTTTTCTCTGGAGACATTTATTTTGGGGTGCAAATATGTGAGGAAAAAAAGATTTGTTTGTCAACTTCTGAATTTTGTTCTAGGTCAAGCAAAACTGGCCATTTATTTAAGTAGGAAAAAGAAAGTAAGAAAGTCTCTCTCTCTCTCTTATGTAGAGTTGTTGTTATATCATTGAATTCTGCAATAAATAATATCATCTGATTGTTATACATGTCAAATTATTTTCTTCATTAAAGAGTTAGTTCACCCCAAAATTAAATTCTCTAATCATTTATCTCATGCCATTCCATGTGTGTATGACTTTCTTTCTTCAGCAGAACACATTTGTAGGAAAACAGAAAAAATATCTTGGCTTAAATATCTTAAGTCCTTAAAATGCAAATGGATGTTGATCCGACCTTCGAAGCTCCAAAAAGAACAGACAGTCAGCATAAACATCATCCATTGTTGGCTGTAAAAGTGAACATAAGAGAAACAACATGGTGCCGATCTCAGCGAAGTTTGACTTTGGGAGAAATGGAAACAAAACTACATCTGATAAGAAACCTCATTAAGTTTTTAAATGAAACTTGTTTGAATAAAAAAAATGAGAGTCTCTAGTTTCCTCTGATATGCCATTTATAAAATTTGAGCAATTTATCGCAAAATGGCATGCTGTTAAACACAATGGTTACTAGCATGGACTATAGGCCTTTTCCACCCTTAGAAAGCCTATATTTATTATGCATTATCACATTGAGAATTGGCTTTATATGGAATTTGTATTAAAATAAGGTGCATTTTAAACTGTTCTGAGACCAGTGCAGACAGACAGCACACTGGAGGTTATGTCATACTAAATAGGGAGCAAGAGAGCATCCCATAGCTTTCCTGTGCAGCCAAGTGCATTCACTCATAACATCCAACCAAATTTTAATTTTCAGGCTGCAAATGGTGTTTGAACCATTCAACATGGTTGGCAGACATGGGATAATGTTAATCGGTACTTAAGATGCAGAATTTATAATGTGTTATTGTATTTTAACATGGTTGGCAGTGATTAAACGAAGCTGGTCATTACTAATTTCCAATTGGTAAAATGCTTCAGCACTGGCTATCATTTTCATATTCATTTGTTTGTTTGACAGTGCAGAAAACATTGAGTCAAATCATTTTTATTTGTAATGTTTTTTCATTTGTGCTATTCCCAATACACATTGTTCCGAAGCAGCTTTACAGAAAATCAGCTGTAATGTCTGTAACGCCTCAAAAACATGAATAACCAACACTCATGGAAACCAATTTGCTAAAAGAAATCTGAGTTTCTATAGCTTGATATTATTTTAAATTTCACAACTTAGTCCTACTGTCCCCATATGAGGACATAATTTTTTATGTAAACTATTTGCTTTACATTTTTATGTATATTTTATATGAGGCAACTTAATACGTATTGTATAGTTGCTTGTAGCTTGGGAAACTACAGTTTCAAAGTAGCTTCTCAAACACTGATGAGATTTTTATTTAAAAATCAGCTGTGACAAACAGAAGGAAATGTTACTCGGATCAAACTTGACGTTATCTCAGCAATGACTTATTTAGAATAGTCCTCAGAGTAGCTTCAATGCTTTTTGGAATGCTGTCAAGTCCTAAATTCTGTATAGTATGACCTTTCAAAATACTTCAAGAAGGAAACCTCTCAGTTCTTGAAAGGATTAAATAAATGGTAAATTTCATTGCACTCGATGCTTCAGATCCTATCCCAAGAAGCTTAAGCTAAATCATGGTATGAACTTGTGACTGGGAAGGCCACTGATGGCATTTGACCACATCCTGGTGCTCCTAAAACAACTTTTGATATTGTAAATAGTAGTGTTATCATCCTGGAAGATGTGAACAACATGAGGGATCCATGATTGCATTATAAGACATTCCTAGGTCTCTAAAATCATTTCATATTTCTTGGTCATTATATGGCTATGCAGAGCAATTCTTTAACATGCAGAGCAATTCACACCATCACATTTACAGGTTATAGTAGTTTAAAATTATAATTTGTCTTTAACCAAGAGCCCAGTGTGAATGAGGTTCAATTGTCTGGAACTCATCAGGAAGCAGGAAATCAAGTAAAAGATGACTCTTCAGACCATATTACTGTTTCCAATGCTCTGGGCTCTATTGTTTACTGCTCTTTTTTCACGGCTCAAGGGACTTTGTGCTTGACATTATGTATATTTGTTCTATGGCCTTAAAAAACAATCAGCTTCCAAATGGTAGACCTGCCATAAATTCCAGCTTTGCAGAGATCATAATTGACTTATTAAGGCTTATTCAAATCTTTGCTAATTATTAGGTTTTCTTATGTGGTACACATTATACCAGCACCCAACCAACAATGTGACCCCTTCTGCACTTGTCAGACCTATTTTATAACACAATATTAATTGGCAAGCTGTATCTGTCACCTTTTTTAGTTACAGCACTTTAAAGCTGAACGCTTTTCATCTTGCGTTTCCAGTTTTGCTCATACTGAAATAATTGCCATCACTTTAGACTCTCAAATGTTTCCATTGAATTTGCAGGTATAACACAAAATGGGTGGGGATTGGGTAAAAAGTTCACTATGGAAGAAGTTCAATGAAAAGTTGACTGAATGAAATAAAAAAAAATTGGCCACCAGAGACATGAATAAACAAACAATAACACTGAAAGAGACATAAACATTTAATGTTTTCTTCAAAAGGTTATTGATACTTTCTACTGGAGTCTCCTGGCTTTGGAGATATGGAGCATCTGTTTCTGAATAAAGATCTGCTGATGGAAAATCCCCTGGCAGGGAAAAAGAAGAATCTCCAACAAACAAGCAAATATGAGAGTCCAAACATACTCTGTCAAATACACTCACACACGCAGTTAAAAAACACTTCAATGATAAACTGCAACAATGCCTCTGAAATACAGCTGTCCAGTTTGTAGTCCTAAAACCGAAAGAAAAATAGCATTTTCATACCATGGGTTCCCTCAGGAATTTTCAATGTAACATTATTTTAAGAGACTTTACATTTTGTTCTATGACATAAATGACACAGTCATACTTTAAATGTGAATTATTTTTTTTAAATAAACACATAAGTTGCTAACAAGGTGCTAGGGACTGATAAATCAAGCATCTGTTGTTGTTGTCCTTATGTAGCAACTTGTAAGTAACATACTTAAAAAAAAAAAAAGGTTTAAAAAAATCAAGTTTGAGGCGTGACTGCTTGTAATTAATGTTATATAACAAACGTGACTGTTTTTTAAGTCTTTATAGCAAGTCAGTCCACAGCCAGCCATATTTGGAACGCTCTCGGGAGGCTATTTCCAGTCATGCCATTGCAGCTCCTATCTACTTGAATGGAAAAAGACCAAAATCTCAAAAATGGTAGGTCAAGATTACGATCAAATTAGCAATAAAATATGACAGGACTGGAAACTAAATTGTGCTTCTTTAACTCATATTACGCTAAAAAATGCTATTTTCCAGCTTGTATAGCTAATGCACATGCACATTCACAAGATGATTGACATGTGTTGTCTGTATCTAAAAGGTGATTGGCTTTTTTAATTGTAAGGTGGGACTTCTTTTCTACGTCTGTTGACCGTTGGACACTTGGATCTCCTTGGTTGAGCATTCCAATTTCTCCCATTCATTTTAACAAAAGTGGCCCATCTCTGCTAAATAATCTCTGACTAAACACAGTGGAAATTCATGAGGGAACCCATTCCAAATTAGCCTTCCAGTTTGGCTTAAAATTTGATGTCATGACTGAACAGCTCGGTTGATTTTATTTAAAAATTCTGTTGCAGAAATACAGTTCTTTGCGCAATACTTCTGGCCCTTATTGGGATTTTCTGAAATCAGAAATTGCCTATAGGAAAGCCAGGTGGTGTTAAGAGGTTAAAGCAAGTTCAGGCTGCACTTTGAGCCCATTAACAAACCTGCTGTTTACCCCAGGCTCTGATTCTTTGTGACCTTACCTTTCCACTATAGAACAGAGCTTCAAGATTTCCTGTTCTTCTGGTCTCACTTGAAAGGGCAATCTCTGCATTATAATAGCAATTACTTAAAAGTAATATTCTGAGTTCAATGGACCTGTTTTTCATGTGACGTCACTATATGATTGTGTCACCATATCTGTGACCAAAATTCTATAAATTTTTTTGTTTCTGTTTATAAATCATGAAAAGGTGACACTGCAATTTAATTACCAGAGCCCAAATGTAATTTTTCTTTCAATAAAGTTAATTTACACAGCTTCATTTCGCCAAAGTCAAGCAGCAATGAAGGGGGAGAGCAGTGATAAAACACTTTGCTTTTTTTTTGCTTATTTATTCAGACATGCCAGTTATATTTTCACATGTCAATTATATTTATAACATCATTGATTCAGATACAATTAAATTGCAAAGGCACATAGGATAGGGTGGCCAGACATCAATTTTTTCCAGGGCCAGTCCCATATTTCTCCTCTTTTAAAATTTCTCTATCGCCTATGTGGCTTTCTCAGTCATGTGAATATTCTACTCAAAGGTAGCCAAGAATATTGCTTGTAAAGCCAAAAAAATCACACTGTGTTATTTGAAGAACATGATTGGATTAAACTATCCAATCACAATCCCCTATCAATAGACGCCCAGTTAGTGAACTGGTTGAAGAGTCATTTTGAAAGAGCACACAGATGAAATTGTGGCTGGAAAAATGTCAAAGAAGGGTGCATGTGCATTTCTAAAAAAAAAGGAGTCACAGACAGAGCCTAGTAAAGTGAGGTGTGAGATTAGTGGAGCTCATTATTCCATCGTCCATGGAGGCCACACCGACATCACCAGGGCTGTTTCTAGGCACAGGTGAACAAGGTGGTCACCTAGGGCATCACCAGCTGGGGGGGCACCAATGCAGACCAGACCATGGACCGATGGGATGAGGTAAAATGGTCAGAAACGGCTATGAACAACGCACAGCATGTTCACACAAAAAAAGCATGTGGATGCTGCTAAAAGTAAGTGTTCCACAAGTGTTATCGATTTTTTTGTGAAGCAAAGTTCTGACAAGTGTTTGTGGAATGATTGAAAAAAACCCCCTGAAAAATATGATTTGTAAATTCGCACATGAGGATGCTAGAAATTGGGATAAGTGGCTCTGCCCTGTTATTTGCAGTTCGAGAGGTCCCACAAGCCTCCACAGGGTTTTCCCCATTTTAGCTGCTGGATGGGCGCCTGCCGCATTGTGTGCTCAATGTCATATGGGAAGCTTGGGAAGACGCACCTTCAAACACCAGAAATTAAATTCAATACGTTCTTGAACTAAAGAGCAAAACGTCTAGGTTACCCTGATGGAGGGAACGAGACGTTGTGTCAATTTAGTGACACTAGGTGTATTTCTTGAGAGCCTTGGTTGCCTGGGGCCATCTAACGCTATACACACATCGGGGAAGGTGTTCTTTTCCAATCCTATTCTTTCAGGGTGAAAAGACCATGCTGAGACCACATCCTGCCCAGGCTGGGGAGATCAACATGTGGGAAATACGTCACATGGGCTTACAAGCCACACATGGAAGTGACGCGGTGGTAGGTCCTGCATGGTGAGGGAGGAGCTCTATAAACACAGCGACTGGTGGCAGAGGGGACTGCCCTAGGGAAACATGGTTACGAGAGGGGGACCGTACCACGGAAAATATGACAGGCAGTTACTGTGATAACCGGCACATGTGGAGCACCTATTCCCGTACAGAGTAATTAGTACCCGAAGTGGGTCTGGTCGGGAATTCCTCCGCCGAATTCGCCGCTCTACAAATGTCTGCAAGGGAATTGCCGTTGGCCAGTTCCCATGAGGATTCCACACTCCTCGAAAAGTGTGCTCAAACCCGCAATGGGGCGGACACAGCCTGGGTCTGATAGGTCAATGCAATGGTGTCGACAACCCAGTGGGCAAGCATCTGTTTGGAGACAGCATTCCCTTTCCGTTGTCCACCAAAGCAAACAAAGAGCGCTCGGAATATCTAAAGCTCCTTGTGAGATACAAATAGGTGCGCAAAGCACACACCGGACATAGCAAAAATAAAGATCACTACCTGGTCCCTGAAGGGAGTCGTAAGACCCTTGGGCACATAGCCTGGTCAGTGTCTTAGGACTGAACACCAGGCAAGTGTCGAACTCCAGGCAAGTGTCACTAAGAGAGAACGCTTGCAGGTCCCCAACCCTCTTGACGGAAGCGAGTGCAATCAGGAGGGCTGTCTTCAGGGAGAGGGCTTTTAGCTCAACTGAATCTAGATGGTCGAAGGGGGTTCTCAGAAGGCCCGCAAGGATCACAGAGATCCCTTGAGGGGAACAGGCATGGCCTGGGAGGATTCAACCTCCGGGTGCCTCTAAGGAACCTGATGATCAGGTCATACTTCCCTAAGGACTTACCGTCCACTCTGTAGTGGTGAGTTGATATTGCGGCTACATTCCCCTCCAACCTCTCCTGCAGGAATGAGAGCACTGACCTGACTGCGTACCTCTGCAGGTCTTACTGATCGGGAAGAGCGCCAGTTTGCGAACAGATGCCACTTTAGAGTGTAGAGCTGCCTGGTGGAGGGAGCTCTGGCTTGGTTGATTGTGTCTACAACTGCTGGTGGTAGGCCACTTAGATCTTCCACGTCCTGTCCAAGAGCCAGGGAATCCACCAGGGAGGTACTGTTGCGAGGAGCATGAGGTCCGAGAGCCAAGTCCAAGGGGGCCAGTAAGGACCGCTAAAATAACTTGTTCCATGTCCTTCCTGACCTTGCACAGCACCTATGCAAGTAGGCTCACTGGGGGAAATGCATATTTGCACAGCCCCTGCATCTGTCCCAAAGGGAGCCTCTGATAGGGAGTACCAGAGCGGGCAGTGGGAGTTTCCCTGGGAAGCAAATATGTCTACCTGTGCTTCGCCAAAATCAGCTGGACCAGCTGGGAGTGGAGCCTTCACTCTCCACTCAGCGTAGCCTGTCGTGACAGCGTGTCCGCTGCCGTGTTGAGGCTGCCCGAGATATGAATGGCATACAGCGACCTCAGCCACTAGAGAGATTTGACCAGAGCGCACGCTGCCATGGCGATTTATGTATGCTACCGTCGCGGTGATGTCTGAATGGATCCAGACATGCTTGCTCCGAATCAGTGTGATAAACCTCCGCAGGTCAAGCAATACAGCCAGCAACTCTAGGCAGTTGATGTGCCAATGTAGCCGTGGTCCTGTCCAGGAGCCGGCGGCTGCATGCCCATTGCACACGGTGCCCCAACCCAGTTTTTGAGGCACCTGTTTTGATCATGACACATCTGGACACCTGCTGTAGGGGTTGAATAGCTGACAGCAGTGGATGAATGGGTGAAGATCACACAGTATGTGCTGTGGAGCCATGCCCATCTCGGGACTCGAGTCTGAAGCCAGTGCTGAAGCGGTCTCATATGCATCAACCCGAGCGGCGCGACACCTGCTGAGGATGCCATATGCTCCAGGAACCTCTGTAACTACTTTAGAGGGACCGCACTGCCTAGTTTGAATGAGGTGAGGCAATTCAGCACCGACTGCGTGCGCTCGTTTGTGAGGCTCGCTGTCATTGAGACTGAGTCTAACTCTATGCTGAGAAAGAGATGCTCTGAACCGGGGAGAGCTTGCTCTTTTCCCAGTTGACCCGAAGCTCTAAATGGCTGAGATGCCTGAGCACCTGGTCCCTGTGGGCACACAGTAACTCTCGAGAGTGAGCTAGAATCAGCCAGTCATCGAGGTAATTGAGTATACGGATGCCCACTTCCCTTAGTGGGGCAAAGGCTGCCTCTGCGACCTTCATGAAGACGCGAGGGGACAGAGACAAGCCGAAGCGGAATATTTCAAAATAAATGAAAAATGAAAACTAAACTAAACAAACAGCAGTTATTAAAAAACTAACTGAAATCAAATACAAATTCTCAATTTTCGTTTTCATAATCAATAAGCTCTCATCACATGGCAGAAAAATCTGATCTGTTTGTGTGTTTGAGATGTGTTCATCTTCAGAGCCTCAGAGCCATTCACTATTGGGCTGTTAGGTGAACACCTGCAGGTGGCGTTGTGGCATG
Source organism: Moxostoma hubbsi (assembly GCA_032164185.1). Taxonomy (NCBI): domain Eukaryota; kingdom Metazoa; phylum Chordata; class Actinopteri; order Cypriniformes; family Catostomidae; genus Moxostoma; species Moxostoma hubbsi. Next base: position 27,268,275 of record JAVLUX010000031.1, on the reverse strand, counting down.
TAATGCACATGAGGTTAGCTGATACTGAAAGACTGATATATGAAGACGCCTCAGACATGAATTATGGCTGGTAGGAAGTCTTTATTTAAAAAAGTAACATTTAAGTAGCATTTAAAAAGTATAAAAAAAATAAAAAATGACGATCTACTATAGATGAAGTTACAGCCACTTCCAGGTTCTTTTCGTTGCCCAGAAAGAAACTGCTGTCTATGGGCACTTCACTCAAATTGCGCTGTAACTGCCCAAAAAATGTCTTCACTGTAAACCATAGATATTCCTTTACAAACACTTTTATTAACATTCACAGACATTATGAGACTTCTGGTTCTGGACGCAAATGGAGTAGACGTGTCCGACTCTCACTCCCACCACAGATCGTCTCTTATGGTGCGATACCATAGTTTGGATGTGATCCAGTTCTGCCAAAGAAGGGCGGTGTGTCACAGCATCATCGGATTGAGCTTGTTGTCATTGCAGGCAATCTCAACACTGTGCTTTACAGGGAAGACATCCTCCTCCCTCATGTGGAACCCATATCGTTTTACCTCTGCTTGCATTTCAATTTGTCATATGGCTTCAGTATGTGCAGTACAAGTATATATGTATACTGCTTTTCAATAGAGTAAGTGTAAATAGGTGCTTAAATGTGATATCTGAGGATGATATTGTCAGGAATTAATATAAAATTTGGGACTTGATTTGATGCTGTCACGTGATGAAGTAAGCTTGGATGACGTAATCGGAACTTGACACACCGTGGCTTTTGGTGAATTGACGACACTGCCTGACTCTTCCTTTGCCCAGAAATCACGTACCTGTTACAAAAACTTTACAGCTCAAACAATATACAAATTTTAACAGAATAATTAATGTAATTGCTTTCATGAAATTAAAAGCAACATTTCTGTCTTTAATCCCTCCAAAACTTGGCCTCATCCACTTGCATTGTAAGTGCCACCCTGTAACTTACATTTTTGCTTGTTTTAAAGAAAAGGAGAGACAAATATTTGTTGTAATCAACATTATGCCACAGATGCTGTTGATTGAGCTTAACTTGTATTCAACCCAGAATATTCCTTTTGACTACACTAGCACTGAGAGATAGACCACTGAGTGTTCTGCTGACACAATTAGGACAGGAATTCCTTCTCTCATCATTTCAAATCCTTAAAGCCATTTGGCTTCAGACTTCAGTGAGAAGGTTATAATGAAGGTGAAGTATTTATGGCCATTAGTAAATTAACTGAGAGAATAGATGGGTGGAGGGAGGGTTGGTTTCCAATATAGATTCATCCAAACATCTTGACCAACAGATGTGTGGAGTGATGGATGAATAAACAGATAGACACTGTAGCAATGAAAAGAAAAGACAGGCGATGATTAAGTCCAGTGTTCTTGTTGACCAGGATACTGAAATCTTTCCATTTGTTGTCTCTGCCATTTTTCAATTGGCTGTTACAAGTATCTCTTGCAAACGGGAATATTTAGAACATTCCGATGACAAGTATTAGCAAGTGTGCTACGTCTGGGTATAGTAGATCAAGCCATGAGTGGAGTCTACTTGCAGATGTATTCCAGAGCCTCTGTCTTTCTCTGACAATACACTTTTTTTTTGTTTAGTTGTTAGATCCAACAATTTTTCACTACATGATGTTGTAACTTTTTCCATATAATGGCCCTGATTTCCCATGTACCTTGAAGAAAAATTGCATCTTGTCAGACATACGTAGAGCTAATGGTAAGCAGATGATTGTTTATTAACTGTGCATGAACTTAATACTGATTTAATTTGTGCAGTTTGGAGCTTAAAAATCTAAATATCTCATCAGATGTTTATTGAATATTTTTACAGGCCGGTTCCAGATCAATATCACTGAGGGTGCTTTTGAAAATTGTGAGGGTGCTCTGTATAAAGTGGAGATGTATCGTAATTACATATTTTTTTATATATATATATATTAAATCATGTTTAAATGCTACTTAACGTAAATAACAGTTTTTTATGTACAAAAGATTTATTGCTTACATTTATATTGTTTTTTTTTCACACAATCTGTCGCTGAAAATGACAGCAAAATGCTGCGCCTGCAGATTAGGACATACTGATATGCACAATCATACACGTTTATAAATTGTGACAATAAAGTGATTTGATTTGATTGATTTGATTGTGATGCGGCAATTGTGTGTTCACAAATTGCAGGGATTTTTGTGTGTTTGATTGGATTCAAGGAAATCTGCTTGCCAATTTACAATATTAGTCATACATATTCAATTGAGCAGAGGTGTGTAGTTGTTTTGGTACAGGGGCCATATCAGCTGTGAAGTACCACATGGAAGAGAGAAGATAAAACGTTCTAGATAGTTTTATCTTTTAAGCCCAAACATGCACTCAATGAATGATGCACAATTTTCTGAAGTGTATACTGATGGGACCATCCTGAAATTGCTTGAAATTTTGCTACAACATTTTTATCATGTGTTAGTAAAACTGAATTAAGACTGTGTATAATTATTAATTGATTATTTTACTACAGTATACTTCAGTGCAGTGGTAATTTAGTATTCAATTTAACAGTCTGGTTGAATAGTAAAATAAACATTTGGAAATTATAGATTCTAAAGGCTTATATTAATGTTGGTCACAAAGTGGACACATTTGTTTTATTCTCAGAACATTATCAACCTGTTTACATGCTAATGAATCATGATGTGAGCCTCGTCAATGGTTTATTTGGCATCCCATTCAGCACATCACTGAATAAAACAGGCTGCATGACACTGATAATAGAATAAAATAGAAGCCTTTATTTTTGGTCACACATTATAAATACATGTTTGCATACATACAGTGAAAGATATTTGTCAGCCATGATACAGCACCCCTGGAGCAGATAGGGTCAAGGGCCTTGCTCAAGGGCCCAACAGTGGTATCTTGACAGTGATGGGGCTTGAACCTCTGACCTTCTGGTCAGTAACTCAGAGCCACCACTGATAAATGAGTACTGCCAGAGGGTTTGTTCGCAGACTTAGCACTAAACACAGCCTCAAGAATGGACACGGAGTGACTGCATTACACTTTTGTTTTTTTCAGAAGAGGAGAGTGCACGCCCACTCGCATGAGATTGCATAAATTAAGTATGACATAAGGCGAAATATTTCCTACTTATGCAAGTATAAATCTCTGATCGGGGTGTTGCATCTATTATCTGGCAACCCTGAGCATATTAAAAAGCTTATGGATGCACGACAGGTCCCAAAGCCAGATAAATGAAAGATCTAATAAAAAACGTTCATGATAAATCGACCCACGGGCAGCAGTTTTCCCTGGTCTGCAGTTGAGGGTGCTCTAAGGTTCGTTTGAGGGTGCACCCTCAAGCACCCCTGTAGAACCGGGCCTGCTTTTTTAGATGGCAATTAAGAGTAATGACGGACGTTTTTATGCATGTTTCACTCTTTGTTCCTTTATGTGAGGGCCAACTGATCTATCAGTCAGAAATGTGTTGCCTCATTACTTGGCACTTTGACTTTATGTTTATTTCAGCTGGCATTGGCTTCTCAGAGGAGGGTTCCACCACCAGTTGTTTTTAAGAGAATGGTTAATAACCATATAATAAGCATTCTTTATGATAACAAAAATCTACCTCCAGTTTTTGTTTTGAAATATGGGACATATTATCACAAAATCTAGCTGGCTGTATGTTACCCCTTCCAAAATGGCATGCAGGATAGAAGCCTCAATTGCTCTATCAATTAATGGGTCAATTTCAAAACAGAATAGTCTTCTTCCATTCAATCCCTTATTCACTATTTTTGCCTTCTCCTCCACAGTATAGCCTTTGAAAAACACATTGTGTGATACTATCTGACATATTAGGAAGATACTGGTGTTTTCCTTAACTATGCAAAAAAAAATTGAAAGCAAAATAATTTTCATGTTAACCATATGATCACTAAGAAACAGATGTTATACATAAACATTACTTTGACCTCTCATAAAAGCCTCTTTTGAACAATGCTGGACTAAGATTCAAAGTGAAAACAATTTAATTTTCCATTCCTAATTATAGCTGGAAAGTTTTCCCACAGATCTGTCTACCTCAAAGTATGGTTTGAACGTGAATTGATCAGAGTTTAATTTTTCAGGCAGGTGTTTCCCTTCTCTATCTTACCATGTTCATTTTTTTTTGGCAGGGTAAAACTGTCAAACATGTGAATGTTTTATGACGGATACATTTCTGAACTGCCGTCAAGTAATAGATAAAAGCTAAGCTGCTTCTCTCTCCCTTCTCTTGCAAGGCTGTTTTATTGAAAGTTTGCAAACTGTTTATGCAATATTTATTCATTTTAAATTTCATTTAAAATCGAGTCAGACTTTTTTTTAAAGTAACTTTACTTGCTGCTTCAATTTCAGAAGTGATTGTTGTTTTAATTTAGCTGTAAATCAGTGGTTTATTTTTATTATTATTTTGTCATTGTGTGAACTGCAATAAGGGGATATCACCATGTGGAAACATGCCAAAAGTAGCAGAAAGAAATCTATAAAATAAAACGATTTGACAACTGCCTTGACATCTATTAATAATGAGTGTTTTTATGCAACATATTTCATGACAATATCACTGAAGTGTTTTTTTGATTCTTTCAAGTGCAATGCTTTGATTTCTTAATCAACTGGCCATAGACTTTGAAACTTAACTCACATACTGAGCACTTTATACGGAATACAATACTTATACTGGGTAGGGCCTCCCTTTGCTCTCAAAACAGCCTCAATTATTCATGGCATGGATTCCACAAGATGTCTGAAACATTCCTTTCTGGTCCATGTTGACATGATTGCATCATGCAATATCTGCCGATTTTTCAGCTGCACATTCATGCTGTGAATCTTCGATTCTACCACATCCCAATAGTGTTCTACTGGATTCAGATCTGGTGTCTGCAAAGACCACTGAAGAGCAGTTAACTCATTGTTATGTTCATGAAACCAGTTTGAGATGACTTTTGCTTTGTGACATGGTGCATCATCATACTAGAAGTAGCCACTAGAAGATGGGTAAATTGTGGCCATGATGTCAGCAACAATACTCAAATAGGCTGTGGCATTCAAACAATGATTAATTATATTAACAGGCCCCACAGTGTGCCAAGATAACATTCCCCACACCATTACACCACCACCACGAGCCTGGGCAGTTATATAGGTTAGGTCCATGGATTCATGCTGTTGGCACCAAATTCTGACCCTGCCGTCTGTGTGCCTTAGCAGAAATCGTGATTCATCAGATCAAGCTAAATTTTCCAGTCTTCAACTGTCCAGTTTTATGAGCCTGTGCCCACTGCAGTCTCAGCTTTCTGTTCTTGGTTGACAGAAGTGGAACCCAACGTGGTCTTCTGTTGTTGTAGCCCATCCACCTTAAGGTTTGATGTGTTGTGCATTCTGAGATGCCATTCTGCTCACTACAATTGTACAGTCTAGTTATTCTCTGTTGACCTCATTCATCAACAAGGCGTTTCCATCCACAGAACTGCCGCTCACTAGATGTTTTTTGTTTTTGTCGCCATTCTGAGTAAACTGAGTAGAGACTGCTGCTTGTGGATATCCCAGGAGATCAGCAGTTACAGAAATACTCAAACCAGCCCGCCTGGCACAAACAATCGTGCCATGGTCCAAATCACTGAAATCATATTTTTTCCCCATTCTAATTGTTGATGTGAACATTAACTGAAGCTCCTGACCCGTATCTACATGATATTATGCACTGCATTACTGCCAAATGATTGACCAATTAGATAATCGCATGAATATGTAGGTGTACAGGTGTTTCCTAATAAAGACATTTTCTGGCTGTTGGTAGGTGAAAGGAAATAATATTTGGAACCCAGACTCCGTGTCATGAAGGGATAATTCACCCAAAAAATAAATAAATTAAAATTCTGTAATCATTTACTCACTTTTATGTTTTTCCAACCCCGTATTACTTTTTTCTCAGAACACAAGAGATTTTAATTTTAGCATAAATTACAATTCACTTCATTCTATGGAAAAAGATTATATGAAAGTGAATGGTGACAGAGGCTAACATTCTGCTCCTTTTGTGTTTCAGGGAAATTAAAACGTAATACGGGTTAAGACCAACGTGAAAATGTGTAAATTATGACAGAATTTTCATTTTAAGGATGAACCAACCCTTTAAATATGCTCAGTACTGGCCCAAGATAAGGGAAGGTTGGCAACCCTAATAGAGAAAGAACATCTGCATTATATTTGGCATATTTGGTTATACAAACTAAGAAAGGTTACAGGACAAATAACATATGCATCAAAGGACAATGTTAACATGGTTGATGTAGTTTGTCTGGGAATTATTTACACTACACACCAGTACTGTGTACTTCATCAAAGATCAAGATGCAAGTTCTCCATCAAATTCAGTACATAATCTGAAAGTACAGGAATTGGGATACAGCCCTGATTTTGGAACGCATGAGGAAGTATAGTCAAAGTAAAAGTGTGTTTATTGTAATTTCTCTTCTACGTGGTAGGAAAGGAAATTAAACAGTGTGCCTCTAGGAGCCATGATGCTTACGGGTACCCAAAATAAAAAGTGACAACCACATCCAATCTGAGAAATGTGTGCATAAACTGATTTCCACACAGAGACACAAAGTTTTCCTTGAACTGTAAACTGTACAATAAAACACAATTTTTATTACCAACCCCTTTTCTGCCACCACATCTGAACTTTCAGAAATAATAATGGTGCACTTTTTTGTAATGCATAGAAAACATGGCTCTTTTCCCAACCCAAACCATCTATTTTAGGCACCATAATGGTTCATGTGGTTGGTCAAATGCATCTTGTTCATCTTTCAACAATATAAATAATAAAAATTTAGAAAATAAACATTAGATCATGTGGTAGAATGCTTCAATATTTCACAGAAACAATATTTCAAAATAAAGTTGAAGTGAAACAATTAATTTGCTGCTATAGCTCTGTTACAGTACGTTATGATTACACATACATATATATATATATATACACACACACACACACACATACACATATATTACAGAATAAGTGGGCTCAGAACAGACATTTTTCCATTTATAAAAGAATAACTTGTATTTTCAGCAATAGTATATGAAAGGCAGAGAAATAAATGGATTCTGCATTTTCTGAATTATTCTGTCAAACCAGAATACTAAAACCTCTTCGATCTGTCAGTGGTGTGAAATAAGAGAGTGAGAAGGCACACTACAATGTCAATGCCAACCGCTTTCATCGCAAAATTTTATCTGGATATAATATACATCATCATACAGCATAATTTATCGTCTCAGAAAGGAAGCATTTATAACTACATGCATTTAATCACTGATCTCTGTTAGTTTGGTGTTGTAGAAAAATTGATAAGAGGCAAAGAGAAAATAGACATTTGTTAGGAAAGGACATTAAAAGAGCAGGCGCAGGTGGTCTTGCAGTTAACTAATAAAAGGTTGTTCATTTTTGTGTTAGGACACATGAAATCTATCAATCTATTTTGGAAAACATTCCAACTTATCACTTATATGAGGTGACTAAAAGAAGTATAGGAGGACAAACAGAAAGAAAAAGATGAATATATTTGAGAAAATGGGAAAAGAGGGTCACATTTCCTGAATAACACTCCTGCAAAAAGAGAGAGCGGTGTCTGAGTAGCAGATGGATAGCTTGGTTAAAAAAAGCTTGGTGAATAGCTGTTGGTATTTTCCTTCTTTCCTTCCAGAAGCTGAAGAAACTGTAATCTGACTGCAATCCGGTCTACTTTACAAGCCGTGGTGGAAGGTAGCAAAACTCTTTCCATCTTAAATTCTGAATGCCAAAGTAGGCCACACCAAAACATCCCATCAGTCCGAGTTGGAAAAAGACTACCATTAAAGGTTTTTTCCAATGAGCCGGCAGAATACAGAACAAAACGTGTGACATTTCTGCTGTACCTAAACCCTTACATTTGTTTGCAAACTCATGAAACTTAAGCATCTTTTAAAGTGATCAGTTGTTTAGAGTATTTTGAGATGAAGTGATGATGAATGACATCAGGCCTTGACAGATAACCTGCTTTTAAAAACGTCTTGATCAATGTTACAATTTTACACTTTACGACTCTGAAAATAATTGTCTTTAGTTCCTAATAGCAAATTTCACATTTTCTTAGAAGGAATGTGGGTGAGAGCAACAGCACTCAAATCAGGACAAGTAGGCGCATGAAACTCAATTTGTATTCACCATCCTCATGGGTCATGTTTTGGGCTGTCCAGTTATAAACTGAACCAAACACCTGGACTATCTGGCCCATCAGCCAAAGGGAAAACTGTCTACTTCTAATGCAAAATCGGCAGAGGAGGAAATACTTAAACCTGCTGGAGATGACCCTTAGGCCATCAAACATTTTCCTTCGTATTTTCTTTCTGAAGGGGGAATGAGTAATTGAATTGTTCTTCAGTACTATAAGATTCTGACTCGCCAGAGAAATTTGATTAAGATACAAAATCAATAAATAAATGTCTTTCAAATGCCCAGCTTGACTTGGCCACAACACCTCCAAAGTGCTTGTGCATGTGCTTTGTATACATTGTGAACTCCTGTCTCCTACACTTGTCTCTGGTTGCCAATAAATAAATGCATCTGAGTTCACATCAGTGGCTGGGCTACAAACACCTACCATTGCTATGCATGGAGATTGGAAATAATAATGAACAAAACATTTTTATAAAATGGACAGGAAACATTACCACCACAGTCACACGTCATTCTCACTTCATGGAAAAATAGTCATGTAAGGTTTTTTCATTAATGCATAATGGCATCTAAGAGAAGTTATCTGGTATTTCTCGCAAAGCCCTCCATTAACTGTATATGCTGGTTTTTGGCACCCTCTGCTGTTGCTGAGAGAAGACACTACATGCTCGCTGCTGCTTTAACAAAACAGATTTAATGTAATTGAAAGAAAGATTACAGTAAGGGCATCAAACTAATGTCAGTCTATTAAAAAAAGGATCCCCAAGAGATTTAATACCAGTCTCACTGCTGTGTATGGCATACTTGCATTAAAGGGATAGTTCACTCAAAAATTCTCTCATCATATACTCATCCTCATGCCACCCCAGATGTGTATGACTTTCTTTCTCCTGTGGGACACAAACAAAGATTTTTGGAAGAGTATATCAGCTCTGTAGGTCCATACTAAGCAAGTGAATGGTGACCAGACTTTGAAAATTCATAAAGGAGATAAAGTCAACATAAAAGTACTCCATGCGATTCCAGTGTTTTAATCAATGTCTTCTGAAGCAATCCAGTTGATTTTGGGTGAGAACAGACCAAAATGTAAACTTCCTTTTCACTGTACATCTTGTCATTGCACTCTCTAGGCACAATCATGATTTCAAGCTTGATTACACTTCCTAGTGCTTGAGGCATGCGCAGAGCGCTAGATGGCTCAATCGGAAATGTAATTGAGCTCAAAATCATGTTTGCCAAGGAGACTGCGATCAAGATCAAGTACAGTGAAAAAGGAGTTAAATTTTAGTCTGTTCTCATCCAAAACCAACTGGATCACTTCAGAAGACATATTCAACCAATGGAGTTGTATGTAGTGGCAGAGCTAGGGGGTGGCCAGGGGTGGACTGAAGCCTGTCCACCCCATTGGCCACCCCACTCACAATTGCTGTTTTAGTCCTTTTTTTGGGGGGGGGGTCATTTTTTGGCACAATGTAGTTCTTTAGAGGTGAAATGAACTCTGTACAAACTTAACATGTGCACACACCAAAGTCGCCAAATCTCTCCATCCCGGGTGTCATTGTATCCACTCAAAAATGCTACCTGAATATTTCTGTGCCACCAAGAAATCAGACCAGACTGATCGATTGTCCCGCCTGGCCACCCCTTTGAAAAACTCCTGGCAGTAAGACAAAATACACATGTTAAAAATACATTCTCTGAAAAACCTAAATATATTATGCAGTGTTGTTTCTAAAACCAGATAAATCAAATTGATCTTGTTTTAAGGATTTTTACATGTTTTTTTTTTTTTTTACAGAAAAACAATATAAAAATTATTATCAAGATGATGATCTTTGCCCTAATATCAAAGGTCTTACTAGAAAATAAGAAATTATGATCCAACATGAATTTTCATGATAAAAATAAATAAATAAATAAATATGATCGTGCCTGGTAACACGTGCATGTAAAATGGATAGAAATAGCATTTTAGCTTAGCATAAAGCTGACAATTTACACAAGGTTTATTTCCATTTCTTCTGCTCCAAACTTACTTCAAACTTACTTCTCTGTCTGTTCGTATGAATGTAACACATCATAAGAAAGTTTCACCGCTGTTCAAATGCACTTTGGATCACATCATTTATATGTATAAATGTTTTCCATCAGAAAGGACTAAATATTAAATTAAACAAATGAAAATAAAATGCAAAGTAATCTCTTCAGTAATCAAAATACTATTTAATGTAATTGCATTCTAATTACTAATGATTTAATTTTTAACTGGAGAGGAATAGTCACTTATATTTTGTATTTTAAATGCGTAATCCTTTACATATATTCTGTTACTCTCCAACCCTGCGTATGAATTACTTTTATGCTGACTTTATCTCCTTTTGGAGCTTCAAAGTTCTGGTCACCATTCACATGCATTGTGAGGGCCTACAGAGCCGAGATATTCTTCTAAAAAGTGTTCAGCAGAAGAAAGTCACACATCTGAGATGGCACGAGGGTGAGTAAATGATGAGACAATTTTAATTTTTGTGTGAACTAACCCTGTATAACGTTAAAACAATTCATAAGAGCTTGACATATACAGTAGTGGCCAAAAATATTGGTACCCTTGGTAAATATGAGCAAAGAAGGCTGTGAAAAAAATCTGCATTGTTTATCCTTTTGATCTTTCATTCAAAATATTCACAAAAATCAAACCTTTGAAAGTGAAATAGCTCATTATAAAATAAATATTTTTCTCCAAAACAGGCTTGCCACAATTATTGGCACCCCTAGAAATTCTAATGAGTAAAATATATCAGACGTATATTCCCATTCATATTTAAAAAACTTTTAGTGCACTTGGGTGATTAGGAGCATGAAATTGTTCAGCAATGACTTCCTGTTTCACAGGGGTATAAATATGTGGTAAGTCAGTCCAAATACCCTTAATCATCAATCACAGTGGGTTAGACTAAAGAATATAGTTCTGACGTTCAGCAAAAGGTTGTTGAGCTTCACAAAATGGGAAGTGGCTAGAAGAAAACGGCCAAAGCATTGAAAATACCCATTTCCACCATCAGGGCAATAATTAAGATGTTCCAGTCAACTGGAGATGCTATGAAACGTCCTGGAAGAGGACATGTGCATATTGCCTCCACACAAAATGAGGATGGTTACTGGCCAAAAATTCATCAAGGATCACAGCTGGAGAATTGCAGAAATTAGTTGGGTCATGGGGTCAGAAAGTCTCCAAAACTACAATCAGACGTCACCTACATCATAAGTTGTTTGGGAGGGTTTCAAGAAAAAAAAAAAAGCCTCTTCTCTCATCCAACAACTAACTAACAGTTTCCCCAGACACTTCTGGAACTTTAAATGCGACAGACTTCTATGGTCAGATGAAAGAAGAAGAAAAAAAACACCAGAGATGGATTACCCAATACCCCCAGTTAAATGTGATGCTGAATATTGAATGTTGTGGGGCTGTTTTTCTGCCAGAGGTCCTGGACATCTTTCAGATACATTGCATCATGGACATCAAATACCAACAGATAAAAAAAATCAAAACCTGACCTGAAAGCTTACAATGCGCCCTGGTTGGATCTTCCAGCAGGACAATGATCCAAAACAAACATCAAAATCAACACAAAAATGGTTCACTGACCACAAACTCAAAGTTCTGCCATGGCCATCCCAGTTCCCTGACCTGAACCCCATAGAACATTTCTGGGGTGAACTGAAGAGCAGAGTCCACCAACATAGAACTCTGAATTTGAAGGATCTGAAGAGATTCTGTATGGACAAATGGTCTCGGATCCCTTTCCAGGTGTTCTCCAACCTCATTAGGCATTATATGAGAACACTCAGAACTTTTATCTTGGCAAAGGGAGGTTGCAAAAAGTATTGAATAAAAGGGAGCCAATAATTATGGCCAGTGCGTTTGAGAAAAATATTTAATGAGATATTTCCCATTTTAATTGTTTTACTTCAATTACAGGTTAGATTTTTTTTACCCCACAGCTTTCTTGGTGCATTTCTACCAAGGGTGCCATTATTTTTGGCCACTAACGCATTACTTCTCCATTCCCTGGAAATTCCTTGTCCTTTTACTAGTCTCAAATTCCATATTCACCCATTTATTGTGCATAAATCTGATATTAAAATTATATCAGATTAGTTATAAAACAAGTTATAGCTTGGCTTTAACATATTGCCCTTGAAAATAGCTCTAAATTGTTAAGTCATTAACAGAAAGACACCCAGATTCCTGGCTAAAATGTACCTTATTTAGTCTAAAAATATTTATTTAGTTTCTTTTTTTTTCTTTTTTTTTTTCAAATCAAGTAAACAGAAGATTATTTCCATTTAAAAAAAAAAACATTTTATTTCAATGCACAAAAACTAATACCTTACATAATCAAGTTGAACTCTAATGCAAATTCAAGCTATGAATTACGATGCACAAATCTATATCAAATGTCATGAACCAGAACACTTCTCTAGAATCTGAGTTAAGTTTTGTAGTTGTAGTATAATTATTTGTGCGTGTCAAAGATATAAATAGACATGGTGTTGTTTTTTTAAACCAAGAGGTGTAATTTATTTCTTTGCAGCTTGGAAACGCTCAGCGACATTCTCCCAGTTCACAACATTCCAGATGGCCTTAACGTAGTCCGGTCTGACATTCTTGTACTGGAGATAGTATGCATGCTCCCAGACATCTATCCCAAGTAGTGGGATGAGACCTCAAATTTAAAAGGGAAACAGAGAATTAAAGGTAAAATACTTATTTTTAACCTACAAAAACAGTTGATATTTTTCTCTTGTGGTCTACCAGAATACTACGTAGCTTTAGGGAACACAAAAAACTGCTAAATAAGATATATGGATGGCTCTTATGTATAAGAAGGAGCATTTTCATGTGTACTGCATAAACTAAGGCCTTGTTACGAGTATGAAATTTGCTATTTACAGGGTAAACCCTAGGGGATTCTTACCTTCAGAACCATAATTTAATTATCTAAAACTCATTGAGGAATATTTACCTGTAGTGCCCTGCAAAGGATCTTGGTTAGAGCAAGCAGAAATCCTTAGCCTCCCACTGTCCTTCTCAAAACCCAACCAGCCCCAACCAGAGCCCTGCACAGCCACTGTGGCAGCAGACATCCTATCCTTCATCTTCTGAAATGAGCCAAAGTCACGCTTAATAGCCTCAAACAGATCCCCTGCAATATGAAAGAACAAAAACCCAATTTAAATCTATTTATTTAATAAATTATACAAACGTATATCTAAAAAAAAAAAATCATTCTTGTAGCTTTTCAAATGTATTAATGTGTGCAATCTTCCATATCAAGCTCCCACATGGGGTAAACTGAATGAGCAGAAAAACCCAGGATAATTAGACATTATGGGCTTGCAAGAGGGATGAGGACATTAGAAAGAGTTCTACATAAACATCATTGGCCCTTACCTTGTGGTTCTCCTCCACCATTTGGTGAGAGATTAGTCCAGAATATAGTATGATTAATATGACCACCACCGTTAAATTTCAATGCAGGCTGAAGGGACACTTGGGTTGTCACATCCCCTGTAACACAGCAACATAAAACTTACTTTAATGTAATTCACAATGTAGACAATCTAAAAATCTATATTAATTGCTTGGAATCTAGTAAATGCTAATTTATTCGTAAAATACACTGGCGTATAATATACAGATTTTGCTCTTATGGAAAGAAATTGGTGCTTTTATTCACCAGTTGCATTCAACTGATCACAATGTATAGTCAGGACATTACCAACTCACCCCACGCTTCCTGTGGCACTTGCCATAGATGTGGCTGTATTGTCGGGCACTTCTAATGCACCTTAAAGTCTAACTGATCCCACAAAAGCTCAATGGGGTTCAACAAGACACTTTTCCACTTTTCCAGTTTCTTTGCCCACTCTAACCTTTTCCTTTTGTTTTTCTGTTTCAAAAGTGGCTTTTTTCTTTGCAATTTTCCCATAAGGCCTGCACCCCCGAGTCTTCTCTTTACTGTTGTACATGAAACTGTGTTGAGCGGGTAGAATTCAATGAAGCTGTCAGCTGAGGACATGTGATGCATCCATTTCTCAAACTAGAGACCCTGATGTACTTATCCTCTTGTTTAGTTGTACATCTGGCCTCCCACATCTCTTTCTGTCCTTGTTAGAGCCAGTTGTCCTTTGTCTTTGAAGACAGTAGTGTACACCTTCGTATGAAATCTTCAGTTTTTTGGCAATTTCAAGCATTGTATAGCCTTCATTCCTCAAAAGAATAATTGACTGACGATAAATAAATACATTTAGCCATTTTCCCCCCTAATACTGACCTTAAGACATCCCAGTCTATTGCATAATGCGGCAACTCAAAAACAAAGACAATGTTAAGCCTCATTTAATAAATCAAATAGTTTTCAACTGTGTTTGATATAAATGGCAAGTGATTTTCTTGTACCAAATTAGCAATTTATTATGATTACTCAAGGATAAGGTGTTGGAGTGATGGCTGCTGGAAATGGGGCCTATCTAGATTTGATAAATGACTTTTTCAAATAGTGATGATGCTGTTTTTTTTACATCAGTAATATCGACTGTACTTTGTGATCAGTTGAATGCCACTTTGGTGAAAAGTACCAATTTCCTAAATCTGTACATTATTAAAAAAAATTTGGCTGCCTGCCAGTGCAATCCGGACAAGCATTTACATTGCTAATATTCTCCCTTTTATTGGTATTTTAGCCTACATCAAATCATTCAACTTTTTTTACTGTAGTCCACTTATCATGTTGGTCAAGTTTTTTTGATCCAAAAACAGGATTCTGACATCAGAAATCCAAGGAATTCCAAATCAGTCTTTTTTTTTTTTTTTGCAGCTAAGTTTCAATAAATGTTCTTTAAAAGCTTCGGAGTTCTGAAAGAGTATGTACAGTTACCCTTTTTACATTTTAAAAGATCAATGAAAATGTTATTCATTAACAGGGTTGGGGGTAAGGAGAGAAAAGTAACACGTTATGAAATCAGATATTTTGAATAACAAGTAAGGTAATGCAGCTACTTGTTAAATAAAAAAAAAAACGTGTTGCTTTTGTACACCTCTACTGTTCCCTGTATTGTGAGAAATCAGGAGTAAAAGTGTGCAAACTTCAGGGAGGAGACGTAGTGCATGATAGTATTTCTTTAGAGTGTGAGGCCAGAGAGAGATAAGTCACTTCAATTTAAATGAATGGGGAACTCCCAATCAAGAAGCTCTAGCACCCAACAGTCAATGGATGTAGAAAGAAAGTCCTGCCTTGCAGGTAAAAGAGCCAATCACCTGCCAATCATCTCGCTAACGCGCATGCACATTTCGTGTTTTAACCCTCCTGTTATCTTTGGAGTCAATTTGATTCAATGTTCAACGTCTCTAAATACATGATTGACAGCTGTATAAAACATAAGAAATATACAAATTTTACATACATTTGCTTTGGTTGTTTTGGATGACATTGAGGTCACTATAACATGTTATTTTATAATCTTCAAAAAAAAAACTTCCCTCTGCTTTAGGGCCCCAACCTAACCACACCTGTAGTATTGCAAGAACCACTGATAGTTCACACAACATGGGGGAGGGGAAAACATAATAGCTTGTTTGCAGTCATGTGATTCTTATGATGTGCAAAATTCAGATGGAGAGCAGGAAGTGAATAGCAGAATGGACGAGATGGAGGAAAGTCCATACAGTACTAGTTTAGACGCTATTACAAGAGAAATGTATAAACAGAAAAATCACTACATATGTTGGACGTGATCGTTATGTTATGAAGAGGAGTGATTTTTCAACTGAATACTTGCCTGCCATCGAGGTAGTAGATATAAGCAACTACCTTGTCCTCCAGACATCCTTCTACTCCAGAAAACAAATGAAAGCACACAAAAGTAGAGGCATACAGCTTTTTTGTTAGTGGTTGGGTCAACGACCTCGGTACCAAGGTGCTCCACAATGATTGTCGTTTGGTTTTCACCAGGGTGAGTGGCATTTCTTTTTTGTCCTGTGGATTAACCAAGCAACAAACATTAAACGCTGCGGCACCTCTCGATGTTAGGGTTAGTTGTTTACGTTATTAGGTTAACCACTCTCAAAGGAATTTCTGCCGAAATGCCACTAAAGACATGGATCGCGAAACAAGACAGATAAGTCATTGCAGCTCATTGCAATTGCATGGCAAGCTATTTACGTTCGCCTGCAAAGACTTTGTAAAGTTAAAGTAATTGTTTTTTTCTTTTCTTTGTTTGAGTCTGTACCCCTGTAACTGAACAAAAATACATAATGATAGCAAAGCTAATTACAAAGTATGGAAACAGCTAATATTACATAAAAATAGCCACATAAGTTGTATTAACTTATCATTGACGAAGTAGTCACTGCACACAAGCATTAACCGACTCGGCTCGTCCAGACCGCAGACGCAAGTTTACAAGCTATTTTTTCCAGCGTTTTTCAGTCAATTTCTTGATTTTCCCCCCATATGAACAACAACTTTTGGTATACAATAAAGGCTCCTTGTGGTTTCTCAGTTTGATCGATTTGAGCAACCGTAAACGATGCAAAACATAGGCATTTTGAGTTTGTGATAGTGCTTCCTATGTAGAAATCACTTCCTGCCCGCCATCTGCATTTCCTGCCACAGCAACGCAGTGAAGTGACATCATGTGCAAAAAAGCTATTCCTATGAAGACTTTGATATTTCCCATGCTGTAGGGGAGGGGGGAAACAATTCTCACAATGACTTTGATAGTTCACCCAACATAGGGGAGGAACAAACATATAAAAGCTTGCACAGCAGCCTTCTAAACCATTTCTCTTGCTCAGTGGGCTCTCTCTTTATGAACTCTCTCAATTGAAAATGACCACTAAGCAAAGATTTTCTTTCAGTGAGGTGGTCACAGTTCTTTGACATTGAAAGTGACAGAGCAAAATGTGTCTGAGACAGAGGATAATGTTGAGGAGGACCCTGATTATGATGCACCTTCCTCTGATGAGACTTGAGACTCTTGACGTTGACCCTCCTGTTGTCTCGCAACCACCAGCAGACACATTACCTAACAAAAATGGAAAGTTATTATGGTCCCTCTACCCACTTGAACGACAGTGTAGACTTAGCACTGCTACTGTCATCAAAATGGTTCCAGGCCCCACCAGATACAATGTCAGCCATGCCAAAGACATAAAATCAGCATTTGAGCTCTTTGAAACACCATCAATCGAAAAGGATATACTTAAGATGACAAACTTAAGGGGGAGGCGTGTGTATGGGGACAGTTGGAAAGACCTGGATGTGACCCACTTGTAAGCCTACATTGGGTTGCTCATTTTGGCAGGAGTATACAGGTCAAAGGGAGAAGCAACAGCAAGCCTTTGGAATGCTGACACTGGAAGGGCAATATTTCCAACCCACATGTCTCTAAAGAGTCATCCGCTTTGATGACAGAGAAACAAGGCAGGGCCGATGAGAGTGTTTCAAACTCACAGCTATACAGGATGTATGGGGCAAGTGGGTCCAGCGATTACCCTTTCTTTACAATCCAGGACCCCACGTCATTGAGAATGAATGTCTGGTAGCATTTCATGGGCGCTGTCCCTTCAGACAATACATACCAAGCAAACCGGCCAAATACGGTATTAAAATATGGGAAACATGTGATGCACAGTCAAGGTATGCCTGGAATATGCATGTGTACAATGGTAAATCCCCAGAGGAAGCACCTGGGGGAAAAAAAAAAAAAAAAAAAAGATCGGGGCATGAGGGTGGTAGGCTGAAGGACTGATCATTTTTTCACATCATATGTCCTGGGTGAGGAACTGCTGAAAAGGAAGGTTACCATGTTGGGGACAGTGAGAAAAAAAACAAGCCGGATCTTCCCTCTGAGCTTCTTGTGATGAAGAACAGGAAGGTAACATCTTCCTAAGGTAAAAGGTAAAATGTCCTGCTGATGACCACCATACACAAAGATGCTGTCCTGAGCACCAGAAAAGGCAGAAAACCACAAATGGACTTGGACTACAACGAGACAAAGGGAGGTGTTGATAATCTGGACAATGTCACAGCCAGCTACAGCTACCGATGCATGACTGCCTGTTGGCCCTTGTCATTTTCTTCAACATCATTGATGCGAGCGCCTACAATGCCTTTGTATTATGGAGCGAAATAAACAAGGATTGGAACAGTGGAAAACTGAGTTAAAGGAGGATTTTCCTGTAGCAGCTGGGTTACGTGCTGGTGAAAACTCATATCAAGAGAAGACATTGCCTTCCAAGAGCATCAACAGCTGCTGCAACTATTGAGAAGGACATCCAAATTGAGACACAAACCACTGGGGTCAAACTGCAGACAGGAAACGTGGCAGGTGCCAGGTCTGTCCCAAAAGAAATGACTCCAAGATCAACAACACCTGTGCGCAATGCAAGAAATACATCTGCAAGAAGCACGCACACACTCTCTGCACATCATGTGCACAGTAGTGCAGACAAAAGGCTGGAATGTACCTTCTGGTGGGCTGTTGGAAAAATAATATACTGTTCATATTCTGTCTATGCTGTTCGTATTCTGTCAAACTCATTTTGGTGACTACATAAATTAGTTTTTTTACTCTCACACATACATATTTGCATACATAGCACTTACAGTAGCATAGAACGATCCCTGACACAATGCTCAAATTAAATTTTTATAGGTGTTTTTTGTAAATAAAGAACTGTTATGTGTTCCTTACTGATGTTTTTTTTCAAATAAAATCCTACTTGAAAATTTGTTTGTTTTTCCTGGGGTCAGTTTGACCCCAAACATAATACATGCAATATATATGATAACAGAAATTGCTCTTCTTTCCAAATGTTATAATATGTATGTAGAAATAATATAAAGCCATTAAAACGCCAAAAAGATCCCTTTCCAATTTTAGGTCATTCAGTGAGATTTTATGATGACTTGCATATTTTTCCATAGGGGGGGGGGGGGGGGGGGGGGTTATGATTTATTTTAAGGGCTATTTAAATAGTCAACAAAGAAACAAAGTAATCATATTCTGGAGGTTTAAATTGCTAGGGTCAAATTGACCCCAAGGATAAAAGATGTTAGTAAATTTGAGGATAACAGGAGGGTTTATGTAATATAAGATCAACAAAATTTGGTTTAGTGAAATGCAGTTGATTCATGTATTAATACACAATGCATTAATACAAACCAGTAAACACGTTTAGGCAGAGGGATTATAAGACTAGTCTTCCACTGAACACGACATGATACACTGTGAAATACTCGCTCAATTCACTGACTAATGCAGCTGAACTGCTCCATGATAGAG
The DNA here is from genome assembly GCA_032164185.1 of Moxostoma hubbsi. Lineage (NCBI taxonomy): Eukaryota > Metazoa > Chordata > Actinopteri > Cypriniformes > Catostomidae > Moxostoma > Moxostoma hubbsi. The sequence goes on along the minus strand of JAVLUX010000031.1, from coordinate 27,248,638 downwards.
CGCCCAGTAACTGCAAGAATGGGATGAGAAAAGCGGACTCTGGATCAGTGGCTCTGAGCAACATTCTACATCGATTGTATATGCTGAGAAAATTACTTGGTTTCTAAAAATATTCTACATTTTTGTCTTATAATAAGCAAGTAGTTTGATTCATGAAAACAATTCCATTGTTCTGGCATCTGTACACACCGTGGATCAACTCAAAACAAGCTTGCACTGAGATGACAAGTGAAAAATACTTCTTTATTCATCAGATTTGTTCCTTGAACATGTTAGACTGGTAATCCCCACTAAAATGTATCCTGATTTTTGAAAAACATCTGGCATTGTTGATTGGCACAGCACATGATGCAGGTTCAAGAGTTGGACTTAGCTGCTTTAGGTAAGACAGAGGATGTTTTTCATTATTCATATTGGCTGCCATGTTGAAAAACAAATCATGCATATTCATGTTACTGATCCTTTATTATAAATATGACGTGAAGACCTACTTTCTAAATATCTGTTTGTTTACTATGTTGTTTTGACATGAGAATTGTACAATAGCTAGCATGATCTGTAATGTCTCTTGTACAGAATGCATGGTACAGCTGAAGAGAAAGTGTCCGTGAGAAAAAAGTAACATGAGAAAAAAAGTAACGCTTTATTTTACATAACAAAATTACTTTAAGTACATTTTTTAAGGAGTAATGCAATATTATAACAAGTTACTTTTTAAAAGTAACGTTACCCAACACTGCTCCTTAATATATGTTCCATTTAAGAGTGAATGTGTTTATATATTACTTCAAATTAAGTGTTTAAGAAGTTGATGTATGAGAAAGTTTTATACATTTTATTACTTATTCTTATTTAGTAATGGAATAAATGTCTGGATGTAAACACAGAAAAAAACATTTTGACCATCTTTTCTAAAGAATTGTGTAAGAAAGATGCACATGTTAAAACATTAAATGCATACCTTGGGTCTTTAGAGACCCAGGACCTCATTCCAGGCCCTTTACCCTATTATTTTTTTTTATTTATGCCCAACTTCTTTATTATTCCTCAACCTTTCTCTTATGAATCATCTATCAATAAAATAGCAAAATAAATAAATAATAAATATCAAAAGTGTATAGGTTCTTTAAATGACCTGAGATATGTAATAATGTCGCAATATACATTTCAACTTTATTTTATTAAAGTTTATTATTTTATAATTTTGTTATTTCACATCTATTTAAGTTTACTATCACAGGATATCTATTTATATATCTATTACTTTATATCTATTACTACCACATCATGTCTATTTTCTACCCAATGGTAGTGAATTAAAAGTATTCCGTATGCGTGTATACATACATTTTACATTTATGCATTATACAGTTCATTCATTTGTTACTCAAGGTGGTACTGTTATTTCAGTGACTGACTTGAGAAGCAACATTGAAGTAAACTATAGCAAATACAACACAGGAACAGTGTGATTTTTGCTATTGTCATTTTGGTGTACTACTAAAATTAAGTTGAACATCTATTTAGACTCAATAAGTGCCTGAGACAACACATACATTTGACAGCCAGTTGATTCTCAATTTCAGTGAGCAGGTATGAATCCTGTTCTATTATTTGTTACATTATCTCTATGATATTTAAAAATAAAACACCAAAATAAAAATAATCAATTCTATTATTTTCGAATAGTCTTCAAAATGCTTTGAAAATTGTACACTATCTGGGCATTTTGTAGATTCATTTCAGATAAATGTAAGTGCCAGGTCGCTAAAGACCGGAGGTATGTAATGTTTTGCAAAACACGCCCATGCATTTAGGAGTTAAAGGTTAGTTCACCTAAAAATTAAAATTCTCTCATCTTTAACATCCTCATGCCATCCCTGATGTGTATGACTTTCTTCTGCAGAACATAAAGATTTTTAAAAGTTGTTCAGCTCTGTTGGTCCTTACAATGCAAGTGAATGGTGACCGAAACTTTGAAGCTCCAAAAAAAAAAAAAAAAAAAAAGGCCACATAAAAGTAATCCATATGACTCCAGTGGTTAAATCAAAATTTTCAGAAGTGATAGGTGTGGGTGAGAAACAGATCAATATTTAAATACTTTTTTTTTTTAAACATAAATCTCCACTTTCACAATGTGAAAGAATGTGAAAGTGGAGATTTATACTTAAAAGGGACTTAAATATTGATCTGTTTCTCACCCACACCTATCACTTCTGAAGATTTTGATTTAACCACTGGAGTCATATGGATTACTTTTATGTGTCCTTCATGTGATTTTTGGTCACCATTCACTTGCATTGTTTGGACCAACAGTGCTGTGATGCTCTTCTAAAAAACTTTACATTTGAGTTCTGCAGAAGAATGTAAACATGAGGATAGCATGAGGAAGAGTAAATGAGAACATTTTCTGCTTTGAGTGAACCATCCCTTTCAGGTTTCTATACTTCTTTTAAAAGCCAAGTCATTTATATTCACCCTTGGCCAGTGCCTCTTGATATTTCTCCTCAGTGACGTTGAGGTTGTTGATGTATGTTGCATGGTGCTTGCTGTGGTGCAGCTGCATAATCTCAGCACAAATGTGAGGCTCAAGTGCACCATAGTCATAGGGGAGGTCAGGGAGTGTGTGCTTCTGTCTGGAGGCCACAGCACCCAAGACGGGGTTCAAGGTGGCAGCACACCTAGAATGGACAGTAAATCAAATAAAACAGAGTAACTATGGGGACAAATAAAGACAATCTTTTATATATAGCTTTAATTAATATACCAAAGATTTCCCAATGTTTTTGTGGGGTGGGGATGTTGACCACTCTACTCATTCACTACTGAATTAAGTGAGACAAAAGTATTGCCACATCTTGGCAGGGTAGCTAATCTATTGCAAGTAAAGCTGAATTACTGTGGCGACGAGGTCACACTAGATTGTTTTTACATGGCAGCAGTCGGGTGTCCACAGTAGACCTTGCCTGACATTAGATATTGGTAACATAAAACTGAGACTGTGTGATAGTGTAGTTTCCTGATATATTTTACACTGAAGCGGAGTTGATTCTGAGTGCATGCAAACAAATCATTATTTTAGAATTCCAATACATTTGGAATTTCCAATTCTAATTGGAACAAAATGAAGGACAAAGCAGGTTTGTATGGTAAGCGAAAAGAAGCCATCCATACACACGCACACCCTTACACAAAGATGCAGTCACTTGATTATACATTTAAATCATATTGATTGGAAATTGTTGTTTGACAACATTTCGCGAGCTAATGCGATTGCATTGCATTTAACACATCAGTTAAATCTTCCTACATATGTGATAAATCTTGCATTGGTTATGTCAGTTACCCAAACTACACACTGTAAAGCAGTTAGCTTGGTCACTCTACCACAGATATGAGTGCGCAGTTTATTTATAACGCGATACATTATAAAATAAACATCAATTTCTGAACATTAATTTAACTGCGCACAATGCCAAAGCTGTTTTAGACTTCACCTAAAACTTTACCTGCGGACATATCCGACTCTGCACAGCATTCTAGTCCGTCACACGCCAACACACATGCACTGGATCTAAACACGATCTATTCCAACCTGCCCTTGAAAATGTAACTTCAACTTGGACCGGGGTGTACCACTATTGCCCAAATAGGGGTATTGCGATGTATTGTATAAAATGTCATTGGTTATTAAAAGAAAATAAACGATAGATTAAAACATAATTTATTTAACGAATATTTTGAAATATATATACATATTTATTTACTTTAGATATCTCAAGTGAACCAGGTTTTTGGAAGTTAAATGGTACAAACACCGTGCACCCCCCTCTGCGAACTGGTCTTATTCAACCAGTCATTCTAGGCCTTGACAGTGAAGTCATTGAAAGAAATAGTTTCGTTTCAGAACTTATAATGCAGTGTTTATGGCGATTGTACGTGTTGTTATATCCAACATCACAGCACAATTAATTGAACAATTTGGATTGATACGGAAGTAATAGCAAGAAAAACCAGGTGGGTTGGTTAAGATTTGCTAAAACAAGTTTTCATATGACGAGAATCGAAAGTGCCCAAGCTACCACGCACATTTTTAAAATGTGAATTCAACTATTTATGTACTCGTTAATGTGGAATCTTAAATAAGGGTTCCTTGTTGGTTGCTACCGCTCCTCCCCCTCAGCCCTCGCGCGAACACACTGCTGTGCGGCGGTGCATCACAAGCGCTGGTCATGGCGGACGCACTCCTCTTAGTCTAAATAATAAACGCAACATTTACACCCCCCCTCCCGAGAGAATTATATTTCAACATAAACGCTAAATAATTATTTTCGTTTTTGAATAAATTTGCCATATTCTGGTCGAGGAGAATCGGGTCTGGTAAGTGTTTGAAGGCTATTTCATATAAAGTGCTGCTTCTCGGAGAGGGAGAGTCTCTTCCTTCTCCGCCATTTTGTGACGAACTGCTTCATTTAGGTGCCGGCTAATTTTTTATTCCACCGAGTCCTTCCGTTATTATTCATTGGTATTAATTTAAGAGGAATCTGCATTAGGCGTAGGCTTCGTATTTTCCAGGCACCGCGAGTTTCCGTTTATATGAGATTCCGCACGTTTGTTTGCAACGCTGAGCGTTTAGCATGTCAACTCGTATTCTGTGAACGGCAAGTATTACACGCATTCGTGCAGTAATATTTGACATAGTGTTTAGATACATTTAAGTTCTTGGAGGTCGACATGATACTCCGCTAGTGCATTGATATCACGGTTAAATGTGTTTGTTAACACATTGTTGTAAGAACTTGATGTACGGACTTCATGAATGCAGTAAGCCAGTGTATTTCCCAGTTAATGGGTTAGTTTAATTTTTTCAGGCGAGCAACTAATTTTCACAAATTGCGTTACATTATATATATTTTTTTAACGTAAATATATATTTTAAATGCATAATAACGAAGATCTTTACATTTACAAATTCTGAATTCCACTGACATGAAATTGAGGAATTTATGAAAAAAATACCTAATCTTTCGCTTCGTGGCCTATTTTTGCAATAGCCCATAAGTAGGCGTGTGAGATATATGAATCTGTCTGTCGTTACTGCATGTGAATTTTTTATTTATTTGATGCTTGATTTCTCAGTATCTCTCTCTCTCTCTCTCTCTCTCTCTCTCAGAGATCAGAATGACCAATGAAGAACCTCTCCCGAAGAAGGTGAGTTCATTGTCGCAGTCTAATCTGATTATAAGAGAATCTCTCCCCCAACATTTGGTAGCCTTTTAAGTCTTTATATCTATTTTATGCCTTTGCAGGTTCGCCTGAGTGAATCTGACATGAAGACCCTGACTCGAGAGGAGCTGTGTACCAGGTATGCAAGGATTTTTATGTGCAATTATCTACAAGATTGTGTCAATTGAATATTTGCTAATGTTTTTGTTCTGGGTTTAGGTGGAAGCAGCATGAAGCTTATGTCCAGATGCTTGAGGTGAAATATACTGATTTAAACTGTAAGTTTTCACATACCTAATGTTCTGAATAATTCATTATCTTGAATGGTGTAAATTTGTTAGGAATGTGTAGTTAATCGTTCATCATTTGCTCGCCCTGTGCCATTCCAGATGTGTATGACTTTCTAATGCAGAACTCAAATTAAGATTTTTTTTAAACAAATATCTCTGCAGGTCCATACAATACAAGTAAATGGTGACCAAAACACTGAAGCTCCCAAAATAACAAAGGCAGCATAAAAGTATTCCATATCCACACTCCAGTGGTTTAATCTGTGTTCTGAAGCAATCTAATTGGTTTTGGGGAAGGCCAAAATATAAAACTTTTTTTTACAATAAATCTTGACATCAGCCTTCAAATCAAGATCGTACCTAGAGACTGCAATGTCTAGATGAACCATGTAAAAGGGGTTACATTTTGGTCAGTTCTCACCCAAAATCCATAAGATTGCTTAAAAAGGTATTGATTAAAGCACTGGAATAATATGGATTACTTTAAGTTTTGCTTACCATTAACTTGCATTGTATGGACCTACAGTTAAAATATTCTTCAAAAAACCTTTGTGTTCTGCAGAAGAAAGTCATACATATTTGGGATGGCATGAGGGAGAGTAAATTATGAGAGAATTAAAAAGAAACGTTTTTGGTGAACTACTCCTTTAATGTGAATGCAAAGTAAGTCTAATGTTTAGAAAACTGGATGTCGATAAGTAATGCATCAATGTTGTAATATTTGCAGCTAATGATGTGACGGGCCTTAAGGAGTCAGAGGAGAAGTTGAAGCAACAGCAGCAAGAGTCTGCACGCAGAGAGAACATTCTAGTGATGAGGCTTGCTACTAAGGAGCAGGAAATGCAAGAGTGTACGGTAAGTGTGTAACTACCTCTTTTTAGTACTGCATTATGGTCAGTTCTCATTGAAAGATATGGACAATGTACAGTGGCTTGAATAATGTGGAGTATGTCTTAAGACGTATCGTATAACATGCTTATAGTGTGCATGTGGATGTAGTATTTAAATGCATTTGTGCACTTGAAAGGATTTATTTAGTTTCATATATTATAGCCAATGTTGTCTTTTCAAATGTGTTTTCAAATGTTGGCCTTGCAAATCTTATTATCTTATTATTATCTTATTAATCTTATTATGAAAGTTGTACTCTGGTAGAATAGAAATACGGCGATGATAACTATGTAATTTCCATGAATCCTTGACTTTCACTTCAGCGTTTTAACAAGGGAACAAAGCACAATTTTATATTGTTTCTAAGCCAACAAAACTAGCAAAATGCATTTAGTCCGAGATGGCTGGATAGTGGATGAACCCAGTGTTGCACCTTTAAATGCAGCTCTTACAGTCAGACCAACCTTAGTTTTGCCACTTTTACAATTGTTACAGGTACAGCTGATTTTATGGAGAGCTCCACCACATTTGAGCTGAAAGTTATTTGTGCCATCTGGTGTAAACCTGGGCTTTCAAAATATTTGGTTTATTTTTGCTCAATTTATTTTTTTGCATTTAGGCACCGTGCTCGGTTTGCTTTTACGCTACCATTTAAAGATGTCAATTGATGTATGTTTACAAAAGTAATATACACTGTAATAGTACTATATAAAATTACTCTAACCTCAAAGCTGTTAAAGAGTCATAACATTTTGTAGACTGGGTATTTTATTATTTTTCATGTTGACATTTGTAGGCATTTTTTGCATGCCGAGGTTCTAATTCTCTCTCTTACCCCCGCAGACCCAAATCCAGTACCTGAAGCAAGTCCAGCAACCAAGTGCTGCTCAGCTGAGATCGTCCATGGTGGATCCCGCCATCAACTTATTTTTCCTCAAAATGAAGGGTGAACTGGAACAGACTAATGACAAACTGGAGCAAGCCCAAAATGAACTGAGTGCCTGGAAATTTACACCTGATAGGTAAACTAAAATAACTCCCCACTCCAAACAAAAAGTCAAGACTTTCCTGATTCACCCCCCACCTTGTCCTCTGCAGGAGTGCAGATAATGGTGGGGGAAGACTGAAATGTTTTGCTCACAACAAGACTCAGACTTTAAAGCCAAAACTCAGAACAAAAGACATTTTTTTTCTTTTGTATTGTGCTGTTATTACACATACCGTAATGTAAAATCAGAACAAGACACAACAGTTTTGGTCAGGTGATACTTTTGGTTCAGCTCTCTCTCCCCCAACACCCCTCATGGTACAGAAGCCTGAAGGAATCGGGACTGTTCCTGAAGAGGTGGTCACGGCGGAAACTCCCCCCAACATCCCATGTTAGAAAGTTTCCTGTAACAAAAAAGGCGACCTATGAAAGACTTGAGCAAATCGTTGGCTCTGGAGCTGATTGAACTGTAGTTTAAAGATCACTGATTGAACATTTAAAACATGACATGGCCCTACTAAATGTCTTGCAGAGGAAAATGCCCCCAATTAAACCTCATCATAGAAATCTTGAGACTCTGGTTAAGAATCCAGAATGTAATGCAGGGAGGTGGGAATGTAGTGTGATGCAATGAAATGGGGTGGAGTTAAACAATCCTAAGACTTTGTGGCGGAAGCCTTTGCTATCATGTAAGACTTTGAGGGATCTGCAAAGACTTTGGTATATGTTCACCTCACAGGTGAGACATATGGTTCAGTGTCTTCCCTTTTTCTTTTTTGTGTTCGTAATATTATACTTTCATGTTTTTGTTCTGGAATTGCACCTTGCATTTACAGCAGTGTGGTCAAAGTGAATCGACTTTTGTCATGTTAGTAAACTACTTTACATTGGCTGTTGCGCTGCTGCAGATGCAAACATGACTGTTCTATTCAATGTGAATGCCAATGTGCTATGTATGTCTGAGGAATCTATTCAAGCTGTTCAAATGTCTGTATGATGATTTGTACTTTAACTCGGGGAACTTTCTAATCCACTTTTTATTTTCCGGGCACCCGGTGAGAATTAAAATTATTTTCTGTTATTTTTTCCTGAGACACGTTAAATTCCTTTGCAGGTAATTGCTCAATAGAGTTTTTATAGTAATGGGGAAATTTTAGGCCTAACATATACATACATATATTTAAAATCTCTTGTGTATTCCAAGGCAATTTTTGAGCTTGGCAAATCAATGAAAAAAATCGTTAATGTCACACTACTTGGTTTGGCAATTTTGTTTTTTTAAAGCTTTCGAAAGCTTGTCTTTTTAAAATCCTCTGCTCAAAAGTGACTAACTAATACATCAGAGATTGCATCATGGGTTAGTAGCAGACACTCAGAATCCAGGAAATGAAAGCTGGAGACTTGATTTTAGGGAAGATTCCAAATTTGAGCCTTATATTTTATATTCTAATATTGAGTATTTCCCAGACTGCTCTTTAACCAGAGTTAAGTGTTGATCTTGTATGCAAGTAAGATGTTTATGCAATACTAGCTCAGAATTGAATCCATGTTTTAAAGCTAAAGGATAATAGTGCTGCTAGCTTTATTGTATTTGGTACCAAGGCAATGGTGACCATTACAATTTAAGGTTGAACTGAGTTTTTAAGATTTAAATGAAGTTCTCTGGCACACTTGTCTCAAATGAAGTATAAATAATTAAAGCCCCTTTCCCAGTTTTGGAGTTATTTTATCTCATACTTATAATACAGGAAGTTGCATTACCGACTATAGGGACATTTCAAGCACAAAACATTTTATTACCCACTGTCATTTGTATAAAATAAGTCACTATAACATTAAGCCACGATTGATGCTGTTATTACTTGCTTGATTGCAGATGGTTTTAGAATAGGAAAATATTTTTTTAAAAGGTAGGTACAGGCATTTGTTTACCATAATTTTCATTGTAGATTTTTTTTAATAACTTTGGTTGTGCAATCTTGGTCAATGACCTGTTTAGAATGCTTCCATGCTAGATGTGGTCAGATGTTATGCATTTGTTGGTTTAACTTGATGTGGCCTGATAACTTAATGGATCTCTTCTCAGAAATGTTGAAATTGTTGCTTATTTTTTGGGTTGTCATTGGCCAACAAAATTTACAATGAGACCAAAATGGCCATTTGTTGAAGTTAATTCTGGTTGTATAATATTACCACCAGTTTGTAAATGCAGTGGCTACTTGTGTTGACCCTGTGGCCATGTTCACGATGTGATGTTAGACTTGTTTCCCTTGCAGCCAGACTGGTAAGAAGCTGATGGCGAAATGTCGCATGCTGATCCAGGAGAATCAGGAATTGGGGAGGCAGCTGTCACAGGGGCGCATTGCCCAGCTGGAGGCCGAGCTCGCCTTGCAGAAGAAGTACAGCGAAGAGCTAAAGAGCAGCCAAGATGGTGAGTGAATTCTCTACTGCATCAGTCACTTCATTCGGTACCATCTTCTTTGTAATGTCACGCTATGCAGTATACACACTATGTGACGTGTTGTTCAGTATACACACTATGTGATGTGTTTGAAGAACCTTCAAAAACATTATAATGTACAAACATTGGTTGAAACCAAGTTTTAAACCTACACCAACCTCACACGGTCTTTGTCTCTTTACCTGTGCATTCTGTGTGGTCCAGAGCTGAATGACTTCATCATTCAATTGGATGAGGAGGTGGAGGGCATGCAGAGCACTATCCTGGTTCTTCAGCAGCAGTTGAGGGAGACCAGGCAGCAGTTGTCTCAGACCCAAGCCCAAGGCATTTCTAGTGGAGCTGGCCCAAGCAGAACTTCACCTTCAGCCAGCTCTGAACCTCCCATTCAAAGTGAAGCTGCAAACACCTCCAGCTCCACTGTGGGGAAAGACTGCGGAAGGGTTTCCAATGGTCCCTCCAATGGTAATTTGTCTCAGAGGGGTGTTTCTGTGTCCAGCCTATATAGGGAAGCAAGCAGTGCAGATGAAGATTTCCCACCATCACCCTCTGTCTCCAGCCCCACCCATGGTGGCATGTCAAAACTCTCAGAAGATGCAGGAAGCCAGAGGGGTGGAGAAGGGTACGTGACACAGCTAAGTGCAGGCTACGAGAGCGTGGATTCGCCTACAGGCAGTGAGACATCAGTGACCCAACACTCTAACGATACAGACTCCAATGCTGACTCCCATGAGGCCGCTGCTGTCTCCAAAGTCAGCAGGACTGCGGGTACGCGGCACAGCACTCAAAATGGTCTGGACTCAACTGCAGCAACAGTTGCGACCAATGCCTCCACAGGGTCTGTTTTGTAACATTCTTAAATTTCAGTGTTGATTTTTTTTAAGTAACTCATGAAAAATAAGAGTCATATTTCAGGCCAGTTAGATTGTTTGAGGAAGTTAAATGCATTTTTTTTTACCCCACCTTCTATCATAACTCATTTCAGTTGATTTTCAACATGCTCCAACAGCTGATTACGTTTATAATGCAAGCAACTTTGAAATAAGTTTGTGTATATATTTTTTTTATGAATGATTTTAAAACCATTTTTCATGAGTCTGTTGATGTTATATGAACACCACTGGTACTGTACTGTTCAGATGCTCACTCGCTAGAACCAGAAATTATTTAGCTATGTGTGATATAACGCTCAATTAAGTATGGAAATGTAAAGTTCAGAGAGTCCATAGTTTCCTGATGTTGAACTTTTTTTGTTCCACTACATGGCAAGAGAGAACATTTTTGTTTGACTTGTGTGTAGTTTTTGAACTGTATCTTGTTAAATTTTGATTTAAATCCTTTTCATGTACTGACCAAATATCAATAAAGAATTTTAATGTCACAAACCTTTTAGATTTTTTGCTATGAAAAATGAAATTGCAATAAAAAAAAAATTACAATTTTCAGCATGTTTATATTTCTTTTATTAAGCTACATCAATTGTAATGCCTGAAAATGTAGCAGTACAAATGCACATACCTAGTATTCAACAAGCAATGTTGGGCAAGCTACTCAAGAGAAAAGGCTTAGCTTGCTAAATTGTAGCAAGCTAAGCTACAAACTACTCAAGAGAAAAATTAGTTAAATTAAGCTAAAAGCTACACTGAAGAGAAAGTATCAAGTTACATTACAAACTACACACCAAAAGTTTAAGCTACTATTTTTTTTTCAACAGCACATTGAATGGAGCACACTGTCATATACAAAGCATAGAAAATACTTGTTCATATGATGTTTATCAAAGCCTTGGTACAGCATGTTAGTTTAGTGCAATACATACCGGTATGTACACACGTAAAAAAAAAAAAACATTTTATTTGTCATATGTGTACTACTACCTCTACAAACACATGTCCAATATGAATTTTTTTTATTTTTACACTTTTTCAGATTTAGACTACTATCTCTACAAACACTAATTTAAACATTTTTATTTGCACATGTCTGTGTAAAAACTCTGCGTACATATAGTATACTATTCATCTATATTTCAATACAGCAGTTCGACAGAATTACAGGATATGTCATCAGAGGCCAAGTGTGTGTGTGTGTGTGTGTGTGTGTGTGAGAGAGAGAGAGAGAGAGAGACAGAGAGATAGCACATTTGGGCAATAACAATGTGATTTCTGATGGTATCAGACGGTAATATCATGGTACTTTGATATACAATTACCATATTTATATGTACCATTCTGTATTCAGTATTTGCATGGTGCTTCAATGTACTTTTTTATGTAGGCTAATACGTGTTTTGATACTCGTGTGGTTGGAAAATCTGTTTACCTGCAGAAGTCGTTTACAAGCTGCAAACGTGTTGAACTTTATAAATACCTTCTTCATCACTGGCAACCGAAAGGACGCGTTTGCAGGTTTAGTTTCCATTGATTGTAGATCCACTGCAACCAGCGTTATCTTTATTTTTCGTGTTATAAAATACTCAGTGAGCTGAATGGCAAGTAAGAGCACGCACAAGCTTTGAGTCATTCAGGTTGAATCGCGAACCGATTCAGACTGCTTTCCTATCACGTGCGACCAATACATTTTAAAGAACCGATTCAGACGAGAGATTAATTTGTGATCGGACATCTGTAGTTTTGATTAAAAACTGGCGATAGTAAACGCCGGGTACAAGGCTTTTGTAAACGATACGCCTCTATCTAGTCAAAAATATAGCTTCGCTACTGAAAAGCTACTAAACTAGCGAAGCTACAGAATTTACTCAGAAATGTAGTTAAGCTAATAGCTTCGCTAATGTACTTGCAATGTAAATTAGGGTTCAAACCATGTTTTATTTTATTAGATGAAATGAGAAGTGGGGCAGTTTAAATTCGTGAAACTATGTGAAGCATTAGTGTGCATACTGTATTATTAGTAGAATGCATAGAGGATGTGAGTTTTCTATAGCATCCACGCCGATAAGCGGCGCTGAAGTAAAACTAGCGTCGCAACGTCATTTCTCTGTCATCATGCTTTGCTCTTTATTATCAAATGAATGGGGCAGTACAAAAGTAGGAGGCTCCTAAAAGTAACATATAGCCTACCGGACACATTACAAGGAACCTGCGTGCAAATCCAGCGTTACAGCAAAAATGAACACCAATTCGATTGTAATAGTTTCAGCTGCAAGGACTCCTATAGGTAAAATCACACGTCTCATTCTATTACAATCCTTTCCTCACAATACTAATCACGTATTTCCAGCTGAATTCTGCAGCGTATCCTGTTGGCAGATTAGACTAGGAAGTATTATCGTCTGTTACTACCTCGATGAACAATTTAACAAATGAATTAAGACTATTACTTAAAAAAAAATAGAGTCAGCGTACATTCAATACTGTAGTTTTATATAGTCTTAAATGTGTGTCTTATTTGCTTTTTTTAATTCGCTTACGCTAGACTCGAGCCACACAGCTACAGTCTTGACCTTACTATGGTGCGGTTAGGACGTAGAACTGTTCTGATTGGTTCCTCTGCGTTCTTCCCAGTGTTCTCCTTCTCTGATTGGTTGATTTATTGTACCGTCATGACCAGGAGAAATGTTGTGATTGGTCACCCAGTCAAACCTTTTCTATGTAGCCTTCATTTTTCTGCTACTCCATTTATTATTCAAGTAAAGAAAGTAATTTACTAAATATTAAAACGATATTTACAAGAGTACATTTTTTTGATGTTTACAAATATTTTGTGTTGTCAGTAATTATCCTTCTGTTACACTTCTGCATGGGAATATCAATATCTTTGTGTGTGTGTGTGTGTGTGTGTGTGTGTATGTGTATATATATATATATATATATATATATATATATATATATATATATATATATATATATATTTCATTTACATATATCAGTATTCATATTAAATGTCAATATAGCATTAAAATTCGTTTTAGAGGTTTTCCTCCTGTAAAAATGCAGCATTTCTTCCTGTGTTCAACAGTTAAACAGGCTTTGGTTGATTTCATAATGACAAAATGTTAATTTTTTTTACATGAACTATCCGTTTAAATATTAATTCTCCTCTTCTCCACCAAAGAATAAATATCTATATTTGCCTCTTTCATTCACAGGCTCATTCAATGGAGCCCTTAGTAGTGTACCTCTCCATGATCTGGGGACAGTAGTCATTAAAAATGTGCTGAAGAGAGCCAATGTAAAGCCAGAAGAGATCTCAGAAGTCATCATGGGACATGTCCTCACTGCAGGTACTGATATATGACAACATGTAGCCTACTGTGTATCACTTCTTCCTCATGTTTGTATACATTAGGCCATCTGTTCTTGTACTCAGTATGCCAATAAACAACTCATCAATGACAGAACACACAAAGCTTGATTTTGTTTTGGATTGAGAGTCTTTGCAAGAAAGAGAAATAACACAGCTACAAGCCCTGGCATTGCATAGTGTTATTGTGGCTTCTCTTTTTTTATACTCTTTTTAGGTCATGGGCAGAACCCTGCCCGGCAGGCAAGTGTTGGAGCTGGTATCCCATATTCTGTGCCAGCATGGAGCTGTCAGATGGTGTGTGGATCTGGGCTGAAGTCTGTTTGTCTCGGGGTTCAGTCCATCATGACAGGAGAATCCACTATAGTGGTAGCAGGAGGCATGGAGAGCATGAGTCGGGTAACTCCTCATACAGACTTAAGCAGTACTTGTTTCTAATGTTAGAGCACTTAAGTAGGTATCTTAAGTAATGAGAACATCTAGATTATTAAAATATACAGTAGGTAATATAAGTTCAGTCATGGCTTCAATGTATAGGCCTATCAATGTGTAGGACTTTCCAATGGGTTTTTTTCAATAGTGGTTTTCGATTTGTGTAGAATGAGGTGGAAAATAAGGCCTGTGGTTAATATTATCTAAAGACACCTTCCTGTTTTGTCTACAACATAAAACACACAGTCATACCTGAATTTAAAACTTTTTTTGAAACTGTTGTGTGCTTTATTTTCTTTATTGTAAAATGAAATGGAAAAGTCTTCAAATAATATTAACTACAGAACCTAAAGGGATAGGTCACCCAAAAATTTCAAATTTATAATAATTTACTCACCCTCATGCCATCCCAGATGTGACTTAATTTCTTCTGCCGAACACAAAGATTTTTTTTTTTACAAATATTTCAACTCTGTAGGTCCATACAGTGCAATTAAATGGTGGCCAGAACTTTGAAGATCCAAAAAGCATAAAAGGGCAGCACAAAAGTAATCAATACAACTCTAGGTGCTAAATCCATATATTAGAAGTAATATGATAGTTGTGGTTAAGAAGAAGATCAATATTTAAGTCCTTTTTTTTTTTACTATAAATCTCCACTTTCACATTCTTCTTATTTAGTTTTTTGTGATTTGCATTCCTTTGTGGATATCACCACCTACTGCACAGGGAGGAGCATTTATTGTTAAAAGGACTTGCTTCTCACCCACACCTATCATATCACTTCTGAAGATATAGATTTAACCACTGGAGTCTTATTGCATTTATGCTGCTTTTATATGCTTTTTGGATCTTCAAAGGTCTGGCCACTATTCACTTGCATTGTGAGGACATACAGAGCTGAAATATTATCCTAAAAATCTTTGTGTTCAGCAGAAGAAAGAAAGTCATATACATCTGGGGTGGCATGAGGGTGAGTAAATGACGAGAGAAATTTAATTTTGGGGGGAACTATCCCTTAAATGTATGATAATTGGATTCTGATAGTAACCCATTCCCAATAAAAACCCATGGTTCAAAATGTGTAATTATCTTCGAGTCTTTAGGACTACAAACTGAACAGCTCTGTTTAAGAATCATGAGATAAGGCTAACCATGCAGCACTTTGTCCCACAGGCTCCTCACATATTGCAGATGAGGTCAGGGGTTAAAATGGGAGATGCCATTCTCCAGGACTCTATATTGGTTGATGGACTCACAGATGCCTTTCACAATTACCACATGGGTATCACAGGTAATCTCTTAATTCAGCTTGAATACCTTTATTGTCTACTAATAGCAGGGGAATTTATCTAGTTTTGTTTGTGTTCTGTACTAGCTGAGAATGTGGCCAAGCAGTGGGGTGTGTCCCGGGAAGCTCAGGACCAGTTTGCTGTAACATCACAGAACAGAACTGAAGCAGCTCAGAAGGCTGGCTATTTTGACCAGGAGATTGTGCCCATTACTGTTCCCTCCAGGAAAGGTAAGAGGCTTTTTGTCAAATCAGTTTTAGCTGTAGAGCACTTTTCACAATACATATTGTTTCAAAGCAGCTTTACAGAAAATAGTGAACAGGCTGACAATGTGACTTTGACAAGGAAAAACCTTTTGTAAGATATTTTTCATGAGTTTACTGGTTCATATTGAAGTGTATTAATGTAAATGGATTGTATGACTGTATAACTTTCTCTCTTCTGCAGAACACAAACAAAGATTTTAGGAGAATATTTCAGCTCTGAAGGTCCATACAATGCAAGTAAATGGTGGACAGAATTTTATAGGTCCAAAAAGCTAAAAAATATCAGTAATTCAGAACGCACTTTAAAGTAATCTATCCAAGCCAAAGTAGCCGCTGTGTCAGACAAAGGCTGATGGTAATGATCATTACCTGCACACAATCAGAAATATTTACACATGATTTTGCATCACTAATTGCTTTCAGAATAGAAACTGAAAAGAAATAATTTAAATATTTATGAAAAATTTAAGCTTCATGTTTAAAAATGTGTTTTATTTATTTTAATAAACAATAACAATAAACCAATGTACAGTGCATTTATTAAATAAATAAAATGCCACTTTGAATTTTAATTTTATTTAAACTCTAAAAATGTACATTAAAATAACACAGTGTTAACCAATTTCAAACAAAAAGCCAGGGGTTTAAAATCATATTTAAAAGTTCATTATAATAATTAAAAGCTTTAATGGAGATGAAGGGATGCCTCATGTTTTTGTTTATAGAAACAGACTGCAGTTGCAACTGGTTTAATTTACAATAAGTTACACTTGGCAAACCTCCATATTTGTGACGTATGCCTCGGTTCCGGTCCGCTTGGCAGCGAAGTGTCCATCTGTTGGACCCTATGGAAACGCCCGTTTCGAAGGGCCCCTTAAAGCAGCGATTTATGAGCCCTTCGGTTTGGAACAACCCTTCAACATGGTTGCCACAATCGTTACCCCTTCGGAGGCGAATTTATCCTGTTTGGAACGCAGGAAGCGATATGATTGGGTGTGGGTGAAAAACAGATGAATATTTAAGTCCTTTTTACTATAAATCTCCACTTTCACATTCTTCTTTTGCTATTGGTGATTCACATTCTTGTTTGTGTATATCGCCACCTACTGCCCAAGAAGGAGAATTGATAGTAAAAATAGGAATGAAATATTATATCATATCTGTACTCACCCACTCCTATCATATTGCGTCTTAAGATATGGATTTAACCACTGGATTTGAGTAGATTACTTTTATGCTCCCTTTATGTGCTTTTTGTACCTTCAAATTTCTGGCCACCATTCACTTGCATTGTATGGATGTACAGAGCTGAAATATTCTTCTTAAAAATCTTTGTTTGTGTTCAGCAGTAGAAAGAAAGTCATGCATATCTGGTATGGCATGAGGGTGAGTAAATGATGAGAGAATTTTAATTTTGCTTATATGTTTAACTCTAAGCAAACAGAAAAAGAATGAAATTCAACCTTTGTTACTCATATCAGGTCCTGTTGAGGTGAAAGTTGATGAGTTTCCTCGGCATGGTAGTAATATTGATGCCATGTCCAAGCTGAAACCCTATTTTGTGAAGGATGGTTCTGGTACAGTGACACCTGGCAATGCTTCTGGTGGGTACAGACATCTTTGGCACAAATATTGACATTATTTAGCACAAGCCATCAATCATAACAAAAAGTTATTTGGTATGGAGGCCCTCTGTGCTAATAACACATTTATAGTAGTACTGTTTTCTTGCAGTTTGTCCAGTTTCTTTCATTCTTTTACTAACTGGAGGTAAGACTCCTGTACATTATCACAAAGATTGATGAGTTTTCCTATGTGGTGCTTTTGGTTTAACAGGGATAAATGATGGAGCTGCAGCTACTGTTCTCATGAGCCAATCAGAGGCCCAGAGGCGGGGATTAAAACCAATGGCACGGATCACATCCTGGGCTCAGGCAGGCCTTGACCCTTCAGTCATGGGCACAGGGCCAATTCCAGCTATTAGGAAAGCTGTAAGTGTGTCCGTTAGGTATTGTGTCACTGCAGGATTTAATTCAACCATATGAAATGAAAAATGAATTCTTGCATTCATTATGAAACTTGGCACTATAGTTACGGGCAGTCAGAGGATCAACGCAAAAACAATTAGAGTTTCAAATTAATCCAAACTGTTTATTAAAAGCAGCATTCTCCACAATTCAAATTCAGAAAGGAAGACAAAGGGGATGTATACATATCCATGAACAATAGATACATTCAAAATATTATTATTCCAATTGTATTTGTATTGACTCATTGGCAACCCTTCCTTTTTATCCAGTCAACTTTCTTAAACTTGCAAATATATTTTCAGTTTTTTTTCTCTGTTTTTACTTCATCTGTACAGCCATTTAAAGTAAATTGTTTCTACTGTCTACCAGGTTGAGAAAGCAGGATGGAAGCTGGATGAGGTGGATCTGTTCGAGATAAATGAAGCTTTTGCAGCTCAGTCTGTTGCAGTGGTGCAAGAACTCAACCTGAACCATGAGAAGGTATATCATCTTCTCCACTGTACCTCATGCCCCTTTTGCGCAATACCATGTTGACACAAACTCAAGTTATCCAATGATTCTGTTCAACAGAGAGTAAAATGAGTGGAGTTCAGCTTTACTGGAACTTTTTTCTCTAAAGCTATCACTGACAGACCTGCTACATGATTTCTGGGTTTAAAGTGTCCAGGAAAAAGCTCTACTTATCCACCTGTTTGTGAAGTCTTTTGTGGTTTATAGATGATCAATGAGGACATTTCTCCTTGAAAGTATCCATGTGTTTACTCTATAATTTAACATTTAATTTATGTGTCTCTCCGCCCCTATAGGTAAATGTGTGTGGAGGGGCTATCTCTCTTGGACATCCTCTTGGTATGTCTGGCTGCAGAGTGTTGGTGACCCTGCTCTATGCACTTCAGAGGACAGGGGGACGGAAAGGGGTTGCTTCACTGTGTATAGGTGGTGGAATGGGGATTGCAATGTGTATAGAAAGAGAGTAAGGTTGGAGTGCTGCTGATGTAGACATATTTTACTGCACTGCGACAGGTGTTTAAAATCGTAACAGGCTCTTATAACACTAAAGAAATTACATATTCAAGTCGGTACTTGTATGCACTGTAAATATAGGGAAGAGTAGTATAACAAACCCAAATGCAAAGGACTTACTAATGCATTAATATGAAATAATCTCCTATGATATCATATCTCATATACAGTGTATCTGATGTATTTTTGGGAAGAACTCTGTTCCCTTTAGTCTTTAATGATTTTTGGTACATGAAGAGGATTTATTGAAAATCTTTTAAGACATTCCTGTCCCTCTTGTTCATTGTTGATGGTTGCTGAGCTAATTCTATTGATCTTTTATTGGAATTAAATCTGTGCCTGCATTTCAATGAGAATCTGATTGGATTATAAAATGTTGTCTTTGTGTTCAGTCTGTTAAAGGTACACTCAGTCATTTTTTTTTTTATTATGTTGAAGTGGCTAACATTGTCTTACACTGACACCTGGTGGCCTGGGTGCTCCATTCAAACACTGGTTTAAGAGTTACCAATGACATTGTAGAATTTCACTATGCACAGTAAACCAGAATTAATTTAATCCATGAATGAAAGTGTCCAATAACATGGCAGATGCTGAGATTAATTGAGTAGTATTTAGTTGTTCATGTGATGCTAACGTGAGAATCTGGTTACAGCAAAATGGAATTTGGCTTAGTATTAAGAATTGAACAGGTCTACTGTGCAATAGATAACTGCCTTAGATAATGACATATGTGCCAAAAAGCTTAATTAACCTCTATCCCCTGCTTTCCATAGACAGCCTTTAAATACGAGTCCTGTTCTTTAATACTATCTCCCAGTGATAATTTATACCTCAGGGGAACATTTGTTTACATATTACGCCCGTACTGTATTCATGCTTAATAAAGAAGTTAAAGAAGAACGCTGTGCCCTGTTTTGTGAGAGCTGTGACAAAACCCCAACTAACCCCAGCGCAACGAACAATTATGCAAGCAGACAGCAGGGGGCGTCAAATATCATATTACCGGCACTGTAGATCTGTGTATCGCACAGGTGTGGTTGAAATTGCAAATTTAAAGGTCACATTATAGTAAAATAACACAAAATTTCATGCAGTCCACTGAAAGCAATGTAAAAGGATATTAAATTGTAATTTAGATCAGGGAGCACAGAAAAGGAGGACGCCAAAATAGGATGGTGTGCGCAGGCAGGTAATCCGATTACATCCCTCAGACAAACCATATACGAGCTGACCAGCATTTACTGTTTCACTTCACATTCTGTTCTTATTACTCTCACTCCAAATGCCGCTGTTTATTAATCGAGATCAGATTTTTGCGCATCAAGTCCACCTTCTAGAGCATAAACTACAGGTGAGTGGCTTTCTATAGCATATTACTGTTGATAAATCTTTATATTGTCATTGCGCTTAATTTGTGAGCATATCTATGGTGTCTATATATATATGTATATGTATATATATATATATATGTATGTATATATATATATATATATATATATATATATATATATATATATATATATGTATATGTATATATATGTATGTGTATATATATATATATATATATATATATATATATATATATATATATATATATATATATATATAATGTGTATATATATATATGTGTGTGTGTGCGTATGTATGTACGTATGTGTGTGTGTGTGTGTGTGTGTGTGTGTGTGTATACACACACACACACACACTACTGATCAAAAGTTTTGAAACATTCTTTATTATAATTTTTTTCACATTTTAGAATAATAGTAAAGTTATCAAAACTATGGAAATTATGACTAAACACAATCCAAAATTTATCAAAACTGTTGTATTTTATCATCTTCAAATTAGTCACCCTTTGCCTAGAATTTGCAGAAATGTACTCGACATTTTCTCAACCAACTTCTTGAGGAATCACCCTGAGATAATTTTTAAACACTATTGAAGTTCCCATCTATGTTGGACACTTATTGGCTGCTTTTCTTTATTATTTGGCCCAAGTCATCAATTTCAAAAACCTTTTTTTTTTATTTTTATTTTTTTTTTTATTAAATTTTAGTTTTATAATTAAATTAATATGGTGGCACAAATATATTTTTTTCTACAAAACAAATGTTAAACATTTAAGCATACACCTTCAGATCAAAATATTTTTAAGATCATGAGAAACATTTCAGTCAACATTTGACTGATAGTGTAAAAAAAAAAAAAAAAAATATATATATATATATATATATATATATATATATATTAGGTAGGGTGATGAGTTTAACAGGTAGTGGCCCACTTTTTTGTCATCATTCATTGCTGTGTTCAGGTGAATTGGGCGAGTGCATTTGTATAGCACAACCAACATTGTAAAGAAAGAAATGTGCTCTTTTAATTTATTTACAATTATTTCTAATTTAATAACATTGCATTACAAATAAATGTGTTAAAATAGTAGTGGGGGAGGTTGAAAGAGGTAGATTTGTATGTATTATAATAACTAATTATAACTTTAAGATGGATATAACTTTAAAGGAATACTCCAAGTTAAATACAAGTAAAGCACAAGTTTATATTGTTAATAGTTACTTATGAATATATAAACCTTTTACATTTAAAGGCACAGTTAGCATGCTATGGCATTAATCCACTGTTTTCTCATCCAGCCTCTGTGAAATTATTTGCCCTGCCTACCTTAACAAACTCGATTCATGTCAAGTACTAATGTAGCAACTGATTTAAATAGATTGCAGTGATTGGATATTAAATATTAAAGAACTATAACCCTCCAACTTTATCTGGCCCATTTGACCTGATGGCACACTTTAGATAATGGCCCCATCCTAGGCAAGTATTATAATTCCGGATTTTTAATTGTTGTTTTTGTGTGATACCACTAACAAAAGTACTTTTTATTAACATGGTCATACCATGTTTTATTTTGGACATGTACCATGAAAGTACCTTGGATCACCTTAGCAAATAAATTGGATGGTATATGATTAAGGTAATCATTAGGTGCCATGATATATATCAAAGTACCATAGTATTACCATCTGATACCATCACTGTACCATTGTGCTGCCACCACAAATTATTATTATTTATTTTTTTGAAAATTGCAGCTGAATTATACTAAATAATACATGATACCCCAAAATACCTACATAGACATCATATTGGGACATCTTAGGCTCGTTTGAACATTAGGATTGAATGATGCCTAAAAGTATTATGCACAGAAGTGCTGTCTAAGTAGGCAGTACAGGTGTGTCAATTGAGTTTTATGGATAATTGACAAAAATCAGCTGAACCTTCAGTTTGTTTTCAATTTGACTTCTGTTGTTTTTATTTATGATACTACATGTGTAATCTGTATAGTTGTATGTAAAGTATTTTGTGTTACTTTAAATATATGTTAAACCTTTCTTCTCTGATTGTCTCTCTCTTTTTTAGAGTAAAGAGGAACATATTTTGGAATTGGAAACAGAGAACGCTCTCCTTCATTTGAGACTCGCTGAGGTATGTAGATACTTGATGTAGTAAATTTTGCATGAAATGAATTTTACCACCCTAATGGAGGTCGATCCTCCACAGCAGCCAAGTGTTTGACCCGACAGATGGTTTTACAGCAAGATAAGTGTCTTGCAGACAGACGACAGGTGCTTACCAGTAACACTGTATTTACTCATGTGCCTTGTATTAATGTGCAGTACGGACCAGAGAAAGACCATTTGCTGAATATGTTTGAGCTCTGCTTACAAAAAAGTGCTATAAAATATCATGGTATTACCATGTTGTTTGGACATGCACTACAGTAATTCCATGGTATTTTCTGAAGTACCATACAGTGCAATTAAAATAGCATGGCGTATGAAAATAATAGTCATTTCGTACCATATTATTGATCAAAGTACCATGGCAGTACTATCTAATATCATTACCACTGTAGTTTTTGAAAGGATCAAAAGTAATGAAGTACCATTTGACAGTTATGATGTTCACGGATTACATATATCTGTAAGTGTACCCCATTTTCCTTTCCTAAATTCACTAAAGTGTTTGGGCAAACTTCGCCGTGGAAGAAATGAGGAGATTCATGCCCAAAGACAGAAGCATCAGCATCAGAGAAAACTGCAGAAGTCCACATTTGCAGCTCTTTCCAAACTTCTGTCTGAAGTTCAGGTGATAGCATAAAACACATATTGAAAAGATTTTAGCATTTCAGTGCATTTGTAGTTTCATTTTGTTTGCAAAGCTATCACTGTCACCAGGTGAACTGTGTTGTTCTCAGGTGCTGAAACAGGACTCGAGGGACATCTTTACAGTCTACATGGGGTTTGCCAAAGAACTGGAAGATCAAAGCAAACAGTTGTTTGAATGTGTGTGCATTCCCAGAAATGCTATTCAGGATCACCAAAGTAATGACATACAGAGTGAGTGTTCTTTATTGAGGTGAACTTGGATGTACAGAATATATGTGGTCATTTGTAACTTTAATTTACAGTAGCAGGACTGCTTGATCATACTGACTTCCTGGATGATGAACCCAAGACTCCATACTTCCCTAACTCTTAACCACTCATCTTCACCTGTCGTCTCTCTTCTATCATGCCATATCTTATTCCATTTATTCTTCATCATCTGTCTCTTCCTCTATGACAATACTAGCAGATTTGTGACAGTAGGAAGTGTTTGTGCTGTTCAGAAATAATCCACCATCCTCCGCCTCTTCTCCAGGAAAGTATGATGTCAGCAGGGACAGTAAGGTCATGTGTCTTGTGCGTCACATGCACAGCATGGTGACAAGCCTCCCATAGGGCCAGCAGATCTTATCCATTGACATTCATATAGTTTTTGTAAAAACTGCAAGCCAACAGTGGGAGGGCTGATCACTATCTCCCAATTTTCACATCTTCCCTTCCTTTCCTCGTTCAAGGTAGCTAGGCAAGACTGATTTTCACAAGAACGAGAATGTGTTCTTAGCATTGAGAAACACCAAAGTCTTTCTTGCAATTCAGTCCACTGGTGGTCATCTTTGGAATGATGCAGGGAGGCTTTTTTTCAGTCATGACAGTGCAGCTCCTGTCAACTTGAATGGGGGAACACCGAAATCTCTAAAACGGTTGGTCAAAATTATGATCATAGATTATATTTCAAATCATCAGTAAAATCTGGCAATATTGGAATCATAAATTATGCTTCTTTACCTTAGATTATGCTAGGTGATTGACAGGTGATGTCTGTATCCAAAAGATAATTGGCTCTTTAACCTGTAAGGCAGAGCTTCTTATCTACATCCATTGACCGTACCAATTTTTCCCATTAATTTTAATAGAAATGGCCCATATCTGCTAAATAGTCTAGCTTTGTCAAGCCAACATTGTCTTGTCAAACTTTACCTATATAGTTACATATTGTTTCCTGCTACATTACTGTGCACTTAATTTGTGTCTATTGTCAAGATACTATAAACTGTCCAGCTCCAATATCGCACTGAGAGATTAGTAGCTAAAGAAAGGTATCAGTCACATTGTCCTAGACAGTGTCCTTACAATGGCCTTTCCATTCTGCTCACTTTCAGTGTCCCATGCCATAGGATAACAAATAGCTGAATAATGCTAATATTTAGAAGGTTTCTAAATGTAACTTGTGTTTGATTGGACCAACCATTGCGTTCCATTTTTCTGTTAAGGTGAGTTATTTCAGTGCTACTAGCATCACCAAACGGCATTGCAAAATAGCAATGACCATTTTCAAGTAGGTTTCTCAAACACTCCCATCATCTGCCATTGGTCAAACAAAACAGATAGTCCCTCCCCAAACTCACACCATTGGTTGAGCCAGTGTTGGTGTATTGTGCTGCTAAAAAATACAAATCAGTGTTTTAATAGCATCATAGAGCCACAGTGTAACTTTTCAGGGAAATCAAGCCACAAATGGCTAAAGTATATTTGTTTTTGCCTTTAACTGACACATTTATATTTAAATGCACATGAATGCATAGATATGAAGATGTTTTTGCCTTTGTGACTTGTCTGTAGAGTTCCAGGCTCAGTTGGCTGCACTTGAGCTCTCTTTACAGGAAGAGAAGGAAAGGTGTAGAGAGGAGAGGCAGAGAAGGAGGTTGCTTCACAATAGCTTGATTGTACGTACTTGACTTTCTTCAAGTGAAATCACTTGATTTGTATGTTCATGTTTTTAATGTATTTATAGGGTACAAATTTGCCAATTATGTAAGTTAACTTATGTTAACTTACAATTATGAAGGATAGAAGCCTGGATAGTATGTTATGTTTATCACTAGCTGTGGGTACATTTTTTACATAAAATATTTTTAGATAAAATATGTTGTAAAATGTACCATTATACAGTTGTTACCCAAAGGAGCTATTTTTACCTGATCTGACCATTAAAACACGCGTTTGTTGGTGTGAACTAATGTACTTGGGTTGATTCAGTCCTATAAAATAACAGTCTCACTTAAATAAAACCTGTTAATTTAGATCTTAAAACATGAAGCACATTTTAGGTTACCTGACAAACTGTTTTCTCAGTGTAGATGAAAATAAGATTTTTACCAGAAACAAATTTCTCTGTTTAGGAGCTGAGGGGTAACATCAGAGTCCACTGCAGAGTACGCCCAATTCTACCCTTTTATCATAGACCAGGATCCCCCACAACATATGGGTAAAATAATATCAATATACGTTGTATTAATAGTGATAGCTAGTGTATGTTACATTACATATAATTGCAAGGATGTAAGCAAAGACTTATGATAGTGGTCGATCAATATATATCATGATTGCAGCCCTGTGTTATGGCATGTTCTATTATACTGTAATTTCACAGAGCATATTTTATGTATGGTATAATCTACAGTCAGATGGTCATTATCGCATAAAAGAAAGAGACAGCGGAGTCTCCAGAAATAGCTGAATTCCACCTCTGGTTTGTGTCCAAGTTATGTAAAGTGATATTGTGCAAAATTAACATCTGAATATTGACTTTGAATTTTGGGGGTGGGTAGGGACGTCTTTCCCTCAATGTCTGTAGTGGTTATAGCCCTGTGTTATTGCATGTTGTAATAATCTGTAATTGTACAGAGCAGATGTAACCTCCTTTCTGTTAATGATCAAGTGTTTATAGCCACATGTTTTGGTAATGGTGAATGTCATGGAGGCATTCTAAATCCTATTTTTCATTTTAAGGTCCTCATTATGTGAAGCAGTGGTGCAGGCCATCAACGATGTGAGTGAATTGATTATTTGTAGTGTTTATGGGGGCTAAAAAAAATGTAATGGCCACCACCATCATGCTCTACATCCTACATCCTGAATTGATCATCTATGCTCACCCCTTTGCAGGACTCTGTACTTATAAACTGCGTCAAAAGCCCTGCTATGAACAAAATATTTGAGTTTGAGAGGTATTTGGACTCTGCACAACATTTCTACAAACACCATTTTAAACAGGGCACAATGTGGTGGCTGATGTAGCATGTGTCCATTATGACTTGATTTGCAGAGTACATGGTCCAGAAGACAGTCAAGAGACTGTGTTTGAGGAGGTGAAACCCCTACTAACCTCTCTGCTTGATGGGTGAGTACTTATTTTAATTATTAAGATTAGTAAAGGAGGATGCCTCAATTGAAGGACAGGAGCATTTATACAGTGACCCCAAAAGGTATTTTGACACTTAAGCCATTCTTAAAAATGCTTGAATGTCAATGCATTAGATGAGAAAATACCAAACGAAATGGCATTTATTTATCGAAAGATAGCACAAGCAAGACATTCACTATTTTCTCTTAAATAATAAAACAATATTTTGTTAAAAATTGAGATTATGACACTTTCTGTTTGTCAAATGTTAGTGGAATATGTACAGAGTTAATGTGATGAATTACACACGTGGTTACTCTGCTTGGCCAACAGCGGGTAACTCTACTAAAATTGCCTTGACATCAGTTGGTTAAAGTTAGGGATGCACCAATATTACAATATTTGACAGATACCGATTTTAACAAAAAAAAACCTAGGCCTCTAACAAAACAGATACCAATATTTTGCCACTTAGATTATTTTGAAATGAGATCACTGTTTTACTTGGGAATGCTTTAAAAACTGTAAAAAGATGTACAAAAGATTTTTTACTATTCTGACAATAATAATTTCCATTGAACATTGAATCTGTTGAACACATGACAGACCAACATTTTAAACAGGCCAACATTTCCGTTTTCCCAGAAGTTAAAGTCTATTGGTTTCAAAGCAATTAACGTGAAAACAATAAATGATAAAAATTAAATCCAGTATCTCACATTTTTGTAAATATTTGATTCTATCTTTTTATGTGACATCACTGAATAAATGGCACTTATGCTGGAAAATAATGGTGGCCACACAAAATATTGACACTTTGGGTGCAATTTGGACATTTTCAATTAGGGGTGTACTCACTTTTGTTGCCAGCGGTTTAGACATTAATGGCTGTGTGTTGAGTTATTTTGAGGGGACAGCAAATTTACACTGTTATACAAGCTGTACACTCACTACTTTACATTGTAACAAAGTGTCATTTCTTCAGTGTTGTCACATGAAAAGATATAATCAAATATTTACAAAAATGTGAGGGGTGTACTCACTTTTGTGAGATACTGTATTATATGTGCTTAGGAGTGTCAACTTTTAAATATTGTGTCTATTATTAGCTCTGGATTGTGTATTTGAATTCACAAATTTTTACAAAGAGTGTTATTAATTAATTATAAATTACCCATATGCCGATGGTTTTAATTTTTTCAATAATTGGCTGATAAATATCTGCAGTCGATACATCGGTGCATCCCTATTAAATGTAATTAATAATTAGTAATTAATAAGTTAGTTCTCAGGAAAAGCTCTAGCTGTCTTTGCAAATACTACATTATTCTATGCAATGAAATGAAGTGTCCAAAAACCTTTTAGGGCTACTCTATAAAAATAAAATCCAAATAATCTTTCAGGTATAATGTGTGTATAATGGCGTATGGTCAGACTGGCAGTGGAAAAACACACACAATGATTGGCTCCCAGTCTGAGGAGCCCACAGCTGCAGTGCAGGACTTTCAACAGGGCATCATTCCAAAAGCCGCCACTGAGCTATTCAAGTTAGCCTCACTTCATTTCTCTTATAGTACTGTTAAAATCAACACCTGTTGCACTTATCTACAATACATACTAAATACAGAATGCCTTGGACTGTCTGCCTGCATTGATGCATGTTACAGGCTGATCTCAGAGAAACCAGCTGACAGTCATACAGTGGAGATGTCAGTGGTGGAGGTTTATAATAATGAGGTTTTGGACCTACTGGCCAGAGATGAAGATGGGGCAGCAGTTGGAGTGAAGAGAGAGGTCATCACAACCATCACAGGCACCAGTGAGGTGCCCTGTCTAACATATGAGTAAGTCACAGCAGCCATCATAAAGTAACATCACACTTCCCAACTTAAATAAAAAAAGGGTATTTTAATGTCTTATTACAATATTATGCCATTTTGGCTTATTTATGCTTTTCAATGGTATACAGAGGCCCCAAAAAATATTTAGACACTTAAGCCACATTTAAAAGTGTACGTATTAATTTAATTGCATTGTTGAACAAGGTATCAAACTAACATTTATTTTTCAAACAATATAGCACAAACACACTTTTCAAGCAAAACATTTCACAAAAAGAGGTTTGAGAGGTTTCAAATGATAAAACAATAGATATATTGTTCAAAATGAAATAAATAATGCACACTTGGACACTTTCTGGTTGTCATGTCCATAGTTAATGTGATGAAATACACCTGTGGTTACTCTGCTAGGACACCTGAGAGGAACCGATATCATGAGGGGAACTGACTTTGTACATCCACTAAAAATCACCTTATGTTTAAAAATAATAGCAAAAGCGGCTAATAAAAGTATAATTTTGTTATCTAATGCTATGCAATGTACACATTCTATTTTAACATCCTTTTAAGATTTTATGACCATTTCAGTTTACTATGCCTTTAAATGGTATATTCTGACTTTTTTATGGTGTATGTATATGTGTGGAAGATCAGAGTGAACTCAACTATATTCATTTGTTTGTTTAACCCTTAAATGTCTACCTTTGGTATTAGTATTTAGTATTACTTACTCAAGGTGGCGCTGATGTTTCAGTGATTGACTTGATTTACATTTGACATTGCTATATATAAGAACCAGCATGGAAGTAAACTATAGCAAGTGTAACACATGAACAGTATGGCATGACTATTGTCATTTGGGTGTTCTACTGAAATTGTGAAAGTTGTGCATCTCAACATATGTGTAGTTTATATGTAGATTATGTGTTATGTGTAGTTCAATATGTGTTTAGCAGCCAGTTGCATCATATGGAATTCAGTGTGGAAGTTATTAATCTTGTTTAATATTTGTTGCATAATATCTTTAATATATATTTATATATATATAAACACATACAAATCTATCATAATATATTCTATTCTATTTTTTTTTTTTTAATTGTCTTTAAAATGTTTTGAAAATTGGACACTATCTGGGCCTTTTGTAGATCCATTTGTGATACTATTTAATAATGTTTGGCGAAGCATTCATGCATTTAAGGGTTAAACTGATTCTCCATTGTACTTTGAGCCTTGTGTTTTGTCTCAATGACTGCCCATGACTGCTGAATGAGTGTTTATATCTCTGTGTTGAACACGTTTTTATATGCTCACATGACTGTCACAGGTTTGCATGTGTTTATGTGTGTCAGGTTTGTACGCAGCTCTGCAGAAGTGATGCAGCTGATCAATTCTGTGTTGAAACTAAGAGCTCACAGTCCCACACTGGTGCACATGGACTCTTCCAGATCTCATTTCATTGTCACTCTCACCATCACCTCCAAAAGCCCTGATGCACTGGGTATGATGCATCTTCTCTGATGATGTGTAACACACACATATACATTTTGTAAATGTATAACATTCAAAGCCCATGTGATATCTTGAACCAATAAAAATGTAACAACTTTCCCTACGTCACATACTCTGTCTGACTTATTTAGAGGTTGCAAATCTGAATTTGAAAAGCTCTTTCCCTTAAGACACACACACACACACACACACACGCACACACACACACACACACACACACACACAGTTATGGCTATTAAGTGAGACGTTGAGCATATTATCTTAAGAAGCACTCACTCAAATGGTAATTTTAACAACTACATTTGTTCTCACAGCAACTGGGTTAGTTATCTTCAAATACACACTCACTGTAGTGCTTTCTCGCTACTCTGAAAAGAGAGCTTAGTCTACACTCCAAAGGTCTCTCACCTTTGCACTGAAGGACCTAATAAAAGCTGTATTTAAGTGTATACCATAACAGTTGTGTGTGGCAGATATGGTAGTATTCTGATGTGCTTTATGTTTATTGCAGCTTGTAGGCTGCAGAATGCCAGGCAAAAGGTCCGAGGGGTGTCTCAGAAGGAGTGGTGGAGCCCACGTTGCCGCAGGGCTGCCTCTTTGCGCTCATCCAGCCCCGCCTCCTCACCATGCCACTCACCAAGCCCTTCTCCCCGACCCAGCATCACACAGACACCCCTCAAGTCCAAGCTTCAGTTGGTGGACCTGGCTGGGAGCGAGTGTGTGGGTAAGTCTTGTGGATGTAATGAAAGGTCTGTTCCTTGGCAGTGGGCCATCTGATATCATGGTTTGTTAATAAGTAAGTCACATTACAATGAAATAATAAACAGTAGTCATGTTCAGTCATCAAGTCATCAGATAAGATTTACAGAGTGTTAAATCTTTGTGCAAGGTGCTAATAATCTTTTTACACTAATATTTTGTCTCCATATTTATCCATGTTTAGGGATGTCAGGTGTGACTGGTGCAGCCCTGTGGGAGAGTTCCTGTATCAATCACAGTCTTTCTGCTTTGTCTGATGTTCTGGGAGCTCTAGCTGAGCAAAGACCCCATGTACCCTACCGCAACAGCAAACTAACACATCTCCTACAGGATGCCATTGGTGAGAACATACTCATTCAGTATGTTTACAAGTGCAGTTATAATAGAGCTACAGTTGGGTTTCACGAATTCAAGCTACAGTCTTCATCTTTCTATCTTTAGTTAAAACCAGCCCATCCAGTCAAGCTTCAACTAGAAATTTGGTGTCATAGGCTGGCTCCGGCTTTAATCTGTCCCTCTTGAACCAACATTTCTATGTCTTTTCTACCTTTTTGTTTCCACAGGAGGGGATGCCAAGCTGCTAATAATGCTGTGTGTGTCTCCCACTCAACACTTCCTCTCTGAGTCACTTCAGTCTCTGGGCTTCGGCGCCAGAGCCAGACAAGTCCAGAGAGAGCCACCATGCAGAAAGAATACAGCTCTGAAAATTAAGCAAAACTAGGGAAGAGACTAACAGGAAGATGCATTTGATAGTAAAAGGCAATGGGAGTGGACTGCTCATGCAAAGAATCATGCTCATTGTGTGTATGTTTACTGTATGCATGATATTATGGTGCTCAGATCATGACGATGATCCTTATCTTTACCTAATTGCAGTGGAAAATACTTAAAAAGGAATGTTTTGGGTTAATAAAATGTTATAAACAAGCAGTTCAGGATAAATATTATTGTGGTTGATTCCATAGATGCTTATACATTTTTTGAGAATAGAATTGCGAGTTTTTTTCAGAATAGGACTGGTTAAACACATATCTTTCTTACACAAACTCTCCTTGGCTGATCATGTACTTTGGGAATATTTCTGAAAAAAAAAAACAACAACAAAAACATGTTTATGGTTCTGTTTCTGGTTTGCTTGAAATGCTTTTATGTGCAGTGTGTTTGTGTTAAAATATTGAGTGATGATGAAAAGTGTATGGGTTTGAAGTATATTAGGGCAAGCAACCTGAATGTAGTTGATCATATGTTCTACTGCAATATTTGTAATTGGTTGCCTTTTCAATGTAACCCTATTCACGTTGATTTAGTTTTAATAAAATTCAAAGAGAAAAGCTTCATTTTGAAACTTAATATCTCATTAATTTATGCTTTCTTACCATCTGCTTTCCGACATTTTCTTCCATTTTTTCACTAATGTATTATTCATTCTAGTGTAGAGTTGCGGAGGATTGTATTTCATTGTTTACATCTTCGTCACAACCAATTAAAAGTTTTCTCGCAAGTGATGTAACCAGAAAACAGAATGTTTTATTTTCAAAGCTGATAAATATAGCATTTTACTTGCAAGCGTTTTTGTGTAGTGTGTGTGTTCAAGGGCATAACTTCAGGTGCTAGCAAAAGAAATTCACATACAAGGCCTAACACACATTTTCTCTCACTCTGCATTATCATCAGGTTTATTTTAGAGGTAACTATTGCCTGAATATCATGTTCACATGCGCAGCACAAAAGAAGACTTGCATGTGGAGAAACAAGGAACTTTCTCTATCTATGCCACCGCAGATACCAAATAATTCCAATTCTGTTGTGAGGAATTGCTCATAAGATGTGCTTTGGGTTGAATCTATCAAATAAAAATGTTACTGTAAATAAGACCTCTAAAGGTCATTTTGTATATAATGTTGCAAGCGTTTTAGTCCAGGAGGTTGACAGTCAAGTGTTTCAATCAAGCTTTAAAGAATCGATGATGGTCAGTAAAGAGAAAGAGCTGAATGATGACCTCCTAAAGCCTTTGGATTTGATGGAAGGCTGTGGGTGCCGTGGTGACAGCGCTAATGAGAAAGTGGTTAGGGTTGGCGGCAGACAGGTGGCACTGAATCAAAGATAGACACAAGACAGATGTGCAGTTTTAAATATCACCATGTTTTATTACACAGACATACTCCAGAGGGTTAGCAGCCTGCGTCCTCCTCGCCATCGTTTGGTTCATTTCTTTCTTTCTCCAGGTTTCCGATCCACTTTGGGGTGATGAAGAACCAGGACAGAAATTCTGTCCATGGTGAATATGAAACTTAAAGACTGTACGAGGCTCTGTATAATCACACTTTGTTTGCCTACCCAATAAAACCCCACCTCCATCATACCACATTCTGTCTATTCTAAAATAAATACTCTACAAAAAGAAGCCACTCCTAGCAAAAGTTTCTAAAATGTACAAATTCTTTGAAAATAAGTTGTTACTTAACATTTCTTTAGGTATATACATAAAAAACATTATAAAACTGCACAAGAAAAGAAAAAGTTTTGACAGGTTAAAAATGAGAGAAGTTAGTTATTAATTCTCGGTTTTCTTCATCACTAGATGCTACAGGAACAGAACATTCCCGCTCTCTGTCTAATAAATGTCCTCACATTTCAGTCTTATTGGGCAAAACGCAAGTTAAAGTGTCCCGTTAGGCTCTTTGGTGACCAAAACAATTACAAGTAAAACCGGTCAAATTCATTCTATGTCAGAATTTACCCTTTGCATTGAAAATAACAACACAGAGACAATGCGTTTAAATGAACAGTAACAAATAAAAGGAGACAATGAACACAGTGCAAACCTACACAACAAAAAACTCAAACTTAAAGGTTTTCCTCGAACTCCAGTCCCTTGGCCCTTATTCGACAATTCCTTTTTCATTCCAGACACTTTCGATGGTCCAGTCTGACCACAGATCGGTAAGAAAATAAAGTCTTATTGTGTAAATTGTTCAGTGCGCTCTTCTTCTGTTGAACTCTGTACAGTCTTTGAAGACCGGCATACAAAAGCAATCGGCAGAGGCGCTGACAGAGCTGCCTCAGAGAAGTTTGAGGTGTGACAAACTCAGATTTCCTCTTTCTGCATCTGCACTTATCCATCAACTTGAACTACTACAAGCAAAACAATTAGTCACATAGTAATTCCTTCATTGCCGCATTTCACATGCTTTTAATCCGCTACACCAAAAAAAACACAAAATCTGACTGTGCTCCTCAGTTACTGCTGAAGTGTATTAAAAATGCTGTACAAAATAACAGAAATAACAAGTAAAGATGAGTATTGCCACTAAAAGTTGAGTTCCCTCCAAAAGAATGAACAATTTGATTAGATTGATTACTTTTTTTTCTGAAGAGCTACAAATACAGCAGTATTCTGCCTACTGCTAGATCCGACCGCTTGATCTGGTGGCACTACCTCATGTGGCTTCCAGCAAGTCTTAGACCACACTACAACATCAGGAAACCCACAGCACTGCCTGGAATAGTGGGTGGCACGACCCACTACAGAGTTCAACCTCTCCTGGTCCTCTGCCAGCAGTCAGTCTTTGATGCTGTGTAGACGTTCTGCATATGCTACAGAGAAAGCCATTTCTTCTCCTAACTGCTGCTCTGCTCACATAAAGTGCTGTTAGAGTCCTGAGAGATGGGAAAAGGTAAAGTTGTCTCTTCATAATGCTCTCCACTCTCAGTAAGCTCTCCATCCTTTTCACAAATAACAGTCATGGGGCTGCTGAGGATTCGACTACGGGCGTTATATTTGCTGCTTGCGGCCAAGGGTGGTGTCCGGGATCGGCCATACCGTGGCCCAATAATTGATGGAGACGTTGAGAAAGGTGAACCTGGGGACCATCGCATCATTCCCTCATTGCGTGCCCAGTCCTCAGGCGCCCTCTTGCTGTGGTTCGGAGAAGCACAGGGGCTGTCAGCATTTGGTGTAGTTGGAGACGCAGGGTCAAATGAGGAGTCAAGGGAGCGAGTCCTCTGGAACCGTGGGTCGGTGGTGCGCAACATCTCGGCAGCAGACATCCTGAAGCTGGTCTCAGTGCGACTGCCTTTCTTCAGCAGTAGGGCCTTGAAGGTGTCACTGCTGGTTGCAGATTTACGTAAGCTGCGCTGGATGGAGCTTGTTTGGCGAGGCAGGGATGAAGTCAGGCCTGGGACCATTCCTGTAGGGGTGGCCGGTGGGGATAAAGGAACTTTTGTACGGTCCTCTTCGGATTCCCGTCGTCCTAGGACTTTCCGCTTGGACCTGTCAAGAAAGACCCACAAATATGAGTTAAGATAAAGTCATATTTTGTTGAAAGGTCAGATTTGGTCAGTTGTTTTGTGTAAGCAGGGTTCCCACAACTTTGACCAATCAATGTCCGTGACGTTTCCAGTCATTTGGGACTACTTTAAGGATTAAATATTCTAGAGCAGAGTGTAACTAGAAAAATGTAAATTCACTTTAGAGGTTGCAATGACTGACAAACAAAATTCTGACAAAATTTTAAGCATAATCGCAGTTACAGTAAGACATTTATGATGGATGTGAATGGGGCTAGTCCATAAACATTCAAACACACACTGTTTCAAAAGAATAGCTACAAGACATAAACATTATTCCTGTTAACACAACTTTAGTGCGATCAAATAATTTACAGGGTTTACCGGCATCATCATATACATATCCAAATATTGGATGTAGCTTTGCACTGATAAGGCTGGTAAGCAATTTTATCACACTAAATTCATGTTAATATGTATAAAGTCAACGTCTCGTGTATTTAACTGTCTATTTTAACGTTTATATACTACCGCCAATCCCTTTTGTTGTCTGTGTCTGTAACCGTGATCTTTGCCACAAATGCTGGCATAATGTTGGAATTCCTTTAATTTCCAAGACTTTTCCAGTCCTAGAAATCACTATTTCAAATTCCCCGATTTGACAGCGATTCCTGACTGTGAGAACCCTGAATAAGGGAAATGAAGCAGTAAAAACTGAAACCTATTATCAAAAAGTCAATAAATTATGTTTTAATATTAGTTCAAGCATATATATTAGTTTAGCAGTAGGCAGCAAAGACGCCCCCCCCCCCCCCCCCCCCATTAATTCAGGAAAAACAACAATATTTTGTGATTGATAGACCATTCTACTTAAATTGAAGAAAATAAACATAAGAGCAGCCACTTTACTGCCAACGCAGTTAACTAAGCATGCTTCACTTGAATTATGAGCTAATGCAACTCCCGAAGCTGAATGACTGGAATAAGACTTGAGTCAATTTTTGTGATTAATTTTTTCAGTCTTGATGAGTCTGTCCCCTCCATTGATTTCTGTTCCACTTTCTCATTAAATCAACTAGCCCCCAGCAAACAAAACTTCACAGCAAAATTGGAAAAGCAGGAATAACTTAATGCAGTATATATATATAGCACAAGTGTGTGTAAATTGGGGTAGTTTAATTGAATTTCAGTCCCTTAAAAGCCAAACCGGAGAGGAATACAGCTCACTTTGCAACTTTGTGGAAGTGCAGGCATAATGGAACCCTAATCATCAAAGCAAACTGGGCAAAGTGCCCAACATCATTTTAAGCCAGAGGGTTGTTTTTCCCCCTACCAGTAGGGGGACCCTGGGTCAATGAAAGTGTGCTAGCATGTGTGCCCAGGAGCAAATCAAATTCATTAGCATGGCATAACTGCTGCAGATTAGGGAGTGTGGGATTAATTGATGGATGGATCAGAAATCCATCCCAAATCTAGGATGCACAGTGAGATTATAGAGCTAATCCCACCCCTATCATCATCGCAAAAGGAATATCTCAATGGCTAATTACTTGCCAGACCGCACCTTGTATGTTGGTCCAGCTGGTCCAGGCTGAATGATAAAGTGGAGATTGGAGAGATCAGGGAAGAAAAGGGTGGAAGAGAGCAACAGATATGATTGAATGAAAAGCTAGATTTCAGAGAAGTATATTGCTACATAAGGAGTTGAAAGTGTCAGAGACTAGAACTTGGTTTATATGGGAGTTCATTAAACTGATTAAAGGCAAGTGCTGTTTTAACAGCTCCAATTATCAAATAAAAAACAATGTGGTCTGTGCCACTGCATTTTCTTGTTTCATTCTTCACATTAAAGGGATAGCTCACCAAAAAATGTATTCAGTTTCTCTGTTCCACTGTGGTGAAATGAGCTTCCAACATCAAGACGATCGGTTCTTTAATGACGAAACAACATTAAAGAACCAGCTGAAAGCACATCTGTTTAGAGATCACTTAACCAATTTACACTAAATGCACTTACTTAATGTTTAACAATAAAAAAATAAAGCTAGCTTTCGTCTAATGTAGCATCTATACTACTCCAGCCACACTGAGAATTTGGCAGTGCGGTACTGCAGATATTGTTGACTTCTGTAAGACAAATTGCTTGGAATGCTCCTCATTTGTAAGTTGCTTTGGATAAAAGCATCTGCTAAATGACAAAATGTAAATTAAAATGTAAAAATTGAAATTCTGTCATTATTTACCCACCCTCATCTTGTTCCAAACCTGTATAACTTTCTTTCCTCAATGGAACACAAAATATGTTAGAAAGAATGTTTGTCTCAGTCACCATTCACTTTCATTGTATTGAAAAAAGATGCAATGAAAGTCAATGGTGATGTAAGAAAAAGAGTAAGCTTTGGAACAACATAACAGGCGAGTAATAACAACATTTTGGGGTTTCTTTTATACAGTTAAAAGCCTTCAAAACACATCAGGTCAAATCTTGGGAGAAATGCTGTACACACTGTGCTTGTAATCTAGCTTCCATTCTGTCTTTTTATTTGATTCAATCTAAAGCTCAGTGCTTTAGAGTGGCACCTGGCAAACCGCAGGATTTACTGAGCACATATAGCATCTGGTGCTCTGTCACACTACATCTAAACTGGTCTTACATTTCAAGGATATTTTTTGCTCTAATATCTGTGTGAGATTGCAGCGGACCAGAGCAGAAGGAAGTGCAAAGCCTCACACACAGGCTGTAGCAGAGGAAACCAAATCCTCTTGAATGAAATTGTGACGTGCGGAAGAACTTCCAAAACCTGCCCACTACACGTGACTACTGCATAGCCTACATATGCGATAACGCTGTGTCAGTTTATAGACACAAATGTGGGTGTGTACTTATGTAGGTTATGTATGCAAAATTTAGAATAAGTCTGCAAAGTGCAAACAAAACATGAATCTTAATTAATGCACCATTCAGTATGCAACAGAGGTGCAGTTGAAGGACTACATTAAGACCACAAATTATCATTTAAATCATTACCTCACTCACACGTTATTCCAAACAAGTAATCCGTTATTTCTTCCATGGAATGAAATAGGAGATCTTAGGCAGTATGTAAATCTCAGTCACCATTCACTGTCATTGTATCATTATACAATGACAGTGAATGGTAACTGAGGCTATCATTCAACATCCAACATCTCATTTTGTGTTCCTTAGAAGAAAGAGAGTCATACAGGTTTGGAACAATATGAGAGTGAGTAAATGATGATTGTTGAACTAAGCCTTTTTCTATAACACAGCCAAATTGTACATGAGCATCTAGTAGAGTAATACATCAGCCTGGGGCATCTCTTCATCTGA
Organism: Moxostoma hubbsi; assembly: GCA_032164185.1. Taxonomy (NCBI): domain Eukaryota; kingdom Metazoa; phylum Chordata; class Actinopteri; order Cypriniformes; family Catostomidae; genus Moxostoma; species Moxostoma hubbsi. The sequence continues at coordinate 27,210,126 of JAVLUX010000031.1, read as the reverse complement.
CAAACAGAGACCACAAAAGCCCTACTCTTTACAGGCTGCTTTCCTTCCACACTCTAGCTTTTGATGGATGTATCTTAAATTGGATAGGACAGCCTGCTTTAAAGTTATGAAAGGCAGAGAACAGCAATTTACGGCATGGGAGAGGGAAGGAATGATAAGGAAGTGGATGGGACTGGAGAAGGGATCCCAGCAAAGTACTGTGGTAATTTACCTGTGAATAGCAGCGAAGAGGTCATCAGTTGTCCGGGGGCGCGTGGGAGTCACCATGTCCCCACAGGTGTTGCCGTTAATTGTGGGATCTTGAGAGGTATCTGCTGTGCTGGACTCAAAACCCTCACCTAGCAGAAGCAAAGACTTATATATTATACTCTTATATTAACATAGTGTTGTTATTGCACAGTATTACAATCAGATATCACCATGTTAGTTACAAACTAATCAGATAACAACAAACTTTACAGGAAGAATATATGAAGATATAACTGAGCAAAACCGAAAACAAAACAATTATTTGATGGATTCTTCAGATCACATAGTGCCAGTGATATGAATCACTCTGATTAGGATCCATGTGACAAACAGACAGTCTCATGCTTATCATGCCTTGCATACTAGACATTGATACTGTTACGTTAAAATGCACAGGCTTGTTTGGAAAAACTTGTCCAACAAGAACATTCAAAACATGGTGAGGACAACCTACACATATTTAAAACTAACACACTCAATGAGTATAAACGATATTATGCAAAATGTCAGAAAACATAAGGAGTTAGAAACAGCAAATCAAAATCCTGCACTTCTTGCAAGTACCAAGACACATCCCGTAGCTGTCAATAAACCCAAAGAGACACACACACACACACGAGTTAAGCTCTTCAAATATAACACGTCTCAAAACAGGTAAAAATCTCTATGCTTGACCTTCTCTTACATTCTCATGGTTGTATCCACCTTGCCATCAGAGTTCACTTGCTCTGCTCTGCACTTCTCTCATCTCACATCTGCACTTGCTAGAGCTACTGAGTGTATTCTCACGTTATGCGCTCCCTCCCCCTCCCTCATTTCTCATCTCCTCTACCGACTGCCGGCCCCACCCCCTCCCCATCCCGTTTAAACAGCTTTCCCTTGGGAATGCTGCCCCATCCTATCCCGACCATAACGAGAGGGAAGAGTGAGTGAGAGTTGGAAGGAAGGGGAAGTCAAATGACGTGAGTGAGGGAGGGAGGGAAAAGGGGGGAAAAGCATGCTAGTTTTAGACATGCAAAACAGCTGGTGTGGGAAGGCATAAATAAGAGACTAGAAATAGAGGGATAAAAGAGTAGTCAGATAGGCAAGAGTGAGACAGTTAAGGTGGATGAAAGCATCAGAAGTCAGGAGGACAGATGGTGAGAGGGGAGGGGTGACTGAATGAACATAGTGACAGAGTTGGGGAAAGAGAGAGAGAAAGGGAGGTAAAGAAGGACTAAATACAAAGGTTTGCCGCAGTGACGTCCCACTTTAAGCCCTGATGTGAGCAAACGCTGCCACCTCTTCTCTTTAATGTAGACACTAATATACATAAACTAGTTTACTATTGATTTACTTTTATGCTGAAAGTCACTAATGTGGCCCTCCTCTTGTTTCAATCATCCCTCTTTATGTAATGTAAATCTTGAGTACACGCCATATGTCTCGACACTTTAAAAAAGGCCCAAGTATTTAAAAATGCATGATACTATGCAATTTAGTTATACAAATGATCTCCAACCCCAGTAGTAGTGTTGTCATGGTACCAAAATTTCTGTAGTCGGTATCGATACCAGTGAAATTTCACGGTTCTCGAAACCAATTTCGATACTACAGCAAAAATATGCTAATATGATAATGTAATATTGAACACATAAGTTTAGTTATCAGTTTATTTTAATAATTCTAGTTTAATAAAAAAAAATATTTTCCAGAACATGTTTTAAAGTTTAGTTTAATTTAATCATCAAAATGGTGTCTAATCAATTAATTCTTAATAATGGAAAATGGGTGAAATGGTCATTGCATTTTTTTTTTTTTTGCCAAACTTGTCTTGCGTGTGATAAATTGATTAAATATTGTTATTATTATTAGTCAAGTCAAGTTGTTTTTACTGTCGTTTCAACCATATACAGTTAGTACAGTACACAGTGAATCATAGGACAAACACAGAACCACATGAGACTACACAGACTAAATAACATACCTATATAAAAGTGCACGTGTACAAAAAGTACGGGACAGTACAATAAATTACTAAAAATGAACAGGACAATAGACACAGTGAGAGACAGTGCAGCGCCGACCAGTACACAGTAGTGCAAAAAGATGACAGTTTCTAAAAATGCCAAATGTAAACATAACATACTATGAGATAGTGTTATATGCACATAGCAGTTATTGAGGTAGCAGTCAGTTATATAAAGTGACAATAATTAAAGTGCAACTCAGGACACGTGTGTGTGTGTGTGTGTGTGTGTGTGTGTGTGTGTGTGTGTGTGTGTGTCAGTCCAATCTCTGAGTATTGAGGAGTCTGATGGCTTGGGGGAAGAAGCTGTTACACAGTCTGGCCGTGAGGGCCCGAATGCTTTGGTACCTCTTGCCAGACGGCAGGAGGATTACTACAGAGTAACAATTACAAAAGAGAATATTACATTTAACTCTACAGTTGTATTATTAATATATTTGTATTAAAGTTTTTATTTAATTTGTTCAATTTCAAGCATCTAGCTTTAATTTTGAATGATGCTTTTATTATGAAATTTTTTTGCCGGAAGCTTTACTTTTCTGGATAAACAGTTCGCAGCACGGCCCAGTGTGAACATTAAAGACTTAAGTCACATCTGAAATCTCATCTGTTTATACTGTCCTTTGAGTCTGAGAAATGAAATGTAGGACACAGTTTTGGAGTGTTTGTATTTAGACTACAGGTGTTTGTGTATGTGGTCATTTTGAAATGTTATATTTTAATTTAATTACTGTGAAGCACTTTGGTCAACTCTGTTGTTTTAAATGCTATACAAATAAATTTGAGTTGAGATTAAAGCACAAATGCTGTGATTTAATTATATAAATATATAGTTTACATGTGCAACATGGTTCACAGTGGATAAGTGCTCTGCTTTCTCATGTCAAACAACGTGAATGCTCATCCACACTAAGACTGCAGCCTTCAGCTGTTTAATAAATCACATTAGGAAATGTCATTTGGATTAACTGTCCATTTCAGTGTAAAAGGAATAATAGAGAATACATTCAAATTAAGTCTGTGAGCATTTTAAAGCTGTCGTCTGTCAGTCATATTGAGCACTGGTACCGGATTGAGTCGGTGCTCAGTACTACCAGTACTGCAGAAACACTGGCATCGTTACATCTTCTTTATTTTAGTATCGACTTTGTACCGAAGTACTGGTACTTTTGACAACACTACCACAGAGTAAAATTAGGAAGATCTGACTTACCACTTTCATAATCTTTAGAGCCAACCGATCCGGTGCTGTTAGTTACATCTTCATCATCATCTCCATCTTCTACCCCATGTCCTTCAGAGGTGCCCATGTCCATATTAAGAGTAGACTTGAAGAACTCCTGAACTTCACCATTTGTGGTAGAAATGTCTCTTATCTCCATGGGAGGTACAGAAATGTCACACCCATCCTTCTCTGTCTGTTCTGGCACAGGAGCGGTGTCCTGACTTTCTGTTGTTGAAGTTATCACCTCATTTTGAGCACTCAGCAAATCACTGTCATCATTGTCTGTGGATGCTGCTGTTTTGGATGCAGAGTTCTCTTCTGTTTTACAGTCAGGTGTGGAAAAGGAGGAAAAGGTGAAAGAAAACTTTGGCTTTTTAGAAATCATAGGAGGCTTTTTCTTGGGTGTAGTGTTCTGTGGCATTTCCACAAGTGATGATAAGTCAGTCTCTAGACCATCTACTTCAGCTGTGACCTTAATGTCACTAAGATCCATAGACCCATCTGTAAGGCAGGATGTCGGTTCAGAATGTGATTTTTCACAGTTGGGTTGTACTTCAACATGACTATGCTGGATGGAGAGCCTTTTCTCTGGAGCTGATGGCCTTTGTGTGTCATTTGAATTTTGAGGTTTACAAGAAACCTGAGGAACAAATGGATGGTCTGGCTTTGTAGGCTTCTCTGGTGTCTGAGGCTTAACGGCCATCTGCTCAGCCACTATTTCGTCAAAATTGGAGCAGCTAACTTCACTGTTTTCTGGCTGGTTCACCGAACGCAGCTGCATACTCTGCAGGGCAAAGGGGGTAACCAGTGGCATGCCACACTTATTAGGCTCCTCAGAGTGAGAGGACACTGGCTGTCTCCCTGGATTCACTGGCTTAAGGCTGCTCTTTATATTCTTCAAGCTAGCAGAGGAGGGAGCAGGTGGTGCCATGCTGGAAAGAACTGGAATTGGGGGTGAAGGATAAGGAGGGATGGTAGAACAATCAGGGAATGGTGGCGGAGGAGGAGGTGGAGAGCTGAAAGAACTATTGAGGCTTAACAAGGCAGGGTCAATCAACACCTCTGGAGGTGGAGGAGGTGGAAATTCAGGGGAGGAATTTATGTAAGGAGGGCACATAGATGCTTGTTGATGAGGAGTCATGGGTAAAGCAGAAAGAGGAGGAAATAACTGGTTTGCCTTGCACACAGGGCTGGAGGGAGGAAGGGGAGGAGAATAGGATGGAGGGTTGAAAGTTAAATGAGCTACAGGGGCAGCAGGAAGAGGAGGTGGAGGAGGGACATTGTTCCTGATGGAATCTGAGGTGTTGGAGGAAAGAGAGGTGGAAGAAGAGGAGATAGATAGAGATGAAATCAAAGATGACTTTCTTTCAGGTACTCTGGGCTTGGGCTTGCTGCCTGATGGGGACCTGCACCTCATAAAAGAGGGGACAGGAGTGCCAGCTGTGGGAGTGTTGGACTGACTTGAGTATCCACTTGATGGAGAAGTCAATCGATGCACCCTGTCTGGTGAGGAGGTGCCTGTTCTAGGCTTTACTGAGACATCACTTCCTTCCTGAGCAGGAGAAAGGTTGGTTTGGGTACCATTGTGGAGACCTCTTCCATTTGTGATCTTGCCTGCTTGTCCAGCAGACAGTGCGTTAGTGCATGATGAATGCGTCTGATCACCAGATGGACGAGGATAATCCATGTAGTAGCTCCACGAATCTGCATAATCAGAACGCAGGCTACTAGTGTCACTGTGAGTTGGTGTGACATGGCAGATGGCATAAACATTAGCCATCCCTGTTGCTGATATGCCACTACTGCCTGCACTAATGCTGCTCTGGCTCCTGGGACGGAGCATCCAGGGATCCTCATAGTCGCTGCAAGGACTGTGAGATGGTGTGGATGACCCCTTCCCTTTCAGCCCATTCTGAAGGGACTGTTGGAGTGTGGCAATCAATGATTCATTCAAAACAGATCCTCCAATATTGGCATTAGGAGAGTTGGTTTTCTTAGGCTTTCGACGTAGCGAGTCTGTGCGTGCTGGTGGAATAGGTGGCTTCTTTGATTTGCGTAGGGAGATGGAACGTGACAGTGAGCGGTCACTGTACAAACTGGTTTGGTATTCTTGCTGACCCAGGCACTCATACATACTATGTCTTGCTGCCCTGCCTCCTATGCCATGACCATGGCCACTACCCTGGCTCCTTGACCGAAGGCCTGAATCCAGATGCATGGAAGTGTAATAGCCATCATTGTCCATAGAGTAGAGTGAACCAGAGTCTGTGCCTTTTGAGGAGCGTTCAAGGCTACTGAGATGATTTATAGGTGTTGAACAGCTGGAAGTCAGTGTCCTTCTGGGCAACACATTTTCAGAGGAGTCATAAATCCATTGCTCATCCGAAGACAATGTTCCTGTGGCAATTGTGCTGTGGCTGGGCAAACTGCTATCTGACCGGCCAGTCTCACTGCAGGTATCCTTAATGCCTACTTCTGGTGTGTGGGAACCTGTGGCCACATTACTGGTGCTCTCACTGTTGACAGTTGATATCATGCTATGAGGCCTAGCTTTAGGGTACGGTGACCCACCAATTGGACTCTGGCCAGGGCTTGATGTGGTGTGAAGTGCTATAACCTCAGTAGAACATAACAGAGTAGCATTAGGTATAAGTGAAGTTGAGTAGGCTGCATGTGGAGAAACTACACAGGCAGGACCAGCGACAGATCCCCACTCCCGTTGAGTACCTCTTACCTCCTGAGATTTTGGGCGGGCTGGGGTGCATGCCCTGGAAGCATTCCTCATGTGTACAACAGTGTCATCTACCTGTAATTTTCTGATCTGTTGTGGTGCTTTTGCTGTAGAATCTTCTGGCCTAAACGGGGTACTACTATATAGAGGCTCTGCATTTAGAGAGACCCATGCACCTCGGGGCAAGCTATGGAAACGCTTGCTATCATAGCCAAAATGGGGTGCCATTACAACTATTGAACTTCCAGGGGAGCTCCCATCAGAAACAGCAGAGATGTTGGTGGCAGAGGTGGAGATGCCAGCCATCTGAGCAGCGATTCCTTGGCCCTTCTGAGCCCGTATTCTCCTCACAGAAGGTGGGACGATTTTCACCTCCTCAGTTTGACAGCCAGAATCTTTTGTCTCAGATTGAGAATTCCAACTCCCGACTCGCCCAAGTGTTGAATACTGTCCAGGGATAAACATCGACTGTGGCCGAAGCTCTCCTCCACGCCCTTTTACTGGTGCATAGAAAAACAGAAATTAGATAATTATGAAAAATGCTACAGCTGCATGTTTCTCTGCTTCTGTCCCCTGGCTCTATGTAACATCAGCTACCAATTAGATTAACCCTCTCTATTGAGAGCTAATTAATCTGATTAGCTGTATCCACATGTGACATGTTAATGACTTCTGGAAAACTAAATTATGGTTGATATCTTAGAGGCTGACACCAAATATGTTGTACGTTCCTAAATGTGTCAATGAGTGTGTCTGCAAAAGTAGAGGATCTTAGTTTACGGAATAGGCGGCTGGTACAGTAGTACTATGACACACTTATACATATACCATCATTATGAGGCCCTATTTACACCTTGCATTAACATCCATTTCAGATCCAGATAGTATCTGGATTGCATTTACACCTTGCAGTCAAATTCGTCTTTGGATAGTGATATGATCAAAGTTACCTGCGCAAAATGGAAAAAACTATTTCAGAGCCACTGCAATCTGAAAATTCTCTGTCTTTTATCAAATTTTAAAAACATTGATTGAATCATTTTAAATGCTTCCCATGACTTTTACAGTCAGGGTTTTTCCTTCATTGAAAATTTTTTGGCAGCCTGAAGCTAATTTAATGATATTCATCTTCGTAAGCGCTATGCTTCTCATCTGAAATGTGTAAACGAAGCCTGACGCGAGCGAGTGGGTATTTGAGGAGAGAGACAAGCGTTCTGTCAACTAAAAATATTGGCAGTTTGTTCATCACCTCTTTTTATTTCCTGCAGGCAGAGTCCAGTTCAGTTTTTTTTTATGCTTTCCGTCTCCATTTAGCGATTGTGCTTGCTTGAAAACACCTTTAAAGTTAATTACATTAGCATTATGCTTCCATCTAGTCTGTGTCTCCTCAAAAATCCCAATTTAACCCCTGGAGATGACATATTCCAATTGAATAATTCATGGGATATTGTTCATTGTTTGGACGTCAAGATTGCAAAATGGCAGTGACTGTTCTGTTTTGTTTTTCATATTGCGAGGGTAGAATTAACAGAGAAAGGCAAAAACCCACAACATAGCACTTTAACAACAGATGACTGTAGCGTAGCTTCATAACATAATTAATTACTTACATAGTTGTAACCAGTTAACAAATACACATTTAAACCTTCTTTGAATGTGGTTTCAGTGATCCGATAATGATCCGATCACAATGCGTCTTGTGCAGTCCGAAAATGCATGTTAATGCAAAGTGTAAATAGGGCCGGAGCTTATTCACAAATACATGCATTGCACATACAATTTAGTAGAAAACTGCAGGCTGTTAATGAATTACACAAACAAACACATACATAAACACAGGCAGCAGAATGTACAAATCTTGCATCTTCTTAAAGTCATGCTTACTGTTAGGAATAAATTACAATACAAGAGAAATAATGAAATTCAAACTGCCAGAGACTCGTCTTAAACGTGTCACTATCAGATCAGCTTTAGTTTTAACCCCAGAGAAATTACACTGGTTTATGAAGTTAACCCCTTATCCTCTGCATGTATGAAAACAGAATGGGGTTTAAAGCAGATTTATTGTGCATTGTTATCAGCAAAACGCTGTTAAAGAGTTTGAACCCTCCCCACCTCTACTAAAAGCATATCTGCAATAGCCAAAAACAACAAGTGACACAAAAAGCCCTTTCAACAGTCCCAGAAATCTAGCATGTATGCAAGCAGAGATGGCAATATAAACAGTATTATAGTGTTATTGCAAATAGTGGTATTACAAAACTGATGTATTAAAAATCAGCCAACCAGGAGGTGTATGTGTACATTTCTTCCTCTACATCCATGTTCATTTGCCACTCCCCTCCCCCTCTATTACTGTACTTATAAAATATGAAGTGTTCTACCAGGAGAACCTGGATAGAGGAATATACAGTGGCTGCAGTTGGATGCACATCTTCACCACTGCATACAACTATAAGCACTCGCATAAACAAACAGGAATGACCCAGGGGAGAGGTGGGAAATGGAATACCGCTGGATCCAGCTGTTGGATGATAAGGTTACATAACAGAGGGGGTCGAGAGTTAAGGGAAAACTCAGCATGCAAAGGCTTGGCAAAACGAGACTAAACAATGAAATCCTCATTAAGGGCACTACAGATTCTATAATGATTAGCTAAAGTGTGAAATGCTAGATGATTTGGGTATAGACTTTCAATACCAATTTCAAAGGGAAAGTTCACCAAAATGTGAAAATTCTTAATTTCTGTACTCTCCTTCCTCCATTCACTTTCACCTTTTTTTCCATTTAATGACAGTGAATGGTGACTGAAGCAAACAGTCTGCCTAACATTTCCTTTTATGTTTCACGAAAGGAAAGAAACTGGTTTAGAACAACATAAAGGTGTGTAAATGATGGCAGAATTTTCATTGTTAGATGAACTATCCCTTTAAATTAGAATGAAAGTTCTTTTGTAATGTAATGTGCTCAGATTATGATGATTCTAAGACTTACAAATCAACCTAAAGAACTTGTGGAGTGGTGCTGGGGTGCGGGAATGTGAGGCAGAATCACGAAAACTACATTAGACGGTCATGACAACTACAGTAGATGAAACTCAACTATCTAAATGGAAACAGGCCAGGCAGGAGCAGCAGCTGAGAGAGCCGGCAAAGCCATACCATACCTAGTTCCTTTTGAACGCTGTCAGGCACCCCTGATATAGTCTTTCTCCGCTTAACCTTCTTGGGCCGGCGGGCCAGAGTGTCAGTGTTTATGAGGGAGCGGCGAATGCTGGCCTGCCTGTCAAACGTCTCCCCTGGAGACCAGTTGACGAGGGCAGACAGGCAAAAGGGCTAGTTAGTAACATACATGCAGAGCACACACACACACACACACACACACACACACACGTGCAACTTTCATACAGAGTCACGCGCATTCTGTAAAAGATTAAAAACAGTCTTTTGTTTACAAAAGCACTTCTAAAGTGCTGTAAGATATGCTGTGGCACTGCCAAAGGGAGACAACTCCAGAGACTGTGTGCTGTTGACTAAGCTTCAGCACGTTGGGATGTCTGACTAAGTCACAGATCTGACAGATTGAATTAGTGTGTGGGTGTGTATGTGAGTGTGCTTTTAAGTCTAATAGCTTCTCCTGCCTGAGTCACGGTGAAGTTCAATGTTTCTAGAAAGGATTGGATGCACATAGCTTATTCTGTCTAAACTATGTTGTAGGAGAGACTGTGTTCTTTTTAATAAGTTGTCTGTGGTTGTATGCATGTTCTTTATAGTGCTGAATTCGTGCATGAGTTTTGGCAGAGAAACTCAATGCTTAAATATATAACTCTCAAGTAGAAAAGGTAAAAGTGAACGATAAAGAAGGGATAGGAAATGATAGAACTGTTAATGTGTTGAACAGAATGCAGGACCATTTATACATATGCTAATACACCAATACAGCCAGTATATCATGCATGCAGTTTATAATTGTGAGTTACAGACATATCAATTTGGAAAGTTATGAGGAACTTAATATAAAAGAAAACTTACCATTTTTACAGATTTTGAAAAATGAAAAATTAGCACATATAAAAACAAACAATAAACATAATAAACAAATGAGCTCTTGGGAGACACAAGGATGACAAAGGTACAGCAATAACATGGAGATTAAATTTCTTTGAAGTTTTTCCAGATGTTCTTTTAGCTACATGGTTTGACAGTTAACAGAATATAATTTTTACCTGTGACATTGATAGGGACAATATCCGTGAGTATGGCCTGAGCCTGCTGCCTCATCTTCTCTTCTGGAGTGGGCAGGGGTGGGGCATTGGTCCAGGGCCCTTGTCTATAAACCTCAACCCCCTCCTCCTGCACTGCCCTCATTTGGTTGGAGTCCTTTTCTTCCTCTCCTGAAGATGCAATGGACTAGAAAAGAGGTCAAATAAAGTGAGTTTTATGACAATTTCAAAGTGTTGCAATATTTTACCTTACAATACTACATCGATAATCAAATGCAATTAATTTATATATTTGGGGAAAAAAGAGATTGACCACCACTACTAACAAGTGTGTTAGTACTGTAGCATTACGTCAATGAACACTATTATTTCTACTTGACCAAAATGCAAACACAGAACAAGCTAAAAATATTCAGTAAGTCTATCAATTTCATTTGTAAGGATGTCCATCCTCTGTACAGCTAAATTGTTTGTGTAATAATAAACACAGTGGCACCAAGATACACTATTCCCTCACATTGTTTTTGACTGACACAGATGTGCCTTTACGCTACTTCTATGGTTCTGTAATGACATAAAGCAGCATGTTCAGCACTTGTTGCTCGAAGTACCGAAGTCCAATGAAGATGAATAAGAAACAAGTGAGCAAAAGATTACAATATATCACAGTTTTGAATCATGAAAAATGAAACAAAGAACGCAATACACTAAATAATAATAAATTCAATATTGTATTGTGTTGTGTTGTTTTGTGACCCAGATATAGATATATTATCTCTAGGTCCCTGCTGATTCCCACAACTAATAGGTAAACTTTAGGAATAAAGCATTATGAGACTACTGGGAAGTTAATATTCAGATTTCTGATTCTGTTCCAGAGCTCCTACACCCCTCATTTCTTTTTAGCCAAAGATTTTTTTATGGTGTCCCGGCTTATTGGAGCTCCAGGAGTATACAGAGCAGTTTCACAGGCAACTAACCATCAAACCACACACAGATACACCCACACTGTAAAAATGCACACATGCATAAATGCAATGAGAGACTCTGAGAAAGAATAGAAAATGGGAGAGGAGAGAGGAAAAATCCAGTGAGGCATTAAAACTGTTCATGCATTGTGATTTCTAAATTGGAAAGCCGTTGCAGAGTAACAAGTGGACCATCTGAGGTTTCAATCAAACACCTGGTCCTCCAGCCTCCAAAATAGGCCAACTGTACAAAGTGAAGAAGGAAGAAAGGAAGGAGAGAGGGTGGGAAGGAAGGAAGGGAACAAAGGAAGGGAAGGAGGGAGGAAGTGAAGAAAGGAGCAATTAAGGTAGGGAGAAAGGATGAGAGAGGGAGGAAAGGAAGGAAATAAGGAAGGAAGGAGGAAAGGGGGAGGGAGGGAGCAAAGGAAGGAGGAAAAAGTAAGGGAGGAGGGAAGGAAGGAGGAAAGGAAGGAAGGAAATGAAAGAGGGAAGGAAGGAAGAGAGGGAGGGAGCAAAGGAAAGAGGAAATGGGCAGGGAGGAAGGAAGGAAGGAAGGAAGGAAGGAAGGAAGGAAGGAAGGAAGGAAGGAAGGAAGGAAGCAAGGAAAGGAAAGAAGAATGGAAGCCTGTCTAAGCTGGATATATTTTAATACACGTCAGCTGTTCTCTATAACAATATGAATCATATGAAAAGATACAAAATTCAGGTAATTTCACAATTCTTTGTGCTCAAACATACTTGTATAACAACGGACTAGGTAAATTCCAGGCCAGTTATTCTTTACCAATCAGTACATTACTGAAAGGACAGTAAACACTTAGGAAAATTGAACAAGACAGAGAGTAACTCTGCATGCCCTGGATGAGAAGAAAGCATAAAGCAACTCAAGCATCGTGAACCTGAGTTAGCATACCAGTGTAAGAAAGTGGGTGGGAAAGCTGGTTTAGGGTGGTGAAAAGGGTTAAAAGGGCATGGGATCCTTTAGGGTGGACTAGGGGCAGAAAGACAGCAAAAGGAATGCTACATTTTTGGTTTACAGGGACCTGACCTTTCCAGGGCCCCTGGACACAGTGTGATACATGGAGATAAATGCAGAGAAAAGAGGGAGAGAAAGGGCAAGCACAAGACGGGTGTGCTTTAAACAAAACTAGTGATTTCTCACTAAAAACTTTCATGATGGTTCTATTGAATCCTTTCAGTAAAGCCCTGCTCTTTCAAACCCTTTTTCAATGCTCCTATGGTAAACAGCAGCTTTGTAGAGCATTATAATCGCAGTAAATAATACAAATACGGTTTTTGCATTCTAAAAGATTCTGAGTAATAGTTTCATTAGAGGCTAAGTCTCCTGTGGCTCAACTCTCATAATGGGGCTACACATGGCTGACAACACTAATGAAGCCAAGAGAGATGCTGAAGAACTGAGGCAGGAACCCCACAGAGGCACACGTGGGTGGTAGGCACATGGCAGGCTGTGAAACAGTGCCCAGAACCCAGCTGCACGCAGTCCCTCTCACCAGTAGAGGGCAACAAATCCTATTGTCTGCAAGACAGTTCTCTTTAGAGCTATACATTTGGTTTGAAAACATTTTATGTTACAGCAGTTAAGATGGAAAAATATTTATACCGTATATACACCTTTAAAAAGATCCAATATTCCCTGCTTCTAATATTACCCTAATTAGACAGAAAACAAAGATTACAAAACCCAATAAAATGCATATTATTAACACTAATTATGGCCAATACAATATGCTCACCAATATATTGCATATTCCTATCTATCACAGACAGCAAAAATTTTAATTTAACAATAAATGTTTAACTTAAACTAGATTTAAATACCTTTTTATCAGTGTCATCAACTTCAGTGTCCTCATCCTCATGTTGGGATTGTGTGGGGTCTGAAAAGGTCGGGCCCTGTGAGTAGTACTGTGAGCTGCGGAACCCATCTTTCCTCAGTTGATCACATTCTGCAGGTACAGAGAACACACATCAGGACATGTCCATTACAACTACTGACAGGTATGTTTACATCGCCTGCCTTCTGGTGAAGCCACTTATATAGGAGACCACAATTTCCAGTCAATGAAGGTGACAGGAAGTATTTAAGAACTTTCAAACATGAGCAGATAGTGTTTATTTAGCTCCCTCTAGTGGTTTGAGAGAAAGAGCATTATTTTGTGATCTTCATTTAAAGTAGCTTTACATTTACATTTATGCATTTGGCAGATGCCTTTATCCAAAGAGACTTACAGTGCACTTATTACAGGGACATCTTATTACTGCTCTTTCATCCTCTTGTAAACAAGTAAATTGCATATGGTAAAACTAAACTGACGGTTAATTTAATCATCTGTGCGGATGGTGATTAGCTCTCTGGTAGGGAGATTTGGATGTTAGACAATTTTATTGATTATATTTTGCCATTTATATATATTTTATAAATAGCTCTTAAGATAATTTTTGTATTGTTCTCAATGTTATTTGTTTTTGTGTTATTGGCTGCTGTCTACCAACTAAATGCCTCGCAAGGACAATAAAGATTGAAAGTGAAAGTGCTGTCAAAAGAACAACAACAAAACAAACAAACAAATTGTAATATTATCAATAGGAAATAATAGGAAAAAAATAATTGTCAGTGATACTGCGCTGCAACAGTTTAGTTGTGCATTCGATTCAGTAATCGCATTTGTAATATAGTGTGATTCCAAACGGCCCACCTTCATAAAAATAAAGAAAACGAACTACACCGACAAGGTAAAACTATGCTTTTTTTTCTTCTTCATACATTAGCATTTATTACAATAAAAAAAGATTAGGCTATTCATTTGCCATTTATTTGTTGGAGTTTTTCTTTTTTTTCTCTGTATGCATAATCAATTTTTAAACTTTACAAATAAAATGTATTAGTAATATACACATTGTATGCATTGCGCTGCAATTAAGCATTGAGAAGCATCGAGACAAATATCATCTTTTTGATCATGATTTCGACAAGCTGTAAACTTGAAAGTAAAAGCTATATTTGGAGAAAAACAAATGTATTATTTGGAACAGTTTAGTTAGAAAATATCAATAAATTGATTTTATATATCATTATGTTCATGCCCTTTATAGGGCTAAAAAAATAAATGTATGAACAAACAGCTGGCCTGTCGTAAGGTTGCAAGCGATGTGGCGAGCTAGACACCTAAAAAGCTATTGAGTCATTACAAAACTGGTAAAGGTGTACTGTATCTGGTTGTTTTTCTTATGTATGGGGATCTTTAGCCTACCTAACACATTTTCACATAGCCTGCATTCTTCTTCGCAAATGCATCTTTGCAAAAAAAAACAAAAAAAGTTGTAGGGGAGAGCGGGGCACAAGCTAACACTTTGTTTTTTTGTAAATGCATTTGGGGTTCAAAGTATTTGTATTTTTTCTAAATTATTTTACACATGTTTGGTAAAAATATGTGGTCTTATTTTATGAATACAGCTTATTTTTACAGTAATTTTTTTGACATCTACCTGGAAAAAAAGGAAAGCGAAATGTTACAGGGCATTTTGTAACAAGTGCGGGGCACATTGTAACATGACCATAGAGTATAAAATCCCCCTCCAACAACTTTCTCTGATCTAATTAAAATAAATAGAAGATAAATTAAAATATTGTCAATAAAAGAAATTACATTTGTTGTATAATATAGCAGTATTTTTTACACTTGACAATGAACAGCCTACAGAAACCCACAGATCTCCCCTACTTTAAGTTTGGAGTGTTTCCTGCATGAGACAGCATTTTTTCATCACAATTTACAAACTGCGTAACCTCAATTATTATTTTGAAATACCCAAAGTATTCCTACATTACAGACATCAACCACACCATATATGAGGGGGAAATAAAGTTCAGTCATTTGGAGTGAATGTAAACGTAAATAATTTTATCACGTCAGGTTGGTAAAACTGTAAATTTAGCAAATTTTTTTTTTAATTATTATTATATAAATTATATTTACAATGGAGACGTTAATTTCTTTACTTATATATATAAAAAAATATCAGAAAAACATCCTGAATCACACAATGCCATGAATGAAAAAAATGGCAACGGATTAGGAAAGACGTGTTTTTTTTAAAGGCGGTACACCGTGAAACTGTTAAATCTGTATTCTACACACAGACTTTCTCCTTCACATGATAAATGCGTCATCACTACGACACAGCCTTCACGGTCTCAGCTCTGCTTCTGTTCACACAGATATGTCCCGGGATTGATCCCGGCAATGTTACTAGGGTCTGATCCTGGGCTAAAATTTTCAGGCATTCCTGCACCGGCTTGCGTTCACACAGAAGGCTCCCCAGCATTGATCCCACCGATGTCCCGGAGCCCAGTGTGAATGAGGTTTCTCCGTGTGTGTGCGTGTGTGTGTCAGTCTGTCTCATGTTGGCTTTCTCTGCTAACTGTTGCAGATGGCAGTTCCATCCCCTTGGCACACATCCCTTCAGTCATCCAGTGAGCTGAGTCCAGTGAAAGAAGAGTCTCTTCTGCTCATAAACACATGCTTATTTGCTGCATGTCTTCCCTTATTTCCTCACTTTGAAATTATGACATTGCACAGCAACTCTAAAAAAAGCATCATATTAAACATGCCTGAGATGGACATAGATCACAGGTATTAATTGATGTCACTGCTCTATTTTTCTCTAACAATCTGGTCTCAAAGAATCAATGTAGCAACCAGTGGACTGCAATAACCTGATTAAGTATTGTGCCAAACTTTTACGCAATAGCAATGTGTTGCTTTCACATGTGCTATGCTAAACATGGCCTAACCACATGTAAATAAGGACAGGGGTCCTGCAATCAAACACAAACACCCACACACCTTAACTTTTCTATCATGCAATGCACTATCCATTGACTTCCATTCACAGTAAAGTGCAACATTATTCTTTTGAAAGATCCAGCCAAAAATAATTTCTGAAACACCAATACACAGAGTGTAAAAGCAGTGGGGTGATTCAGTCAGTCTCTGCTTTACGCAAATTCAACCAGTCTTCCTCCAATTCTGCAAAAACATTTTATTTGCAAAGCGTTTATGGTGTCCTTCAAAACTTATTTGTCAGCTGTCGCTTTGAAGAGACAACTATACAAACTTAACTTTAACTTGACTCTTTAACTTGTCATAAAAAAGAGAGCTGCGAACTTCCACTATCCCACATGTGTACTCAGTGCTGTTTGTACTCAGTGCTGTTTGTACTCAGTGCTGTTTGGCATTTAAGCACTAAAACTGACAGATCTGGACAAGATCTTTGACTTGATCAGAGAGAAGAAATAACAGGCGAGTGAGAAGTAAATTGTCTCTAACTTCTAATCTCTACCATTATTCAGCTCTCTATACACACTGCTATTTGTCCTAATTTCTTCCAGTCTTTCTCTCTGCCATCTGAAGGCCTAAAGTCTGTATTATAGTAATATGACCTTAACACCTGTGCCTGTATAATTTATTAGGCATCACACTGGCCACCTGCACCACTAAATCGGTCACTAATGCTCAGGTTACATTTAAATTTCAGAGACTGATTCCAGGCCAGAACCTATTTATTAAACCCAAATCTTCACTGCTTCACTGGAACAGTGCCCTAGCAACCTGCCACAGATGTCACTAACAGGCCGTTTCACAGGTGTCCAGTGAGAATATTAGAACAGCAAATGACATCATGATATCCGTTCACCTGCTGCCGTGTCTGTTTTTCCCCGTAGCATTGCTGATGTAATAGGTGATTGTAGCGGCAGTGTACTGTTCTTACCTCTGAGGGCTGTTTTCAGGTTAACTTTGGCCTGACGGTGCAGGTCTTCCACACAGGCAGGTCTGGAGCCTGGCAAAAAGACGTTATCTTGTTGGTGCCATGGGGCAGTGTAGTGCACAGTCCATTTTTTCTCTTCATCCAGATTAGACACAGCTAAAAAGAAAAAAAAAAAAACATTAAAATCATATCTAACACCTGTTGTTTACTGTTGTTAAACTCATGACACTTAGCACAAAGAATAAATACGAGTGCATATTACACAAATATACATTTTAGGCTTTTTTTTAAATGAAATATGAAATTGTACGTAAACCCTGTTGTTTACACAGTTGTTTAATTTCGTTAATCCCATGATATCTAACACAAAGAACATTCACAAAGACATATCACACATATGCAAGTGACTGCCTCCAAATGTGTCTATTTGTGGACTCATCATGAGTCAAAACAGAGCTGACAGGTCTCCTGTGTGTTCTCATTTTGATTTAAAACTGCTCTGCTCTCATGTTGTTCACAACCCAGCAACCTTTTAACTGAGTGGACCCTAAAGAAATGGCACCAGAGTATGGCCCAAAGTGAACAGGAAGACTATCCTATCTAACACACCAGCAGAGGCGTACATGGGCTGGGTGACAGCGAACCTTACGGAAAGACCGCTGGAGTTCAAACCTCCAGCTGTTCCAACAGAAAACAAAAGAACAAGCTAGGCGTTAGAACAAGAGAAGAAGGGAAAAAAGGAGGTGGGGATTTTCTCACAGGTGCAAGCAGCTATCTGTCCACAGGTGGTACTGTGCCGTTAGGACATGATGGCTCATCATGCGAGAGCTGCCAGACTGACATGCGGAGTCCACGGGAGGCCATTGTGTTCATTCATGACTTTCAATACAGAAGTGATTTCTCACTCTCACAGAGACTCACACATTCTGTTGTGTGACTGCAAATTCATGTGTCCTCCCTCTGCTCCAGAATTCCTTCCACAAGTTGCAAGATCATTTTTTAAAAGAAATTAAGACATGTTTTTTCATCCCCACTCCAGGCCTTTTCTCAGTTTTTTAACCACAACAGTAACACCAAGTCTTTGAACTTATTGTTGTTTAAATCAGCACTGGGCTTCAAAGGGACACTTTATCTTCAAAGACGTGGAGACATCAGAGGAGACAAAGCACATGGGAGGATTCAAAGGGTATTCAATACTGGCAGAATACATGTCACAACTACAGCCATTTGTAAATTATCATTCAGTAATACAGTGATTATCTAACAAATGCTTTCAGTTAAAAGGAGCTCTCCGTTTAGGATTCCCAGCTAAAAAAATCCAGTTAAGCTGATAGCTGTGTTTTGAAACATCTTAACTGGTTTCTAATGGGGCTTTTCCACTGCATGGTATAACTCGACTCAATTCGTCTCAGCTCGCTTTTTTGGGGTTTTCCACTGTGGATAGTAACTGGTACCTGATACTTTTTTTAGTACCACCTCAGTCGAGGTTCCAAGCGTGCCGAGCCGATACTAAATGTGACGTCAAAATCCTGCAGATCACAGATTGGTCAGGGAGATTAGTCACTATCAGCGTCACTGGATTTCCGACACGTGACATCAACCCACTAGTTTTAAAGTTAGCAACAGTGATAAAAGTATCATTTGTTCACGCGACTTTCGAATTGTGAAAAAAGAAATGGCTGTGGGCATAACCACGCTGTGGTCAATAAACGTGGTGCAGATGGTCCACTCGTTAGCGATGAGCGAAACAAAAAAGTCTCTCTGGAAGTGTATCAGCTGTTGGCCGCACACGGCTACCACCAGACATACCAACAGTGTGGGGAAAAATTAAAAACACTGAAAAGTGACAACAGAACCATCAAGGAAAAGTGGAAGTGGTCTGACCAAATAGACGCTATCTAAATCGGCGAGCAATGGGAGGGAAAGTGCGCTGGACTTGATGGAGGATGGAATGTTATGTTAACTCTATACTCTGCTTGAAAGCTTCACTTTATTTAGTTGACCAGCTACTGGAAGCTTGCTCCTAAAACAACCAGGCTAATTTAACTGTTACACTTGTGTAAAATCACCATGCAACAACTGCTTTATGCAGCACAATGAGCTAGTAGCTAACAGCTAGCGGTTGTGTTATTGTTTTGGTCAGTTTGAATCATGTTTAAATTATGTCACGGCAGTAGAGGCGGCGCAACTATAACGATCAGCCAATAATCCCACCCACGTTGAGGTGGTACTAAACAGCAGTGGAAATGCAAGCTCCGAAAAGTAAAGCGAGTCGAGTTGAGGCGAGTCGAACCGTAACATGTAGTGGAAAAGTGCCATAACAGGTATAAACTTGTCATTAGCTGAAGGAGGCTGGTTATTAGTTGGTTTACCAGCTACCATGTTCCAAAACCAGCATTGCCACAATAAGTTGGTTTGACCAGCTGGTATTTGGTTTCTTGCTGATCCAAGATCATCTACAAATGAACAGCTTTAGAGTAGCAAGAAACCAGCTTCCATGTTCCAAAAAACAGCTACTTTATGCTGAATTTTTCAGCAGGGCATGAATTAACTTAATTGTTGAAACCATGTGGGGGCCTCCAGAGATCAAGTTTCATTCTATTTGAGGTTCTAGGATGAAGCACTTTGACCAGCTGACTCGCATAGCCATTGCCATTTTCAACAGAAATGTATTTAACACCCATCATTCACAAAGTTCTTCATATCCGCCACCTTTGTGTTCTGAATTTCTTGAATACTTTGAAAATTTGGTTATGATTTGTGCTTCCAATAGTGTATTTATAAAATATTTGAAGTAAGGGTGTTAAATATGCCAAGTTAATCTTATCCTTCCAGGCATACATGTGCAGAAGGCCAATGCCAGTTATGGTCCGATTAAACATGGACAAAGCCGGGCTACTATCGCACTATCTAGGTCTGATAGTTCAAATTTGACTGGTACGATTTCAGACAGACTTAAGTGTTCACATGACATGCAAATTCAAATGATAAATGCAAATTAATGAGTCCATCTGACAGTAATCAAACTTTTAAAGTAAACATACTCTGAAAGCCAAAACACACTCACTTACAAACAAACATATGCTACTATGATCAGCAGGATCATTTGTAAAATTAGCCCTCAGAATGAGAGAGAGCCCTTTGAAGTGCATACGATAAATATTAGATGATTGTAGAATGGGCAATACACAATCACACTTAAATTGCCCATTAAACTTCAGTGCACATTGTGTAGCGAGGAGAGCATAAAGCAGGAACAAAAATATTGGACGAGTGACATTGATGGACTCACCTGCCCAATCTCAGCTTAGAAGATCAATTATAATCGATGAGAATTTACACACAATTATTTAACTGTGCTCTACATTATATGTTATTTTAAGGCTTGCCAGAAATATTTAACGTTATACTGTATTTCTGATTAAAGAATTTCACTGCAAAGAACTAAATCTCTTCATAATTTGCAGGTTCAAGTGCAAATCATATTCAATCATTAATGTGAAAGTGTTTTTCAGATACTGTGGATCTATGTTGAAATATGAAACCAGAGTGAATGTAAAAGCTGCACACACAACCACAGATGCGTGTGACAGGGTCTTTCTCTAGCCATCGTAAGCAAGGCGTTCACAGGAAATAAGTTGGCTTTCACTGTTAAGATTTACAGGTTTAGATATCTATAGCATTTGTAAAGTGTGAACTTAAAAATCTGACAATCAAAGCAATGACCTGTCAGACATAATCTGAGATCATAAAAACAAACAGAGTCATTCAAATTCCACAAATGATCAACATCTTCAAAATAAATCATAAGCTGATAGATAAATACAGTGCAGAACTATCCTGCTGGTCAAGGCAGATTTATGCTTGTTAGTGTTGGTCTAGCTGATGGACCAGCATAGACATGTTGTTCATCAGCAAAACAATAAATAAAAATGCTGGTCTTTGTGATGAAGCTGGTTAATCACTAGCTGGGTTGGACACCAGTACACCAGTATCCAAAACATAACACTGGTAACCAGCTATACTTGGTTACTGCAAGTTAACAAAACTAAAAAGAAATGAGTCTGAAAAGTATTGCATATATACAGTAGTTCTTACCCTTCCATTTGAAGTATTTAATGACAGACTTGAGCGAAGTCCCGATGAACACCATTATTCCAGTGTGTGTGTGTCTGTGTGTGGCAGGTGGACACAGTAGAATTGTCACAACCTACCAGCATACAGCAGATCTGAAGAAGTAGTGTGTCGTCAAGCTTCTGTTCCCTCGCCAACTAGTCTGACACACACCCTCAGCCCAACCCTGGGGAACACCCCTCCTCCTTTACACACACACTCCCTGGGGCTCAGAGGATGGGGTGTAGTAGATCCCCCTCTATTCATCTGTGCCTCGGTTACCAAGGAGCTCTCCTTTCACTCGTTCCCCTTCTCTCGCTCTCTTTCACACTTTTGGTTGTGTTCTGCTTATTCAAAGTAACTGCCCTATCCTCTACTCCAATACACTTGAAACACCATAGGAAAGAAACACATTGAGATCAAATGGGGAGCAAGTGGAGGCTTTTGCTCAGTTTTAATCTCAGTATGTCCTCTAGAGAATATTATAGAAGATATCCGTACAATCCCAAATCCAAAAGTCAGCAATCAAAACAAAATCTCAAACATTTCTTCCAAGAATAAATGGTCTGAGCAATGTAATCCACATTCATTTTAAAGCTCTTTACTCTTACTGTGTGGGTACAATCTAATATGTAACCAAATATCCAAGATTGTAGTGACTAAATGTATGTATTTCAAAATAATTTGAAAAATAAATTTTGTCTATTTTCATTTTGCCAAAGGAACTTTAGGTGAAACCTCTGAGACAAAGATATTTAAAACATAACTAAGAACAACATGTTCCTCCCTCTCCACATCTTTGGACTACGATGCTGTGCATGTATGCTTTCAGCATTCGCATATGTGTGTATCCGTCTCATTCTTCTCTGAAGGACAGAAGGAGTGGGTCTCCTAATGATATGCTGGCTAGTCATGTTAACACACAGCCACTGAATCTGGATCATTGGAATATAGATCACACACACACACACACACACACACACACACACACACACAATCTGCCCATTGTCTACATGTACACACAGACACACACCATGACCCGTTTCTTTTCATTTTGAGAGGGGTTTAGAAGAGTCTGAATTGGTGGGGGGTGATGGGTGGGTGCATTTGGACCTGAATGGGGTTGCAAATTATTACTGAGTTGAGTGTATCCGATAGCAGGTTTATTTTAGTTTAGAATTTTTTTTCTATGTTGTTTCCAATTTTTACCTTTCAATTCATTTTCATTTGTTTTCATGCCTTGACTGATATTTTTGGCCACGTCAACATGGGTATGCTCTCCATCAACACTGCTGTTTACAAGGGATTTCCAAAAGATGTTCTTCCACACTAAAACATATGAGATTTAAATTTGGTTAAATACAGTCTGAAATGCAATCGTCCTCGTGTTCCATTACCGGACAGCAATTCGATGTAAATTTCCCGTCGCCTTTGAAGGAATGCAATGTGTGTCATTGTCCTGTCACTCTGTGTTTTTGTCAGACAGGACTGTGGCATTATCGTCCCATGTCTGTCTTATATTTTGTTGTCTGTCTTTGTGTGAGTGTGTGGTTTCGGTCGTATTCCCTGCCGTACCCTCTTCAGTCTGTCTTGTTTCATGTCGGGAGCATGGTGTCTGGATCCTGACTATGTTTGGTTCGGATTGGGTCTGTGTCGGGATCCGGACACTCATGCTCCATGTATTGCATCTATGTCATCTTGGCAGCATGCATTTGCGTCAATAGTTTGTCTGTCCCTCACGAAAAAGGGTGCGCCTTTCATCGCACTTGCGTTGCGCACCTGGATCACGAGCTGTATTCATGTTGTGTAGAGGTTCGCTCAGTTTGGTCTAAGGTATCGGGTGTGTGCGTGGGCAAACTCTCGCACAGGTGTCCTGTCTTGTTTTTGTCGCCTGTTGTGTGCCTCATGTGCCTTTTGTACGCTCAGGATTCGTTTAGTGTGAGAATGTGTGGCATGTGTTCTCTTGTCTTGTTTGTCGGTTGGCATGGCATATATTGTCTTATGTGGCATTCAGTTGTTTTGTTGTCTTGTGAAAGTATGTGGCCTTGTTTTACATCATACCCTGCCTCCTTGTTTGCCCATTATTAGTTTCTTAGTCACACCTGCCCTTTCTTGCCCTGTTGATTTCTCTCCCTAATTGGGTCTCCTCGTGTTTGCTGTCCAGTGCCTGTTCGTCTTGTTTCCAGTCATGTTTTCCATTCGGTCCTATGTGTTTGTTTATTCCAGTCAGTCTGTCAGTCGGTCGAACTTCATGTCCTGTTCATCCCTACCCAGTCTGGTCTGTCATGTTTCCCGCTGCATTCTGCTCCAGCCCTGGATTACCTTTTTCCCATATGGGGTAGTTTGTGTGTTTTTTTTTTTTAATAAATTCCCAGTTTTTCAACTCTGGGTCCTGTCATTCTCTGCATTCCATAAATTTGAAATAAAAAGTAAAATGTATCTTTAACAACTCTATTAAAGATAGCAGGCACAACAACGCTGCTACAACATGGGCTGCCATCTTGATTGTTTGGGTTGGATGGATCAAAGGACTGTGTCACATGACAACCAATATGTCATCGTTTCCCCCGTCCACACTATAACGCGAAGATGGTGTTTTCAAATTTATCCACTTGTGAAAGCGCTTTTGAAAAGCTCAATTCTCATGTCAAAAACAGTGTTTCAGTGTAGACAGAAAGCCAAAACATAAATATAAAGATGCGTTTTCAAACGAAAATGTATTAGTGTGGATGTGGCCTTCAGTTTTTCTAGTTATGTTAGATTTTTAGTTCATGAAAATGTTTTCATCGAATTTTTCTTAATGCTAAAAACAGAGGAGATATGTCTGTGAATAAGTGTGTGTGCGTGTGCCACTCGCTTTTACTCACTGCCAAATTCAAACAGTGAGGCTTTTCTCTGAGTAAGGCCCATATTCACCCTCTTCCTCTATATCTCACTTTGTGCACGTGTGTGTGTGTGTGTGTATTACAGAATCACTGTTGTGTGTATGTGTTCCATGTTGTCTGGCACGAGTACAGTATTAGGATTACGTATGCATGCTTGTGTGGGCAGCAGTAATTAACACGCTATTGTTCAGTTCTTACTTCAGAGACAGGGCAACATATCTGTCTGTCACTGCAGGATTAGAGCCATTTCTGACATGATCGCTCTCTGTAATCTGTGTGTGTATTCATGCATGTGTACACAGTGTCATAGCCTATATCTCCTTTCTATAACACAAATTACAAATGTTTATGACAATAAAGAACAAGTGTAACTAACTTGAGTGCCATTAGCAAAAATAACTCAGACGTGAGGCATGTTCTCTCATTAGTGAGGAGAAATCTATTTATGAGATTTTAGGGGGACTTTTGAACACCAAAATATTTACTCTATTGGCATTATTATGCTATTAATTTTCATCTGTGAACATTCTCTTTTCCAACTTTCCCTGTCCTTTCCTGAACCTCGGCACTCCCCCATTCCTTATTCACTTTGTTGCCATTGCTTTTGATGACTACTAAAATAATCCTCATTGATTTTCTCCCTCTCTTCCGTTCCTGTGGGTCTGACCTTAAAAGCACTCATCTGTTTTATCCTAAAAAAAAAAGAGAGTGAGAGAGAATGTGTGGCAGGTACAAGAGACCTCAAACCAGCACTAAACCTGTTCTGATTGTGTTTATTCAGTGTACTGAGGTCAACTCTCACACATACTGAACATAAACACAGCTGTCTCTACAACTCCATTATCACTAATACAAATATTCTGCATTTTCAATCTGCAGTAAGGTATAACTTGAATCTGTAAAGAAGAAGAAAAAAGTTTTTGCATGCTAAGTCATCTCATGCCAATGAATTCTTCACCTCTTAACCACCTTCACTGTAGCATCAGCAGAAGTAAAGCACAAGAGAGGTAGAAGATGTCTTTTGGATGTATGCACACACAAATACAGGCTAACTGGAGTGTTTTTTTCTTAAATAATTGTCTGATTGCGGTTATTTGATCCTACAGGATTATTTCAGATAATCGTGATTATTGTGCACTTCAAATTCCAATCACATTCTACTGCCAAATAATGGAATTTTAAGCAAATATAAGTATAAATGCCATTAACAGCGTTTGTGTGTATTATTCAATTGAACTTTGACCATCTCACTGAGCCACACAGAGGATTGCACACAGAAGAGATTGACCACTTCTGATGCACTCTCTGTAGAGGTTTGAGCTAAACTCCTGCAAAAATATAAACAAGGATTTTGATTTTGATACTTTTACTTAACATCCATTTAATGTCAAATGTTTTTGTTCATTGGGGTTCATACAAGCATTATTAATGACACAAAATGACACAGAGGAAGAGATGCCCGCTGGAGATGATAGGATGAAGAAACAAAGAATCTCAGAGGTCTTCCTTCATGCAAAATAAGCACCAGTGGTTTTAATTATAGAGCCTTAAACTAATATGTGAAAGTGAAGAATTTAGGACAGATCTATTTTACTATTGCATACTTTAATATAATTAAATACAATATAATAGATATTCAGGTTGGCTGGGTTACAAAAACAACAGTGTAAATGTAAAATAGACAAGACTAAAGTTGACCAAAAAGAGAAACATATTTTAATTATTTAGAAATATTTTGATATTCAAAATATAATTTTTCATTCAAGTTTTTAAAGCCTTAAAGGAAATTATACATCCCTATTTTTTTTTTATTTTTTTTTGCATGTTTGTAACCTAATTTTTTTTTCCATAATTTCAATTTCCAATTGACTTCTATTGATTTATATTGTTATATTGAGCTAATTATATTTTATTTAACTTAGCCCTACCCCTAAACCTAACATCATATAAACCAATGAATGTGCTGTTTCCAAGAATGTAGGTCATTTCAGGTTTTACTGTCTTGTAGGGACATACACACTATCATATAACTTTTTATTTATTTGTTAATATTACTTGTTTCCTCCATTTGCACTATTGTACTTAACTTTTTCTTCACACTATTCTATGCTCTCCCTCAAAATTCTGCCTCTCCTTTAGTCCCCAAACACTTTGTGTTTACCCATAACAAATTACTCCATCTCTCACTATAAGATTCTGTAGCTGTAAAACACGTATCAACAGTCTACAACCATGACACAAGATAAATCTGCATAAAAACAAACATTGCCTGCTTGGTACTGAAAGGAAGGCAATAAACGGCTACAGGGTTCGAAAGCGTATGAAATCAGCTCAAGGCTATTAGCATTTAGTTTGATTTGCAGATAATGCTTGTTAAAGAGGAATGGCAGCTAGGCAGGACAAAAACATCCAGACAGACTACTTGAGTTTTTGGCACAGCACCAATACTATGTGAAGTTTCCTGAAGTCAATTGGCTTATAGAGATGTGTTGCATTGTATTGTGTTGTGTTCTGAAAATTTGTCTCAAGCTATCTCTGGACAAAGTGTGTCTGCATGAATGTGTATGTGAATATAAAAGGTCAGGCAGGCACTGTGTTGAATAATAGGCTTGGGTCTAATAGGAGAAAAACCAGAGAAAAATGAATGGCTTTGAAGTGGAATTATTCAGAAAGCCACACCTTGGTGAGAACACAAAAAAGCAGAACATGAAAGAGAGATGCAGGAAAACATTTCAAAGGGGAAAGATCAGAGCAAGAGTTTACATCAATATTTATTTCCCAAACACTCCCTCTGTTCCCTTTCAGGTCAAATTTCAATTTTCTTAATTTTGTTTTGGTGAAAAATAGCATACAAAAGGCCTACTTACAGTTATCTCTGAAAATTTAGCTAAAATAGGAGACACTTGGTAACAAAATGTCCCACCTGCTTTCTACACTCAAGGAACTGAAATATTTTGCTTCTTTATCTGCTTTCTTGTTTAGATGAGAACAACCAATCTGGCTGGCTATAAATAAGGCCAACGACAGTCTGTTTTGTGAACACAAACAGGCATGCAATGCCCAGCAAGTTGTCTTTTCTACAGAGCACCAGGTGGAAAGCTGTTAATGCCCCCCCAAACATTAAGTCTTTTCAGCGGGTTTCTCAGCTGTTACAGTCATTTGTTTTGACATGAAACCGTTTTTGTCCGAACATGGTAAGGGTAGTAATTCTGTCTGGTTTTTTTTTCAATTAATTGTGAGGCGATTTAAGGGTTGCCTTTAAGTGATTTGTGCCTGTTTCAGTTCTATAACACTGGAGTTGTGTCTTTTAGTCCATGTTTTTTTTTTTAATTTGAGGTCATTATATGCTATTACCTTGCACTCAATAATTTTGTCCAATAAAATGCTCTCTAGAATGTGAATGTCATGCCCCCTTATACCACAACTTCTGTTTTTGTGTCTCTGCCTGAGGACTCTATGTACAGCATCTGTCTGAGGGAAGCCATTAGAAGGAGAGAGATACTGAGGAAAACCTTTAGTTTGAGCACTGATCTCATGGCACCTCATCACCTGAGCATGTTCCATTGCGATGATCTGCCAAAGTACACAAAGCTCTCCATTTCCCCAATGCACAAAGCACACAGCCAATCAGATGAGGTATAATGCAATTGTGAAGAATGGAAACAAGTGAAACGCACACACCTCCGTCTAGCTGTAAATCTATTAGAATATGGATTTGAGTGAAAGGACCAATCTTTCTGCTGGTGTAATTGAGCAGCAATCTTTCTCTGAAGCTCTTTGTGCATTAAATGCAATAGGAGCTCATACAGGCTGTAAAATGCCTTTTGAATATCATGTCAATATGAAGTTTCAATAGCTATGTGCATGTCTCATCACTGAGTCATACTCTAATGCAGCTCATTGAATCCATTGCAGTGCACAAGACATATGTCCTGTCTATTCCAGTTTAGATTAATGGTTGAAACGAAGACCATATCTAAATACAAAGTGTAACATTTGCTTTGATGTCACCATGAATGTATTATACAAATTAAATATTATATTAAATATAAAGGCTATTTTTGAGACAGAAGTGTGTTCAAAGACTTTGTCTAGCTGGTTTGACATTGTCATTAATCACACTGTGTATTTCAACAGGGCACATTCTTAAAAGCAGACTACTTTTAACTAGAAAAAGCATCTTAAAATCACAATGCTCATGGTGGGACGCTCAACAGCGTGAGTCACAACTCACCAGCCATAGATGTCCAACACCAAAGACTCAAGTAAACCGTGAACTAAAGCACAGCACTTTGTGACCACAAGTCACCTGACTAGACGACTATCCTGACCCATTCCCTAATATGTTCTGGCTGGATCAACAGACCTCTCTCACAGGGTGCTGTAAAATTAATGAAGAAGAAGAAGAAGAAAAAAAAAAAAGGTGGAACAAAAGGTGGGAGATATAACAATGCCACTTAGTCAAATGCAGCCATGTGAGAGATTTGCAACATCACTTTAGTCAGAACTCCATAGAGACCTGGGAAGAGATGAAGTCACAGTTTCAGTAGAGAGAAAGAATGTGATGCCAGGATCTACCAACAGGACTTTATTAATCTATCCTTTCTGTCATTAACACAACAGAGGATGCTGAACATACACCGATCAGCCACAACATTAAAACCACCTGCCTAATATTGTGTAGTCCCCCCTTGTGTCGCCACAACAGCTCCAACCCGCATCTCAGAATTGCATTCTAGATGCTAATCTTCTCACCACAATTGTAAAGTGTGGTTATCTAAGTTACCTGAGACTTTATCAGTTTGAGCAAGTCTGGACATTCTCTGTTGAACTCTCATCAACAAGGCATTTCCATTCACAGAACCTCCGCTCACTGGATGTTTTTTTTTGTTTGTTTTTGGCACCATTCTGAGTAAATTCTAGAGTCTGTTGTGTGTGAAAATCCCAGGAGATCAGCATTTACAGAAATACTCAAACCAGCCTGTCTGGCACCAACAATCATTTATTCAAATGTATTCAGACCCCTGACCAATTCTCTCATATTACAGAATTACAAATGGTACACTAAAATTTCATTCTGATTGATATTTTATTTTAAAACACTGAAACTCAAAATAAATTATTGTAAGGTGACATTGTTTGTTTGTTGGGAAATTTTTTTATGAAAAATAAAAAACTGAAATATCTTGCTTGCATACGTATTAAACCCCCACAAATTAACATTTAGTCGAGCCATCTTTTGCAGCGATAACTTCTTTACGTCTTTTGGGGTACATATTAAGAAAAGCAGCCACTAAGTTTCCAGCACATAGATGGGAACTCCTTCAATACTGTTTAAAAATCATCCCAGGGTGATATCTCAAGAAGTTGGTTGAGAAAATCCCAAGAGTACATTTCTGCTAAATCTAGGCAAAGTGTGGCCACTTTGAAGATGCTAAAATATAAAATAGTTTTGATTTATTTTGGATATATATATATATATATATATATATATATATATATATATATATATATATATATATATATATATATATATATATATAAAATACAGGAAATAACATTTCGATATTTATCCAATTATTCAAAGAAATAATCGAAGATTAATCGGTTATCCAAATAATCGTTAGTTGCAGCCCTAGTATATACATTATTACACAAATAGAAATATGTGCATATATATATATATATATACACACACATTTATTTAGAGGGAAATGAGGAAAGATAAAAAACCTGTTCAGTCCATTGACACACTTAAAAGTACTATGGAGCATGGGGACATGCACAATGAAGCACAAATTAACAGGTTTTTAATAGTTAAGATATGCATGCCATGCCAATGCTCCAAATATTCCTCCCACATTAATACTCATATTGCTCAACTCAATTACTCATCATTCTCCAGAGGGCTAATTCAGCAACCCTGATGAAACACACAAGACTATCATTTAGCCCTGCAAATAATGCTCTTTAAGCAGAGAAAATATTTAAATTGTCAACTTTGAAGACACCCGGATTTGGAAAGACTAATTTACATAAGTGCCGAAGAGACCAGCAAGGGCATGGTTGTGTGGACGGGGTTTTGTAGCAGGTGTGAGTATACGTGTGTGAGATGCTCATATATCCTCAATCCTATTCCACAAACCTGTCCTCTCTTTTGAAATTATGAAGGCAAAAGATGCATCTATCCCTCCTCCTCTTTTTCTGTGCCCTTGTGTCCTATTAATATGATGAAGTACCAGAAAGAGAGAGAGAGAGAGAGAGAGAGAGAGAGAGAGAGAGAGAGAGAAGAGTTCATTTCATATTGATCCTAAGACATCTTTGATAACGTGTCTCTCCTTCTGAGGACTCCCAAAGGAGTCTGAGTAATTCACTGATGAAATATTGAATTTTTAAAGGCCCCAGTGGATTAACTTGACAGGATTAACACGTTTCCCTTTAACAACAACAAAATAGCTGCTGGAAAAAAGCCAATATGGATTTACACAGAGAACGGACACTAAAGCCACATTTAAAATATATAAATATCAAACCAAGTGTCATTTCTTTTCTTAAGTATGTTAGGTTTCTAATGATAAAACAGATTTATTGTTCAAAATTTACATTTTCTGGTTGTTAAAGGGATAGTTCACCAAAAACTAAAGTTCTCTCACCATTTCCTCACTTTTATGCCATTCCAGATGTGTATGATTTATTATGCAGAACACAAACAAAGATTTTTAGAAGAATATTTTAGCTCTGTAGGTCCCTTTCAATGAAAGTAAATGGTGGCCAGAACTTTGAATCTTTGAAAAAATAAATAAAAAATAATCACATAAATGCAGCATAAAATTAATCCATATGTTAAATATGTCTTCTGAAGCAAATAAATAACTTTGCATGAGAAATATTTCAATATTTAAATCCTTTTTTCTATGAATCTCCACTTTCCCTTTCAGAAAAGGTATATGATCTATAGAAATATATATATAATATATAGAAATATTGAAATATGTTTTCCACCCAGACCTATTATATCATACATCCGTTATGTGATTTTTGGAGCTTTAAAGGTCCATTCAACCATTCACCTTGCATTGTGTGGACCTGCAGAGCTGAAATATTCTAAAATCTTTATTTGTGTTTCTGCAGAAGAGAGAAAGTTACATATATCTGGGATGGGATGAGGGTGAGTAAATGTTGAGAAAATTTGAATTTTTGGGTAAACAAACCCTATAAAAATAGTGGAAAATGTCAATAGTTAATGTGGTGTACTAGACCTGTGAATTTGAGGGGAGCTGACTTCAAAAATGGCTTAGAAACATTCTGAGAAAAAGCCTAGCATCATTTTGTTTGTGATATGTTTTTCTAATGCAATGAAATGCATACATTTTTACACTTAAGTGTCCAAAATGTCCAAGTAATTGCTATATTACATATAATTAGTATATAAACTAATTTGTAAATTACACATCAAAAATAATGGTTTATATTAGTAGAAAACTGTCCTGACAACTCATTACTAGCATTTACTGCTGTTAGAAGCTTTGATAATCATAAATAAAAGCTGGCACAGTTTTTTTTTATTTTTGCAATGGGCATCAGGAATGTTTTTGAAGGACCCTGCCTCAGTTACTCCAGTGAAACACTGTTTGATCGTCACCATCTAGTGGTTAAAGTAGGGGAAAACATTCTTAATTGTCCTAACTCAACCTTTCATTTAGTGTCCAGCTTAGTGTAAAAGCTTATTTTGTAGGTCATTCAGTTTCCACAGCAGCTTACTCTGACTCCTTATCAGAACAATCATTGTAAATTTGTGCTGACCAATCAGCACTAGAGTACAGGTTGTCATGGCACAACGTCTGGGAAGGAAAATGGGAAGGGGCTCTTAAAAACACTGAATCCAAAGTATCCTATCTTCTGTCCACATCTTTCACAGACTCACAGTGTTCTCTCTTCTAAATCCCTCTATTCACATTCTCTCCATTCATCTTTTATTTTATAACAAGTCTCTGAGGAGCTCTGCCTACTTATAGGTAAAGGGAGGATGGAATAGTGGAGTTCTCTTTTTTTTCTAGCCTTTATCATTACACTAACACAACTCTCTCAGGAACCAAAGAGCTGAGAAAGCAACAGAGGCAATTATGAAGCAAATCATTTATATTCATAATCTAACCTTTTGAAAAATTCTGCATATTTCATAAGAAAAATCAAAGCTCTTTTCAAGGTCAAGCTTGGAGACAACATACATTTTATAAAGTATGTGATCACTTGTAAGTTGGATTAGTGCCTATTCAATGCATAAATGGGTAGTTGAAATTAAATTATTTTGGGAAGTTGACGTCCTGCAGTCTGACATACTTTACTCATAGTAAAACAAGTTTAATAGCAAATTATGTTATAATAATTTTACATAATTGAGAGTCTACATGGACTATTTGTACTTTAATATATTTTTGTCACACAGCAGGACCATTTAATATAAACTACTTAAGGAAAAAACATAAAAAAATGGTGAAAAAGAAATGGGAACCAGTTAAAGTACCTACAGTAATATATAGACTTTCTATTATACATTCATATAAAACTTTAGCCTAAAATAATTGTGTTGATAAACAACTCAATGGAGACATTGGATGTGTCTCGTTTAGAAGGCTATATCCTCCGGAGGTCACATTTGTCAGCCGCATAAGTATTCGCGAGTAGCGAGTAGGACACTCCGAATGCAGCCTTCGAATGCGACCTTCTTTCATAGAAATTCGGAGGATGCGAGGTGTTTCCTTCGTGGGCACTCACAACCCACAATTCAATTCAATGAAAATGTCTAAAAAAACGGATGCCAATTTCCCTGTAAATATGATGTTCAAACGCAAGGAATGTTAATTCCCAAGTTGAAGTACCTCAGTAAATGGGTGCAGAGTATATAATATGTATAATTATATGAATAAAGTATTAGACTAAAAGTACACCAGTAAGATCTATTTACTTTTCTCTTTACATCATTATAACTCTCCTAAAATATACCTCATGCATTCCCTTTTAGAGGGACTTTGTTCCCTTCTCACTCAAAAAGCTTGTTAAAGTGTGGCATGCTGTCAAAGCAACTATGTTACATTCAGTTTCTGCTTGTCCTACGAAGGCCGTCTCGTTTAAATGAGACTTGTTTAAAGGACACTTGGTATACTGCAGCCTTCAAAGGACGCGTCTTCCCTAGCATGAAGCCTTCCAAAAGAGACACCATTACCCAGTGCACTCTTTAAAGTGTGCTGTCTGTAAGGACAAACAGAATTCAGGTCAGCTGGAAGACTTATTTCTTGGAGTTAATGAGACTTAAAGATCAACTGCTGTTGATTCACCTCTCCACATCAAGATCAAATACACCTGCTATGTCCAAATCCTGTTACTTAGGTGTGTGTTTGCAAATTGGAAACTGCTTGCTGCAATACCAAGAGGCCTTCAGCCAAATGTAAAATGAAAACTGAAGAATGACAAGTGAATGCGATAAGTTTATAAAAAACTGAAGAGAATGATGAACTGAAAATTCTCTCTAATGTTTGGAGAGTTTAGTCTGTCCAGCCTTTTAACCCCTCCTGACCTTTCCTCTAATGTCATTTAGCACAACTATTTAAGACATATGGCTTTGAGAAAATGACCAATAAATACGTGACACCTGTCAGTAGAGCTGTTGGAAAAAATCATTTCAGCGATGCATCGTGATTCATATTCAAACAATTCTGAATCGATTCTCAAAAGAATCAGAAATGATTCTGAGTTCAGTTTATATCACGGCAGAGCAGTGGTGTGCGCCAAGGACATATGTAGAAACAAAGATGTGAGTTAAGTGCATACACTAAAGTCAAGTGCACAAACACGACTGTTTGCAGACCAGCTGTATCAAACACATGACCATTTGTGTCCGAATGAAACTACAATCCCGAAATTCTTTCACAAACCCATGCACATAGCAACGGGAAAATTTATTCATGATAAGAAGCCAAAAAACAACATGAAAGATGAGCTTGCACCCATAATTGCAATGATTTGCATACAACGGGGGAAAACACAGAAGAAAATAATGACGAGGCAGCGGTCCGGGAGATGTTGGTGATGTTTTCATTGGCTTTTGTCATTGCAGATCACTAGTTTGACAGGACAGTGCACACACCTGATGATAAAGGTTTTATCTTCTACTCGCAGAGCAAACAGAGAGAACGTCTCGGTTACGTATGTAACCTCTGTTCCCTGATGGAGGGAACGAGACGTCGTGTCTAAGAAGCGACACATTGACACTGTTACATTTACTTGAGTAACTCTTTGGAAAAAATTTACTTTTATAAGTATTTTTTATGGTGGGTACTCTTACTCAAGTACATTTCTGATGAAAATCTTTTACTTTTACTTAATTACAATGGGTGGCGTTGCTTTCGTTACATTATTGGTTTGAATTTAATAAGTGTTAATTAATGCGTAATTTATTGCGATTTTTGAATGGGACTCTTACGACAGCGGAACTACACAGCTGTACGCTGTCACTCCAGTCACATTCAACATTACAGCAGCAAGTGCGCAAAACAAAAATGTCTTCACTCCCCACAATGCCTTTTTTACACCAAGACAAGGAAATATTTCAAGATTAAAATTGCCGCTCCAACTTAAGAAAACAAGTTGAGGTAAGATTTAGGGACTGAGATCATATGGGCTTGTCTGTGTCATGGTGATGCTCATTCATTTTCAGTGTGCATCTGTAACTGTAGGCTCTTATGACCTCAGTTTATAACTTTACATTTTTATATCAGCCTACTGTACACATATAATTGGGACACTGTAATAATGACTAGAAAACGGTTTCAAAGCTTCTCTTCTAATTGACAGATTTGTCCAAATCTCAGAAGCGTCCTTACACACACACTCGCCAACCAACTTTTTAGGTACGCCTGTACATCTACTCATTCATGAGATTACCTAATCAGCCAATCACGTGGGAGCAGTCTAATGTATAAAATCAGGCCAGGAGCAGGTCAGAAATCTGGATTTCTGCTGAGGTACACAAATGGTACCACTACAGCCTCAATCATTTTCATTTTTCAGACTCATTGTCATTGACCTCTCTCATCAACAAAGTGTTTTCATCCACAGAACTGCCACTCACTAGTTGTTTTTTTGCACCATTCTCTTGCACCATTCTCTATGCACTCTAAAGACTGCTTTGTGTGTGGATATCCCAAGAGATCAGCAGTTACAGAAATACTCAAATCAGCCTTTCTGGCACCAACATGCCACGGTCTAAATTAGTGAGATCACATTTCCCCTCATTCTGATGGTTGATGTGAACATTAACCATGTATATATCTATATATTTTAGGGCTGTCGATTTAACATGTTAATTCAGTGAATTAAAAATCCACTTCCATTGTGAGTGCCTCATTGGAACACAGATTTTTGCTTTTTTTTTAATAAAAGGAGGGGCAAGCCAAAATAAATCTTTGTGGTAATCAATATTATACCACAAATGCTGTCAATTGATCTTAACTTGTATTGTCCCTGTAATAATTCTTTAAATAAATGGTGACTGATAACATTCTGCCAAACATTTCCTTTTATGCTCCACAGAAGAAAGTGCGGGGAAGTAGCCTAAATTATGACAGATTTTACATATTTGGGCAAACTATCCCTTTAAAGCAAACTCAATCAATATTTGGCCTATTGCCTATACCACTTTACTTCTCTGCAAACAGCTGATGTCCAGCTCTAAATAAAAAAACGTCTTAAACCTCAATTTAATCTGGCACCCAAAACTTAATAACACCAGCCTTGATTGAATAGGAGGCCCACTTAGAGGCTAAACCAAACCAAACATGCCAGAAAGACTCAATTAGAGCCAGTCTCACCATGATGGAGAGGCATTGGTGTGACAAAATAAGAGCAGGAGTGAGGCGCTTTATATCACACGCACAGACCTCCTGTCACACTCAACCAACACACATTACAAAGAGCCACATGAAGATGCTCTCTTAAATTCATTAGGGCTAATTACAGAGGCTGTGCATGTGCTTGGGAAATTCTGGACAGTGATGAATGGACCAATAAAAACCTTTAGCTTTAGGATGAATCCAAAGTCACTACTGACACACTGAAATATCCACAGCTGTACTTGAGAAAAGATTATGGACTAGATTTCTACAGTTTCTGAAGAAAATGTGCATGGGTGGTTGCAGAGGTCTTATGAATGTTTTTTAGCATGTGGCTATTTGATTTGATCTCAGTGATTTCAGCAAAATTGTTGGTGCCAGACAAGCTGGTTTGCATATTTCTGCAACTACTGATCTCCTGGGATTTTCACACACAACAGTCTCTAGAGTTTACTCAGAATGGTGCCAGCTCTGCAGACATAAATGTCTCAGTGATGAAAGAGGTCAATGGCAGAATAGCATCTCAGAATGACCAACATGTCGAACTTTGAGGAAGATGGGCTCCTACTGCAAAAGACCACGTCGGGCACTTAATTAGGACCATAGTGTTCCTAAGAAAGTGCTCGGTGAGTGTACAGCAAAGGTTACAAATTAAAAAATAAAAATAAAATTCATTTTGAGGACATTTAGATCATTTTATGTGATATTTTTACCCAAAGCACAAATTTCTGAACCTGATTGCTAGGTTGATGCTTTACACTGGTCGGTGCTGGTCTTATGGTTGCCTTAGCATACACAACTAATAATTAAGATGCTTTATCATCCAAGCAAAAAAGGGGACAGCCTTGCATAATGATTGACAGATCTCAGTCCTCATCCAAAGATTTAGGACACTGACCACATATTACTTGACAGATCTTTATAGTTGAGTAGTGCCACCCCCATTCTTGATGAGTGTGGAATACATATAATGAAAAGGGTAGGGTGGAAGGAAAAGAGAAAGAGGGAAACTTAAAAGAAAGGGAATGGGAGAGAAAGATGGAAATAGGAAGGGGGAACAGAATCTACCTGCCTTAACATAAGTTAACATAAGTGAGATAAGTGAGATTTTTTTTTGTCCCAGTTCTGCCATCAGCAGGGGATATGTGTGCATGCCTGAGGGGATTCTACGATTAACAAAGCACCTTTGTCATGCCACCGGACTGAACTCTAAGAGTTAGTTAGTAGGGAATGACAAAGCCTTCTGCATTCACAATTCACAGCAAGGGGCTAAGGCTACCCACAATCCCTCACTGAGCTTAAGGATATCACAATCAATACTAACAGCCAAAAATATCTTTGGCCTCCTTAAGTAGGTTTCTGAAGAGTGTTCTTAGCTTTCATGGAGTTACATTATTGCTGTATAATTTTTTTGAGCGTTTATTCCAAATTAAAAATATAACAAATTAATTGTATCACTTTTTTTTGTAAAGAAAACTTTGTTAAATAAGAAATATAATACAGCCTATAAAATATGTCACTTGAATTGCATCCTGTTTTTTGGTGGGGCCAGCAATCCAGGGCAAGTTAAAATCTGAACAACTGCACCAGCAGAAAAAGTACATATTGTTGAGCCCTGAAGAGATTCCATTTAGTATGATTTTCTATTTGCCTCTGCCAACAATGTATCTTGGATTAAATTTCATACCCCCTTGAGAAATTAGTGAAACGTCTCATTAATCAGTGTCTTTTCCTGCCGGTTTGAGTCAGTCCCCGGAGGGTCACTGAGGGATATTCTGAAGATCTGGCCAACCACTGTTCAGAATGCTTGAGCTTGGCTTAACGGAGATCTCTGATATACCTACTCAGTGTCTAAAATTGTAACACTACTTCATCCATGACAAGTGTCAGAACAATACCAGACACGGAGAAGAAAAGATAAAATCAATGGGAAAAGAAAAGAAAGAAAAAAGAGAAGGGACAGAGTGATCAAGTTTACACTATGTACTATTAAATAAAGACAGCAAATTCAGCAAGGCCTGAATGCATTGTACTGAACTCAATGCAGAGCTGATTTACAGAGCATCTTAAGCTGTCACAACACATTAGCTCAGATCAGATCGAGAAACATGAGTGACAGTCAGCTCTGTGCTGACGACAGAACAGGTTGGATCAACTTTCAACTAAACTCCACCTCACAGACAACCTTATCAATGAGCAGTACAAGTAAATAAAAAGTTGGGCTGCCTTTTAACTTGACACAGTGTCTTAAAAATTCAATGCTTATCACAGAATGCTCAAAAAACAGCAAGAGATTTGATGCAATGGGCAAAGTCAACTGTAAGTATGTGTATGGCTATAGTGGTGGTGCTTTAAAAAGAGCAATTTAAAGACATCAAGCTACTTTTTCTTCAGTGTAAATTATCTAACCACTATAGGACAGCATGCTATATAAAGCACCACTCCTAAATATATAAAAACAAAAAAAAAGTATTAAGAAAAAATCTACATAAAATAGGTGAACACACTACCAGTATTCTAGTTGAACATTGTGACGCATCCCTAATCCATCCAACTATATCATACAAATTTGAAACCTCAAAACCTGACAGGTACATACCCATCCATCACTCTCACCTTTTGCACTTGACCCTTCCTGTGCACTTCATATCATAACCTTTAGGGTTCGTCATTGATCAAACATATCAGTAAGTCATAAATGGCCAACTGTCCATTTGTGTGATGCTATTGAAAGATCAATAAATGGCCATTGCATGATATAGAGTGAATGAAGCTAACCTTATTAAGAACAGGAAGGTAAGGGGCCCCGAGGGGTCAAGCCAAAGAGGTTTTTCCACGACTCTAAAGGTCAAAGGTCACAAAGTCTCAACAGCACAATATGGTGGTGGATTTGTTTATACGCCTCAGACAAAAGCAATCACAGCAAAGACAATGACAGTATTCGAGTATGGAGTATTCGAGCTCTGGTCAAGC
Source organism: Moxostoma hubbsi (assembly GCA_032164185.1). NCBI lineage: Eukaryota > Metazoa > Chordata > Actinopteri > Cypriniformes > Catostomidae > Moxostoma > Moxostoma hubbsi. Next base: position 27,171,071 of record JAVLUX010000031.1, on the reverse strand, counting down.
CTCGAGCCTTCGCCTAGGACAGCAAGCCACACACGTTTACACTATCCTATAAACAGGATTACATTAATTCCGAAATACTGTTAAATTACTGTTAAATTCTGTTAATACCGTTACTAATATGTTAAAAACATATATTTATAAATTAACAATAGACAAGTACAATTTGTTGTTAGTTATAACAATGAAACTGAATTTATACAAACTTATTGTATAGTGTTACCAACTTTGATCTATATCACACTAGTATGATGACCTACAACTAAATTCAAAACCGTCTAAACCCACAAACACAGCTGTACACTCACAGGGAAAGCAGGACATAGAATTCCTCTTGCAACATGACTGCGAGCATGTGAGTGTGTCCCCTTGTGCACCTTTGCCCTCCACTCTTAGCATGGGTTTCGGGGTCCACAGTGATTCTGGTCTCTGATGAACCTTAGAAGCCAGCAGTCTACGCCTAAGAGTGCAGTCCATCCTAGAACTGGGGGTCTGGACTGGATCCAAAACCGGAGACTGGAGCTGTGAGGGTGGAGTGTTGCCCATCTTGCAGGCGCAGAGGTTGGCATCCCGCTCTTTGTAGCATGCCTTGTACCAACAACCTACTACAGGCACTGATGAGAGGTGCTGAGCATGCTGAAGGATCCTCAGGCCTGAAGCTGTCCTGGGGGCGGTCTTAGGTTTGACCCTTCCCTCCCTCTCTCTCTCTATCTCTCACCCCTTTATCCGCCAACCTCAGGTCTATACCCACCTCAATCCTGGGGGGAGGGTAGCAGTGGGCGGGGCTTGTCCTTTGCAGCACACAAGGAACCCTCCATCAAAGCCCCTGGATCGCCAGAAGAAAAACCCCTGTCCTCCTCTCCACACTCTTTTCTTTTGGTCCCTCTTGCACGGAGTTCGCTTGAACTGAATACATTTTTGCAAACAAAGGCCTCAATCGGCTGAGTGTCAGATTACAAGCAGACTAGCATCTCTAAAACAAATTAAAGATCCGGCAAAACTCAACTTCGTAAACATCAGGAACCCAAACTTTTCTGAAACAACAGGTTTTAGATGTTGGAGAAGCGAAACTACGGAGTTGGAGAAGGGATAACAAAAATATAAAAAACAGAAAACTTTTTTCAAGATATTAATAGAGAAATCTTCACATGGTCAGACATTCGTGGGCTTCTTAAACCCTGAGAAACAAACAAGCAAATGAAGAGAAATCAAAGGTCTTGCATGAAGTTAATGCTAATCTCTCCACCTCTCTTTCTCAGTTCAGAACACAAATGAATGCTGACTAACATCTTATTTGTCCCATTGGCGTTTGGTCAGTGTGTTGCCCTCCTGTTTCTCTAGAGTTAATCTCTTAACCCAGATTATCTACCAGACACACACAGTGACACAGATGTACCCATGTTACAGGTTATAAAGCTTTACTGCAAGACTGCCAACACCTCTGCCAAAACAGAAAGAGGCGAAATCTGACAAGTAGAGCCTTCAAGGCAAATGTTAAACACAAACACAGAGCTAGAATCCCTTTCCACATATCTGAACAAGACTTAGTGATCCTAATCATCACAAGTTTTGTCAATTGAAATGCATGCCATGCTAGTTGTTAGGCCTCATGTCTACATTTGTTCAGTGACTAATAAAACAATTTCAGTCAACAAACTCATATTCTTTCTTAGAAAAAGATGCATACATTTCCTTAAAGCAATCATTCCAGAGTCATTCAAAGAGGGGAATTCCATTCCCAGTCATAGATTTCACAGAAAACCTGGTCAAGAAAAAAAAAACCATTTGCCTGATAGTCATACTTCCTGAACTATCAGATTTTATCGGTGTGACTGAGTTCACTGCTGGTCTGCTGTGCTCCACTGAGTATTGTTTTATATGGCTGTCTATTCAAGTGTTCTAATCTAAATACAATCTGAATAAAGTGAATTGTGTTGGGTGCTACTAACCTGCTGAAGCAGCAATTGTGAAGCTCTGGCAATGGCAATCCCCACAGTTTATTAAGCAGACTGTTCACAAAGAGAGAAATAGCGCTCTCTAGTTATGGATAGGGTAATATTCCACAAAAGAGACTTTTCAAAAATGTCCTGGGTAAGGCACAAATGAAGCTCAAGTGACAGCATTTGTGACATAATGTTGATTACCACTAAAATTTGTTTTTCTCATTTATTAAAAACACAAAAACGGGCCAGTTAATAAAAGTTAAAATAAAAACTGTTTCAAAATATAGCCACAAGACATAAAGATGATTTTAATGTGATAAAATCAGGGTTTTACTGGCATTACGGCATTTAGGTTACCAGATTATAAGGTTTACCAGTGTTTTCTTGACAAAAATGTTGTAATATTGGATATAACTTTACACAGATATGGTTAGTAAGCATTTTATCACAGTAAAATCATGTTAACATGTGTAATGTTTTTGTCGTGTGGATATACTTTTGAAACGGTGTGTATTTTACCTATGGCTGAAACGATTAGTCAATGTTATTGACAACGTCGACAATAAAAAATTGGCGCCAAAAATGTTCGTAGTCGAAACGTCGTTTGATCTCATTTAAAGGTGCAGTATGTATGATTCAGAAACCCTTGTTATTAATGACATCTGTGGCCGTTAAGTGAACTACAGCCAGCTACCTGTTGCTTGCGCACACACTCCATAGGGATGTGAGTGAGCATCGTGACTTATTGAGTCATAATATATGTCACTGTGCATTTCTTATCGCGGCAATACGCAGCTTTATTAATAAGAGAGAGTTTGTTTTTTTGTGAGTTAAAGATGGATTGAAGAGAATAGAAAGGTGCGGGAGGGTAGTTTTCACCCCATTATACACTGCAACAAAATATATTTTTGATTTGTTTTTGTTTTGGCTTGTTTTCCTAAATAAATATCTAAAACCCCTTTAAAACAACGTACATTTTAACTACTAACTACTAAAAATTATTTAAAAAAAGATGCATTCACCTGAGAAGCAGCATATAAGATATTTAGACTTGGTTTTAGAGAATAAATCTTGAATATAAGTATATTTTGTCTTTACTGCAATCGCAGAAGTGTAAAATGAAAAAAATACACATATATACAAAATACACTTATATTTAAGATACATTTTCTTAAAGCAAGTCTAAATATCATGTTGCTTCTCAAGTAAATGTATATTGTTTTAAGGATTTTTAGACTATTTTAAATGTAAAACAAGACAAAAGATGACAATAAAGATTGGTGTGGAGTGGTGGTGGGGGTTGTGTCCCCATCTTCTCCCAGCAGGTGGGTGTGTGCAGCCCTAATTTTAACGTTTATGGGCTGGCCTATTCACCGCCATTGTAAATGCCTACCTAAAAGTGCATTGTTTTTCTTTTTATAAACAAGGGAGGAGTCAAAATTTTGTTTTTTTGTGGTAAACAAAATTATGCCACAAATGCTGCAGATTGAGCTTAACTTGTATTGAACCTAGAACATTTTTAAGGCAAGATAGAGTTGGGCAAAAATAACCAGGCCCACCATTCAAGAAGCAGAACATTTTATTATGAGTTCACAAGATAAAGCCGCTCTCTACAAATATAATACTTTTCCTAATCTCTAATCAAATTTGAAAGTAACCCATGCACACTCATTCTCTTTCCTTTCCTCTGAAGTCTTACTACAAAAACTACATAATCTACATAATTCTAATTTACAATCTATACTGACATAAAAAGCCGAACCATAACTGTAAGCTGTAACTTTGCCAACAGTGAGACTTCAAACTTTTTTGATTGTCCTGTCAAATGTGGATTATAATACAGTCTATCTTTTTTACATGAGTATAGTTGAGCCAACCCCCTCAATCACATGACAGATCATAATCTAAAGGTGTATTCCAATCCGTAGGGTCCCTACACAGTGTTCACTGCTCCCTAATCACTGAGCATGAGATATCTGCTGAAATGCACTTCACTTTACAAAATTCATTCATTTTGAATACCCTGCAACGTCAACAAACAAACGCTACGCTTGAGTTGTGCTGATCACTGGGTAAATAAATGAATGTTGCTGTTTAATATAAAAAAAATATTGTTATGTGGTTATTTTATAAGTGTGGCTTCTTAACTGTTATATGACCAATTGTCATGATAATGGATGTAACGCTTGTATCTCGTGCACTTTCTACTCATGCACAACCGCATAGAAACACACCTGCAGTAAATAAGGCTAAATTGAAACACCAGCATCTCAATCTCCTTATGTTTGCTTGATTTTAGCGTTTATGTTAGTCACACAACATCAGTACTCTGCTGGTTCACAAAGGCTGGTGGGTAAATTTACCTCTCCACTTCCTGTGTAATGATGTATCGATGTACACTTATTCCCTGTGCTGTTTGGAGTGCCCTTCCAACTGAACATGTACGCTCCCTTCAGATAGGAATCTCCCTTAAGATGGCTGAATACCATGTGAAGTCCACTTTGGAGGACCCTAACAGTCGACTGGAATGCACCATAAGAGACCCAATTTCAGTCATGACTTAATTTTGACAAAATGCATTATTACTGCATGTTGCCCTTGCAGAAACCATGTGATATCTAGGACTAATGAACGGTCTGACTGTCATGTGCCATCTGAGTCATAAAACTCACGTTTGAGTACTGAGCGCACTGTAAGCTGACCAGTTAGGAATGTGGCAGAGAGACAGTTAGCGTGAATACTCCCTTAAGGGGGTCAAAGTCTAGGAGATGTTAATCTGAAAGTCATGGCCTCTCAGATACTGGCTGCACAGGTGTGAGTAGTATAACAGGATCACTGAGGTCATGGAGGGATCATAACTGAAACAGTATCAAGGTTAACAAGAAGGTTAACAAGGTTATAAAAAAAACACTTTGAAGCACATAAGAGAATATATGATTAACATTATACATAAGGCAAACACAAAGTCAAGTCATAGAAATGCTTCTTGGAGCTTGACATTATGAACTTACTATGTTTTTGCTTTGGTCAGGCTGCGTGGATGACCGTCTACATTCCGTGTTTCATGTGTTTCTTTATGCTTTCAGAACAACACGTGATGTAATAAGGAAAACATCCCTATTAATCAATGGAATTTCCAACCCAGCATACAGGTACACCCTCCTTAAACCATGGTCACACTCAAAATTATATTAAATGATTAAAAGAGAAAACATAAACCCACATTGTTCATGTGAGTCTATTCAAAGTATAAATGACACCTGGAAATAATGTTTTAGGATTTTGAAGATGCGATTCACCAAAAAGGGTTAAATAGTTGATCAGCTTGTGATGTGTGAATGACTTGCATGAGCAGGCAAGTCTCATCACACTTTAACAGTGTTTAGCCTCCTATTCAGCTGATGAAAACACACTGCGTGATAATGAGGAAGGATTACATCAAGATGCAGATTGGAATGCAACTTCATATAAAATAGTCTGCTCCTCTCTCGATGTTGCTTGCGTACTAGTTATTACCCCTGATTTTGAAAAATGTATGACATTATATAAGAAATATGTCCAGAGTAACATTGTCGAGGCATCAAAATCTATCAACTATTACAGAATTTAATTTTAGAAATAATGATGGCTTCAGTTAGACAGAGTTAAAGATGTATTGATGATCAATCATAGAGATCAATGAAAGTGATGCAATAAATGCATTTAACATGAATGTTACGCGATGTGAATCATAAGCGACTCTCACATAGCCTAACGTTTTTTGGGAGGAAACTGAACAAATGCACATAAAACAGGATTAGCCATTGACCAGGAAAGTAAAGGTGGCACTCCATGTAAAAAAGGTTGTCCACCCCTGCTCTACATACACATACATGTGTTCCACATCTTTATGGATAAATATTGTCAAATAACAATGGTGAGCATAAATGTAAGCCCAGTCCATCTGTAATCTGTATCCCCTAATCACATTTCTGTTTCCTCATTTTGCAGTACGATATGAAGTCAAACGTCTTTTAATCAAGCAGTCTTGTCCCGTGAACACTTCCCCAATTTCCCCCTTAAATGCAGTGCACTGGCATGGATGCCGCATCTTGCATTAAATCAAGAGTTATGTAACAAACAAACCAGCATCTTTCTCTAATAAGGCAGATTTACTACTTGAGCTGCATTTAAAATCCTGTCCTCTGAAAGATTTACATCTTTAAAAGTCTGCAGAAGTAGGACAGCAGCAAATTGGATGAGTTCAGAAATCATGTTCAGGATTTGAGATGCCTTGCACAAGATTTTGTGGTCCGTGACTCCTCTGAAATAAGCACAAAATCCCTTGTGAAGCTGAGACATTTTTTAAATGACCGTGTAACCAATCTCTTTAATTAATTAATTAATTATTTTTTTCTGCTTGCACAGTCAGTTTAGATTAGATTAGACCAATATATCGGTTTTACAGATTAATCAGAGCCGATAGTTGCTTTTTGGAAAAATTCAGATAACTGATTAATTGGCCGATAGTTTAAAAACAATTATTAAGCTCTATTCAGACAGCAATTATTTTATATGTGGACGTGTGGTAATTCCAGAATTTACAGGAGTTAGTCAGTGATTTTATTGCCATCTGAATCCAAAATGTCTGTGTTTTTCTCCCACCTTCCATTAGAAAATTCCCAGTCAAATTACCTACTGTTTTTTGACAAATATCAAGGTTGCGTGGTAATTTAATTACCGTTAATTCACATCTCTAAGTTTATAATCCAAAAGCTGCTTTGGAAATTTTTTAGAGCACTGCTAAGTGCCGTACGTTTGCGCTGTGCATGGTACAACAGCTCTGGCGGTAATGGATAGTTTTGAAAGTTGGAGAATTGTGTAAAAGACATTTTTTTAATAATTCACAATAATAAAATGACCTTGCCGCTCCACCACAGTGAGTGGGAACTCTTAAGTAGAATGGAAAGAAAAACGAGAGCCTGCTCACGTAAACTTTTGAAACGGTCCATTATTATGGCAGTAATATGATCAAATTGTAATATATCACATTTTAATGTAGAAATGTTTACTTAATACATTTCTACATAGAGCTTGTATTACTACTCATTTATATGGGTCGAGTAGTCCCAGAAAAGTTGCCGGGTTAATGTCTATATTATTTAAAAGGTTTAATTTCCACCTAAACACTGACAGATCATTCCAAATGATGTCTGTCATTTTGATAGATAAAAAATAAGAAAACCATTTTTACCATAGCTCCTAAAATTTCATTTTAACTATCTTTACTGTCCTTGATATGTGTCTATATCTCCTTACGTTTGCTTAGGAGAGAGCGTGCAAGTGGCACATCTGAGGTGATACGGGTGAAAAAACATGCGTACGTACCCCCATTGACAGATTTATTTGGCAGTGTTGATAAACAGTCTTGTCCCTTCCGTTTCTTGATTAGTTTAATTGCTCTTCGCAAGAGTTTTGGCTTGTTCAACATTTGAAAATGTACACTGTAAATGTCCGCAGCGCTTTGCAGCGTGGTCTCCTCATGCTTTAAAAATTTAATTTTCACTTTAGCATAATTCCAAACATATTTAAACTCAAAAACAGAGGACACAGGTCACAGTGAATCGAAACAAAAAACTATCGGCAACTATAGGAATAGATTTTCCCAATAACCTATAGTTCCAAAAAGCAACTATCGGCACAGATTAATAGTTAAAACTGATATATCAGTCTACCTCTAATTTACAGACACACGAAACTGATCATCTGGTGAATATACAGGCTATAAAAAGTTTAATTTGGTAAACATATATAAAGAATTGTAACTTATATAGTCCCCGTGTACACATTCTGCACCAAATCGTAATTGTTCTGGTTATTATTGGGATTTTGGTTGCACAATTAACTGCTTTTGGGATTTATTATTCATTTTGGACTCATGTAGCCTCAATGCCTGTGCCCTTCATAGTAAGGAAAGACAAATAAATGTTTTATCATTCCATAAATATAACAATAAAAAAAAAATAAATAATAAAAATATTTTCGGTTAAAATAATTAAGCGGTTATCTGCCTTTTCCACCACCTTATCATCGGTATCAGCAAAATCCTCATTCGGTCGACATCTAGTTTAGATTTTTACTTTCCCCTGGTGACATTTTCACTGACTCAGAAGCAAAAATTTGTGCTTTCAGCAATATCTTTTTTAATCAAAGCGTCAAAGCAAAGCATAATCTTTAATAGTACAATACGATTTCGTTACAAGACAAATTCACAGAATTAACTTTTATTTGTTGTTCACGGCACTGTCAAATTTAAAGTGGTGGACACAGGATGCACTATCTATATTTTTAACTATTCTTCTATTTTGGACATCCATTTCATCATGTCTCACAGTTTATCAGGTTCTCGTGCCATAAATTTAATGTTTTTAAGTTTTAGAAATTGTGTCTAAAGACCCTTGATTTCTGTTCCATTGTATTTCCTCCAGCTGGTTTTAAACATAAGAATGCTTCCTATTTGTACACCTCTCCTCACTCTTTTGCGCATCTGATCGAATTCAGTTTGTAAATTGAAGGCATAAACTTAACACTAGCCCAAATTAACAACTGGCTCAATTTTGGCAAAATTTTAGCAACTAGCTCGGATCTCACACAGGCATTATTGATGAGTTGTGTCAATGTTTTTTGACCCAGAGTTCCACATTCAAATATAAGAGTGTTATATGGGCAGCATGTGGCGACAGGGATGAAACTCTGAGGAAGCAGATGCACCATTATGTGATAATCTTCACCTCTTATTAGTCTATAAAATTATGTACATTTTATTTAATCTTGCTAAAAAGACTGTATAGAGGGAGTCAGCTAAGCAAAGAAATTGACAGGGATCAAGAAAAAGAGTAGCATCTGGTTGAACACACTTTTAGTATCCACTGCACACGTGCTAGAACAATGTCACAACACATGTCTGTTGCAACAGACAGCTTTCAGCAGGTGACTAGCAACCAGACTCACAAAACATTTAAATCTCCCTGACAAACTCGGCAACAAATCTGAAACGAGATACAAACATACAACATTCACTCAAACATAAAGTGTCATTCATTTCAATAATATACTGAATTATAGGCCCAAATCAAGATGATAAAACAATCACAAAATCAATGACTTCACTCTCTGACTTGTATTCGGAAGAAAATATAACTTCACCACACACACACACACACACACACACACACACACACACACACACACACACACACACACACACACACACACACACACACACAAAACTTGGCTTTTCCTCATCCCATAAAAAGATGGTTAGCAAAATTGTGTTAAAGAAAAAAAGGAAAGGAAAAATAGGTGAAATCAAAGGAAAGAGAGGAAACCCCACAAGTAAGAAGAGATTTTTCCAAATACAAAAATCCCGATTCCTCTTCAAGATAAAGCAGATTGTCCTACTGTCACTTTTTCTGTTACATGTGCGTGGTCACATTCAACAAAGGACAGCATTCATACAGGCACACAAATGTCCCCACCTTCCAAACATGACATGGCTCTGGCTGTGTGTCCAATGGAGACACCTGAAAATGTCAATCCCAATCCCGGGAGCGAGCCCATCCAGAGCTGATACACAAAGGCCTGCTCAGAGGAAACATATGCAAACTCATTGACAATCCCCTCTCTCTCATTCTCATTCTCAGTCTCTCTCTCTCTCTCTCTCTCTCTCTCTCTCTCTCTCTCTCACTCCCTCTCTTACACTTGTTCACCCACCACAGACACTCCACCCATTCCCGTCATGTCAGTACAAACTCTTTCTTTTTTCTCCCCTTCCTGTTATCTCTCTCCATCATTCTCTGCATTTCACACTTGTAATGACATGTACTGACATGCATACACACACTTTCATACACACGTACTCTCTAAAACCAACCTCTAAATTTACCCCTAGACCTCAACACTAAACCAAGCTCTGAGCCTTGAGGGTGTTCTAGCTACAGTAACTATATTATGTTGCTAAACACAAAGAATGTAGTTTACATCATCACTTTGATGATGTGCACACTGCAACAAACAGTAAGGGAAATTAAAGGAACTCAAACCTAAACTCTAACCCTAAATCTTAATGTACGCTCTTGCACTTAAAAAGCTAGATGCAGCACAACAAACAGAACAAAAGTTATTTTTAACTTGACATGGTATCTAAAAACACGGCGCTCCTGTGCGAGATGTAGCGCAATGGTCAAAGATGTCTGTTCAGTGATTACATAGCGCAGACAAATGACAAAACATGTTTGGTGTGAACAGCCCCTAACTCTAAGCCTAATCTTAAACCCTAACTTTTGCTTTAAAGTCAAAGTGAAACCCTGTTTGCAGCCCATTTTACTTCTGTTATGTGACGTATTTCAGAACTTTTGTCCATTTTATCCATTGTGAATTGATTAAATCGAGAACAGTGAGCATTAATGGAATAACCCAAAAAACATTTCTGTCCTGAAAAAAAAGCATGCACAGTGCAAACTACAAAGGATTCAATTACACACACTAACACAAGCATGCTGTAGCGATTGTTAGGATGTTTTTTGGATTGTCAGCAGTTCCAGGACAGAAGCTCAGGCTTACCCCTTTTTTGAACTGTGCTCTGATAAACCACAATCACTTAATCCCCCAAAACACTGTGGTGCTTTTTTATCAAACCCAGCAACAGCTTAGCAGCTGTCCTGGCAACGCCATCAGCTAGCCATTTCATAGACAGTCCCATTTGTATACATATAAAAGCTCAGTGTAGGATTGTATGCCAAAATGTATGTGGTTTTATAGAGATCTTTACTTGCTTTAAGCTACACACTAAAATACCATCTGCATGTGCCACAATCAGCTTAAATGAATATTTATGGATGGATGTAGGCTCTACATTTTCAGGATTGAGCAATCTTGCCCACATTATAATATTCAGGGTTTTATTACCATAATCATCATTTAGAAGAGGAGAAGGGCCAAAGGGAAATAACATCAGGTGGAAATAATAAGTCAGCATGGAAATGGGGAGCTCACAATAAGCCCAAAACCTATGAGGGTCATTGATTTTTAATGGAAGGCTCGAATGACCTAGACATATAACTGCAAAAAACAAAAAAACACTGACATGGTTTGAGACAGTGAAATCGACAAGCCATGAAGAAAAAGCTCATATTAAAACGCACTTAATGTCAAAGGAATATTTGAAAATTCTCAAAAACAAGAATTTTGTCATCATTTACTCACCCTTGTGTTGTTCCAATATGACTTCCTTTCTTCTATGAAACACAAAGCTATCCTCTAATTTCAGTAGACTTGATCATATAGACTACTTTTATGTGGCGTTTTTTTTGTTGTTTTTGCCATTTTAGATCTTGACAACTCCAGTCCTCCTTAACTTTCATTATACTGTATGAAGAGTGGCTAGGATATTTATCAGAGATTCACCTTTTGTGTTCATACAGATACGCATTTGGAACTACATGAAAGTGAGAAAATTATAACATAGTTTTAACTTTTGGGTGAACTGTTACTTTAAAAGTTGCTGCAGCATTACATTTATTTTAATTCATCATTAAACTAAATGCTAATGCTGAGAGTTTTTAAATTCAGTGGCGATTGTTGACAATGTTAGAAACTGAGACAAACCCTGACAATGATATAAACCGTACCTTCTGGGTAGGTGACAACAACAGGGTACTCTGGCAAAGAGGAAAAATCAATGTTTACTAAAAGCCCAAACACACAGCTGACAGCTCTGCCTGAATGTGTCCTACAGGCATGAATGACAAATGCTTGTGAGAGACATAAATATATGTCATATGTCACTGTGATGCACACATACTGTGTGTGTGTGTGTGTGTGTGTGTGTGTGTCCTCAATTTGGATCCATTTAAAGGGTTTAAGTCCTATTTAAGTTACTCTTAATTACATGCTTTATTACTATTAATGAGTCATGTGACACATTTGTATGTGCCAGTAATATGTGACATAGTACAAGTTATTTTCTGCCTCAGTGAAAATGTGCCATAAATATCCTTATAACAATAGAATACTTAAAATACTTAAATAGAAAAGTGCAAAAGAGGGACTGTGTCAACACACTAAAGTCACGCACGCACGCACACACACAAACAAATAAATACATTTTAATATACATAATGCCCATTTCTTGTTTGCTTGACTATAAACTGGCTAAAGGATCAACTGATCACACAATATTCTGTTTGGCCGATTAATCTACCGTAAATTTTTGTTATAGACTGACTTTGAAAAGGAAAATAATCTAATGGCAGATTATCTCTGCTGACGTACAATGTTGGGAAAACAGCACATTGCCTCATCTATCCTACACTGTACTGATGGATTACAGAGCATAAATGGTCTTAGAATAAGCAGATGCCCTGAAATACAGCATTACCAAGAAATGTGTCCTATTAAATAACACCCAGAAACATGCCAAAATTTAGCATGGTTGATTTTGTGTATCGATTTTTTTGTATGTGTATAAGAAGCTAGTGCATTTACTGTCCCAGGTCACTACCATAATTTGATGAAAAGGTTGAGAGATATGTTTGCAAAAACAGTGCCTATATAACTCTTTGGTTAACATTATCCTATAGTCTGCGCATTGAAGAGGAAGAGCAATTTATTACAATAAATTGTGCAAAATGTATGACGATTGAAAATGTACATCTCATATGATTATACTGATGGATCTGCATAATTTGGGTACAAATAAAATCAAATTGTTTTAAAATTATGTGGGCCCACTTTGCCCATCCTTCTCAACAAAAACAGGGTTGTGCAGGCTATGTTTCCCAGATCTGATTACTCATGCAGCATCTCTTAATAACAGCACCAGATTTGATAGTATCCTACCTCTATCATGTTGTCCAAATACTACAGATGCTAGGATAGCATCTTTTTAATCTGGAATTAAGAAGTGCAGGCGAACAGCCATGTAATAATAATAATGCTAGAGTGTGTAATATCTACTAGATGCAACTCAAAGTACATGCTGACTTGGGGTGGGAGAAAAGATTTTTTAGTGATGCATCGCGATTCTCCAATGATTCTGAATCGATTCTCAAAACAATCAGTATTGGTTCTGAGTTCAGTCAAAGACTTTCAAGTAAGTCAGTCCACTGGTGGCCATCTTTGAAAGCTATTAACTATAGCTATTTACAGGCAAAAATATGGACTATGTCTCCAAGATTGTCTGAGGGACTGAAGAACATCTGTCTCCAGCAGACATGTCTGACATGAGTCTGTCCCAGGAAGAATCTTTCTGCCACACAATTGGTCAATTCATTGCTACAGCAACCGGCAAAAACATCCTGTCACCGGGCAACCCGCACTCCAAATTATGGGTCTACTACAAGAGCCTGACAGTCCAAAATTATAGAATGCATTTAAATAAAGAGCACAGGAGAAGCAGTTAGGGTAGTTTAATTAGGCTTGCATGTACCCACATAGGTGCCAAAACAATAAATACATGTATTAAATTTAGAAACATGTACAGTTGTCAACATCAGGTTTTTTAAATAGATTTTAAATTTAGGGGCTTTTGGAAAATTTTCCAGCATTGTTTCCTGCTCTGGGAAAGAAGTGATTTTCCTATAGTGCACCAGGGAAAACAATGGGTGTGCATGTGTTTGTGTGTGTGTCTGCACACATATGCAGTTTAAATGCAAGATCCATGCATAAGGCTAGAGGCTGAAGGTGATAAAAAACACACATTATCAGTCACAGCAAGTACAGACATTCAGTGTGTATACAGCAGGTTCTTGTGTAGTCAAACTACAGTCTTCATCTGTATGTCCAAGCATCCGACACGATGTGTAATCAAATATTTGAAGGAAGGACGAAAAATACGCCGGGTTAAACGCATGTTGCGAGTCACCTGTCTATTGAAGCAATGTGTATACTTGTTGGATGGAGCAGCAATTTTGAGTGCTACAATTTTTCAACATTTTTCATGTTTTTGTTTTTTTGTGATTCACTTAAAGGAATAGATCACACATTCCTTTTAATTCTGTCATCATTTCCTCACTCTCAAGTACAAATAATAATGTATTCTCTAAAATAATATGAGATCATAAACACAACATGTATAATTATTCTAAAATAATTAGGAAAGTGCTGTTCAAAAGACTTTAAAATGGAGTAGCATGTCACACCTAGGATATGCTGTCATTGTTAGAAAAAAAGGGCATGTCACAAAACAATTCAGTACACCATACCATTAAAATATACTATCAAAGAAACATCTGCCAGGTATTTGTGGACGTCAGAAGTTGGACTTTGCGTCATGGAGATGAGAATATGACGAGAACATTCTAACTACAGTGTATTGTAAACGGGCATTAATAGAGATGCTCTATGCTCACGCTGGAACGGAACTGAATAGGCAAATCTGTTCTACAAAACATCTGATAGTCAAAAGTAATTCCAAACTAAACAGAGTGTGGCTGTACATCGAATCAGCAGTGACAGCTGAGGAAAGACTAAATCGCACACAGCTTGGGCATCACCCCTACCGTAACTTTACTCTCCCCTGAAAGAATATCTCCTTAGAGCCAGCATAGTGTTACAGCTCTGCCCCAAATACAAACATGCACACACATATATACACTCAAACAGGTCAACCAATAAACTAAAAGTCTAAAGAGATCCTGGGTTGAAGTTTCTGCTTTCACACAGGAGTGGCAGATGCCATTTGATTTACAAAGCAAACTATGTGCCACTGGACATTTAGGCCAACACAAAGAGCCAGATACAGAGATATGCATGAGACTGATGAGGTTATTTCCATCAGCTTTAAGGAATCGGTTTCAGCCTCACCCAGCAAGCTTCCAACCTGAAACCTTTCACTGACCCACATTTGTCACACAAGCATTCATATTTGAATGCATGCAAAGTACATAAGAAAAAAAAAAGACTTTACATATTATATTTGTGCATTAGATGGTTTAATCCATTGTGACTTTCAATGCATTCAAGGTACCTACTGTATCCAATTGATCTGTTCATGCATTACAAGGGAATCAAACCTAAGACAGTGGGGTTGCAAGCACATAGTCTACCGTCTGAGCTACAAGAATGCAAGAAACATTTAAGCATTTAAATCAACTCAATTTTAATGCTGATGTTATTTTAATGCCAATTCAGTCCATTAATTGAAAAAGCATTATTAACATTCAGGATTAGGGTTGCACAGCTGTGTGTAGTCACACTGACTAGAGCAGGCAAAATAAGGGCATCTTTCCACTTGTGTTCACACGGACACACACACACATTCACAAAGTACTGTAGTTGGCATGGGCTCTCACATCTACATCGCCACCAGTCGGTGACATCACCCATTCATGCAGACTTTTCTTGAGTCACTATAGCCGTTTTTCTAACATTCTCTGCATTTCTCAACTCAAAGCCCTCTGGTCACCCCTCTCCAAACCAGCCCTACAGACCACACTCAACCTTTTGATCAGGAAGACGTGTAAATGACTGAAACAAAGCAAACCTGCAATAAAAAAGATAGTGACCTAATTTGTTCTTCCTTGTAAACAACAAATTGGAGAAATCCGGATGCAGAGCTGCTAAACCAAACATCTCATAGAGCAATTTGATCACCAGTTTGGTACTACATACAAAAGTACGATAATATTTAAATGAACCTTTGAAGTTTGAAGTATATTTCTAAAAAAAGGACAGTGAATATTAATTTATTTAAAAATGTAATAGTTTAAGTTATCACACGCTATAATTACTAGATTCTAACTGGACAATTACGGCAATAAAAATTCTAATATTTTTGTTTTGTGACCACTAAACTATAATGTTGACCACTGTCCATGACAACTGCGTGAGGTTCATGATACTCACATCACTCTGCTCTGCAGTCACTTTCTTCTCACATAATAAAACAATTACAACTTGAATCAATACATTTTACTTATTAATAAATAACTTTGATATACTTTGTGGAGTGGAGGGGGGCGGGGCCGGGCTGGAATGTCACACGCCCGGTCCCCAATCGGCCTGAGGAGGCGCTCGAGGGATAAAGGCGGCCGGTGACGATGGTTCGAGAGAGAGAGCTCAATCCCAGACATGTCCGTTGTGTGTGTTTTTGTGCTTTTTGTTTAAGTTCTCATTAAAATATTATTTATATTGACAAGCCAGTTCTCGCCTCCTCCTCCTTGCCCATCCTAACCGTGCGTTACATACTTATTTAAGTAGCAGTGTAATAATAGGCAGACAGCCGATAATTGAGAGGGCTTACATGAATGATACATCAATTAATAGTCTGACAATGTATAAGGTCATGCTAATGCCTTAAACATTTTTCTTTATCGGTGTTAGGTCATAAACTGTTTAAGCAAAAACTGATTTTTGCCAATTTCCCCGATTTCGCTCTGCATGTAAACACCTCTACCAGCCTTCTTACCTGCCATATCTCGTGTAAATGTGGGTTTCTGGTCGGATTTTTTTAATAAGATGATTTTTGGTAGTTATCATCGTATTGCACACAACACCTAACACACAATTCCTACATAATTCCTTACACAAGTATACATTGTAAATAAAATAAATAATATTTTAAGTAATTAAATTAACATTTCTCTCCCAACATTTTACATTCAATGTTTGAATAAAACGATTTTTAGTGTAATTTTATACTGCTGGTTAAGTTCTATTTTCTTATGACCAGTGTGTCCAAAACGATACCTGTCAAACATGCTTAAACCTCATATGCATCCATGTCCAACATAAACAAATAAGGCCTACTGCTTTCAGAGGAAAACTCTGGAACATATATCAGATCTCTGATGACAGAGAGAGCACACATCCTCACATGAACACACTACACACCATGTATCCTCACCTATGTCGTGCTGGGGTGCATACACCCAGTCATCCTCATTTTCATCCATTCCATGAAGAGTGGTGGAGTGTCTGTGGAACATGCTTTGGCTACGGAAAAGTTTACGTGTTTGCTGTGACAGCGAGGACATGCTCAGCCAGCTGAGAGTGCGGGAGAGAGGGGCTGGCTTTTCAGACCTGTCCTTTTCCCTCCTGAAAAACACAGAACGCTTTTCCCTCATCATCCCTCCTCAAAAAGCATGGAAAGGGATTGAAAATTTGAATGTTCAAGAGTTCAATTGTGTCTCACTGGTCCACACAAGTCTGGGATCAAAGTAGAACTACATGACACAGTTTATGCTTACACATTCATGAGGCTCATGAATGAAAAATGTCTTGTCCAAAAATGCTCAACAAAATGAACTCAAAGCTACGTAGTTAACACTACCAAACTTGACGCTAAATGCATTCCACTTGTCCACATTCCCATGTGAAACAAATTATATTTTTCCAACCAGAATGACAAACTTTTTGTGTCTCTTTTGTCAGCTAGATAGAAAAAAAACTCCACTGCAACTCCAGGAAATCTCAACATGAGTACGGAAATCCAAAAACAGTAATTAACTATAGCAGCAGACCGGAAAATAGGTGGTCTTCCCCCAGATGAGGCTTGGTGTCCTTATTCCACTGAGAGGACCAGTTAGAAGGGGACTATGCATTTGTCGCCTCCACCGGATACTCTTCCTGTCTCTCCCAAGTCATGGTACTTAGAATGCGTGGGTGTTTGTCTGTCTGTGGTTGTGAGTCACTCACCTGGGACTTTAACACACATGAGCATACAGCCACATGCGCTAAGGTAAGCCTTGCAGAGTTTCAGACCAAGGCAGTCCCTTGATCTCTGGCTGACAGTTGTCTAACGAGAGCACCAAGCACATACTGAATGTGGGACAAAAAGTTTATTATTACAAACAACTAGAGTATTGGTGAAATATGACCTTAAAACCAACCCCCAACCACTCCCTTACTCCTCTCTGATCTCTGTCTCAGATCTTTGCCCCGCCCCTCCAGTTTCATAGCAATCGCACTAGGGTGACTGAACTCCACACCTCCTCCCCTGGGTTTTCCTCTCTCTCTCTCTCTCTCTCTCTCTCTCTCTCTCTCTCTCTCTCTCTCTCTCTCTCCCTCTAAAGGCCATGTTTCCCAATCTGTATTTGTCTAATGTACTCCCACAGCCACATCCGAAGAGTTCAAATACCCCTTTATCGAGAAGAAATGTGTTGCTTAAAACTCATATTATACACTTAGCATTATAACCTATAAGTGTATAGGTTATATCTTAGCATTATCATTAATATAAGCAGAGTTACTAAAAATATCAAGAGTGCCAGCAGAAAACAAACTCACCAAGTAGCTCATATATTCTGCAACATTCATTGATATAAATGTATAAAACTTGCATAAGTTACACATAATGGGCCATGAAAAATGAGCAACATGAATTTCTGTGTAAATTGTATTATATTAGTTATATTATGATTATCTATTATTCTTTTCTATTATAATCTATTATTTTTGTCTGTTTTATAGGGTTAACCAACTAAATATTTCAAAATTCCCTCTGAAACCTGATTCAGTAAACTTGGATTCACATACTCCTGCATTGGTATCATTGCTTGTGTTTTCCAACAAAATACAACGCTACTAGACTATAACTAGAAGGCTGAACCTGGGTCAGAGTTGACTTGCCTTACAGGCTCATGACTTCCTGGCAAATAAATCCACTCGCTCTGACCCCCACACATTATTATGGACCTGCCACAGTTCAGCCAGCTTGACCAGCCCAACCCAGAATATCCAGCTACCAATACATAAATTATTCCGGTGACATGTGAGGGAGGAAGACATTGGAATTAAAGCAAAAGAGGTTTTTATTTAGGCAAACAAATATTCATACACAAACCAAGCAAAGGAAATGAGTTCACACTTAATGTTCACACTTAAGGCCAAAGTGTGCGTGTGCATGTTGCGGATTGCTCTACGCACATTATATGTGATGCAATTTGCATCATCAGCAAAGCCGCGCAACACACTCGCGCACGCGGTCCTCGGCTGTGCACATCGTTTGCACATGCGCTATTGACTATACTAAAAGAGTGTCATAAATCAGTTGTAGTGTGCATGTGTCAAATGTATTCCTATTCATTCGCAGTCAGAAAAGTATACTCGTGAAAGTATGTGTGAGTGCATGAGTATGTAAAAATGATCTGTGGTTTATGTAAATTCAGTCGGTCTGACCACAGCAAAGAACCCAACAAGGATTCAATTTAAGACAGACCGTCTATCCAATGCAGCTTTCCAATAAACTTATGCTAGTGACAACCAGCACAGTACCAAAACAACCTACGAGAGCAAAACCTCAAAACACGGCCACACTTTGAGAGCAGTCAGGTTGTTTGAGTTTCATGTTGGGAATTGCAAACCAATTCAGCCAGAACAGTGGATTGTAAATATACAGTACAGTGCAGCTCATTAATGATTAAACTTTAACCCCCACAGCAGCCTCAGACACAATGGTTGAATTGTCCTATGAAGCCTCTACACATCCACACAGTAAGATGTAATAACAAACAGCTTCTCTCTCATAAAACACACAGCTAGACGATCCAACCTTTATCCTCAGCAAAGCAATCAACGGCCCTCCACGCCCTCACAGCAGGTTCATAATTTACCAAGGCAGGGCTCCTACTGCATATATGAAAGATAAAACAGATTTGGAATAAAGAAACAAATTCTGACGAAAGCTTTTCGATATGGATTCACTGTCAAACAAAGAGGCCAACTTTTTTTATTTAATAAAACACACTCAACTTTGCTTTCAGCTATGCAATTCAGAATGCAATGGAAGAAGCTACAGCATTCTCAGCTTTATTGCAGGGGATGCTATAGCAGACGTTTTCGTAAACTTTCTCTTTCAGGTTAACTAATGTTTAGGAAGAGCAACAGTTCACAGAAATTGTTTCAGTAGTTAAAGTTAGAGAATGTAGTTACAGTTAGTTAAGGCTAGGACATCTTTATAGCAATATAAACATACATAAAAATAACAAACAAGATAACACATTTTGCTAAATGGCACAGATATTTTAAGCTAACTATCGCCCCCTAGAGTACCGAAGTTTGCTAACTCTACAGTAAAGAAGGAAAGCATTTTAAGTATGTACTATATTAAGTATGTTTCCTTGCTCGCTCACTCTAGCAAATAAACGTACAAATAAATAAATAAATAAATAAATATATATATATATATATATATATATATATATATATATATATATATATATATATATATACACTACCGTTCAAAAGTTTGGGGTCACTTACTCATTCTTTATTTATTTATTTATTTCACATTTTAGAATAATAGTAGTCAGCAAAACTATGGAATAATAGAAATGGAAATATGGGAATTATTTTGTGACCAAAAAATCCAAAATAAATCCAAAACTATGTAATATTTTAGCATCTTCAAAGTAGTCACCCTTTGCCTAGATTTTGCAGACATGTACTCGTGACATTTTCTCAACCAACTTCTTGAGGAATCACCCCGGGATGCTTTTTAAACAGTATTGAAGGAGTTCCCATCTATGTTGGGCACTTATTGGCTTCTTTTCTTCATATTTTGATCAAAGTCATCCATTTCAAAAACTTTTTTTTTTTTTTAGGAAATTTTAGATTTGTAATTAAATAAATGTATATGTTTTGGCAGAATAATATTTTGTCTACAAAGTTAATTTCAAACTTTTAAGCATACACCTTCAGATCAAAAGATTTTTAAGATCATGAGAAACATTTCAGACAAGTGACCCCAAACTTTTGAACGGTAGTGTATATATATATATATATGCAAAAATATATTGCTGGTAATTCTGCTATCGAGGCAATAATAAAATCACGATTGGTCATATGTTAAAAGAATTGTTCACCCAAAAATGAATATTCACTTATTATTCAATTACCCTTATGCCATCCCAGATGTGTATGACTGTCTTTCTTCAGCAGAACACAAATAAAGATATTTAGAAAAAGATGGAGCTCTGTCAGGGTCTTATTATTCAAGTAAACGGGTATCAGCATTTTTACGGTCCAAAAGTCGCCACACGACTCCAGTTGATCAGTGAATGTCTTCTGAAGAGAATAGATAGGTTTATGTAATAAACAAGTCGATAATTAAAACATTTTTAACTTTAAATTTTTAATGACGATTTAAATTTTTGGGTGAACTATTCCTTTAATACCAGCATATTACATAGTGTATATTTCTGGCCTTATTGCCCTTTACAAAATTGCTTCACAGGCTTCTTTTCTGGGGATAAAAAAGGACTGATGCTGCTTAAGTTTTGCCTGCTGTAGGAACATGGTGAAACTTTGACATGCTTGTGGCATACTAATGTTGACACGGCAGGTCACAGAGGAAACCCGAGTGGTGTTCTGAAGAAAGAGGTGTCATGAAACTAAGCACATGATCATTAACACAAAAACAAGAGGGGACATAGTATTCTGTTCTGACTCATCATGCAAGTACAAACACGCGCATCTTCACACGCTCCAGCCATTCTCTTTAAAAACAAAGAGCTGTTGATGTGAGAGTTTCACAGGTTTTGCGTTGCTAACACTGAAGGTAATTCGTCACTACGCACTTAAAATGGCAATTTTTTAATCCAGTCACTCCCATTTCACATGATTACATAATTTTAAATAATTATATAAATAAAATGGACTAAAATGAAGATTCAGTCAATTAAATTTATCTGAAAAGTGTGTTTTACATTCACATTTATTTACCAGACAATGGCATTATGCCTCCTAACGTCACTTGGAGATCTTTGTTTCCAAAAAAAATCTAATTGCTGTTCATAGTCTCGAAACGGCTTCCAAATTGGCAGAGCACTGCAGAACTGTTGTAATTAAGCTTTTAAAAGTAAGTGCTTACCAAGATGCCAAGGGATGGATTTTATTGAGTTCTGTCCCCACAATTTTACGAGTTTGGTTTATTTGTCTTCGTGAGTATATTTGCAAGTGTGTGTCAGTATGACCATATAAAATTTGTGTGTTCATGTGTGTCAAGCATTTTGTGGGAGAACATTTCAAAATATATGTTTAATTCAATGTGGCCTGACCACCGAATTGCAAAATATCAATTTAAGCTGGAAAGGAAGATTCTTAGCAATGAAGAAAAAAGCACTGAAGCAGACAGAGAAGTGTAAAAGAGGCTTTAGCATGCTGATTATACATTGCACATCAAGTGGTGACCCAACACAGTACCAAAATACTTTATCGTAAAAAATAAATACAAATTATTTTTAAAATTAACAAATTAAATTCAATAATATTACCATAAACTCTAAACAATTTGCACAAAAATATTACCATGAAATAGGCTGAAAAGGAAAACTGACCATTTTCTAAATGCATAAGCAACAGCAGAAGTGTGATTTTTTTTCTGCCACGGCACACCCCTATACCACTATCCCGCATAACCATCTTCGATAGTTTTCCTTTTCAAGAACTTGTCCATGTCTAAGTAGCATGTTTACTTGTAATGTTTGAAATTTGGCTATGCAAAAAAATGCAAGTTTTATAATACGCTGTATATTGAGGTCACAGGTGACAAGAGCGCTAATTGGGTAATAAAAAAAAAACAACAAATGTAATTTTTGCAAATTGTGCCATAGTGATTTAATGTGGTGAGTAACATAATTTTTCCCACCATGTCCGATATTACAATCAGTGTGACACACTTTGTAAAAGGCGTGAGTATTGTCGATATGGCTTCGAGATATGAAATTAAATTCTTCCATCCAGCTGTTGTTATATTTACATGTATATATTTTTTTTCCGTCGGAGCACTACCCTCCCATCTACCAGTGATGCTTGATTCAACTTCCCGTGTCAACTACCTGCACAGATATCAACAGCGCAACTGGGTTGTAGGTTGCCAGGTTGAGGTCACAAAAGGGTTGAAATTTGTATGATGTGTCGATTGTGTGAGTAGGATGAGTTTCATACATGATCTGGCAGCTGGACAAACTTGGAATAATATATTGATGAGATTATTCATATAACGATGTTTTGGGCCATACAAATTACGGGAGATTCCCAGGAGAAATAACAAAATTGGAGGAGGGTGGGAGATGGGTGGGAAAAACAGGAGTGTTGACAGGTATGGTCGCAGGACCTTTCAGATGATGAAAAGATCAGCGACTTATATTCCGGGAAAAACTGTATCTATTAATTTAGAGGAATTTTATCATTTTCCACGGCACACCTGACAATCTTTCACATCACATTAGTGGTAGAAACACTGGTTTAATGTAGTCGGGGTTATATTTTATTTTTCCTTGTGTAGTTTTGTTCATGGTTTTTGAGGGTGAGGGCATGTGACTCAAACTGCCTATTTTTGGCTAGCTTCTACCAAGTAACCAAAATACTAGGACTGGGTAAAAATACAGATTTTCCAATGCATCATGAATTTCATTTGATCGTTTTCAATATAGATTCTGAAATCCAAACATCAATCTTGTACAATATATGCAACTCTCTACAATGTGAGCTAATCACTCGCATATTTATGTGACCAAATTCCATGCTGTGCGACTCAAAATGTCTGTGATAAGCCACTGGCTGGTAAATGTTCAGATTGCACTCACCAGTGATTTAGTATATTTGGTGAAATAGAAGCTCAGCATCCTTTCATTGCGTGTTGAGAGTTAAAGTTTTACTTGAATCTTTTCATTTAATGAGTGTCCAAAGACAAGATACACGTAATCCATTTGCCATTGAATACTGTCTC
Source organism: Moxostoma hubbsi (assembly GCA_032164185.1). Classification (NCBI taxonomy): domain Eukaryota; kingdom Metazoa; phylum Chordata; class Actinopteri; order Cypriniformes; family Catostomidae; genus Moxostoma; species Moxostoma hubbsi. Next base: position 27,147,422 of record JAVLUX010000031.1, on the reverse strand, counting down.
TTTTAATATCCTATTTGCGCTTTTCAATCAATTGTTGATCAAAAACAACAAAAACAAACATTTCATTTTAATCACGAATAGCACAGATGAGGTAAAGAAGCCATTGGAGTACAGAACTGACGGTTTTCTTAAAGAGACAGTACACATTTTTAGTGTGTGTTCTTTAAATCAATGTAAATACATGTAAATACTATAAATTATGGCTGAAATAATACAGATGTATCAAAATAAAATATATGCAATATAATATAATATTTATTGATAGAAAACATATATATGTAAATTTTTAAAAAGCTAAAATGTGACTAAAATGATGAAAAACAAATAAAAAATAATAAAAAAATATATATTTTTGTAATGTACCCAGTTTGAAGGTCCTGAGTATAATTATCAGCATTTGCTGCCTTTTACATGTAAGCAAAATTGACATTATAACGGAAATCTATCAAATTCTAATCAAATCGAGAGCTTGTAAATCAGAATCGAATTGGGAAATCTGTACCAATACCCAAGCCTACAAAATACCATAGAGTTGAATTAGGGGCCACCAGTTGAGAACCACTGGATTAGAGAACAGGAAGAAGACCTTGTCAAAGATGAAGTTAAATATAATTGTAACATTATCAGTGTTCTAATCAATACTTTCTATGTTTCTATTTCCAGAGAGATAACCAATAACTGACTGAACCCTCTGTGACCTCTGACCTTTGGCTCCATGAACCTGAGAGGCTGACCATCACCTCCTAGAGCAAGATCCTGCAAATAGTTGTTGAACCATGGTGACCTCCTCAACACATTCCTCTCTCTCTCTTACTCTCTGGTATGTAGGACAAGATTGAATGGAGGAATTCTACTATATGTCTCTGCATGCATCACATATCCATCTGTGCTGACAGTCTTGTGAAATCAAAAACACTCCACCAAGCCCTGAGGGTGGATAATATTAGCCAGATGATCAATGCTCTTTGTTATTGATAAATAAACCTCAATATCTTTGTCAACAAGATAATACAATTTAACATGTTATATTACATATTATATATAGCCATATTATAATGTCATGCATATGCTCAGTCAAAAGTATTTAGAAAAGTCTTTAAGAATTTGAAAAATAAAAAAATGAGTTTTGCCCATGAGGAAAATGGTTTGGCACACAGATACTCTAAGGATGTGTGTCTTACAATGTCATGTGTGTGTGTGTGTGTGTGTGTGTGTGTGTGTGTCATTAAACCAAAAGCCATAAAATAACCCCAAAAAGTTTGCTTTTATTGTTTTTGAGTCACTATGTCCTTTGACTTCTCTGGTGGGTGTGAAAACTGTTGGTATTTTAATTTTTAAGTGTTACAGAATTCTCTCTCCTTGGTCTAAAAACTGTTTGAGCTCATTCATAACTGGGGGAAAAATAACTACTGGGGTAAGAGCAGTATCTCTCCTGAGTAAGGGTCTGGCGGACAAAGGGCCCACAGGAGGATGTATCCTGGTAACAGAGCTCAGTGTCTATTAAGAACAAGCTTTCGGTTAGGCCTTCTGCCTCGAATGTGGTCTAGTTATTTGATTGCCCAGCCAAATGTGGATTTTAAAAGATGCACTCTGTTTTAACTGAATCTGAGCACAGGTGAGCTAAACCCATCTATTACAGTCCAAATCATGGTCCAAAATATCAGATTTTTGTCATAACTCAATTTTGAAAACGCAATAATTGTTTTTTAAATAGTCAGGATATTTAAATACAGGATATTAGTGTTGGGAACAAATTTCAAATAGAATTTAAACATGTCCATAGAGACAGGGCCAGGGCAAAAATAAAATTTTCCATAATGGGGCAATATTTGCCCCCTGATTTGATTTGATTTTAATTGACTCTGACCAGCAGATGGCAGTACAATGTTGTAAGTGATGTGATTAAGTTTCATCAAAACTCTGAGCCAGGGAACACAGCCCTCTCCTCTACATTACAGACATTAAATTAAGCATAAAAAGGACTCTGGCCAGCTCCCATAAAAATATGCATTATGGCATACCAGATGAGTACTGTTGATTTCTCAAGTGCAATAGCCAATCCATGTAACATTATCACTACTAGTTATAATGATAATTGTCAGATAATGCCATATGAATTCATTGCCTCGGCCAATTCATATAGGCCAAGTCAAACTAACAAAGCTTAGCTATGCCAATTAGCTCTTTTAAAAAGAATTCCAATTAAACCTATTACAAGCATCCCAAACATGTTAAAAGATAAAAGTGAGCCAGGTGTTGACCCCTCACCCCTGAATGGTGACCCCAGCGGGCAGCTGACTCCAACCTGCATTCAGTGCTCTCAATGCAGAGTGGAGGATGTTGACCTTTCAGTGAATACAAACAAAAGCCATCTAAAACCAGTCAGATGGCCTGATAGAGTCAGCTCTAAAACATGAAAGCCTTTATCATGGAGCTTTAACTCCCTAATGACTAATGCACACACCCACACACTCACGTTGGCTCACTATGAAACAAGGTGACATGTGAACTCTGCCAAAGGAAGTGAGAGGCACTGGGTATACAGAAATATACAGGTAGTATAAATGAAGCATAAAATGTATGTGTGAGTCAGCGTTTTCCACCATTGAGAAATAAATAAACAATGTCTGTTAAATTACAATGCAATTCTTGAATTTTTATTGAGGTGGCAAACAGCATCCACGCACACAATTGTCCGCAGCAGACGCGCTGTGAATCAATCATGCGACCTGCCACGTTTGGACTGCGGTTGTCAAGCACTCAATTGGCCGCTGCTGTAATCAACTGCAAAATCGTTCCACTGCACTGACATATTTGCTCTCTAAAAATTCCCAGAATGCACCATAAAAAAAAACTAAACTATATTCTATAGTGTGTGTGTGTGTGTGTGTGTGTGTGTGTGTGTGTGTGAGCATGTATTTATCACTTTGTGGGAACCAAATGTCCCCATAAGGATAGTAAAACCCAAACTTTTTCATTTTGTGGGGACATTTTGTCGGTTCCCATGAGGAAAACAGCTTATAACTCATACTAAATAATTTTTTTGAAAATGTAAAAATGCAGAAAGTTTTCTGTGAGGGTAAGGTTTAGGGGATAGAATATATAGTTTGTACAGTATAAAAACCATTATGTCTATGGAAAGTGTGGAAACCCAACGTGTGTGTGTGTGTGTGTGTGTGTGTGTGTGCGTGCGCGTGTGCCCTGATGGAGAATAAGTGGGGGTGATGTCTAGATTCCATCTGTTCTTCAGGTCATCCTGTTGGCAGCCCTTTCCCCTTCCTTTAAGTGTGTGTCATGTCACAACAGACAGTTGTTTTGCTAATGTTTGTCACTGGTGGGATGCATTGCTTAAAGAGGGGGTGAAAGAAAGGAAGGAAAGGGAGAAGTGTCAGAAGTGGGCGCAGGTCCAAAGACAGCTGAAAATGGCATTTTATATGAGGAATTTACAGAATCTACCAAAAGTCACCACTACCAATGTAAATCGCATTATCCAAGCCACCTCTTCAACTCTTCAGGAGTTAATGGGAAACGGTAACAAAAACTAATACAAAAACTAATACAGGTATATAATAACAGGCAAAAAACTAATATCAACAGTAGAATTGACCATGACTTTTAAAAAGTTGACTCCTTTCTATGACATTTGGCTTAGGCTTGTGAAACAATTTTAAAACTCTTTGATTTTTCCAAATAGGCCATGACTGAGGAAACCTTGTAGATCCCTGTGATCTTTAAACACAGAGAACAGAAAGTGTCTTCCACATGTTATCGTTAAGTCTTGCCTATAAATGTCAGAGAAACCCTAAAAATCATTGAAGAGATCAGCTTCAGAGTTTCTGAAAATCTAGGATCTTGAGTGCGTTGTCTGTATGCTTCTTTCTGTTCATTTACCAAACATCAATAATGGATTACAACATCCCTCATACACAATATAGCTACAGATATTACTCATTAGCAGAAGTTCACTCCACCCTGGGAATTATTTTTCACACTGACAGCTGGCCAGTGTGTGTGTGTGTGTGTGTGTGTGTGTGTGTGTGTGTGTGTGTGTGTGAGAGAATGTAGGTGTGTTTTTAATGGAAGTCTATTGAAACAGTCCATTGTTGTCATGCTTGCATGCTTTTTGTAATTTTTAAAAAGCATGCTGTTGAACAGTTATTAAAATGTCAAGCCACCAGGTTTGTGACAGTGCATGTTATGCAGCTCTTACTGAATGAGCACATGTACAACAACACATTTGTCACTGGGAGGTGAAGAATTAATAATAAATATTGGTTGAAATTAGATGCTATTTCTTTTGATTTTTAAATGAATTGTACATTATTAACTATCAAGTAATAAAATAAATTGTATAACTTTTTCATTAATTTGATATTATTATTGATTAATATATATATATATATATATATATATATATATATATATATATATATATATATATATATATATTTCACTGGGTAAAACCCCACAAACCACCCGCCCCCGGCACGCTTGCTTGCTTCCGTACGAGCTCGGGATCAGTGTGGCTCGCTTCGTCCTTCGAGCCCACGGAAAGCCTACAGCGCCACTGGACAGGCCAACTCCTCCTTGCATGCCATGCTCTCCTGCAAGTACACCAAGCCAAGGCACTCAAAGATCTGCACCTGGGTAGTCCCGATCCTGACGTGCTGCAGGATCTGCGCTCTGCCACCAACCTCGCTCTCAGAGCTACAAAGGTCACAGCACAAGCACTCGAGCGGGCGATGGCCAACCTCGTGGTCCAGGAACGCCATCTATGGCTGAACTTGGTCATGATGCGCAAGGTTGAAAAAGCCCACTTCCTCAACGCCCCCGTCTCCCAGTTTGGTCTCTTCGGCGACAGCATTGAAGACTTTGCCCAGCGGTTCTCGGCGGTGAAGAAACAGACGGAGGCCATCTCCCACATCACACCGTGCCATCGTAGCGCAGGCCGCCCCCCAGAAAAAGCCAACGGCAGCTCCGCCTCAACCTGGGCCCAGCTCTCAGTCCCAGCGTTGAGCGCCACGCAGGTGGCGTATGCCCCCTCGTCTCCAGGACCCCCTCTAGGTCCCCTAGAACCCCTAAGCATTTCCTGAGGCGGTGCACCCAGGAAGCCAGACGTTTGCTCCGGACCACAACCGGGCTACATGCCCAATGTTCCTACGACCCCCCCCTTCAGGGTTTAGGTCGTGAACCTGCAAGCGAAGCTGCCCCGGGAGGAGGCAGACCCAGCCTCTTCATTGCTGTGTCCAGTACGTGCTTTGCGTACCCATGTGGACCGCACACAGAGCTTTAAATGCTCTGAGCAGCTCTTTGTCTACTTTGGCTTTGGAGGACAGCGGAAAGGGAACGTCATCTCCAAACAGAGGTTAGCTCATTGGGTTGTTGACGCTATTTCCCTAGCCCCAAATGTGGGTTCGCGCACAGTCTACGACAAGTGTGGCATCCTCGTAGGCACTGGCCCAAGGCGCCTCCTTAGCAGACATCTGCAGAGCGGCAGGATGGGCAACACCCAACACCTTTGCTAGGTTTTACAACCTCAGGGTTGAGTCGGTCTTGTCCCGTGTTTTGACAGGTCCGAGCCGGTAGAACTCGGTAATACGGAACAACCTACAGAGTGTTCCGCTTGCACCTTGCACCCTTCACCAAGCTGATCCAGTGTGCCTTCTTTCCCAGGTGAGCCAGCAAGCTCTCGCTTCCTGGATGCTCTTCCTCCCTAGCCCTCTGGCCGCAGATTCAGCTGAGGAATTCGCCGCCAGACTCACCACGAGTCGAGTGCACCATGTTGGACTTGGGCTCCACAGGCATAGTTCCCACTTCAGGCAACTCCCTATGATGTATTTTCCGTTACCCACCCCCCCTGCCTGTACTCTCAGTTGTGAACTCACTCAAGGCTGATTCACTAAGAAAGTGATTCTGATTAAAAACTGCTAACTTGCGCTCCTGAGTTCAAACACTCACAAACACTTTTTGGGTGATTCATTAAAAAGACCCAGTTCAAAAGACTAATTTGTTCATGAACCAGACATCATGGCTTGCGCTGTGTTTGTTGTTGCGTGCCTCTCAACAGAAAGGGTGACAGCAGCGCAAGACACACTGGTGCACTCTCTAAAGATGTATTCAATAACTCACAAGATGATTTCTGGCAAAACCAAATATGAACACACATTGACTGATGCCAATTGCAACTAGATTTAAAATTACCGTCGTATTTTCAACCATTTTAGTCACGGTATGGAGTCCTGTATTATTATTATCCCTTGAACTTGAAATGTAAAAAAAGAACATTTTGTTTCTCTGTGTGATTCCACTTGAATAATTAAGCCTTTCAGTTCTTGAATAAAGAATACTGTGTTGTGTAAGCAGGAAAAATCTTTTTTCATGAGTGACGACTTCCCCAATTTCTTTTAGTCAGCTACAAAATCTCTAATTTGTCTTAATGTTTGTGCGACAGCTAGACAGAGAGTGAAAGCCAGGCTTATCCAATGATTTTGGATTAGCATACTAAGAGACCTGGTGTCTCAAGGGAGCCTCACAGAAAACAGTCACAATAAGGAAGAGAATTCAGTTGGCGGTGACTCCACACGATCCATTGATCTGTTGACAGCCAATCTGGCAACCTGCCAAAAATCTCAACGGTTTTCAGGAGAGGAGAATCACCAGTGTGCAAACTGAGAATATGATGATGACTTGTGGGAACTGGCAGATACACTCTGCTAAATAGTCCACAAGAGCGGTGCTTTTTTTGACATTACATCTTTGAAAGATAAAAAAAATACAAAAAATGTTTTATGTAGCTGGTTAACACAACAGTGTATTCCACTTAGTTTTCAGAGTTATGTATAAAAATATTGTTAAATATTACTTTTAGATTAATGGAAATTTTGACCATAAAAACTAAACCTATTTTATACGTTCTTCGGTGTTGAGAGTTGAGAGAGTGAGTAAAAGCAGCTGGAGTGTGGGGAACTGTGGCCTCCAGCTAATCTCTAGCCCTCTGCCTTCAGTTTAAATAAACCAGAGTGAAAAGTACAGGAGGCCCTTAAAACTCTCTCCCTATCTTCCACTGTCAGTGAACCATATGCTCGGCCTCTGCAGGGCCATGACTGTCTGATATAAGAGGAGGAGAGAGAAAGAGAGGTCAAGAGAGAGACAGAGAAATTTGGCCTGTGTTATGCTGATCAGGCAGACGCATGGCGTAGAGCCGTCTGTTACTGTGACAATAGGCCAGTCGACGCAAAGCTGGCGCTCTGCCTTCTTCGGTAGGGAGCTGTCTGTTAAACAGTGCACAAAGCTAACACTCTTGCAGACACATGCTGCCAGATGCAATCACACACTTTCATACACAACCAGCACACGCAAATGAAAAATAGAGCGGAACACGAGTGAAGGGCTGGGTTATTAATGAGTGTTAAGAGCTCAACCTTGATGTGAGAAATAAGATTGTGACCTATTATAAAGAGATTTACAAAAGACCTTGCATCATAATAATTTTATGCTTGATTATTGCCAGAGATAGAATAAGGGGGTGGTGGTTGGGGATGGTTGTAGAAATATGAATAGGAAAAATTAAAATTTTTAAATATGGCGACCGTAGGAATGGAAAGTCCGGGCTTAAAAGAGCCAATCACAAAAGACCTACAGTTCCCTGTTGTCTTGGGCCGTGATTTGCCAGTACTCCTAGATTTGTTGCAACCTGGACAACAGTGCAATGTCGTGGTCACTCGATACTTTAAAAAATAGTCAGAGGAGCCTGTACAGACACTGAGCACCTTCCCATTTTTTGATGCAGACATAGAGACAGGAGTTCCAAAGGGGGAAAAGTCGAGAAGACAAAAAAGGCAAGCAAAGGTGAAATATAATGCCTCTCAGATGCCTAAAGAAAGTACATGTAACTTGCTTGTGGATTTCCAGCTGCCGACTAACATCATTCAGTTGCAGCAAGAGGATCCCAGTCTCGCAGAGTTCCTAATGCAAGCCAGATTAGAAGAGACCGGAGAGGAGCCTTCAAAGGACAAGACTGAAAGGTATTTTTTGTTACAAGGTATACTATATCGTCAGATATAGTATAGCAGGGAAACAGCTGATGGTTCCAAAGAGTGTGCAAGATGTTGTTCTTAATTCCCTGGGCTGGCCACCTGGGGAGAAACAAAACCATTGCAAGAATTAAAAGACACTTTTACTGGCATGGTTTGAAGAGAGATGTAGCTCAATTCTGTAAAAGTTGCCCTGTTTGTCAAAAGGTCTCTAGTAGGTGTCCTTCTAGAGCACCACTCCAGCCCTTTCCTGTCATTGGTACTCCATTCGAGAGACTCGGTATGGACATTGTCAGCCCTGTTGAGACTAGTCGATCAGGCAACCGTTTTCTTCTGGTGATCACCAACTATGCTATAAGGTACCCAGAGGCATTTCCTTTAAAGACAATCAAAGCAAGATATTTGGCAGTCAATTTGGTCCAATTTGTTTCAAGAGTTGGATTTCTGGCAGAAATTCTAACTGACCAGGGCAGTAATTTTATGTCTACACTTCTGAAACAATTCTATAAATTATTAGGCATCAAGAGTCTGCATACATCCCCAAACTGACGGACTTACGGAGAGGTTTAATCAGACTTTAAAACAGATGCTTCATAAGTTTGACAGTGAGACTGGGATCAATGGCTTCCGTACATCCTTTTTGCTTAGCCCTCTAACCCTCTAACCTTGCTTAAAGAAATATGGGAGGGAAGCCAGGAAAGAAAGGAACCTAATAACATTGTTTCTTATGTCTTGCAAATGAGGGAACCGTTGGAGAAGATGACAGCCCTGCCCAAACACATATGGCGGAAGCCCAGATGTACCAAAAAGCCTGGTATGACCAGTCGGCCCGGGAAAAGAGTTTTGACATCAGCCAAAAGGTACTGCTGATGTTACCAACCCAAGAAAGTAAGCTCTTGACACAGTGGCAGGGTCCGAGACGGTTGGGCCCCACCTCATGCCAGGGAAAGTACATTGCATGTAAATCTCTAAAAGAGCCGAAAGTACATGCTATGATGATCTGTCATGTTGGAGAGGAGGAACATGAGGATCAATATTTACCCCAACCAGAGTCTGGAGGTATTAGTTTAGACCACTTGCCTGAACATCAGCAGTTACAGGTAAGAGCTCTATGGAACTCAAACGTGTTTTCTGAATACCCTGGATTCACCGATTTGATTGAGCATGATGTGGTGTTGAAAGCCGATGTTGCTGTACGACGCTTGACTTATCGAATACCTGAATGACTCCAAGTATCCCTGAAACAGGAAGTAGACTTGATGCTCAGATTGGGAATTATTGAGCCCATCATGTGGTGGTACTTGTGCCAAAGAAAGATGGGAGTATAAGGTTCTGTATGGATTTCCGATACTTGAACTCTGTAACAAAATTTGACTCCTACCCTACTCCCCAGATCAGTGATTTGATTGACCATCTGGGCCAAGCAGAATATTTAACAACTTTAGATCTTTCTAAAGGATACTGGCAAATACCACTGACTCCGCAAGCACATCCTTTGACTGCATTTAGGACACCATGGGGGCTTTTCCTTTTTAAGGTGTTACCCTTTGGGCTGCATGGGGCCCCCGCTACATTCCAAAGGCTAATGGATCAGGTGCTGCATGGCCTAACCTTCTCTGCTGCCTATTTAGATGACATAGTTGTCTACAGTATCACCTGAGAGAAACACTTGCAACATCTTCAGGAAGTCCTACTACGTCTACAAAAAGCAGGTCTGACCGTCAACCCTAACAAGTGTGCAGTGGCCAGGAGGGAGATGGAGTTCCTAGGTTTCATTATTGGTCATGGAATAATTCAGCCTCAGGTGGAAAAAGTTCAAGCTCTGGAAAGATGTTCTGTGCCACAGACACGTAAGGAACTTCAATCTTTCTGGGGTATGGTTGGGTTCTATAACCGTTTCATTCCCAATTTCTCCAGCAAGTCTGCCCCTTTAACAGACATGGTAGGGGCACACTGTCCAAACCAGCTACAGTGGACTGAGGAGGGGATGAAAGCCTTTCGAGGCCTACAGACAGCTCTGACAAACAATGCTGTTCTTTATAACCCTTCCTTTAACCAAACGTCTGTGGTGCAGACGAATGCTTCTGAGAGGGGCATAGGAGCGGTGTTGCTGCAGGGACTGCCTGATGACCGACGTCCAGTAGCCTTCATTAGTCGCAAGCTGTTTCCAAGAGAAGTACACTGCTCTACAGTGGAAAAGTAATGTTTGGCAGTGAAATGGGCCCTGGATTCCTTGAGATACTATCTGCTGGGGAGGGAGTTTACATTGGAAACGGATCATAAAGCTCTGCAGTGGTTAGAAAGAATGAAAGATTCCAATGGGAGGATCACAAGGTGGTACCTGGCCATGCAACCCTTTAGTTTTACTGTCCAGCATGTCCCTGGCAAAGTCAATGTTACCGCCGACTACCTTTCCCGCTTTACCAGTGAGATGCTTGAAGAGGGGGGGAGTGTGACGGCCTGGCCGCACAAGATGTAATGTAGCTGCATAACCATCACACTCAAAGACACCCACATACACACACACACACACACACACACACATACACTTTACACACTGCTCTCAATCTTCCCTATACTTTCCCTCTTTTCATATCCCAGTAAAAAAGTTTGTTAGAAACTTTAAATGCATAGTTAACATTTTCAATTATATATTGTTTATAATAAATATTCAAGGCAAACTGGTTTCTATTTGAATTCTTTATTTATATTTTAGTACATCGTTAACTGGTTAATATATTGTTTAATATATTTATATATAACATACAGTAATTAAATGTTAGTGAATTATTTTGTTATTTTGTTTGTTCCTTTGTTTGTCTGGATGTAATCTAGATGTATAAATGTTATATGTTAAATGTCATGTTAATGTTTATCCCCTATCGTGTTTAAGTGTTCTTCCTTTATAAGCTTGGCTGTTGTCTCAGTAAGGAGGTCAGTTTACTCTGTTCAGTTCTCTTCAGCTGAGCAATAGTTTGAGTTTTGTTCTGTTCAGTTGACCTCAGTATCTCAGTCTAGTCAGTTATATTATTTGACTGAGTTTATTTGTTTTGTATATTTTTTTACATGTATATTCTCGTGTCTGCCTGCTTGGTCCCTCACAAGCTGTATAGAGTAGGCCTATATGCATAGGTGTTTCTGGTCATCCAGCAAACCACCTCAAATCTCCCCTCACAGAGTGATAAGATATGAGACAGAGAGTGAATGAGAGAGAGCAAGAGAGAGAAACAGGGAGACAGAGGGTGTGACAGAAAGACCAAAATCACAATGGACTTAAAGGGCCCATATTGTACACTTTGGTAGCATTTTTTTTCCTGAGAGTTAATATATAAGGTTAGTCAATGTTAGTCAGTTAGTTAGGCAAGTTTTTTTTCCAACAAAAAACATCCAAAAAAATGTTACATAACCATTTTCCACAGTTATAAATAAACATGTTGTTTTTGCTACTGTACCTTTAAAGATTTTATTTGTATATGACATCAGTTATGATTAGCTAACTTCTACATACATGCCCTGCCATGTTACACAATATAGGTGTTGGTGTGTAAATCTGATTTCTGAATGACCTGTTTTTGCAGCTTAGTTTCCATAATTGTCTGGGTGCACTAGTGAGGTAGATTTGCATTGTGAAGTTTTGAGTGTGTCTACGTCAAGGTTCATACAGATGCTTCAATGACTTTTCAAGCACATTTTAATTGTTTTCAAGGACTTTGCTCGAGATGTAATTAAAACAATTCTTTATTTGTTCATTTTAAATAAAAATATTTTATTCATTCATATAATTAATTTATAAAGCACCACTTATTACATGTACAACATATTTCAATGTGCATCTTTAAGTACACATTCTCACAGTAACAATTCTTGGTTCATTCATGATGAAATTGATGTGCAATTGTAGTGTTTTCCCTTAAAATGTACTTCGCTTTCAACAAAAGTGAAGAACCAGGTCCGTATACAGTAGTCTATATGACTCATGTGCTATGCAGTGTTGGGTGTAATGCATTACTAAGTAATTAATTACTGTAATTAAATAACTTTTTCATTGAAAAAATTAAAGGATTACTCTTAATTTTTCAGTAATTTAATTAACAATCCTTCTGATGTAATTATGTTAAATACTGTATAGACTGTAGAACAATTCTATATAAAACAATAGTGAATTTAATGTCTAATGATAAAATAGATGTTTTCTAATTTAATGCAGCCCCGTTAAATTATTTGGACAGTTCATGAATAATGTATTTGATTATATATTATTTATTTGAAAGAATTAAAAGAACAGTTTCGTGTCTATCCTTGTATTTTTCATCTGGTCGAGGGTGGTAATGGTTTTAGAAATTAATTAGTAGTAAGTAATGCAATTAATTTTCAGATTTATTAGTAATTAGTACAGTAATCTAATTACACTGTAGAAGATTTAATTAGTAGTTAGTAATTAACTACTTTTTTAAAGTAACTTACCCAACACTGGTGCTATGTTCCATGTTTTATAAAGTCATGCAACATATTTATGTGAGGAACTGACCCAAACTGCAAATGCGTCATTCTAAAAAAAAATATTTAAATTCCAACTTACAAAATATTTACATTTTCCTTTCAGTTCAGTTTTTGCCAATAAACGCTGAAGGTAGACATTTTATAACATGTTGACATTTTCTTTATTCATAAAGGACAACTTGACTGTTGTTCTTTCTTTTATTATTTAATTTTGTTTTTCACAAACAAAGCAAGTTAACACTAACTTAACACTAACTAGGGTTAAATGGGTTACAACACCACATTTAGACAGTTCAATGGGGTACAACACCAAATATTTTTGTGTGAAAATATTAGTTTAAATGTCAATTAATAACTTATTAACATGCTGGGAAAAATCACTAAATGCACTTTTAAGCAGCCTTAATTAAGTTAATGTTTAACTTAAACATTAAAAATGATTTTCTACAACTTTTTGTGTTTAAAGAATTTTACATTTTAAATGTTAAAACATAAAAAATAAAAAAAGGTTTTATCATTGATAACACCAATGCCATGAAATCAAGGGACAAACATTCTTTTTAAATTATTAATAATAATTTTGATTTGCTTTTTTACGAACTTTTTTGGCCTTGCACTAATGCTTTTATTAAAAATAAGTGCAAAGTAAATATTCCTGAGACAAGGAATGTGGAAGGTAGAGGCAAAAAGAGAAAGTGAAGTTACAAGAAGAAAGATGGATTTTTTTTTTTCTATCCTCCGGCAAACGAGGAGTAATAATGTCAGCAGTTATGTATGAGAGTTAATAACTGGCAAGAGACGAAAGAGAGGGAGAGGGAGTGAAACAAGCCTAAGGGGTTTCTCTCTCTCTCTCTCTATCTCTCTCTCTCTCTCACACACACACAGAAACACACACCCTAGGGCTAAAGCATCTCTTTCACATAATAAACTTATACCTGGATCATATCACACTTAATCTTAACTCAGGCAGGCTGCTCTAATAATTAGATTTGCTGATTAGATGCTCTAATAATTAGATTTGCTGATAATGGCTAAACAACTATAAGATACCTTATAGACTTTTACCTTTACCCCACTACGACCACCTGTCTTACTTCAACACAAATACACACGCATAAACAAATACTAGGGATGTCAGAGGTACATTGTTACCAAGTCGATAAATGAAAAATATTTCATTTCCTGGTTATGGCTATAGTAAATGAAGACAGATAGGAACAAAATATCTAATTTTGTAAAAATATTGGATTTGTATGCCTTGCAGTGTAAATGCAGGCAAATTCTTGCCATAACAGCAAACTTAAATACAAAACAGCTTTTGCTGTGGTATTGAAATAGGTACTGACTGCTGGTGTTTCACAACGGGAACACACACAAAGAGTAATACACCACATTCCTTTATCAAAACACTTCTTTTTCCCCATGACTTGCCCAACCCTGAGGTCATTCACAGCTCCCATTCACATTTTCTGCACATTTCTCTCTGTCTTCATCTGCCCCGCTCAAGGCTGTAGAACCAGGGTGTAAATCATCTGCACCGGCTTAGCTGTGGATAGCCGCACACAGAGAGATGGCCTCATTCTACAGATATTGACCAGTGAGCTCGAGGAATAAGGGCCCCTTTCCTGTATTACACCCACACAGTGAGCCGTTGATCATGGATAATATCATGTAATATCTTACATGGTAGTAGAACCCAACCTTTCATTATGTCACTATCATAAGCTTTTAGTCACTGTGATTCAAAAACTTCGCCATAATCAGTTAACATGGTCAGATCATTCAAACTAACTACCAATATGTCTTTTTAACAAATTAATGCATCCCAGGGTGATAACTCAAAAGTAAAATCTAGGCAAAGGGTGACTACTTAGATGCTACAATATAACACAGATTTTAATTATTTTGGATTTTGTTTAGTCACAACATAATTCCCATAGTTCCATTTATGTTATTAAATGGAGGGGGGGGGGGGGGGGGGGGGGGGCAATTCAAAACTTTTGACCAGAAAACACAGCCTTTTGTGATTCACAGAGCTATTTCACATCTTCAAGTGGCTTTGAATAAAATGCATAAAATGAGTCATATGAACATATGAAACAAGTGGCTTTAATTGTGTTTTTATGGTTCTTTTATGTCATTTTTGGAGTTTGAAAGTAACGAGCATGACTAATACACAGTATAGGATTTGTCGTCGGACCGATACCCGATCCGTCTAAAAGCTTCAGTATCTGAGCCGATACCGATCCAGGTATCAGATCGGTGCATCCCTATTAAATGCTTTCTCCTGGGCCAATTTAATGTGCAGAGACATCTATATAAGTAAGCTGTTCGTAGGTTAAATGTGTGTGTTATTTCTGTGCCATGAGTGTCACCAAGTGTTTTCCTAAACTGTTTTACCCATCTTCCATTTTGTTGAGCAAATAATCCTGTCCTATACTCAACCCACTGGTTAAGGCAAAATTGCTGTGTCAAACTGGGCAGGATGCTTAAACAAATAGACCAACGAATTGATTGTGCTAGGATTTAAATATTTTCTGTTTGCTTGAGTTGCCCAACACAGTAACACATTAACGTGAACTTTAAAAGTTGGATTTCAGTCAGATTCATTATTTAACCTGCTGTATTTGTCGTTCTTCCTTCAAATAATTAATTATGCATTGTTCAAGTATACAGACAGATGAAGACTCCAGCTTGACTATGCAAAAACTGCTATAGCTCAATTAATTGCAAATGTAAACACAATGATTGACTAAACCTATAGTGTGAGTTTGGGACGGGGCTACCTGTTTGAAGATTATTTAGCAATTCCGTTTGTTGCTGATAGCTAATTTTTTGCTTAAATTTAAGCTTTTTGATTCTTCTGTTCAGATGATTAATGTAGGAAATAAAGACTAGAAGACTTACCTGGAGCAGAGGAAATGCACAGAGTTGGGAACAGGCATGTTGAGGGAGACAAAACAGATAAAAGAGATTCATTAGCAAAGTGAAAGAGACAAAGAAAGGAACAAAGTTTGCTTTATCAGTTAACCCCACACATGATAATGGGCCTTTTTTCTTAAGTAGATTTACAAGTTTTGTTATGTGAGCCTACAGTGGGTATTGTTCTTTCACAACCTAATTAGTAATCACCTGTTGAATCCATTTAAACCCATGGTCATTGTTAGCTCATAAAATGCCATTTAACTGCATTGTAATTAAGTTGACATTCAGCAAACTCTTTTATCTAAATTGACTTACAGTACTTAATAGAGACAATCCTCCTATACGGCAAACCGAGTTAAATGTGCTTAAGGACAGAATGGAATACCTTCTTGTTTCTGAATCAATCAACCCGTGTGTGATTCGAACCTTCAACTTTTCAGTTACCTGTCCAAATTGTTAACCGCTACACACACCACCACCATACAGCCACTTCTTCAGTGACAGATGTCTATTGCCACAGAACCACCATAATAAGTCTGTAAGTCATTTGATTTCAAGAAAATTAATTGTCTTTTGGTTTGTAAATGTTTTGGCACGGACTGCACCTAAAGCTTTTATGGCTAAAAAACTTTCAGCTTTGTAATATTGGTAAAAAGCTAGACGTATTATTAATCTTGTGGCAATTCACCATTATGCCCTTCTGATCCAATTATACAAGTATAAATTCAAGCTAATCTAACACTTTTGTGGAGACACAGCTGTACAGTCAAACCTGATAATAAATACTGCCAAAGTGCTCATGTGTGAGAAAATCAAGGGCAGTAGATGGAGGAGGGGTAATCTATCATGTGATTGTATGTGTGGGTTTTAAGGATGAATGAGTAGACCTCTAGATTTGGAATGTGGTTTAATTACCAAACAAAACATGCTTAACACCCCTTCACAGCAGCCCTGTATTGGCATAACCGTTGTTAAAATCCTATGTGGGTCAGCAGTCCAAACTTCACTAATTACATCTATTATACCTCTCTCAGCCTCTGTCAAATAAAATAATGTTAAAATATTTTAGATCTTTAACTCTCTTTATGAAATGTTGAAAATCTAACACCTATATATGAGATATCAATCACTAAAGCTAATCGGAGAACACTGAGACTTGGGGTGTCTCAGTCAGCACTGATCAGGGAGTCGGCCATTTCTAGAATTTCTAGAAATCTAGAATCGAGAAACAACAAAATTGTTCTGGTGCACTCCCTAAAAAAAATCCCAGAATTCACTGTAAAAACCAAGGAGCATTGTCGCTCATACCGGAAAAGTTCCCTTACCCGAAAAGTCATCAAGTCTTCTGAAGTTTCTCAAGTCATTAGAGGATGAATGCAAGTCTAAATATATTATGTCAAAGCCTTATTTTCCTTTAAAAGAGCATTATCTTTAGTTCATAATTTTAAAGCAAAACAATCTTTTAAATAGTACATTTTACATCTAAAATGAAAATGCCCGATAGTGTAATTTACAAAGCAATGTTGCCTGCTGTGTTTAAAAGCCCGACCACGTAATTCTGTAGCAGATGACTGAATTCCTGTTCACGATATACTGATTCACAACACAGGGAGCTAGGGAGCTGACTGAGACACAGGGCTAATCTGTACTTGACAGCAATGGGGCATAAATTGTGAGGCCTGAGCTGTCAATCAAAACTCAGGGGCAGAGTTATGGACAAAGAAGGGGAGGAGTCAGCCACTCAGTAAGGTGCATAACCCACTTCCACAGGACAGCATGAAGAATTCTATAAATTATATATATATATATATATATATATATAGTAAATATCACACTGGTATATTGTAATAAATTACGAAATGTCTACAAACTGCAAGTATTCAATGGCAGCTACTGCTCAAAAGCAATGCAAAGATAATGAATAACAATATATCATTATATTGATGGCATAGACAAATAACTAAAACATATATAAGCACTTTCAAACATACAGTTGCTACATCACTGTCTTCACCTGAGTAAGGGCTTCTTCTCTTCCTATAGCCCCAGAGACTGATCCATCTGACAGGCATGACTGTGTCCGTTTGCCCTGCCTGAGCTCCACAAACACTCACTCTTCCCTCACACCCTTTTCCACTGCTCCAAACACACCCTCACACACCTCCTCCACACTCCAACACTACTGCACACGTGCTTAAAACACACACAGCCCAACGAAAGGGTCCGCCTCACACACAGAGAGGAGCTGGGGGGTTTAAACAAGCCTGACCATGGTGACCCCTGCCAGGCAGGTTGCCAGGGAGATGCAGCACCATCTGAAGAGGTTTGCGGATGCTAGGCGAGCAATGCTTAAACAGCCTAGAATGGCTGAATGGGGTTGATAGAGCTCATAATATAATTTGCGTCAAACACATTAACAAAAGAAGACCTAGTTGTTTGGAGAGGCTCCTTCAGAAAGCTATGTGAGGACACTTGGGGGTCTCAAAAAAGCGACAGTAGTGGCATTGGATCTTTAGTTTTATTTGTTATTTAGCAAATAAAAACTAATCACAGCAATTAGTAGGGAATAGTAGAATGAATAATGAGAGGTTATGAACTCACAATTTGTGCGGTTTGTAGTTTCTGGTCACCCAAGCTTAGACCGTTGACCACTGGGCTCAGACCCTTGTTGACTTTAAAAACTATCTTTATATGAACAATGGTCATTACAATTATGTCACTTCACTATCTATATGTCTATATCTCTATGAGACAATCTAAGATTATCTCAATGATCAAAATGGCATGTAATTTAAAATCTGTGCATCTCTTTATGGGCGTTCTGATGCCTCAAGGAATACTACAGCCACAAGCCTGTCTAAATGACACATGCAGATTAGGGCTGAACGATTAATCTAAATAAAATCAAAATAGTGATATGATCTAGTGTGATTATCAAACCAAAATAAATAAATAAATATTCTAAATGCTGCCATCTGTGCTGCACATATGAAAATTGCTCTGTGCTGTCTGTAGTGTGTTGTGGGTCAGTGTGTTACACATACTCTGTGCTCACATGAGGCTCATTATTGTGTTTTATTATTGAGTGGTTCTGTCCTCGATACACAAATTCTATCTTGTGTCCTGGGTGATAGATGTTCTCTGAGTTCCGTTTGGTGTGCTGTGTGTGCTGAGGATGTTATATTTAAAAAAACTCTAATTCACTTTAATTGCAAATTAAAAATTGCATATTGCCACATCTGTTTGGCCGCTACACATTACTATACAAATCTAAATGAGCCAAATGACACTGGGTTTTTGAGGATAGAAGAGGGGATGAGAGCATTTCAGTGTATTAAAAGGCTGTTGTCAACTCAACAACAAAGGACTTCCTTCAGTTTTCCACCAAAATTAAAGGTTATCCCAAAATAAAAGAATGAGGGGTGAATTCACTAAACAGTTGCTCCAATTTTGGGCATGGTATTTTAGCACAAAAACCTGTGTCTTCTACACTAACCACCTGCAATCTAGTTTAAGCAGGCGCAGTCAGCACTGAAATTGCTCTACATCTTGAGTAAATTGCTCTACATCTTGAGTTATTGTCATTTCTTTTAGGAGTGCACCGATACCCCTTATTCTCTTCCAATCCGATTCCGATATCTGAAATCTCAGTACTGGCCGACACCGATACCAGTGTTTAGAATATCTATCTAATATCTGCGTTTACACTGCCAGCTACTTTGTAGCTGCATGTCGCCAGTGGCTGGCTGCTAGTGGTGGGTATGGAGTGTCTAAACAGCACTGTTTCTTTACAATTGATATTATTATTAAAATATTAGGAGAGTCGCAGCTCTCATTGAAAATGAATGACATGAGGAAGTTTTGTCGCTGTGTCGCTGGCAGTGTGAACGCAGCTTAACTGGGGGTACTCTTTCATATATAAAGAAACACAAACCTCTAACTACATATTATTTTAATATAAATGTATAGCATATTAAGTAAAACTTTATCATTAACTATTCTACTGGATAATGTAGCAGCAAAATTAACAGTAATTCCAATCTAAGTCTTGAGTAGAAAAGAAGCCAGTTTTCTTTGCATGATTTTTTTAACTTGTATCTGAACTTTAAAGGATTCAGATCTTTATTTATTTATTCAATTTAGTTATAAGTTATCAGTCCACTTTTCATTCACACAGTTAGTCATTTTTTGGAAACCATTCAAATGAAATATTGTTGTAATTTGTAAACAAATATTAATGATAATAATCATAGGCTAGTTCAGAGTAGTTTAATTTACTTCTTATTCATATTCCAGTAAAATGCTCCTCCAGTGCCGTTCTAAATGCATACGATAAATTAACTAAACTACTGAGCATCTACATCTGAGAAGTTGTTCGTGAGTAGCGCTCAATTATAAAAATAACCACGTGCTCCGAGTGCTGAAAATAGCTGCGACCGCCTCACCAGCCTGTGCGTGCTATGTACAGTATGTCAGCAGAGCAGCGCCATTGTGCATGCATACTGTATATTTACTTATTAAAGCCTTTTACGATTCACAAAGCTATCGCATGTCTTCAAGTGGCTTTAAATAAAATGCAAGAGTCATACTATAATTATTTTTATTTTTTTTTTGTTCTTTTATGTAATTTTTTTAGCTTGACAGTAACAAACATGACTAACACACAGCATTGGATTTGGATCGGGCTTATTAGAGGCGATACTGAACCAGGTTCAGAATCAGCTCGCAAGATTAGAATTGAGCAAGCATATTGCGTTAAGCAACAATTTTGCCAGCACTTTTGCGCCGTTGCCTGATCTGCATAATTCCTTTAGTGAGGCGCAATACATTTTTTGTGCCCTGTGAGTTTCATCAGAATACATTACAATGCCATGTGC
The DNA here is from genome assembly GCA_032164185.1 of Moxostoma hubbsi. Taxonomy (NCBI): domain Eukaryota; kingdom Metazoa; phylum Chordata; class Actinopteri; order Cypriniformes; family Catostomidae; genus Moxostoma; species Moxostoma hubbsi. The sequence continues at coordinate 27,127,087 of JAVLUX010000031.1, read as the reverse complement.
AAGGTAAGAAATTTTTACAAAAATACAATTATTGTACTGCACACAGCAGACAGGTGCACTGTGAATAAGAGTGTTTTAATGTTTATTTATTCAATTTTTTTAAGAGGACTCAAGTGTGAACACCCTTATTAGAACAGTATTTAAAGTGAATCAGAAGAGCATGAACAAAAAAATATTCTGTTTTTGTATAAAAAAAATAATCACAAGTTTTTATTTTAATGTTTATCATATTGCTGTTCAAATCGCAATTGCAATATTTTCAAAATAGTTGCAATAAGATTTCTTGTTCAAATCATTAAGCCTCAAGGCAGATATTTTTATTAGGGTATTGTTACTTATTTTTGTTTTTGTATGAAGTCGATGATGCGCTTACGTCACACTTCACGTCAGCTGCTGACAGGAAGTGCTTTTAAAAAGTTAATAACATTTTAATTATCAATTTATTTTTTACACAAACTTATAGATCTGCTTCAGAAGACATTCATTGATCGACTGGAGTCATGTGGATTACTTTATTGCTGCCTAAATATGACTTTTGGACCATCAAAGTGCTGGCACCTGAGTACTTCTATGATAAAGATCTGGCAGAGCTCTCTCTTCTTCTAAAAATGTGTGTTCTGCTGAAGAAAGACATACACATCTGGGATGGCATCAGTGTAAGTGAATAATGAGAGAATCTTCTACTTGAATGTCTACAGACATTTGCTACTGCTTTGACAACTTAAATGCATTACTATTTTTTATGCCCATGACATGAAAGTGAGATTAATACAGAGTGCAATAAGAGGTTTGAATCGAAGACATGTTTGGGGTGTCTAAAAGTGTTACCACATGCTGGATGGCACCAGTTTTCAAACAGTCCTGAGTGCCTGTGGTCTCATTATGGATGGGAAGACTCCATATCTTTTCCATCACTGCCCGCAAACAGGGACTCAAAGGACTCCACTGTGAGATAATCTATTTATGAGTTTACTACTGATGACTCTACCTCGAAGCTGCTTGGGAAAAAGGCTTCCAAACACATGGTAAACATCTGAAGTTACACAAAGTGATCTAGTTGATCGAATTCAAATTAATGCGAGCCTAGATCATTTGGTTAAAAAAATAATGTAGCAAGACATTTGACTGACGACGTAAAGCCCCTTCCCACCAGCAGTGGCACACAACGACAAAGAGACATGATCTTATTCATTTTCAATGAGAGCAAAGCGACTTCTAGCGTCACGAGAGACAGCGGCCATAGGCAACAACATGTGGGCATGGCGAGCGACATGACAAAGTTGAGCAAAAATTAACTTTATGCAAATGACAAGCAAAAGAAGATGTCTCCTATGAGATACTGGAGTTGATTGCAGGCAAGACGGAGAAGTTGAGTGATTTCAATTTTCTATATGTTTTGTCTGTAACCACATACAATGATATAATACAAATAAAGGATGCGTGGAAAATACGTGTATATTGTAATTTTAGATACTAATCAGATACAGTAGATTATACGTCAATAATAAACTGACAAGTAAAAAATTAAATTTATAGTGGTTGTACAGAAAACACATAAAACATTATGGAAAATGTGTAGACTTTTTGATATGATTATTTTGGGCCAGTAATTATTTTTTCATCAGTGCTCATTGTATCAACTCAGAGTAAAAAGAACAAGAAAAAAGTACTTTGAAGTTTTGTGTGCAATATGTATCAGATGGGTCACCCGAACAGAGTGGACGGTCCATGTGCCTTTCTATGGCAGTATTAATAAAAAATAAAAAACCTAACAACACAACAAAAACTTTCAGAGTATTTGAAGGAGAGCCAACTCTAACATTTACTAAACATTAAAAATTGTGAAAGTGTTGCATTTAGTGACACGTATGCAAGATTATTGTCTGATTAGAACAATGCCTCAGTTACACCTGACAGATTCATGGCTGCTCTAGATAAACATTTGCTGCACTGAAGTACAACAGGCACCTCTAATCACTTTAGAAATCTTAAACTGATGCCCTAAAGAGATAAAGAGAGAGTTTTAGGAATAATACCAGAATGAACTACAGTTAATAGTTCAAGTGTCATTTATACTGTATGTCGAAGATGGGATGGGGGTCAAACAACTGTTCCTCGAGAACATAAAATACGCCTTGGCCTCAGTGGTGACATGACACTCTCAGACACTGGCATTCCTGTGTGTGTGTATGTGTGTGTGTGTGTGTGTGTGTGTGTGTGTGCGTGTGAGACTTCTCAAGAGGATCATTGACATGTCTGACCCTTTAGCTGCTGCTCCTTGTTTATGTACAAAGGAATCCAGTTTGTGCAAGATAAAAAGGGAAAGACAGTAAGAGGGAAAGAAGACCCAAAGAGAGACGAGACGCACATGGACGGGCAGACAATGGATAAACCTCACCCCGGTTCAACCCAACCAAAAGAATCACAAACACCAAAATCAGAGCTCCTTCTCTTCATTTCAACAGCAAGTGTAATTTCAAAAGTTTTGAGAGTTTAGCATTGAGAGACAGGGTGTGGGCTTGAGGGATATTAAATATAGCCCCACTTCAGCTCCAAAGCTGGGCTGTTCTGGCCTCCCTAGCCCACATCAGTCCAAGGTCAACCCTGAGCGGAGAATATATAGCATGGAAGTGTCTCAAATTAGCTTTTTGCTCCTTGTATAGCTCACATCCTTAATTCCACTGAATGAATAGCTAATTATAGAAAGAATAAAGAAAAGAAGTGTATAAAATGAGTCCAAGCCTAGTTCTGGGACAGAGGTGAAAGATTAATTGCATCCAGCTGCCATTATATATGATGTGAGACCAGAGAACAACTGGTGTAGGCTGGGTCTCTGTCCTCCTGGACCATGTGACAGCTTTAAAGACAGTCAATTGTCTAATTAATAAGAGTTTCTTATTGTGTTTTTTTTTTTTTTGCCCTTTTTTTGTCATAAACAAATAGTTTGCCCAAAAATAGAAATTCTCTCATCATTTACTCAGCCTTATGTTGTTGCAGTACAAACCAGTATGATTGGTGATTGAAACCTAAACATTTACCAGCCTGTAGGTTATCACAGACATTTTTAGTCACAAAGTGTGGAATTTGCATATAGGCATGTGACGTATTTGGTAATACGGTACATCATGGTAATTAACATGCATGATATTGTTAACGTGGGCACTTCAAAATACTGTAAATATTTCTAGATAACCTTTTAGCCAAATTGTTTAAATGTTTCTGATTGCACAATAGTTTATTTCACACCAGTGAATCAAGATTCACAACACTGCGTCAAGATTCACAACACTGCGTTGCGTGTATGTGGCATAAACGTCACATGTGCACTTTGATGTAAACAAAACCAGCGTGGATGAGAATAATTGCTGAAGGAGGAACGCAGCCGACCCTTTATTCGCCTTCTAATAGGGTTAAGTTGGAAGTGTGGAAGTATTTTGGATTCCCTAAAAATGTAGAGGGATTGTTGGTTGAAGATGGTTTCCCTTTGTGTAAAACATGTGGCAGAAAAGTGGCAGCAACAAGGGACAATCCTCCGGTTCAGCGAGATAAAGGTAAGTTATGACAGTCCTGCTCGTTTTTCCAAACTTTTTTTGAAAACTGAGAGACAACACTCTAAGAGACAACTAGCTAAGTGGCAACTTAAGTGAACTTTTAAAGTGAACCGTTGTTGCCATTTGCAGATAATGTCTTGTTTGCTTTCAAGAGACCGAATAGTAGTTCACTAAAACTCCACTAGCTACACAGTAAAGTGTGTGTCTTCTAGTAACAACTAAAATACAGTTGCAATCAGCTAATAATTAGTCTTGTAATGAATAATCGCATTGTGGCACACTGATGATTTCAAAATTATGTTCAAGTTGGAATGCAACGCAATCGTAAATTGCCATACAGTGAACTTGCAAATGTTACATTTGTAGCTAGCAACTAACAATTATTTTGATATTTTGATCTAACTTAGAACAATTATTGCACTATTCAGAGAATTATTGCAATGATTAATCATTGCCTCTTAACCAAATATTCTGCTTGTGCCTCGACTTAAAAGATTGTATTAAACGTGCTTACTAATAATAAAGAATACAAAATCATCTTTAACCTCTAAATGACATTCTCTAAATAACAAGTTTAATTCAGTAAAAAATTCACTGCTGTAATCAAGAGTTTTGTCTTGTTTTCAAGTCAAGTAAAGTCAAGTCATTTTTATTTGTATAGCGCATTTTACAACACACATTGTTTCAAAGCAGCTTTACGGAAGATCAGGCATTAACAGAAGATAAAACTGTAATGTCTATAATGTCTTTGAGTCATCATTGTGTAATTAGATAAAATACAATTGTAATCGTGTTTAAAAATAAGTAATTATATATAATTGTATCTATAACCCCAGTGAGCAAGCCGAAGGCGGCAAGGAACACAAAACTCAATAAGATGATGGCCAATGGGAGAAAAACAACCCTGGGAGAAACCAGACTCACCACGGGGGCCAGCTCCATACAATGCCAATATTACTTATGTATAGTGCAAGTCATGGTTTAAAATTATTAAACTAATTAAGTCTTTAAGGAGCAGTGTTTAAACAAAGATTTGTAAGATTAAAGACTAATGTCTTTGAAGTCCTGGATTAACTGCAGAAGTTCACATAGATGCAATTGTCCTTGTTAATTGGCTGATGAAGGCTTTTGTTGACAATTGATAGTCTATGTATTCCATTTCATGAGTGTAGTCCATCAATAGACAGAGGTAATGCAGGCAGAGATCAGTGAGGTGTATCGCAGTTCAACCTTGCCAGAGGTCCATCCTGAGTCCAAGGTTCAGAGAATGGCATATGAAGTATCCCATGTTTTATGGTTGGAGTTGGCATTAGTTCATCCTCTGAAGTCCATCATAATAGACTGAAGTGATGTTTGGCTGGCACCGGCTGCATTTAGTCATCATCAAACAGCGAAATGTAACAGTGGAGTCCAACACGAAGCAGGAATGGAGCTGGATCCAGCCGGTTCTGATGACCTCAGGATTGGCGTCACGAGGTTGAGACATGTAATGTTTTCCATTTAAATTATCTATAAATCCTTAAGACAAGATACATTTACTTGTAAAGCAACATATAAAATATTTAGACTTGCTTTCTGAGAATGTATCATGAATACAAGTGTATTGTGTATATGAGTGTATTTTTTAACTTGTGCTCTAAGTCCTCATGGTGGTGTAGTGACAAATCTCAGTTGCCTCTGTGAGACGTCTGCACATCTTATCACGTGGCTTGTTGAACAAGTTACCGTGGAGACATAGCACGTGTGGAGGCTTCACGCTATTCTCCGAGGCATCCACGCACAACTCACCACACGACCCACAGAGAGCGAAACCACACATTTTAGCGACCATGAGGAGGTTACCCCATGTGACTCTACCCTCCCTAGCAAATGGGTCAATTTGGTTGCTGAGGACACCTGGCTGGAGTCACTCAGCATGCCCTGAATTTGAACGACTCCAGGGGTGTAGTCAGTGTCTTTACTTGCCGAGCTACCCAGGCCCCCTAATATCTGAAATATCTAAAAAAAAAAAACAATCAAACTCTTTTGACACAGGCCAGACTTCATCTTATGTTACCATTATGCCTACCTTAATGAATCATGGCAAAGCACTTGCACTACCCAATAAGCCACATCTCATCCTGCTTTGCTGCTATTTAACATGCAGCAATCAACAGTTTCAATAAAGTGTAGTTTGGATGATCCCTGATGTAGGATTTGAACCCATTCTCTTAGTGTTGCAAAGACCCTGCTCTATCCGTTTAGCTACAGGATTCATACAGGACATATGTTTAGCAGCAGGTTGTTCTTCACAAAGCCCATTTGCCAGGTTTTATAACCTAGATGTGTCCTCTCTCGCTTCACAGGTCCACAGTCTAAGAGAGCTAACTGTACAAACACTCATCAGATGAGCCCAGGCTCATTTATACGAGTGGGCTATCTGCTATAATTTTGATACAGCCGCCAGTCTGTAGACCGCTGTCAAAATTGAGAGTGCTTCTTATTAGTCTCTTCCTTCCAAACCCTGGTTGTGAAGCACTTACTCTGTGTGTATTTATAAGATTCATATAAATTCCCAGTCTAGATTAATTTTCCTTCCTGGGATTTCACTATGTAGGGAGATTAAACACTATTATATACATTTTGAGGCATGTTTTCACCATTCTATATGGCCTGTGACATCCTATACATATCCTTTCTTAAGTGTCTACGCATCGGGCGAGGCCCCTCTGTGGGGTGTGACGTCACATTAGTAGTGCGGCGTACTTGGACATTGTTCCCATAGTGTCAGCGACAAAATGTTGAGTCCATAATCGAAAAGGAACGTCTCAATTGCACATGTAACCTTGGTTCCTTACATATACATTTATGCATTTGGCTGACGCTTTTATCCAAAGCGACTTACAGTGCACTTATTACAGGGACAATCCCCCCAGAGCAACCTGGAGTTAAGTACCTTGCTCAAGGGCACAATGGTGGTGGCTGTGGGGTTCGAACCAGCAACCTTCTAATTAGCAGCCCTGTTCTCTAGCCACTACGCCACCACCACTTGAGATGAAGAGAACGAGATATTGCCTAAGCTGGCCACACTACTGAACCAGAGCTTCGAGGTGCGAGCGTTGAAATCCCTCAGTTGAAACATTCTGAGGAAATGGTAGTTTTGCACCGGCTTATATAGGCCAACTACGCGCCTAAAGGGACGGGGCTGAAAAACCATTGCCAATTTTAGAATTGCCGTTATTGTACAAAGGGCTTCAACTAGGTCGTTAAGAAAGGAATTATAATTAGTGTTAGCAACGCAATGTCTCAATCCCTTCTTCTCATGGAACCGAGGTTACATGCGTAACTAAGGTGATTTCCTTTCCCTCTTTCCTATGGTGTTTGAGTGCACTGCAATTGCAGATGTAACAATTCAACTGTTAGGACTTTATATTAGTGTGTAAGTACAAAGGTAAGTAATGAGTTATTCAAAGTAAAAACATGTTGTTACTGTAATAGGCTGTATTCTACAGCTCCTAACACATGTTGTCAGTGCTACTACTAAAATTAATATAAAGGCCTAATAAGCGTGACATAGCCAAGTAAAAGAAGGATCATTCAGGAGGATATTTAAAAAAAATGGGAAGGATTTATTTCTGTATTCTACTTCTTCTTCTTATTCTTATTATTAAAAGTAGGATGTGTTTGCGAAAGCATTAAATGTAGTTTATGAATAAAGCTTAAGAGATTATCGTGATGTGAAAATATTATACTGTCACATGCCTAGTTGCATAAGCGAGTATTGTTTTGAAGTTGCTCTTCTAGGATCTATAATAACCAGCTACTGTTTCTAAAATTCACACATTAGTCATTGTATTAAAGTCATGACACCCCCTGTTTCAGCACAGTTGAGTTCTCACCACAATTTTAAAAAATGCCAGCCAAAATGGGTGTGGTCAGCAGCAGAGTAGAGGGGAGAAGGGGGACAACTGTCTGACTTGCAGGTTGCAGTCGGGGGAGAAGTTGAAAAGAGAGCTGTCAAGACAGACACTTTGCACTTCCCTTCATTTGCTGAACCTACATCAATCACAGATTATCGCACAATGTTTGCTTTATTGAGAAGAAGTTGAATTCAGATTGACAGAGGTTTGAATTTTATATTTACTAACCAGAATAACCAGCTCTCGAATTGCTCTCATGGTACTTTGATGGCATTTGTCTCATGTCTGACAAAATTTCTAACTGACATGCACTGCTTCAAGTCTGGCACTGATCGGTCTATGCAGAGCTGCATTAAGTCGAACACACCAATAGTATCACATCCTGTGACATTGACTCAATGTTGATTTTAAACCTGGTAGATGAGAATAGCGCAAAAAAATCCCAAAATGAACCATTCTATCATTTGCAACACATACATATCAGTTAACATCTTGGAAAATGGGGGGCCTTGGTGGCCCAGCGACTATTAACGCTGACTACCACCCCTGGAGTCGTGAGTTTGAATCCAGGGCATGCTGTGTGACTCCAGTCTGGTCTCCTAAGCAACCAAATTAGCCCGGTTGCTAAAGAGGGTAGAGTCACATGGGGTAACCTCCTCGTGGTCGCTATAATGTGTGGTTCTCCTTCTCGGTGGGGAATGTGGTGAGTTGTGCGTGGATGCCGCGGAGAATAGTGTGAAGGCTCCACACGCACTACATCTCCACGGTAATGTGCTCAACAAGCCACGCGATAAGATGTGTGGATTGACGTCTCAGATGCGGAGGCAAATGACCACCATGAGTCACTACACCACCATGAGGACCTAGAGGGCATTGGCAATTCCAAATTGGGGAGAAAAAAAAATCTTAGAAAATACAGTTTAGGTTTCCATGCCCCTTTAAAAGTATAATTCACACAAAAATGAAAATTCTGTCATACAGGCTTAAAAATATGGAAGAATTTTTATTTTTGGGTGGACCATCCCTAAATACAGAGGTTATATCAGCTTATAGGGGGAGCTTTTAAAATGCTGCTTGGTGGGCCCCATGTCTGCATGACATAGAAAAGCAGCTGTTTCAGTCAGCACCAGACACATGCACACACACACACACACACACACACACACTCTCTCCTCACTCTCTCACAGGCCAATTAAGACACGTTGTTATGTTGTTAGTGAGTGCTTACAATAAACTCCCCCCACTTTGCACACTCACCCACTCAACTTCTCATTATCACTCATGCACTCCTAAATACATACACTCCCATTGCCCCAATGACTTGCATTGTAAGGATAAATTCACATCATATAACCATTAAAAAAAATATCTTTGTTTGTGTTATGCAGAAATAGGTTGAGATGGCAAAAGGGTTAGTGAATAAAAAAAATTAGGGAATTATCATTTTTGGGTGAACTATTCTTCTATTGTTTTCATAATTATTATTTCTTTTGTTTCATAGGCCATAATGGATTGATTGTGAAAGTCATACTGTGGCAGGGCGGAGGGCAGGTCCGGGTCGTGACGATACACACCCGGTCCCGTATATGGCTAATCAAGCCTCCGAGAGGGATAAAGGCCGATGGCAGACGGTGGTGCGAGAGAGAGAGAGAGAGAGAGAGAGAGAGAGAGAGAGAGAGATCATTTACGGACATGTCCGTCATGTGTGTGTTTGTCTTTTAAATTTATCATTAAAATGTTATTTACGTTGTCAAGCCGGTTCTCGCCTCCTCCTTTCCCTTGAACTACCTTTACACATACTTTAGTTGTTCTGTACAAAAATACAACTAAAATACAAGTAAGATGTCAAAGAAGAAAAACAAAAAGGTGAGATACAGTGAAGGGGTTGTGATTTAGAAAGAAGAACCAGATTCAAAAGTCATGCAGAAAACATAAGCAAGCAAATGAGAGTACGATAAGGAGGGAAAAATGAGTTGAAGAAAGATATAAAGCTTTTTCTCTTCCAGACTGACATTTAAATCAGACACTATAAAGGCTATCAAATTACCTCCCTGTCCGAGCAGAACAAAGACTTCAGAAGCTTCAGACCAGAAGTCCCAGCAGAGTAATTTTCCCCCAAGGAACCGCAGCCCTTCATGGGCTGATTAACCCCACTCATCTCCCCCACTCTCCAGCTGCAGACACTACTATGATCCCAAGAGGAGAGAGAAAAGGGGGGCGGTTGAAGCAGGCGGACTGAGGCCAGGCTAAAGGCTATAGCCTCAGAACAGCTTTGCTGGTGTTTATTTGATGTTTATCCACTCAATAGAGGAGTGTGAATAAAAGATGAAGTGAGGGATAAGAAAGATACAGAGGGAGGAAGAGAGGTGGGGTGAGGTTTTTGGAGGAGACCAGGATCAAAGTTGAGAGATATTTTATCTTGCAATTTTACTTCACAGTGATATAAATCAGTGCTGAGGAGTAACAAACTAGAAGTAGCAGTGCTACTTCGATATATTTCAGAACAAATAGCAGAGTAGTGCAACAAAATGCTACATCACTGTTTTCTGTCACTTTATTTGCCTTCAAAGTTTTACAACCAATCAAACTAATGGAATGATCAAAGGTATTCCTAGAATTGCCTAGATATCTCTCATATGTAGTATTGGGAAGTCATTGATCCATGTTGGTGTTTGCTAAGACAATTAAAAAAACAAATTCTGACTTCCCAAGATGAACTATAGCCACCAAATAAATAGTTTCTGTTACATATTATGCACACTATATTTGTCGTGAAATAAATAATTAGCTTTGATTTAGTAAATATTAATTCAGATAAATATTTAGTGAAACACACTTGAGTGTGTTGTTATTAGTGACTTGTGATGTATCCTAGTTTAAGTGTAAAATTTTTGATCTGTGCCAATACCTTTTATATTTATGGTAAATATAAAGCTTGGTAGTGTAATTTAAAACAAACCAACATATAGTTTATTGTTCAGTTATGTCATTTTGATTGTGCCCTTTTCAAAAAGGGTAGCTTTACTGTAGTAAAAGTAGTTTCCCAAACAGTGATATTTCATAAACCTTTCACACGCATGCACGCACGCACACATACACACACACACACACACACACACACACACACACACACAAACAAACACACACACAGGCCTACATAACATACGCCTGAATGCACAACACTGTACTCAATTTTATACATTTCACAAAGCAAATTCCACACTGGGATACATATGTTCCACCAGGGGAATCCTCATGCGATTCAGCAGGTGAAAGATGAGACAAGTGTTATTTCAACCCAAATCAAGAGCCACACCCAAACAATCTGAACTATTGCTCAGGTCAGCAACAGTGAGTAGAGCAAATAAAAAGAGATCCAATCCATTTCCCAGCATTTAAAACACTCCCTAATGGTGTTTGCATGGGGATTACATTTGTCATGTTTCAATGAAAGGTGCATGATACACCCTCAACTGCTGCTCTTTTACAGGTGAAACTCGAAAAATTAGAATATCGTGCAAAAGTTCATTAATTTCAGTAATTCAACTTAAAAGGTGAAACTAATATATTATATAGACTCATTACAAGCAAAGTAAGATATTTCAAGCCTTTATTTGATATCATTTTTATGATTATGGCTTACAGCTTATGAAAACTCCAAATTCAGAATCTCAGAAAATTAGAATATTGTGAAAAGGTTCAGTATTGTAGGCTCAAAGTGTCACACTCTAATCAGCTAATTAATCCAAAACACTTGCAAATGGTTCCTGAGCCTTTAAATGGTCTCTCAGTCTGGTTCAGTTGAATTCACAATCATGGGGAAGACTGCTGACCTGACAGTTGTGCAGAAAACCATCATTGACATCCTCCACAAGGAGGGAAAGCCTCAAAAGGTAATTGCAAAAGAAGTTGGATGTTCTCAAAGTGCTGTATCAAAGCACATTAATAGAAAGTTAAGTGGAAGGGAAAAGTGTGGAAGAAAAAGGTGCACAAGCAGCAGGGATGACCGTAGCCTGGAGAGGATTGTCAGGAAAAGGCCATTCAAATGTGTGGGGGAGTTTCACAAGGAGTGGACTGAGGCTGGAGTTACTGCATCAAGAGCCACCACACACAGACGGGTCCTGGACATGGGCTTCAAATGTCGTATTCCTCTTGTCAAGCCGCTCCTGAACAACAAACAACGTCAGAAGCGTCTCAAGCGCTCTCAAATTCCAAATTTGAGAGCAAATTTTGCATCTCATTTGGAAACCAAGGTCCCAGAATCTGGAGGAAGAATGGAGAGGCACACAATCCAAGATGCTTGAAGTCCAGTGTGAAGTTTCCACAGTCTGTGTTGGTTTGGGGAGCCATGTCATCGGCTGGTGTTGGTCCACTGTGCTTTATTAAGTCCAGAGTCAACGCAGCCGTCTACCGGGACATTTTAGAGCACTTCATGCTTCCTTCAGCAGACAAGCTTTATGGAGATGCTGACTTCATTTTCCAGCAGGACTTGGCACCTGCCCACACTGCCAAAAGTACCAAAACCTGGTTCAATGACCATGGTATTACTGTGCTTGATTGGCCAGCAAACTCGCCTGACCTGAACCCCATAGAGAATCTATGGGGCATTGCCAAGAGAAAGATGAGAGACATGAGACCAAACAATGCAGAAGAGCTGAAGGCCGCTATTGAAGCATCTTGGTCTTCCATAACACCTCAGCAGTGCCACAGGCTGATAGCATCCATGCCACGCCGCATTGAGGCAGTAATTAATGCAAAAGGGGCCCAAACCAAGTACTGAGTACATATGCATGATTATACTTTTCAGAGGGCCGACATTTCTGTATTTAAAATCCTTTTTTTTTATTGATTTCATGTAATATTCTAATTTTCTGAGATTCTGAATTTGGGGTTTTCATAAGCTGTAAGCCATAATCATAAAAATTATATCAAATAAGGGCTTGAAATATCTTACTTTGCTTGTAATGAGTCTATATAATATATTAGTTTCACCTTTTAAGTTGAATTACTGAAATTAATGAACTTTTGCACGATATTCTAATTTTTCGAGTTTCACCTGTAGGTCTGGTATAGTGTTTCATTATATCTGAGCCTCGGAGTATAAGAAAGAGACCTGTTTCCTGTGAAGTGCATGATGGAATCAAACAATAATAATTTCCTCTAAAGTGTCGTATTTGTTAACCCACACTGCCCAAGGAGAGGAAAGCTTCATTTCTGCTTCTAAATCAAAGCTACCATCTGCCTTTCACACGTTTAAGACTGCTGCTGTGACCCATAATTATCTAATCAGCCAATCATGTGGCAGCAGTGCAATGCATAAAATCATCCAGGTATGAGTAGTGGTACCGCTAGACTTCAGTGACATCCGGGACATAGCTCACAAGAATCTTTCCTTCCATGACATGGCATGAAATTCGGCACGGGATTGCGGGTATTGCACACAATTGTAATCATTCCCGCAAGTTCCACGTTCATAGCACGGGACATTCCCACACACTTTTATTCACTTTACAGTCCATCTGTAAATTATTAAACCAATAAATACAGATGAACAAATCAAATCAATAAAATGTTTTTTGTATTAAACTGTGATTCCAGAAAATGTGCGAGTAAATCCACTCTCTCTCTCTCTCTCTCTCTCTCTCTCTCTCTCTCTCTCACGCAGTTGTCACCGGGGGGGTGATCTCAGTTATTTCGAACTTGGCATGATTGTTGGTGCCAGACGGGCTGTTTGAGTATTTCTGTAACTGCTGATCTGCTGGAATTTTCATCGTCATCATCTTCGTCATTGCCATTGCCAGCAATAAACGTTACACACTCTTTAAAACTGCAGTGAGAAGAATAGCATCTCAGAATGCACATCACGTTGAAACCTTTAGGTGGATGGGCTACAACAGCAGAAGACCATGTCGGGCACTTTATAAGGACCATAGTGTTCCTAATAAAGTTCTCAGTGATTATGCAAGTGTGTGTATATATATATATATATATATATATATATATATATATATATATACATCTTAATGGAAAAAAATTTTAAAAAGTACTGCACAACTTATGTGCCCTTTTGGCTTGTCTATGATCAAAATATAGTGGCATATAATTTATATCACCCACCCCTAGAACATGTCAGTTTTTTATTTGTTTTGTTTTTTTGCTGTTGAAAATAAATTACATAATTGTCTTATCCTCAAATTCCACTCTTCCACTTCTTGTTAATCCACACACAGCTGCTGCTTTGTCACTGAACTACAGGCAAAACAGACCTGACACATGCTCTCAGACAAAGATGAGAGAAGAACAAGAATAACAAAGAAAACATACTTCGTTATTTTTAGCCCATTCCCAATCCCAAAGAACTAAACCATGTCTGGAGAAAAAGAGCAAGCTCTCCAGCACTGGTCCGTGCAAATATGCTGAATGAGCATAAAACTAAAACACATTTGACCACACACACACACACTTCTCTACACAAAGCATGTTTGTTCAGCAGGGCTAGGGGTGTTGCAGGGGTCCTGTGACTGAAAGTGTGAGAACGTTGTTTAATGTCATTTTATTGCCTGTGTGGTAAAGTGTTTCCATACCGCCAGTCCTTCCTGAATAACATCCTCCTGGTAGAGGGCGACTACGTCAGTGAACTGTGATACATGCATGTCAGCAGGCTGTAAGGGGAGCAACTATTATGTGTGTGTTAGGTGTGTGTGTATGTGTAAACATGAAAGAGTGCTATATATGGAAAAGTAAATGCATGACATAGGACAGAAATTAAACCGCTTTTCCCTAGTGTTTGGTGATAGTCATCGTGTGTTGCACTCAATCTTCTCCTAAAGTGAAGTGCATAATTTGTGAGCAATTAGTGTCACCATTTGGTTGACAAACAGATAGTCATGCCCAAACTCATGCTATTGGTTGAGCCAATGTTGCTCTGTCAGGATGCTCAAACAAACACGATTTAAACCTATGCCCACTTAAATAGGGCAGATGATTTAAAATATGTATTTGAACTGTTGAACTGCTCCCTGGTGAATTGTTCCCTCTGTGTAGTAGCAAAGCATTACTGTAGGAGCATTTCACGGTGAATAAAACAGGCTGGGGTCTGCATGGCATTTCCTTTGTGGAGCCCGGTCACAGTGGGACGTGAGGCCCTGGCTCGGCTACCAGCCAATAAGATATATGAACACATAAACTTTGCCTCCAACTATATAATCCAAGTCATGTGAACACTGAAGGAGAAAAAACTCTTGAGAGTTCAGAGGACAGAGGAGTGAGGAGGGGACGGAGTGATAAGGAATTGGGAAATGAATGAGTGTGGAAAGAAACAGTGTGTAGGGTGGTGAGGGTGAGGGGTGTAATAGCAGGAAAGATTGAGCGACAGATGGAGATGGAAAATCCATGTTTATTTTTATTAAGTGGCGACAGCAGCGTCCAAGCTATAACTCCAGCATGCAGATGTTCAGACACAATGAGCTTTATATTCTTGAAAGAGGAGCTCAGCTAACCTGCAGAAGTGTAAGGAGGAGTCACGCTAGATGACTAAACAAACTAGTCGATTAATTATTTTGATTATTATGAGCTGTTAGACAGTTTGCATGGTAAAACCCCCTTAAATACTGTCTCAATTAATGCCCTTCAAAGCACCAATGCTGTAGCCATATTCATTATTTAAAAATCAAGAAAACAAGGATGGAATTGTGGAATCCAGTCATAAAAACTAATTATAAAATGCAGAATATATATATATATTGAGTGGTGGAGGCGTAGTGGCTAGAGCACAGGGCTGCTAATCAGAAGGTCGCTGGTTCAAACCCATGGCCACCACCATTGTGTCCTTGAGTAAGACACTTAACTCCAGGTTGCTCCGGGGGGATTGTCCCTGTAATAAGGGCTCTGTAAGTCGCTTTGGATAAAAGCGTCTGCCAAATGCATAAATGTAAATATATATATATATATATATATATATATATATATATATATATATATATATGTATATATATAAACTTCACAATTTGAAACATTAGAAATTAGAAATAAACATGTGTGATCTATGACTGGGAGAATGCCTGCGTGAGTGTACTCTATGTTTAGGTAATGATCATTTGTGTGTGTTTATGTGGTGCCTGGGTGTTCCGTGCCATGCCCAACATATTTTCTCTTGTGGCTGCTTGTGGCTTGTGTGGAAACAACATTTGCAGAGTTGAAAATGCTAGATAGAATTGAAAAACCACAAACACATCTACAAAACTCTTCTACAACCGAGCTAACAGTCCATGTAGGAAAGGTTCTCCAGTCTGGGAGGAACGCTAATGATCACTCCTTTCAAAAGGACTGCACCTTTGAGCAAAGCACCTTTGACCTTGAACAAAAAGGGAGTGTGTTTTTATCCTAATCCAAAAACAGCCCATGAGGCCTCATTCTGACATGATTATGACTGATGTGGAAAGCTTCTGTCACTGAATGGGTGGAATCAGGAGCTCTGACTAAAGAATGATTCGCTTTGTTTTCAAGAGGGGAAGAGGATCAAGATATGGAGTCTATTTCTAGAATCCTCTCCACACAATGGCATAGACAAGATAAATGTCAATAGAACTACAGTATCTTCAATGTTAAGTACATTAACCACTTCAAAGTGACACTCTGCAACACTAGCAATAAAACAACTGTATCATAAAATGATATTGAGTCACAAATTTATGTTCATCATAAACACCTGCACATAAAAAAACATAGCTTTTTTCTATATTGAATTTATTGTCCTCTATCAATGATTGTTTACGTGAACTAGCTACCATTGTCATTCAGACCTATTTCATTTTCTAACACTTGGCCTGTAATTAGAATTTTTTTTAAAACACTGACCTGTCCCACAAACAAAAGCAAGATCTTTCCATCCTTATACAGTACCTTCCCTTGGCCCCATTTTCATGATCGTGTGTGTGGGCACATGCCAACATCTATTTGTGCACAAGCACACAGTTTGTTTGATCTGATGCATTATGCAGTGATATCTGCCAAACGTCTGGCCCTTGGATGGGATGCGGAAGACCTAAGTGGCCTGCAGATCTGCTCTAGGAACACAATGGCTATTAAATTAGGCCTGAGCACAAGGATAACACAGCTTTCATCATTATCGTCATCAACATCATGAGCGTGTTATGGGACAAGGCAGCCCCTCTGTCCTGCCCCAAGTTTCCTCTGATGGAAAAACAAACCTGAGCCTACAGACCGAGCTGGGGCACGTGGACTGGTGAATGCAAAAAACAAACACACGTCTTACCAGATCCCACCTGCAGCACCACTGAGACAACCTGAGACCAGGCAAGAGAATCCAAAGCTATATGAAATACTGTTGCAATGGGTCAAGAAGGTAAACTAGTTGTCCAACAACTGACAAGCTAATTAGTGAGGTTGACTAAGTTTCTTTATTTTTATTATTTAGTGTTTATATTTTTAAAGGCAGTGCATAAACATTCAGAAGTATGTCTTTAGCCACTGGGTTGCATCTTGCGGTGTTAATCAGAAAAAACACTGTAATACCCTAAACCTTGATTTTATTAAGCTACACTAAAATAATGTTAACATGTATAATGTTTATTTCTTATGGCTTTACTTTTGAAACAGTGTATTTTAATATTTTGATGATGTTTGATTTGTTTATTTAAACGAATGACTATTCAAAATAATTTTTTGGTACCTCAGTGGGTAGCACTGTCTCCTCACAGCAAGAAGGTCCTGGGTTCAAGTCCCAGCTCTTCTGTGTGGAGTTTGCATGTTGTTCACGTGGGTTTCCTCCAGGTGCTCTGGTGTCCCCCACAGTCCAAAAAGACATGCAGGTTAACTTAATTGGAGACCCTAAATTGCCTGTAGGTGTGAGTGAGAGTGTGAATGTGTATGTCTGTGTGTTGCCTTGTGATGGGCTGGCTACCTGTCCAGGGTCTTTCCCTGCCTTTGGCCCAAGACAGCTGGGATAGGCTCCAGTACTACCCACGACCCTGCATAGGACAAGCAGCTATAGAAGATGGATGGATGGATGGATGTTTTGAACCCAAACCATGGTGCAAATTACAGGGGTCTAGGGGGTCTCAGTACCCCTGAATGCAAAAGGAGACCCTTCTGGAAAGCTAATTTACACATTCTTGGGGGAGGGCTCATTTGAATCATGTGATTAATTGTACAACATAATTTTTTAATTCTGCAGTAAAGCATATATACAACTTGACATCAAAATGCTTTATTCTGTTTTGTGTGCTTTTCTAAAAACTGATCGGAATCAGAGCTTACCAGATCAGAGCAGCAGCACGTGTGCAATGGATGGGATGCTTAACATGTTATTTGCAAACTTTGTATGGTGGAATTTAATAGTCATCAACAAGAGAATTATCAACAAAAGTGCAACTATGACATGAAACGCGGATACCAGCAGTATGGTAGGCCGAATGGTGTCAGCAGCATTTCAACTGTTTAAAGCTGTTATAAACTTGTCAGTCAGACTCTTGTGGATGCACGAGACAAACAGTGTGTCCCGAAAATGATAGAAATACGTTTTTTAACAAAATGTCTTAAATGTAAATGTAGATATTGTGTGAAAGTTTGCAAAGAGTATAGAGAATTAAGGGCAAAAAATATTTTGCTCCAAAAAAATACTTTTTATTAAGTGTCAAAAAAAAAAAAAAATCAATTGTTCTCAAGTGTATTTGTCTTGTTTACCATTTAAAACTGTCTAAAAATCCTTAAAACAAGATACATTTACTTTAGAAGCAACATATAAGATACTGAAAATTGCTTTCAGAGAATGTATCTGTAACACATAAGGATGGGAAAGGAGGACACAGGAACCGGCAGAACAGTCAACGTAAACTTTAATGAGAAACTCAATTTAAAACAAACATAAACAAACACAGACACATATGCACCGCGGCCGAATGCGTCTCTCTCTCTCTCTCACGAATCGGCATCACCGGCTGCCCCTTATCTCACTCTCCCGCTGATCACCTGATTCCAAGCTGGCTGTGATCCATCACGGCCCGGCCATGCCCTCCTCCTCGTCACAGTATCTTGAAAATATGTGCATTGTGTATATAAGTGTATTTCTGCCAGTGCATCAAAGAAAAAATATACTTATATTCAAGATATATTCTCTGAAAGCTCTGTAATCTTATATGCTGCTTCTCAGGTGAATACTGTATACTATGATTGAATACCTCGTGAGCTATCACGTAATAATCTAGCTGCAGCGAGTCTACGCATGAGGGACGAGCATCCCTGCCCCAGAGTGTACATCAGCCAGGTGCAGTTTCAATCTCTCTGCCTTAGATCGGGTCTCTTTATGCGACTCATAGAAGCGGCGCTGTCCTCACAGAATAATACCAGTTTCTGAGTTTACACTTATTTACATGACCTGTATCCTTCTTATTTGTACTTTAATAAAGGATGCATTAAAGATATAACGCCAATGTGTTTCCTTTAAAGGTGCTTTGCATGCAAGTTTTGCTTAAGCGGAATGGCAACTTCGGCTCCACTTCATTTCACAACGAGATTGCTTCTATATTTACTTATTTTGTATTTTTGTATAATTCACTCATACATTGCAAACTACATCACCTGAAGCTGTTTGGAAAATTTGGAGTGCGTAAGTGAGTTGTCGTCCTCCTCTCCTCAATTAGTAGCAAGCTGAAGTGCTCCTCTCACACCATCATTAGAGTTTCATGTGATCTCATGTTACATTAAATGAGATGAAACGATTATTTGACAACTACAATTTTTGTCGTTGTCGATAACATCAACTAATCATTTCAGCTCTATGTCATTCAGGCAACTCACCACCAAGTAGATTTCTGTGAAATATGTAGTGCATCCCTAATATGAACCATTAGTAACGGTCACATTTACAAACTCACTGCCAAATTGCTGTCACATTGCAGTTTAAGATCAAAGGGATATGGCCTCATCATGCATTGTGAATCCCACAATGGCCCATAAATCCCAGTAACAGAGGACTTATACATTAAAAAGACATATCTGTCCATGTCTACATGGGCTAAAGTTCCATATAGCTCAATAATACCATCAGTAATCCAGCTGGCTTTGGGATGAGAAATGCATTAAACTCCATAAATAGAGAGTGGACTGCACATGATACAGCAGTGCATATGCAGACAGTATGCCTAATAATGGCTTAAAAATGGACATGAGGACAGTCGAGGGCAGATAAGATGAATCAGGTCACACTCGACCAGGAGTGGCTGGTGAGATCTTAGAGAATCCATTAAGAGAAAGATCAAGGACTCAAAAACAAAACATTGAATGGACACACACCCACACCTGGACCAGTCAATACATGAAAGGCAAGGGTATCAGGGAAGCTTCCAACCAGATGATGACAGTTTGTATAAAAGGTGAGAAATGGCAAAAATGACAAACAACAGATTGTCAGATTTAATTTTGTGCGTCAAAACAAAAGCACATAAAGCATTTCAGAACAAAATTCTGAGATATTCAATAACTTAACTTTAGATATATTCTGAGATATTCAATAACTTTTAAAAAAAAATTAGGGACATTTAACACTGTACACTGTAGTTGGCAAGCTTTACTTGTGATCTTCTAGCCTCTCTTCCATTCACAAAAGAGACAGTGTGGAACACATACAATGTTAGCAAGCGAAAGCATAATGCACTTCTGAATGAGGCAATAAATTGTGTTTGCACATAAGATAAATGCTGTTTGATTGCAGTATGTAAATATAATAGCCTCTTATTGGTTAAAGGCATGCAACAATTGTGAAAAGATGTGTGCCACTAACAATCGTGTACAAGAAAGTGGCAGGATTTTCGTAAACAAGTTTGGCAAGCAGTGGAGCATTTGTTGTGCATACCATGTAAATTGGCCTATAGTTTTGTGCTTTTTTCTACAACCAGATCACTGAGGGCCTAAGCATGACATAACTTAACCCTCAGCCAGCCTCTCAGCCAGGGGTCTGCTGTTGCCAGTCCATCTATGCCTGGGAGAGCATTGAGGATTGACAGTCTATCAAAACCTGTTACGCAACCACATCTTTCATCCATCTTATTCAACTCATTCCATTCTTTCTGTTGCTCTGAATCTCAATGTGTGCAAGTCCAAATCTTCCCTCTGCCTTTAATCCATCTTACTTAACATCAAGACATCTTGAGGGTCAACGTGATTGAATCAAAATAAGGGAAAGATTATTTCCACAGAAGCTAAAACCAGTTCCCACAATTTTTGACCAGTGAATCTCCATGACCTTCACAAATTGTTTGTGAATACAGATTTCTGAAATTATTCGACTTTAGGTGGTCACGTGACACCATGCAAGGACCGAACGTGTGAATGGAGAGCTCTGTGCACTTTGCTAGTTTTGATGCTTTTTATGTAATAAACTGGTGAGATTCAACATACCCTGATACTTAACTGTTCAAGAAAGATAATATGTCAAAGAATTCAAAATTATCAGGCTCTGGAGACCTTAAAAGACACTTACACGCTCAAGCTGATGCCCCTGAGCAGCAGATCTAAAGCCAGGGAGCCGAAGGTCATTGATGATTGGAGGATCTTGCTGTAATATGTCGATCGATCGCTGCCATGGAGATGAAATTCACTGAGGTGTTTACAAGAGTGGGGGATGTCGAGAAACAGATAAATTATCTGGAGCCAAAAGACAGGGAAGTACTGATAATTCACTAGCGACCAAGGTGAATTTGGAACATGTCTGGGAAAACATGGAGGACTTGTAACCAGTGGAATAACATCCAAATTGTTGGAATTCCGGAGGACGAAGAAGGTCGGGATCTGGTTAAATTCCTGGATGGGCTTTTCCCCAGCCTGCTCGACATAACAGGCCTTAAGTTGGAAATTGAGAGAGAGAGCTCACAGGGTTCCGTCTCGGCGATCCGTTCTGGATAAATGGATCAATTCTGGATACATTTTTGAGATCATCCGATAAAGAGTGTTACTCAAGGCGAGGAGTGAAGGAAGTCTTTCTTGGAAGAACCACAGCATTTTATTGTTCCCAGACTTTGCCAATTTCACAAGAGAGAGAAACGTGATCGATTCAAGGAACGAAAGAAACTCTTAAATCAATGGAAGGTCGCTTTTGCACTGATGTTCCCATCCAAATTGAGAATTGAGGATGGTCGCAAAATATTTACATGTCCCCAGCAAGCGATGTCCTTCATAAAGTCAATGGACTGAGTAAGTTATTTTGTGGTACTCACATTGCCGCCAAGTGAACCGACTCACTGAACATTCACTTGACTGCCTGAGGAAACTGAGCGACTATTTTGTTTCTTTTTGTGCTGTTTCCTCCTAGTGGCTGGAGTTGTTTTGTATAGTTGCACTTCTTCGGGACAGTGTTGTGGATGAATCTGCAAGTTCTTTGCGCTTATGCCTCCTATTGGTTGGAGTATTGGTTGATTTGTGGAGGAACACACCTTTGGAATAGTTATGTGTTAGTTAAGTTAGTTAGTTAGTTAGTTAGTTAGTTAGTTAGTTGTATAATTTATTATGTTTGTTTGGTTCGGGTGGAAGTTTGGGGTTTGATTGTTGCACTAATGTTGGAATGTGTTCTTTATAATTTAATTTTTGACACACAGTCTATTTTTTCTAATATGTCAAAATGTCAAATGTTAATATGAGTGATTTGTCTCTCTCTACGTGGAATGTGAATGTGATGAGTCACCCCATAAAAAGAAGGAAGGTTATTTCTCTTCTTAAACATAAGAAATATGATATAGTGTTTCTTCAAGAAACATGTCTTTCCCTGCAGGAAGCTGAAAAATTTGAGAAGATATGAGGTGGACATGTTTTCTTTAGTGCTCTACACTGATAAGTAAGCATCTACAATCCAAATGTCTCTAACAGATTAAAGATAAATTAGGAAGAGTCATTATTGTTTTAGCAGAAATTCAGGGGCATAGGTTGATTTTTGACTAATATTTACACACCTAATGCTGATAATCAGTGCTTTTTTATAGATCTTGTAGGGAGGTTGCAAGCCGCTGGCACCCCACATGAAATAAAATTGGGAGGAGACTTTAATCTAATGATGGACTCAGTCCTTGATCACAGTGAACCAAAAGTGGGTAAGCCCCCTAGAGTAAAACTGACGCTTACCAGGATGTGTAAAAATCTAGGTTTTACAGATATTTGGAGACTATTGAACCCATCTGGTAGTTCGAATGCTGTTCATAGACTTCACCTCAGCATTCAACACAATAATTCTTCAGCACCTGATTGGAAAGCAGAACCTGCTGGGCCTGGACACCTCCCTCTGCAACTGGATCCTGGACTTCCTGACTGGGAGACCTCAGTCAGTCCAGATCGGGAACACCATCTCCACCAAAACTGGGGCCCCCCAGGGCTGTGTGCTCAGTCCACTGCTGTTCACTCTGCTGACTGACGACAGTGCAGCAATGCACAGCTCGAACCACACGACCGTGGTGGGTCTCATCAGCAAGAACGATGAGTCAGCATACAGAGAGGAGGTGCAGTGGCTAACGGACTGGTGTAGAGCCAACAACCTGTCCCTGAATGTCGACAAATCCAAAGAGATGGTTGTTGACTTAAGGAGAGCACAAAGTGACCGCTCTCTGCTGAACATTGACGGCTCCTCTGTGGAGATCGTCAAGAGCACCAAATTCCTTGGTGTTCACCTGGCAGAGAACCTCACCTGGTCCCTCAACACCAGCTCTATTACCAAGAAAGCCCAGCAGTGTCTCTACTTTCTTCGAAGGCTGAGGAAAGCACATCTCCCACCCCCCACCCCCCCCCACTACATTCTATAGAGGGACTATTGAGAGCATCCTGAGCAGCTGCATCACTGCCTGGTTTGGGACTTGCACCGTTTCAGACCGCAAAGCCCTGCTGAGGATAGTGAGGACAGCTGAGAAGATCATCGGGGTCTCTCTTCCCTCAATCCACAAAGCAACCAGCATTGTGTATGACCCCACACACCGCTCACACAAACTCTTCACCATCCTGTCGTCTGGCAAGAGGTACCGAAGCATTCGGGCCCTCACGGCCAGACTGTGTAACAGCTTCTTCCCCCAAGCCATCAGATTCCTCAATACTCAGAGACTGGACTGACACACACACACACACGTCTCCTGAGTTGCACTTTAATTATTGTCACTTTATACCTGGCTGCTACCTCAATAACTGCTATGTGCATAGAACACTATCTCACAGTATGTTATTTTTACATTTGGCATTTTTAAAAACTGTCATCTTTGCACTACTGTGTAATGGTCGGCACTGCACTGTCTCTTACTGTGCCAATTGTCCTAATTTTTAGTCATTTATTGTACTGTCCCGTACTTTTTGCACAGTTTGCACATGCACTTTATATAGGTATTTTATTTAGTCTGTGTAGTCTCATGTGGTTCTGTGTTTGCCCTATGATGTTTTATGTAGCACCATGGTCCTGGAGGTACGTTGTCTCATTTCACTGTGTACTGTACTAACTGTATTTGGTTGAACAACAATAAAAACCACTTGACTTGACTTAAATCAAAGCAGAAAGAAAACAGCCCCTTCAACATCATTCCCAGAGCCAAGAAGGGTGAGTCTATAATGCCATGCAGACCAGAGACAGGCTATTATTTTGTCATGAAAAACATAATGTATAGCTACAACACACTTTTTGATGAATGAAGTTTAAATTCTGACCAATAACTTTTCCACAACCTTTCCTTTTGTTTGTGAATACTGGATAAGGATTTCTAAAAAGCCTTGAAATTCAAAATGAATCATTCAGACCAACTGTGAGTTGGTTTGACTGATTCATTAAAAAAAAGGATTTGCTCACAAATCAGACTGGTAGATAAACAAGTTTTATTCTACAGAAGAGCACTATATAGCTATTCACTAATTAAATATTTAAGGAAAAATATAACTAGAAAAATTCATATTAATTACACAGATTGCCAAGACTTTTCTCTGACTTCTCTGAGATTTTATACATTTCCATTACTTTTTCAGGTCTGGAAATAAATATTTTTGAAATTCCTTTTTATTTCCAGGTTGTTCATGACTGTGGGAAGTCTCTTTAGGTATTAATGAAAATCAGTGCATCTGGTAGGTTACTGACCAGCTGGCTAACTAGGCATTTTAAAGTTTTTAGGCTAAGTGGTTGGGCATTTTAAGCTGAGTTTGTGAGTGTGAGTGTGTGTGTGTGTGTGTGTATGTGTGTGTGTGTGTATATGTGTGTACTATGTTTATAGTAGGATAGTAAAAGCTGAGATCACCTGCTTTCTGGGGCCAAGCCAACGGACCCCACTAGGGAAATGGCTTTTTAAAAAATGCAAAAAGGTTTCTGTGAGGGTTAAGTTGAGATGTAGGGTTATGGGATAGAAATTATCTATAGATCTGTATAAAATCCATAAAATGCATGGAAGTCTATGGCTGTGTGTGTGGTGGGTGGTCAGGGAATGAAAGAATACTTTTGCTGTTTTTCCATGCTGAGTGCTATGGGGTTTAAAGGTGACTATTTTCCCTGGGTCTGGCTCTGGGTTTGGCTTGGCCGTGGACCCAAAAATCCCTTCTGAGTCCATGCATACAAAACACATAGCACAAAGAGAGCACATTAAAGAAAGCGATGGAAAAGGATAAGTCATGTCCCCAGATTAACATTTGAGAGCCGTGCCACCGGTGCCACCAAGTTTTAGGGTTCATGGGACCAGCACCTCATTTGGTAGCAGGTTTGTAGCCTATAAAATTAGCAATTTAAAGACCGAAACTAATAAAAAAATGTATATTATTATTATATTACAATAATAAGTGCAGTTACCAAAAATAATCTACATTATCCCCACTGAAATGCTCATTTGACTGTAAGGCATTGATTTTGTGTTGGTATGCATTGAGATGTAAATTGAATGGTATGAACAACAGAAACGTTATCTATAACATCTATAAAAAGTAAAGTTAACACCTAATTTATAAAGGGCTAAATTATTTATAAAAGTGCAACTGAATTGGGACTTCTTTCGATGTAATGATGCTGCATTTTTGAGAGCTCAAGACCAGGTCCACGTGTAGAAGCACTTGCTCTGTGCTATCGCTGCTCTGTCCATTAATCCAGGTAGCATATATTTCATTCTGCTTTTGATGCATTTGCCATTTGATAGTGATTAACAGAAAACAGCAGCACAAAAACAGAGAGGGAGAGTTGGCCAACTCTGTAGTTGCACCAAATACCATTTATTTGCAGTCTGGATTCCTGGAAGTGGACAACGTCTTTCTGACCATAAGAAAAACAAGGAATCATGAACCCTAAGCCATGATAATTTTTTTCACCAGACAAAAATAATAAGCTTTTGTACTATTTATGTTTATGTGTTCATAAAATCTGTGGCAATTTTTCTCTCTTTATGAACGCCCACACATACAGACACTCTGGAAGCGGACAACAAACACACCAGCTAATGGGGTCATAATTAGACCTCTGAGGTTTGTAGTTTAAACACACACAGTCAGAGAACACAGTAATCATCTGATCTGTAAATAGACTGGTGTGATCATTTACTCACTGATATAGATAATGAACTGGGGGAACATTGTTTGTCTGATCAGCCCCACACTTTATCATATGCAAACCACAATCAAAAGACTGGACCTAGGAAAAGCCTGAGTTGCAAAGGAAAACAGCCACACACATAATGTACTATAAATATTCAGGGAAGATAGACATTGCACAGCTCAGAAAGTTCCAGGATGTGTGTTTGTATATGATTGCAAATGACAACCAGTCTTTAAGTGATAAGACAATGTGTATGGGATCATAATCCCGTTAAGTGTATTGCAGTCACGGATCCAAAAATAATTAGTATGAATCAAAACATTAAGCGTGAATCCAAAAAAAATAAGTGCAGATAAAAAAATTAGAAGCGCAAAAATAAATAGAGTCTTTAGTTTAGGCATTATTTCAGACTTCCTTGTTTGTAGGTTATTGTCTGCATATCTATAGTAAAATTACAAAAATAAAATAAAAAAATGCTGGGTTGGTGTGGATGTTTGATGCATGTTATTACTAGCTATACCAATGTAGTCGCGAGTTCAGAACCCAACTTGATCCAATTTTTCTTGTTGCTGAATATGCCTTTATGTACTAATCCTAAGTTGGCATCGTTGGCATGACTACATGTAGTTTCTTTTTCCACGATACTGCAGCGAAATCAAAAACAAGTGACTAAGTGTCCACGTCAATAAATAATGCAATAAAGTGGGCTTGAAGTTGGAAGTACTTTATTCATAAATAGTCACAAATTTAGGGACTGTCTCTAAAGATACAGGCAACATTGGAGCATACTTATCCAAAACATTTACAAACATTTCCATAACATAGAGTATACAACTTGGACTTACAGGCATACAACCAACTCCAAAGGGTGCATGTAGGTGTCAGCAATAATGCACACCTTTTACATTTTTTATATAATAATTAAAAAAAAAAATCTAATTATATGTAAGAATTTCTATATTCATCAGTATTGTAATAGTGTCATGATCTGGATTTTATTTAACGGAAAAGCAGATCAAGTTGGGTTCTGAACTTGTGACTACATTGGCACAGCTAGTAAAAACATGCATCAAACATCCACACCAACCCAGCTTTGTTTTTTGTTTTTTTAGATATGCAGCCAAAAACCTACAAACAAGGAAGTCTTAAATAATGACTAAATTAAAGACTCTGCTAACTAAATTCAGCTGTCTCAATACATGTGTTAACGGACTATGATAATGACACGGACAACACATTGTTTCCTGGCTGAAAATAATCAAAACAGACACAAGCAGCGTAACTATCAACCACAAATAATAGAATATTGAGCAGCAGCCAGCGGAGTTGCATTGGAGTGACGTCACCGCCCCTGTTCACCTGAATGATTGGCTAGAGGAGGATCTGTTGATCAAGAACTATGCAAAACACCCCTTAATTTACATGAAACTCTACTCACAAGTTTTGGAATATCAAGCGCAGAACTTACTATTACTAATACAGCATAAGCATACAAAAAAATGAAAATATGAGCAAAACTGTCAGAGAGCACAAATACAGCAATATAACCAAAGAAAACATGATTTTATTAGCAATTCTTATGAGATTTTTTTTTTTTTTTTTTTTGCAGCATATTTTAAAAGTGTTTATATATTTTTGATTCATGCTTGTTATTTTTTGATCTGTGCTTGTTGTGAAATAACGACATTAGGCGTTAATAATACATGATCTTCCTTTGATTCATAACATAGAATATCCAATATTATACATATTTATTTTTCTGAAATAATTGCCTGGAACATTTCTAAACTTTTCTTTTAATTTCAAACACGATCTGTCAAGCATCTTTAAAGTGATAGTTCACCCATACATTTATATTCTGTCATAATTTAGAATCACTCTCGTTGTTCCAAACCTATGTGTCTTCATCTTCTCTGGAACCAAAAACAAGGTGTTAGACAGAATGTTAGGGACTGACATCCTCATTCACCATTCACTTTAAAAAATGACAAACAAATTGAAGTGAATGGTGAAATTCTGTCTAGCATCTCTTTATTTGTGTTCATTGTGTCCTGGTCATATTTGTTTAGAACATGAGAATGAATAAATTATATAATAATTTTCATTTTTTTTTAACTATCACTGTAAAAGTGGGTATATAAGCCCTATTCGGAGAGGATTAGTTTTATGCATACTGTATGTCCGTAAATGTATTATTACTGAGTGTGGACATCAGCTATATTTACAGTCGATTCGCACGCGATAAGCGTTGTCTATAAAAATCGCAGAGATGGGTGTGTCTATTGTATTTACACACTGCTGTCATGCGTAACAGACCTATTAGAAAATGTAGGCTATACTGTGCTGATTAATTATGCAGGAAATACTAACATGAGCATATAATGTATCTGTGATTATTATAGTAACTTGATTTGAATATCTGTCTAAATACAACAACTGGTGACATTAACAAGCCTGTAATATTAATCATTAATTAAAATATGGACAATCCCTACACACATTATGTAATTTTATGTTATGAAACATAGCACTCAACACAATATCCTGCACTCACTCTGCTCAAATCATAATCAAAAACTGTTCGTTTCTCTTTTAAACGTGTAAATAAACCCTCAACAACATAAAAAGCTTGCATCAGTCCAAACGCAACAGACAGAGGTATCTTACACTTTCCGGTGTCTTCCCTTTACCAACATCCCTTTCAGGCACTCGGAGAATTTAAGAAACAGTGATATTTAAAGGGCCCACAGGCTGGAAAGTGCCATTTGAACTGGATTAATATTACAAGGGGTTATTTTTACAGGGTTTTTTATAGTAGGTAAATCACGTTGTAATTTTTACCGGCGTAATATTTAAATGTCCGTAAACATTACTGACATGACCGAGAAGATTTGTGTAAATTATCTTAATTAGTAGTATAAATCTATCAAAGCAAAAGTTTACTAGGAGGAGTTGGGTTGTCTCTGAGGGGTTCTCTATAGGGGTGTTGATGGGAACAGATGGTACTGTACGTTATAGTAGATCTATCACGTTTGACAGCAGCACTGGTCTATAGGGAAACTGCATTCTCCTCACCTCCGATCATTACTCTAACAAAACGCCATGTGCTTGTCGCATAACATTCACACTCGCCCTTTGTTTTGCATACCCAAACAAAATGCGTTTATAAAGTTAGTTTTGAGCGCAGCCTTTAAAGCTTAATTGTAAATTAAGATATCTGATGCTTTGTGGGGTTTTCAGGAACTTAACAATAACAGTTTATAATAACTTTCATAAATAAGTAATTAACAAACGTGCTTTTCAGATATCAGTAGTTAATGTATCTCCTAATATTCATATATTTCAATCATAGATTCCAAATTTATTTCAATTTTGTTAACATTATGACTTGCTAATAAAAGTTTAACAAAATATCAAAGTAGGTAAATAATGAATGTACACTGTAAACTTACGTATTTTAATCTTTTTGTGGTCAAACTTGTGCGCGATGACTTGCAATCTCTCCAAGCGAACTTGAATCCTTGATGTTCTTTGCGAAATCAACCCCGCCTGTGTCTCAATTCCGAGGAATATGTCACACGCTTGCCGCGATAGATCAGATAGTTGATGCAGAATGCCGGTGAGAGTGTGACAACAAACGTCTTCCAAAGAACCGAACAAAACAGGTTTGCGAACTCGGCGACCGTCCTGCGAAATGAAAGTCTTTTCGGAGCTTTCGTTCCCTCTCAACCTGCTCACCAGCTGAGGCTCAACGGTTCTCTCGGGGAAAGGCATTTTAAACCAAATTTAAACTGAGATGAACATCAGTTTGAGGCGTTCTAAAATCCAAACGATGTGTCTGAAAAGTTGTCGTGAGGATAAGTTCTATTTTCCAAAGGACCCGTCGTCATTTTTAAAAGATGCAAAAGCAGTCCGGGACGTTACCGTTGATGTTCGTGAGCATCAGGGAACAACACTTTTGAAAGCTGCGAGTCGAGACGAAAAAAGTGAAGGGAAAAATTGATGGAAAACACGGAAAACCACCTGTGGCAACTGGAACGCGATTGCCAACCTCGACAGTCCACAGTCTCCACTCTATGCTGTGAGGAGAAGTTACCTGCCTAATATAGCATGTGCTGTATGGAAAATCCGGGATGGATATTCGGATTGTCACGAATCTGGAGTCACTTTTATGACTTTTGATATTCTCAAATATGTTTACATGTGTAGTATGCGAAATCCACTTCAAATTAATCTACAGGGTAATCTATATTTTTGGTGTGTGTGTGTGTGTGTGTGTGTGTGTGTGTGTATGTATGTATATATATATATATATATATATATATATATATATATATATATATATATATATATATATATATATACATACAACTTAATAATCTCCTGCATCTTATTTAATTCTCACAATTCTGAAGTTCTTTTGTACTGAATTTTTTTGGAAAGATGTTTTTTTTTTTAAGTTTCGTCAGATGAAAGAGCAACTCCAATGTAAACAACGCGTTTCAAACCTAAACTACAGCTTCCTCTTGTGGTTCAAAGGTGTACTGCGCTCCTGAGAAAACTCCAGCGCTTGAAATATCCATGTAGGCTGCAGGCAGAGGCGGAATATCCAAAAAAGGGCGCGAGGTTACCGCAGAGGGAGGCAACCTCCAAAAGTGGGCGTCCCTTCCTCACACGTTTAGGGTTAGGGAAAGTGTTAGGTTAGGGGCTCTCTCCTCTTTTTGGAGATCTGACAGCAGCTATATCCTTCTCAAATTATCATATTTTTCTTATCAGCTGTACTGTTAAAGAAGTTGACTATTGTTTGGTGTGTCAGTGGAACCAGCTGAGGCAGTACTTTTGGATGGGACTGATACTACTCATTTTCCTGTTAACATTCTGCCTGCCAAAACTTCCTTTTGCATAGGGAAATCCTGACCTCTGCTTGACAGAACAACTGTGATGAGTCACCTGCTCCAATGTTGCCTGTATCTTTAGAGACAGTCCCTAAATTTGTGACTATTTGTGAATAAAGTACGTCCAACTTCAAGCCCACTTTATTGCATTATTTATTGACGTGGACACTTGGTCACTTGTTTTTGATTTCGGTGCAGTATCCTGGAAAAAGAAACTACATGTAGCCATGCCAACGAAGGATTAGTACATAAAGGCATGACAGTAAAAGGTCTTAAGTGTTTATAAATGCAGGTTCAGGTTAAACAGGCTGACATGTCTATTTTTTAAAATATGCAAGTCACTAGGAAGTTATCAGAAAATAATCAGAAGGCACATACAGAGGAATGCAAGTTTAATCAATCAAATATACGCTTCAGGACACTCATCCTCAATACATAAAAATGAGATAACACAAGCGAAACCAACACAAAAACACTTCAAGCTTTTATGGTCAGAAAATGACTGAAGTTTCCAATTTAAATATGAAGACTGTTTTCATACCAATTACCCAACAGTTTGTCATCTTTTACCCACAAGACATACCTTCAATACCATGCCAATTTTTACATTGTACTATACAAAGGCCTGAAATTAGCATTATAAAAAGTTAAAAAGAAAAATACATGGAAAGAATGAACAGCTGAATTTCTGTAACCAATAAACCGTACATGTGATTAAAGTAGTGTTTGGACTATAAACACTTAATCATCACAGCTCTTTGACTTAACACTCGAATACACTGCACACCCACTTTATTTATCAAGTGAGCACAGTGTAACAACATCTGTATATGTTAATATGGATGCTATTTAATCACAGCAGTTACCTGCATTACACAGGCATCATTGACATAAATCATGAACTGGACATATTTCACTCAACAATACAGACAGTGACCAATCCAGAAAATGATCAGATGTTTTGAAGATGAAGCTCATTTTTAGAAGAATACGGGAAAAACAAAAAACAAAATTGCAGCAAAACATTCATTCTCAGTAACTTCGCTGATACTCTTCAAAGCACCGAACAGTCCAATAAATAACATAAAAAGTTAATCAAGTGATTTGAATGCTTCTTTTGATAGTTAGTCTCAATCAACTATACAAATATTTTATTATTAATATAAAGAATGAGATATGTTTGTTATTTTATGTCATAGAGAACCAAGTATATCTGTGAGGAATATAAATTTAAATCAATATACATTTTAACTTTAAAGTCCTGACATGGCTGTCTGTAACTATATAGATGCAACAAAGAAATGACCAAGGCAAGAATATTTTGAACTGCTAACAATGTTATAACATTAAAAGTAAATACTACCGAATCTCACATCGACGACAAATGCAAAATCAAAAGAGAAATACAGAAAGAATACAACTAGATTTGGGGCTCTGTGGACGTGAATGAGATAAACACTATAGGACTTACAGACACAAAAATGACTACCACAGAGATGAATAAATATTTATTAAATGTTTTAAACACAATCCATCCGATTTAGAAAACGATGCAAAATCTCCTTTTGTAAAAGCCTCCACCATGAAGTCCAGATAAATTTCATCCATCTTTCCATTGTCAGAAAAGTCTTGTCAGTCTGTTTTATACAGGCATCCACTGGGAACGGAACAGACTGATGCACTTGTGCTGATAGGGGGAGAAACTTGAGTATACATGAACACCATTGGCTGATTTACACAGTGGTGACCTAAATGAGGAAGTACTCTAGGAGAAAGGCATGTTAGTGGTTTACCACAGAACCACAAAGCTCCTTTGTTCATCATCTAAACATGAGATTTCCTTGCCATTTTTTAATTAGGACACATACATATTTATCCTATGGTTGTTCTGAAGCACCTCTTTGGATGAAATTAGAAGACGGAGGCTGAGTTAAGTCACATTGGGCATAGAGGACAGTGATACAACAAGCAAAAAATCCTAGAGTACATCTTTTAGAGTGCAAAACAGAGGTGCTCGGACACATCCAAATACACACACTCAAGTCCCTCCCGTGTGGACGTCCCACACAATTCCTCATTTTAAACTTTCTTTTTCTTTCTCTAATGTACATACAGGCACACACACATTCCTATCCCACAGTCTTGACACCAGGCTTATCTGGTGTAGTATACTCTGTAGTAGACGGTTTTAGACCTCCAGAGTGAGTAGGAGTTATCAAACTTGAGCAAGTATATACCACGGCCGGGATACTGGTGACTCCCAGCGTACACCTCCTCGTGACAGTCCCGCCTGTACACCGGCACTATCTCATCCACCTGTGGTTTCCCAGCCTCTTTCTTGGCCTTCTCCTCCTCAGACTGGGCCTCACCTGTGAGGAAAAGAGCAGGCCTTTAATCTAATAATTTCTCTTTTTAGAAAAACATTAACTTCAGAAACTTAAAAACAAAGCCCTTTATATAAAAGATCCAGTTTACACCTGGAAATAATGATCATAAGTGAACTGTTTTAAATAAGGTTGTAACATTTTTTGCAATCATTTCATTCAAACCATATTTTGAGGTAGTCAGAAACACATTGTATTTGTGTTTTTAGTGCAAACTCTAATCCAGGTTAATGCATCCTGGACAGCAGCAAAGGACTGCCTTCTCACCTGTCACTAAATCATTACCCTAAAACAAGAGTTTAAAACTTTGCTGGAAATGTTCATACATACAATGTGTCTCAGCTGAACCCATGTGGTAAGATCACCCATGACGGACCTTGTAACCAGGTGTTTGTTTATGATTTAACTCTATTCCAGCTTCCAAGGCTATTTTCATGGGCAAAAACCAGGTTGAAATGTATTACATGGTAGGGTTTCCATTAGCTAGTAATTACCATTTTTTGACCGTTAAAATGTCCTAATGTCTGACAAATTCAAACATTAGACACAATTTGTCTGGCAAACTTTATCATTCCCAAGCATGTTGGCTGACACCAAAACATCTTAGTGGCAACTCAGTTACGCTATGAAATACTCAATTCTGATTGATAAATGGTGCTATCTAGCGGTCAGATATTTCTGAGTAACAACCGCACATCTGGGGATTTAGACGTATCTTTCCTACCTCGGATCAATGTGTAATTTCTGTTAGTAAGATAATAAAATAATTTCAACTCAAATCAATGTTTCATGTCCAGTTATTAATTTATTTGGCAAGTAGTCCTGTAATAAGCTGGATAATGAGTCAGACAGTCAATTTCATAAAATAAACACCAACAGAACTCGTACCCAAAACAGAGTTGGAATTCAGCTGTTCTTACATAATTTCAATGCAAATCAATATTTTATGTCCATTTATTTATTTAATTGGTTAGTAGCTGTGTAATAAGTGTGATAACGAACAGTTAACCGGTTGTTATTGCAAAATAAACCCCTTCAGGGTGATACAAGATCCCCCCCCGGTTGGTCTGCTGATCGCCCTGTCGGGGATGATTTTGCGATAAAAACCGACTGACTGTACATCATCCCTTTCATAAAAGGTAGGAGTGGTGGTGGCGTAGTGGGCTAAAGCACTATACTGTTAATCAGAAGGTCGCTGGTTTGATCCCCACAGTCACCACCATTGTGGCCTTGTTCAAGGCACTTAACTCCAGGTTGCTCTGGGGGGATTGTCTCTGTAATAAATGCACTGTAAGTCGCTTTGGATAAAGCGTCTGCAAAATGCATACATGTAAATTAAATATAAAATGTATAGGTATTATAACCTATATTTGCATTTAAAAAGTTTTTAAAAATACATTTCAAACTGAGTCTGGTCTTACTTTGAAAATCTTTTCAAAAGTGTCAGCCGAATAAAACAATACTTAACCTGTTGATACGCACCCCCTTTTTGAGCACAAACCATGAAAATAACATACCTGAACTTAAATGGTTGTATTTACTGGTCCCTTTGGAGTATGGACACAGTTGTAGTATCCTTTGAAAGAAGACACTTTGAGATTTATTTCCCAAGTTCAGAATTAATGTATGTTGTTATTTTTTAAATTTAGAGAAGCTGAAGTTGATATTAATGGAAATATTTTGTACTGAATGTTTTTATAATCTAAAAAAAAAAAAACAATAATAGAAGTACCAAGACAACCCAGAAATACAATGTTATCAAAGCCACAAGTCTAAAGGAGTTATGTTTCAAATTTGAAGATGATCTAACAAATAATGAGGTTTGTTGTAAACAAGCTTTGTTCTCTGTAAAATTGCTGGAAGCGTACAGAGTAAAATTAAGGCTCCGCCTTTCAAGACGACACAAAATCTGACTGCACTACTTGGCTATTATGAATAAAACCCCACCGCGTTTTTAAAAATAGACTTTGGAGACAGGCTTGTTTTGTTTATGAGACTCTAATATATGTGTATATTAAGATAATATACAGTTTTACATGAATGCTGCTCCGATTGGAAAGTTTGTTGAAGAACGGCGACGAAGGGTAATTCTTTCAGGCGAGATCTCATGTAAACAACGGAGAATATATCAATATTTTCAGAGTTATCACTTTTATGGACAAAAAGTGCTATTGGATGTTTTTCAATGAACGCTTGTCATGGAAAATTGACCCAAGTGTGGCGAACTCGTTTTCTATCGCGTTTTCATTACAAAGGTATGAAGTCCCGTTTTGATAGTGCATGTTTTCATTTGTACTCCTGGCACAAATAACTAAACTGCTGTTTCTGGAGCATCGCTATAGTGAAACAGAGATCAGATATCAATGGAACCCTTAGAGCTTTGAAAAGATGTTAATTTGTTAGCATTAATTACATTTATAGACGGTAAATTATATATTAAATGTAAGCCACATCACTACCGGGTACAGGGAGATTGCGAATCAACAGGTTAAG
Organism: Moxostoma hubbsi; assembly: GCA_032164185.1. Taxonomy (NCBI): domain Eukaryota; kingdom Metazoa; phylum Chordata; class Actinopteri; order Cypriniformes; family Catostomidae; genus Moxostoma; species Moxostoma hubbsi. The sequence goes on along the minus strand of JAVLUX010000031.1, from coordinate 27,091,330 downwards.
GAATTAAAACCAGTACTATCAAATAAAATAAAATATGCTTCAGAGACAGTGGACTCTGGCATGAGGAACATAATGGGGGATCTTAAAACCAGGTGACTTTTTGGTTTCCATGCATCCAATATTAAAAAGTTCCTCACCTTCCTCATCCTCGTCTTCATCACTAGACTCGCTGACATGCACGCTGACCGATGCATTAGTAGAGTCAGTCCATTCAAAGAATACACCAAAGCCAATGTCGTAATAGTCAGTGGCAAACTCCCAGAAGAGATAGGAGCCCTCCTCATGTGTAGGGACCCGGATGGTCACCACTTCCCCCCGGCCCACTGTGATCACGGAGTCCACATCCTGAAGGATCTTCTCTTTAAAGTCTTTTATCTGTGGCCGGGTCCACATAGACGGGGCTGCTATTACAGGGGTAGAATCTGCAAACCAGAAAAGGAGACATGAGTTACTACAACATGAATAGCTGAGTGAATTTCACAAAACAGCATTTGCAACGCATTGTAGTTCTGTAATCTGTTTTATTTGCAAGTGAAATAGGACAATGAACGAGAAAAGAATGTACAGAACTTTATTTTATTCATAGGGAAATTATTGGATTGTGAAAAAGTGGCCGTTGCATAGCCAGATGACTAGAGGTGAGGGACTGAAAAATAAGAGGAATTGGTAAGGTCAGCCAAAATGGAAACTCATTTCAGAGGAGAGTTATTTCATTGTGAAAATGTTTTAAAACAATTCTCAAATAATGTGTACTTATGAGTCGTGCACAATAAGACCAGAAAAATTTGGAAGCCACCAAAAAGAAAACATCTGATTTCATGTACACATTAACAGCACAAATACCCCAATTATCTGGCAAAAAAAAATACCCAAGACAGTCTGGACTCACCAGTGGGTCCATTCTCGGTGAACTCATCTGCAGGCTCCAGGTCTGGTTCTCGCTCTAAGCTGTCAGTAGTGGACTCTGCCCGGCCGTTCAGAACAGGAGCCTCCTCACCAGCAGGGGACGCTGACACCTCACTGGCCTCCAATGTAGACAGCACTATAGCATCTTCCTTCTGTTTCTGCAAGGCAGCCTGGAGAGAAAATGAAACAGTCTGAGATACTTGGATTCAACAAAGAAAGTCAAAACTTCCTACTTTAAGAGGTACAATAAGAAAACCACTTGATGTCAGACTTCCAACTTGGTTACGCAGACAGAAACCTACAAACTAGACTTCAATGAGAAACCTTGAATGCATGTCGCTTTGGATAAAAGTGTCTGCCAAAATTGTAAATGTGTTGGCAGCACAATTTTGCATCAAAATAAACTGCATCAATATGTCGAAGTTCCTGAATGTTCCTACATGGTAATAATCCAGTTTAGCAATGTTTGCAGAGACACCGTAAAGGAAAAAAAAGACTTCACAAAATTGATGACAAGGGTGAGGCTGGGATAATGAAGTATGGTCTCTCACCTGTTGCTGAGCGAGCTGGACCTGATACAGCTGCTGCATGTACTGTTGGTAATGCTGCTCCTGCAACTGCCGGATGAGAATGAGCTGCTGCTCAGGACTGTCGGGGTACTGCTGCGCTGCATATTGCTGGAACTGCACTGCTGTCTGTGCATTCAGCGCAGCCATGATCTGCTGTCTAAAACACCAGAGAGAGTGAGAAAGAGAAATAGGTGATAGAGTTTGCCCTACTAGAAGCCTCACAACAGAAGCTTTCAAATGATGCCATTTTACTGTAGTTCTTCAATAATTTGATCTCCATCACTCACTTCTGCTGCTCTACACGTAGTCGCTCCTCCTCAAGCTGTCTTCTCGCCTCCTCCTCTCTCCTCAGCCTCTCCTCCTCCTCACGTCTGCGTCTCTCCTCCTCCTGCCGCTGTCGTTCACGCTCTTCTTCCTCTCTACGCTGCTGCTCCTCTTCCTCCCACCTACTCAGCAAACAAAAAGCCAACATACACATAGTGAGACGTCCCTGAGGTTCCAAGGGAAAAGAGCTCAGGTTTTAAACATGTTGTATAGGCAGACTGTTTTAAAAGTGCCTTAGTAATTGTTTTTACAGGGTTGGCAGCAAGATTATAATAGTTTTGAATTTTGAATTTAGTTTTAATTTCTGTTTCATTATAATTTTTTCACTATAATTTACAATTATTTGTTTGTTAATTCTTTGTTCGTTTTAGTTTAATTTGAGCTTTTTAGTACATTTTGTTTTTATTTTAGTATTTATATTAAGGGATATTGAAGAATGGGGAAAACAGGCAATTGTGTAATGTAGGTCGTATTGCTGGACTCCCCAATGTCCAAATTGTAAATAATATTATTGCGGGTTGCCACCAATAGGATTTCACTTAAGACCCCCATATGCTTTGACGGCCCTGCTGAAAATACAAGTATGCAATCAACTCGGTTTTCTGCAACAGAAATGTAAACTGCACAGGGTAGGGGAGGAGGTTATTATCATATGGTAGTTATAACATGTTACGTATTGTACTCAAAGAAAGAAAAGCCTCCTTCTCCATGTAGTTCATTCCATTATCCACAGCAGGGGAGCTCACACTTTTATGGAATGAGATCTAAATTTTCATGTTATTGCAGCAAGATCTACCATACACAATATATAAACACTGGTGGCCAAATGTTTGGAATAATGTACAGATTTTGCTCTTATGGAAAAAAATTGGTACTTTTATTCGTCAAAGTGGCATTCAACTAATCACAATGTATAGTCAGGACATTAATAACGTGAAAAATTACTATTACAATTTGAAAAAAATATTCAGAACTTCTTAAAACTACATAAAAGAGTTCCCATCAAAATCCTCCACATGCAGCATTGACAGCTTTGCAGATCCTTGGTACTCTAGTCATTTTGTCCAGAAACTCAGATGACATTTCACCCCACGCTTCCTGTAGCTCTTGTCAGGCACTTCTCACGTACCTTACTGTTTAGCTGATCATGAATTAAATCTTCAATTTTTTGGCCATTTCAAGCATTGTATAGCCTTCATTCCTCAAACAATGATTGACAGATGAGTTTCTAGAGAAATCAGTTTATTTTTTGCAATTTTTTTGCCTTACATTGACATTAAGACATGCCAGTCTATTGCATACTGTAGCAGCTCTTAAACAAACAGAAAGACAATGTTAAGCTATCAACTGTGTTTAATATAATAGCAAGTGATTTTCTAGTACCAAATTATCAATTTAGCATGATGACTCCAAGGATAAGATGTTGGAGTGATGGATGCTAGAAATGGGGCCTGTCTAGATTTGATAAAAAAAAAAAAAAAATTCAAATAGTGATGGTGCTGTTTTTTACATCAGTATTGTCCTGACTATACTTTGTGATCAGTTGAATGCCACTTTGGTGAATTAAAGTACCAATTTCCTTCCAAAACAGCACAATCTGTACATTATTCCAAACTTTTTGCCGCCAGTGTACATAGTCTTTGGCTGGTCATATCAGACCCAATGAGGAGACCCGCTCCATGATTAATAAAACAGTTTTTTACTACTATTGATATGACTAGAGTTTTCATCTCATGGAAGCGTACATGATTTTAAACTAGTGCTGTCAAAATTAACACGTTAACTTACGTGACTCATTTAAAACGTCTATCGCATAAATTTTTCTTAATCACAATTCAACCATTTACCGCTAATACAGCATTAACCAGCATAAGCAGTAGTTGGAAGGGCGAAACTTTGCAATGTGTCCACTTGGAGTCATTACACTGATGCACACACCACAAACACACACAAAAGCACTTCCGTGTCACTGATAAAGTGACAGGGAAAGGAGCTCTTAATGCAGAAATCAAGTATTTTCAGCCTAAGTAAGGCACATTTTAATAACCACAGTAGCATGCCATGTCTTAAATATCACCAAACGCAGAATGAGACATTTTTGTCTGTAATCACTTTTCATGTGTAGTTAAAAAAAGGTGCTTGACACTGAAGCCCTGGCACGAATCATGACTGCTATAAAAAAGCAGATAGCCAAAGTCTACCGGCTGATTAATATTGTGGAGAATGAGAGTTTAAGAGATTTAGTGCTCATTGAAATGAATGTGCAACCTATGTGAGGACTGGTTATTTAAATTAGTCAATCTCACAATTAAGACTTTTAATGTGACGTTTAATGTTGGGAAACATTTCAAGTTACTTTAATTGGTGCTATTTTAGTTCATTTTTATATATTTATACTGTTGAAGGCTTTGTTTGGAAAATGTTAATAAAGCATTACATTGTCACATATTGTTTTGTTCTCTTCCCTAAGATGGAAATAAAAGCATTATGACAGTAAAATAAGCATGTTTAGAGTTAAATTTCAGCACTTTCAAAATCTGTGATTAATCACGATTAACTATGAAAAGTTATGCGATTAATCATGATTAAACATTTTAATTGACTGACAGCACTATTTAAAAAATATCGCTCTAAAGCACTATTAAAATCTTTATTGATAAAACTTTAAAGTAGGGCTGCACGATTTGGACAAATAGTCATATTGCGATTATTTTGAAAACTATTGCGATTATGATGGTAATGTTTTCCACATGTTCAACAGCAAAAAGACTACGGGAGTTTTCACAATTGAACCCTCTTTAAAAGAACCAAACTGAGACTTTATTCAGTTCAACCACAAACAAATAAATATATAAACAGTGAAACAAATCTTACCATCCACCATGTACCTGGCCATTTTGTGATAGGGTCTCAGCCCACTAATCATCATCATTAGTTTTTGAAACTTGAATATTAGGGAAGCTCAAATCAGGATTTTAACATCCGTTACCGATCTCCAATTTTCTAATCAATCGATGCTGATCATTTAACTTTGTCAAAACTGGTTATATATAAGCTTTCTGCTCAATGTCACTGTTAACTAAATTTCCCTGTTGGTAAAACCATTGTTGTTGCCTAGTTTTTGCAAGACGACACAAGACGACACAAAATCTGACTGCACTACTTGGCTATTATGAATAAAACAAATAATGTTGGTTGATTTAATAATTCAGTATACACAAAATATAATTTTAAATTATAACTGTTACTCTTTATTCTAGGCCTTAAAAACTAGTAGGCTTATACAAATTATTCTTTGCTGTACATAAGAGTCCTAAAGAATGAGGCATAATGTCAAACTGAAGTTGAACCGATAATCCATCGGTGTATTTAAATTTAAAGTGAAAATTTTGGTTAGTTTGTCACTATTTAATTTAATTATTTTTATTCAATATTTTAGTATATTTAATTTAGCAATGTATTATATTATAGTAACTCAACATTTGATAGATTTATTATATGTATCCTTCCTTTTCATTTTGTTGGATGTTGGTAATATTAGTTCCGCTTTCACTTGTTTCCGCGGGGAGTGTAAAAAGTGCGACACGCTCTCTCGTGAAGTAAACGAATGACAGGAGAATGAAGAGCGCATGTTTCTGGACTCTACAGGTGTTACTGTTAATGCTGTTTGCATAGCAATCATTTAATAAAGATGTTTGAATTATACCCCATCTTGTATTCTGCGTTATTATTATGATACATGTGCCTTGCGGAGACTGAAATGCTGCTACCGCAGATAATAATAAAAAAACGCTTCACGCAGGATGCGCCAGTTTAGTGTAAATAAAGCGTTTAGTGAACATAAGCAAACAGAACCGAACTCAGTGCATGCTGTTACTAACACTAACAGTCATTCTGTTACTTTAAGCATGAGATGGTGTTGTGGAGCACAGAACCGCTCTGTAAACACTGTAACAATGCCCTAACTTAATATAGACAGGACAGAGCAGCGCAAATAAACTTTGAAGGGAGCAGAATATTTATTTAAATTGCAGCCCTTTGCACAAGGTCATATCGCGGTTTCGATTTTATTTCGATTAATTGGGCAGTGCGCACCTTTAAAAATTCTCTATTTGACATTCTTAGAGCCCAAGTATAACTTGTGGTCATGGAGGATCTCTTTTCTCTAAAAGGAAAAAAAAAGAAAGAAAGAAAAAAAGATCTCAAAAGCCCCATCTGGTTATGGCGTAAACCAGTAAATATATACGTCTATTTCAAGATGGATGTGGCACTACCAAAGAGGGGAAACAAAATCAATAAAGAAGGAAAAATCAATTATATTAATCTGCTGGTCTCACCTCTTTTTCTCTTGCTCCTCCTTTTCAATCTTATGTGATGCAATGAAAGGTGCGAATAAGTTGCAACATTTATTCAACAACTTTACAAAATCCAGCATGGCCTCGTCCTTCTCCATGTTGCCCAAAGATGCCCATTCTTTCCTGAAAAAGTGACAACTGCATTACTGCATATCCCCATCTATCCATCAACACATTTTGAGACACCACACACTAATAATCAATTGATATAAAAACTCAGATCTTACATATTATAGTACATACATATCAGTATCATCTGAAATGTAATGAACATATTTTAATGTTTGCTAATGTGACCCTTACTGTTACCTACTTTGACCCAGTAAAGTTAAAGATCCAATAATGAAGTTTACCTGCGGTCATTTCCCAGCACATCAAAGAATCCAACCTCAGGTAAAACATCTGGGTTATAAGGCCCCAGCAACACCTGCTTGTGGAGGGCTACCAGGCGAAGTTTCTCCTCATAGGTTGGGTGGAAGGCCTTCCCATCTTTCTCTGAGTGGAACATACAAACATACAAGCTTTTATTACATTTGATTGTTGGTTAAAGCATGTTCTTAAGCCGCTACAAATGCCAACATCAAACATCATTAAAAGATGACAGCTTCTAAATGATCATGCATTACTTTAATTGGTGTAGAACTATTTTGTACATGTATTGTCTAAAAGTCAAGAATAAGATACAAGAGGCTTTAGGTAAGTCTTGGGATGCCCTAGACACAAAACACTATGATCAATGAGCAGATGAAAGATGGTCTTCAGTGCATTAGCATTATGATGCCATAAATTCAGCGTTCACATGTGCAAAAGCTCTGTTTGTTATGCTATTAGGGATATTGACTATTTATGTAATGTTACAAGTTAGTAGAATCAGTGATTCAAAACATGTAAACAGGCGCATGACAACAGACACATCACACATAGTTGTGTCGTTCTCATCCCTAAATGATATGAACAAACAAAAAGCATATTTGAGTTGAATAACTGACAATATTCGAGTGTAAAAGTGACATAAAATACCTTTAAAGAATCTGAGGGCCAGCCCGTAGAGCTCTACTAAAGGAAAGCCCCATTTAATCTCGATCGTACCGCTGCTGGCATGTTCGCCCTCCTCCCCATCGACATTCGGGTTTAAGGCGACGTGCTCCTCCGACAGAGCCGCTGACGCCTCGGCCTGTTCCTGTTCTCCCTCGGAATCGGGACTCAAAGTCAATCCGTCGATAGAAACTTCGAGACGGCTTGAGTTTGCGCTGTTGAGGTCGCCGCTCTGAACCTCTGTCGCCATCATGCCGAATGTCAGCTGAAGCAGCCACGTACCTACTTCCGTCCTGCTCCGCCGGAACTTCCGGCTGCATGACGTAGAAACGTTAGAAGAGATTCTTGAAAAATGGCATATTCATACATTAAACGTTTCTTAATACTGATTATCAATGTATAACCGGATATGCAAAGCATACAGTTACACTTTACATTCAGTAAGACGCAAGCGTCTTTAGAATGACATCTATAAATCTATAATAAATCAATCAATAAATTGGCTAAACATTAAAGGGACAGTTCAACCAAAAATGAAAAGTGTCTCATCATTTACTCGCCCTAATGCCATCCCAGATGTGTATAACCTTATTTCTTCTGCTGAACACTAATGAAGATTTTTAGAAGAATATCCCAGCTCTGTTGGTTTTTTCATGCAAGTGAATTGTGGCCAGAAATCTGAAGGTCCAAAAAGCAGATAAAAGCAGCATAAAAATAATTCATAAGACTCCAGTGGTTAAATCCATATCTTCAAAACTAATTTGATATAAGTGTTGTTGTGAAAGAGATAAATGTATAAGTCTTTCTCTTTTTGTACTTAAAATCTCCACTTTCACATTTGAAATAATCACATCTGAGTAAATGATAAGAAAATTTACATTTTTGGGTCTACTATACCTTTAATAATCATATTGCAAATGGTGACCATGTTGAAATTTAATCATGATTTATTATAATGTAATAATCATGAAGTGTAAATGTGTAGCATATAATATTACTATCCAATGGCAAGATGAAAGACTGAGGCATCTACTGATGGATTATATCCAAAATAAAAATAAATGTGAAGTTAATTAGATCAGAAGGGCATAGATGATAAGAAAAATTGTTTCTACAATACTGTCATTGTATGGAAAAGAACAGCTTGGACAATATTTTCTATTGTGTTCCAAGGAAGAAAAAAGTCATACAGTTTTGAATTGAGAGTAAGTTGAATTTTCATTTCACAGTGAACTATCTTTTTAATAAAGGGTCTGCTTCAACCATTGTAAGAAGATTATATATATATATATATATATATATATATATATATATATATACACTTAATTTAAAATTTTATTGTATGTGTATTCTATGTTGTGTGTATTGCTACTGTACATAGTATATTATTATTGTGTTGTGTAAGTATGTGTACATATGATATGTAAATTGTGTTGTGTAAGTATGTGTACATCTGTTATGTAAATTGTGTTGTGTAAATATGTTGTTTATTGTAATTGGTATATGTCTCGTCACTGTCATGACTGCTATGTTGCTCGGAACTGCACACAAGACTTTCACCTACTGTTGCACTCGTGTACACAGTAGTGTGACAATAAAGTGATTTGATTTGATTTGATTCTTCTGTTAGGCTAGTTCAGTTGCTGATGTTTGAGACACTTAACATATTCATGACGGCTCAAATTTTCTCTCATTCCCAATTGTCTATTATAAATAAATTATCAACCTATCTAAAGATTACTTCATGTCCACATTAATTTAATTAAAAAATATACTAAAAAATATACCACACCTGCTGAGTGACTCCAGACAGGTCTTCTAAGCAACCAAATTGGCCCAATTGGTAGGGAGGGTAGAGTCACATAGGGTAACCGTCTCGTGGTCTATAATGTGGTTCTCACCCTCAGCGGGGTGCTGGCGAGGTGTGTGTGGATGCCGCAGAGAATAGCGTGAATCCTCCGCACGCTATTTACAAATGTCTCCGTAGTAACGCGCTCTACAAGCCACGGGATAAAATGCGCGGATTGGCGGTCTCAGACACAGAGGCAACTGAGATTCGTCCTCCGCAACCCGGACTGAGGCGAGTCACTATGCCACCATGAGGACTTAGAGTGCATTGGGAGTTGGGCATTCCAATTTGGTGAGAAAAAAGGGAGGCAAAAAAATAAAAAATAAAATAAATAAATATATATATATATATCACCACTGATGTTCATTGATGGTAATATTTATTTGGGATGAACAGTAGTTTACAAGCAGTTAATAAAACAAGTGGCTATGGCAGTCCTCTTGTGACTGTGTGAGCTACACATGTATGCAGTTACATGGTCCATACAGCAGAGAGGGCTAGAAAAGTGTGATAAGAAGGGAACTTCAGGTTAAATAATTTGATACACAATACATACAAAACATATTACAAAAACATTAAAGCTGACCCTAGCTTAGATGGGATATGCAAAAAAAGAATTTCAGTGTATATGTGCAAATGTATAATGTGTGACCAAAATCATAAATAGGCCTACTATTGGAATATATGTGAAATGTATTATATTTACAGTAATTAAAATTTTCAGGTGGGTAAAAAAAAATAAAAGACATCTCAAAAAATATTTTAGGTACTATATTGTATTTCACAAATGTGAAGTTTGCAAAAATGACCATTGCAAGTGTTACTGGAAAAAAATGTGGGGTGAAAAAAACTATAAGTGTTAAAGGCTTTTTAGCTGGCCTAAGTTTGTAGAAACTGTATTTAATTCTGTCTGCATCCAGTTGCAGCTACAGTAGGCTATAACATGGTACTAGTATTTAAAGTGAAAGGTACCACCACTATTTCAACAAGCTTTTTCAAAAGCTTTGCAATTCCTGCACTCAAAAAAATATATTTAAGTATAAAAATATATATAGCACTTTGGCTATTATGGACAGTGGTCCCATGTGTTTGAAATTAGTTTTCTTAACTTAAAATTGTAACCTCAATTCAAACACTTCATTTAAAAAGAACCTAGTTGAATTGAGTAAACCCAGCAAAATTAGACAAGTGACTCAAATATATATTTTATGTTTCTTTTTGTACTAACTAGTATAAGTGAATGTTAGCATGATACATACTGTACATGCTGGTTGGAAGCACTACAGAGAGTAGTTTAGTGACTATGGTTAGCACAGCATTTGCTCAATGAAGCGAGCAATCATATTATGTGTGACATCTACCTGTCCTCATCATTAGCTCAAGCTGCACTCTTCACCATAATAGTAACCCCAAAACTCCAACATAACATGAACTCTTCTAAATCTCTACATAAATCATTAAACACTAACAAGTACTATATAGTGCCATGCAAAGCATGCTGAAAAATGGAAATCCCCTACCCAGTTTCATTAATGCTACATTAACATCAAAGTAAAAAGTATTCATGTAGTCCCAACTCAAATGGATTAAATAGTGCATTTTACAAACGTAAATGGATAGAACACAATGAAATCAAGTTTTGACAAAATAGTTCAGAATTGTGTTGCTTTAGTTTGTTAATGAAGTAAATCGAACAAGAAGAAAAATCGTTTTACAGTATACGATGCAATTATAAATGTCTGAAAACAATAGAGGGCTGTACAAAAGGAAAAAGATTTATTACAGATAAGTCTGAAACCTGGTTATTTAAGCTATAGGCTGTGGAGACTTGCCTGAAAATTTAACTTTCAATATGACCAAACCCTCAAATATTCAGTATCAATATGAGAAAGGCTCTTATAGAACACAAAGTCAATGTGCTCCTTTCACACTTTACCTATAAGATGTTATGGCCAGACCTGTGGGACATTTTATTACATAAAATAGCCTAATATTTGTTTCTAGTAAGGGTGAAAATAATGTTGCAGTTTATATAATAAAAAATATAAAAGCAGCTCAAATGTTTTGCCTTGAAAATGACTATGTTAAAATATAAGTGCAATATAATATAGCTTTATGTGCCTTTCCTTTCTCCTAGACATAAAGACAGAGTAGAGGTTGTTTCTATTTCTGCTTGTGCAAGCAAGATGTCTGTTCCTCCTGCAATGACACAAGGGTCAGCAGCGCAACAAGCATCTTGTGTCCGATAACGCAATATCCGCGCCCTCGGAGGAGGAGATATGTGTGCCTGCCACTTATTGTCCCTTTGTGGAAATCAAGCCACATTACGCGATAATGACCAGCGGCGGTCAGACACAGAGCACGCGATACGCGGCAAAATGTGCTACTGAGACTGAACGGATTGAGGCTAAGGGGCAGTTCAAGACGCAACACATAGAACAGAGCGCACGTGTCTCGAGACGCGTTGTAACGGTTGAAGTTGCAATTTGCCTTGACACGGAGTTTAAATACGCGGCAACTATGTCCATCCAGCGCATATTTACATAAGAAAACAATTGAAAAAAATTTACATATGGAAAGAAACTTTTTGAAAGTCTGACCTCTGAATAGATAAGTAACTTTGTCGCAATAAACAAGTGCGTCTCGAAGACTGATATTACAATGTCCGAACAGATAACCATGGAAAACTGTTGGGAATACCTTTGCACCGCCAAAACTCAAAGACTCTGTGAGCTTGAAGCCAAGGTGTACACATTTCTGAGTGATAACTTCTTGCGTGTATTGCGTGAGTCCAGTGTCTATGGGCGTTTGACAAGAGCGGAAAGGGAGCTGATTTTGTCCTTGCGGATGAGGGGGAAGGAGTCTTTAATAGTGGCCGAAATTAGCGACGTGTTTGAACGTGTTGGAAGCCGAGAGAGCAGCCGTCCTGAAAGTCCTCAATCCATTGCGTCCTTGGATGAGAGATGTGGCATGTACTATTACAGCAGTGATTGTAAAGACTGGAAAATCCTGACCAAGATCCCTGAGGAGGTTAACACAAAAGGTTGCGGAATATGCACCATGTACAACTACCTATTCGTGGCAGGAGGAATTAAAGGACATGGTGACGCAAGTAGGGTGTCGGACAGAGTGTTCTGCTACAATCCAATGACCGACACCTGGAGTGAAATCAGACCCCTCGATCAGCCTCGGGCACAACTGAAACTAGTCTCAATTGACGGCTACCTTTACGCCATTGGCGGCGAGTGTCTTTTCACAGTGGAGAGATACGACCCTCGGATGGATAGGTGGAGTCCTGTTGCTCCACTACCCAAAGGGGCGTTTGCCGTGGCGCACGAAGCGACAACCTGTAACGGAGACCTGTACGTGTCGGGCGGATCCTTGTTTTATCGCCTTCTCAAGTATGACCTCAAACGGGACGAGTGGCAAGAATGTCCTTACAACAACAGCAGGAAAAAATCCGTGGACATGCTGGCGTACAAAAACTTTATCTTTAGGTTTGATGTTAACCGTGAGCAGGGTGTCAACGTGTTCAAGTACAACGCGGTGCTGAAAATGTGGCAACAGTGCGCGTCCCTGCAGCAAGCAAACCTCGGTGCTTTCAAATGCGCACTCATGGACAGCTGCATCTTTTGTGTAACCAGATCGCAACTATTGCAGTTCAGTGTGGAGGAGGGAAAGGAGCACTTTGTAAATGGATCATTCAAAGCGCCTTTAGAGGCCAGAGGTGTCCTGCATCCATTTACTTTGCACCTGCCAAACGATGAATAAATGGGGCGCAAACAAGTATTGTGTCAGAAATCTCTTGAGCCATCCGCATGGGCAACATTTTATTACATGAAAATATGCTGTAGGTTACATAATATTGCTTTAAATATTTACATATCTGTAACTTGAATTGGAGTGATTTTCTGAATTCTGAATGATATGAAATTTTGCAATAAATACAAAAAATAAAAAATAAAAGTGAAATGTTAAGCTAAACTAAATTAGAGAAACTAAAACTAAGGAGTACAAACTTGGTTATCAGACTCCTTGTCAGAGCAAGACTAGAATCTGTTTTGTAGACTATTCAAATTTATATATATATATTTATGATTAGAAATCACATAAAGTGCAATTGGCATTTTTTAGTTATTATGGTTTGTGTGAAAATTCCATTAATCTGCAATCCTTTATTAATTGAAAAGTCTATAATATAATAATTTATTATAATATTTAAGGATTACTCTAACCAGAGGATTACTCTATATTGAGTGTAAAAAAAAAATAATTTAACTGTAAAAAGTGAAATTGGAACCCTTAAAGGAATATTCATCGACAGCATTTGTGGCATAATATTGACGCGAAACCACGTAAACAATATGCCTGTTAACTTTGAATTTAGTGTGAAAGAAAAAACGTACAAACCTTTTCTTATAGACAATTTCGCAACTTCGCTGCCATGACAATGTATTCAAAATATAACCTAAAGTGACTACAAAATGATGATTTAAACACCTTTACAGGCTCAAATAAATTTACATTAAAACATTGAAACATTAATGTCATGTTAGTGCTTTTATTAAATTATAAGCTTCACATTTCTGCCTTTAAAACCATCCATTGTCCCCCTTACATCCATTGTATATATATATATATATATATATATATAGTCAAAAATGCTGTCAATTGATCTTAACTTGTATTGAATATACATTTAAGTCAGATTGATTTAATCAAATAATATTTTTTTGACTTTTTTGACTGGGGGTTTAAAACATTTTTATTTATTTTTTTGTGCACTTTGCATGAGAGACTTCTGCATTACCAGTTGACCCTTTTATGTAATTTCTTTTCTTTGACTCATCTCTCGTTTCTAAATAACACTCTTCCTGTTGCCACACAGTAATTTACCAACCATCAACAGACAAACGTTTGTGTTTACGTGGCAGTGTACAATAAATTGCGAAATAATGATATGGCATAGTTGTCACTAAGATTTGTGGGAACCATCTTATATTTACCAATTTGATATAAATGTGACTTGGTGTGGTCAACTGTGGTTGCCTGATAGACAAGCCTCCACTCAATAGTGTCATTTGGCAGCTGATGAGTCAGTGACATACAGTCGGTTCTGCTGTTCTACTGAGTGCTGGGTATCAACTGATTAATGACTATCACATCTTTACATGGTGTCAAAGAGAAAGCATTTTATGGGTCACGGGATCCTTTTAACCATAAAAATGGGGAAATGAGTATATTGTTTCTGAAATGTTAGATTCACCCAGGTCATTGCTCTACATTCCACATGACAATGTAGTTTCATCACACAATGTAGACTATTGAGTTAAAAACTAAAATTAAAGTAAAAATGACATGTAACAATCCTGCTTGCTGTCAGTACACAGCATTAAAAAAAAATATTCATAACTTTCTTTTAATGTATTTTCTTTTTCTGCATACAAATCTGGAGCAAAGTGTTTGTCGTACAAAAACATATGTAAAATGTTGCCCTGAAATTTCAGGTTGACAAATTGAGCAATGTTTAAAAAGGGAAAATTGTATTTGTGTTAGTTCAATATTTTTTAGTTTTGGAGACAGTGCTGAAATGTTTGTTTGGCAAGTGCGAATCAATCACACACACAAATAAAGTGCACTTAATGATGGATGCGTGCAAATAATCATGTCACCGTAATTGCATTTATCTATTTAAAATAACAGGAAAAACAGTATTAATTTTGCATTGTTTATGGTATCATTTAAAGCTTCCTTCATAAATATCAGACATTTCACTATGCTTATTTATTTAAGAGCAAAAGGTATTCAAATTCTAGAATTACAAATAATTAAAGACAAAGTGCATAAGCAGTAAGGTATGATGTGCTGTTCTGTGACAGCACATCTGAATGCAACTTATTCTGTCTTCTAACAATAATGGGGAAGTTATCAAGTCCCTTTCATGAGGAAGTTGTCAAGTCCCTTTCTCCAAAATGGTTAGTCAAGTTTACAATCAAAGAACATATTTTAAATACACAGTAAAATTTGACAATGATATAATAAATTCTACTCCTTTAGCTCAAATCACGAAAAAAATAAATCTCATTACATACTCGATTGTATCTGAAAAATATACCTTTTACCTGTATGACAGGACTTTTCTACATCCACCATATTGGCTGCTCTATTGGCTGTGTTAAAAGTACAAATGTATACAATACATTTAATACAAAAATGTACACTCACTGAGTACTTTACTAGAAACACCATGGTCCTAATAAAGTGCCAGACATAGTCTTCTGCTGTTGTAGTCCATTCGCCTCAAGGTTCGATGAGTTGTGGATTCAGAGATGCTATTCTCCTCACTACAATTGTACAGAGTGGTTATCTGAGTTACTGTAGCCTTTCTGTCAGTTCAAAGCAGTCTGTTCATTCTCTGTGGACCTTTCTCATAGACAAGACGTTGTTCGTAATAAGGTGCTCATTGAGTGTGTTTTGCAATTTAAAAATAATTAAAATGTTCATTTCAAAGATGATTTAAGATTCAAATATTTTTTTTAACAGGGGCACAACCTGCACCCTAATAAACATTATATTTTTGTAGACTAGGACTGGACAGTTATTTAAAATGGTTTTGAAAAAATGAATTCACATCAAAAATAAGTATTGTCTCAATGGCAATGAAATTCTTTGTAAGATATATGTATGTTGGACCTGAAGTAACAGCAACATTGAAAACCTTTGTGAGGAGTGTCAAAACAACCATGCCAAAATTATTGTGGAATGTTAACCAGGTAGGAAATACAATTATTAATGTATTATTGCAGCACAGGCTTAAACCTTTGGGGGGTTAAAAAATGTATTACATAATGGTCTCAGCATACTCCACTTATTCAATTGGGCATGGGAAAGTACATAAGCTGCAGCACTGGCTCTAATTTCACTATTTGTTTTTTTTTTTATTATATTTTTATTATTCTGCCTTATTTATTAGAAAAAAAAATACAATATGAGAATTCTATATACAACAATTGAAAAGTACACAAAGTAAAAAAGACTGCATTAGTACATCATACCGTGCACTTCCATTGCAAAATGAATTCCTATACAGAGACTTATAGCTTACCTTTTACATAATTTTACACATTGCAAACAAAGAATGAGCATAAGGACCATAGTTAATGGTCAGTATACAGTTTCTTCTCTGGTGTTCACACACTTTTGTTTAGATAATCAATGTAATAGACCTTATTCACAACAGCGCCATCTTTGATTTTGATGAGAATAATAATGAGGATGTGAGGTATAGATTGTACTGTCTCTTCAATGAGTTGTTAAGTTGTTAAAAGTGTTTTTGGATCATTCTGCTGATGAGAAATTGAAAAACATATAATAAAGTCAAGACAACACAAGTTGTTGAAAATTAGAGGCGATCTAGGAGCTTTTGATAGCTTTATACAGCACATATAACTGAAGAGACGGTAAGTCTATCCCTCAAAATCTCGTTTTCATTCCCATCTAGAATCAAAGATGGCGCTACTGTAAATAAGGTCTACAGGTTTCATTTCTCATTCAAATATATTAAAGTCCTACATTTTTGCAAAAAAAGTTCTCTGGGCAATGAACTCAAATGCAGTAAAGCAGTGTCCAAAAACCTAAAAAAATGCCTCCTTCATAGGTAATAAGCAGAGGTAGAATGGCATCAAGGCACATGCAAACATCATGTGGTACATTTTTGAAGGCTGCTTAAATGTGTCCAATTCTGTGCATGCAGTCTGGCAGTCGGTGTAAATAATAATAATAAAAAAAAAAAACATTTTTTACATCGCATGGCTCAATATCTATTGAATTCTAGTCATTACATATTTATTTGGTAATATCTAAAGATCACTTGCATTTGTTCCAGAGCATTAAACATGATGTTTTGGTGCTTCAGAAGCCTTATTGACTGGGCAGCAAGGGTATCTGCCTAAAGTTTTGGACATAGCCAAAACGTAATGCTTGTCTTATCCTGCAGCCTATTACATTGTAAACGAAGTGCCATTGTCATTGGTTGAGCCATCTACAGACCGCCGTGAAGAAATGTACATTTCAGTGGTAACACGTGAGGACCGCCGTGCTGACATGTAGCTCTTCCCCAAGCACCAGATGTCCTGTAAGATCTTTTGGAAATGGTTTCTAAAGTTCACCCCGATGAAGGCATACAGCAAGGGGTTGAGACAAGAGTGCAGGTAGGCCAGACTTTTCGTGATGATCATGGTCAACTCTATGGCTTCCACATGGCTGCATTCCTGCTCATTGAACATGTTGATGGTGTAATATAACAGTGCTATATTGTAAGGCATGTGGCAGGCCACAAACACAAGCACCACCGTGAGGACCACACGCACTGCTTTGTGTCTTTGAAAGTTCTTGGCTCGAAGTAGGGTGACGATGACACTGGAGTAGCAGAAACCCATGATCAGCAATGGTAAGCAGAAACCCACTGCTATCTGAGAGCTCGGCACCATGGTTTTCATCATGCGTGCAGTTTCGTTCGAATGAAATAGAAAAAAGCACTCATATGGGGTATTGCTGTCCTGGGTGCCGTTATTTAGACTGGATTCAACAGGGAAAGGCTGATAACGTTCATAAAACACGAAGGTGGGAAGGGACAGGACCAAGGCCAGTAACCAGACAGCTGCGCAGATGAGACGGCTGTAAAGCAGGGTGCTAGAACGAAGCCGGAACGACCTGCGGGCCTGCACGATTGCGAGGTAGCGGTCTCCACTAATGCAAGCTAGGAGCAACATGCCGCTATACAAGTTGATGCTGTAGACACAACGCAACAGCTTGCAGGACCAGTTACCCATGGCCCAATCATGCTGTTCACTATAGATGATCAAAGGCAGAGCCACCACAAACAGGATATCAGCTACTGCAACGTTCAACAGGTACACATCCGTCATGGACTTGGTTCGCTTGTAGAGGGCATATGTCAAAATCACCAAGGCGTTGCCGATAAAACCAACAATGCAAATTATGGGGTGAATGAATAACTGGAGGAAGTTGTCAATGTTTTGTCTGTGTTTCAGAGAACACGGCTCCACAAAATCTTCATACATGGCTTGTAATTCTTCTTCAGTGTAGTTCATTTTTCTTTTGACACTGTAAAGAGAGAGAAAAAACTGAATTTATAAGGGGACAGCAGTAAAATAATACAACTTTACATTAGAGCTCACATCAATATACCATCTAACTGAAATCTTAAGTATAATGTTAAATGTTAATATTCAACCAGGATAGTGGGTAGAGATAATTAGTCAATAACTTTCATGGAAAATATCAAAATGACATGACAGCAATGTAACAAACAATAAAAAAGTATGAAAACAGTCAAAAACATTATACTGTAATATAATTACATTCAATTAAAGTAATTATTTTAAGTGCATTAATTGGGATACACATATTTCTAAAATAATATTGTCATTATTCATTTGTAGTGGATTACTTTTTTTTTTTTGACAAGAAGAATGCTCTTGTTGTTTTTCCTAAGAATTTAAAGGTCATAATGCCACAAACAGTATCAGTAATTACTTTATAATATTCAGTGTCATATTTTTTTTTTTTTACTACATAATGTAGTACAAATGAGTAGATATCTATCTATCATCTCTCTCTCTCACACACACACGTCTAGCACGTCGCTTTGTACTTTGTAGACATTTAACCTTTCCAAAGAGGAAATATGCAAAAAATCACCAAAAGGTACAATGCAAATGACCTATTTATTTCGCCGTACGTTCTGAAGAGGATGTTTGCCCAACAGTGTGAGCTTTTCTTATTCACCCAAATCACCTAAGCTTGAGACTTTTAGTGCATTTCACTAGGCTGTTAGTTTTCTTTCAAGTAACATGATTGAAAAATCATGTGGTCACGTATCATGCCACAGAGGTTCGAGAAACATTTCAATTATATGTTTGAAAAACCCTGAGATCACAAATTAAATTGCAACAGAATGAAAATTAGAAAAGCATAGGATCCACAAATTACATCCAACACACACACTAATGATACAAGCAATTTATGAAGCAAACGTCTTTATCATGTTTGCATGCCAGTTTTGTTAATTCAGTGATTTAGACAAAGCTGTGCTAGATGAACTGTACATGGGAAAACATGCGAGAAAATAAAATAATTTTGGTATTTTTTCCAGAATAAAATTAAGAACAGATACTGCACAGTAAAACTTTTTTTTAATTGAAATGTATTTAAAAATGGATTAAATTTTTTTTTTTTTTTTTTACAAAAAGCTAATACAAGCAATATATATTTCAGTCTTGAGTAATTTAATATGTCTATGTAATAAAAAAAAAAATACATTAAAAAAAAGACACTTTATCACACCGTTTCCAACAAAAAAATGTAATATTGCTTATGACTTAAGTAGAAAAACAGAAGAGACTTACAAGTCTTGTCTTGAAACAAACAAGTCTTCTGGAATGCAGTGTAAGAATTCTGAGCTTCAGATGAGGAACTACAGCAGGGTAAGGCACTGCTACCGAATAAGAATGATAAATATTCAACCTGCATACCAGAAGGAAGTGTTTCACTGCTGCTTAAAGAGTGTTGTATAAAAGCATGGCGTAGGTGTGTCTAAGAGACACATGTCTATCACAGTAGCTGGTTTCATATGAAATGGTTGTTACGTCTTTAACAGAGCCAACAAATAGAACATTTATTTAAGCTTTGCCGTTTATACATGGTTCAACGAGTCTTCATTGCAGTTCACAAGACTAGCTCCTCTATGATGCCTAAAACACGTTCATTGAATCTAAATCTATTGCTCTGTATTTCTCAGTGCAGGGTATTTATTTTTTTACATTCAGTATTCTTTTCACTTGCACTGCAGATTTTAGCTATTCATAATTTTCATCCTTCCCTTTCTGTCCTTCCGTCTTTTATTAGTTATGATACAAAAAAAAACAGGAAGAGTAGTCAACAATCACATGGAACTTCAGCATTTATTAGGTCAAAACAATTAAATCCATAAATACATGAAGGACAAAATAAGGGGATGACAGGGGTTAGAGGTCATGCAACATCTTCCATGTAGTCGGCACCCAAGCTTATCTGCGAGACACTAACATCCTGAGTGGTGTCATTGAGCTAGGAGAGAAAGAGAAAACCATTGAAATCATGGACATTCAAATCAACAATGTGAGAAGGACTGAGATTCATAACACTTGCTATTTTTTTTTATTAAGGTTAAACAGAATGCTGAGTAAAAATGGAATTTAGGTCACAATGGTTTATGTCTGCATACTTAAAAATGCATCATCTTGCTGCCTCATTGGGCCTCTTTAGTTACCTATCTTTGCCATTAACCAAGCATGCCACTCTCACTTCTTGCTTTTTACACAATACATGGTTGTATCCATGGGGCCACTCATGTGGCATTTGGAACTTTTCACACAGAAGTTGCTGGGACTCATAATTTACAAAGTATAGTCAGGACATTACTGATGTAAAAAAAAACAGCACCATCACTATTTGAAAAAGTCATTTATCATATCTAGACAGGCCCCATTCCCAGCAGCCATCACTCCAACACCTCATCCTTGAGTAATCATAATGAATTGCTCATTTGGTACTAGAAACTCACTTACCATTATATCAAACACAGTTGATAGCTTAACATTGTCTTTGTGTTAGTTTTTGAGTTGCCACAGTATGCAATAAACTGGCATGTCTTAAGGTCAATATTAGAAAAAAAACGATTTAGAAACTCATCAGTCAATCATTGTTCTGAGGAATGAAGGCTATACAATGCTTGAAATTGCCAAAAAACTGAAGATTTCATGGTAAAAGGTCTGCACTTATATAGTGCTTTTTTAACCCGTGTCCCAATCACCTATTCGCACACATATTCACACTCACACACCAATAGCCTCCATGCAAGTTGCTAGCCTGCCATTGGGAGCAACTTAGGGTTCAGTGTCTTGCCCAAGGACACTTCGGCATGTTGAGTCATGTGGGCCAGGAATCGAACCGCCAACTGACAGCTAGAATGCCAAGGATCTGCAAAGCTGTCATTGCTGGTTTTTTGATGAGAACATTTTTTTCAAATTGTAATAGTAATTTTTCATGTCAATGTCCTGAGTATACATTGTGATTAGTTGAATGCCACTTCGGTGAATAAAAGTACCAGTTTCTTTCCATAAGAGCAAAAGAAATGTGTGTGTATGTGTATATATTTTAATACGGGTTTACACTAAAAATACTGTAAAAAAAGCACACACAAAAAAGTGTATTTACTGATGTCAGTAAAACATTATCTAGGGACATAGTCATTTACATTTTTTTTAACACTTCCTTTGGTCTTGCGGGTCATTTTGACTATTTTAAAATTATTCAAAATGAGCAATATTCAGGAAAACAGCAATACCTTATCACTGATGTCAGGCCCCTCTATTGAGACCTCCTCAATTTCCTCACTGATGCTCACTTCACTCTTAGAGTTTTCAGAGCGATGACTGAAGAGTAACGACAGATAACACAATTAAACATTTTATCAGGATTCAGATTGAGTGAAATAACACAAAACTAATGAAACATCAGAACGGCTTGTTCTTTACCTGTTGAAGTCATCGTCATAATCAAGATCTTCATCTGTGCACACAGCATTATTTGAAAAGGAAAAATGAGACATGCAATGGTAAGAAAGCTTTTTAATGACATGGTTAAAGGAATAGCTCACCCAAAAATGAGAATTCTCTCATAAATTACGCACCCTTACGCTAGCACAGATGTGAATTTTTTTAACTGAAGAACACAAATTCTTTTAGAAGAATATCTCAGCAATATATGGGTACATACAATGCAAGTGAATGGGTGCCAAAATGTTGACGCTTTAAAAAGCACATAAAGGCAGCATAAAAATTAACCATAAGACTCCAGTGGTTAAATCTATCTAATCTTCAGAAGTGATATGATGGGTGTGGTTGAGAAAAAGAACAATATTTAAGTCCATGTAATCAACTTCGATCCAAATTGCTTCTGAAGACATGAATTTAACAACTGGAACTACTGAAATCTGGCACACATTCACTTGCATTGAATGGACTTAAAGAGCTGAAAAATGCTTCTAAATTCTTCATTTGTGTTCTGCTGAAAAAGAAAGTCAAACACGTCTGGGGTGGCATAAGGGCGAGTAAATGATGGGAGAAATTTCATTTTTGGGTGAACTATTGATTAAATAAAGGTCATCAGAAAAACACAATAATAATTTTTATTGATGAGAGATGAGCAAATATTCAAGATTTTGACAACATATTGAGGAAAGAGTTCCTACCCAGCAAAATGGATCCAGTTTTCTCATTCTGTGCTTGAAAAACTTTGACCCCTTTATCTTTAGAACTAAAGGTACCTAAAACGATAATCAAGGAGTAAAGACAAGCAAAAATATTATATAATGAGTTCATCCACTTTTAACCAATTAATTTCTATGAGTTCTTCATTCAGGGTCCCCAAACTTTTGGACTTTTTTTCCCCATGACCTTTCCAATCATTTGTGATTACTAGATAAGGGCTTTTAAATATAATATTGATTCAGGCCATTTTGGTAACGAATCATTGGTTCACAATACCAATTTGTAATCTGTTCTGACCAATTCATTCACAAGAATTCAAAAGAACGAATTGCTCACAAATTGGACATCATTATATCTAATAAGCAAGTTTTACTTTACACAAGAGCAATTTCATAAATAGAAAAACATTCATATTATTTTTTTTAAATCTGGAAATATCAATTTTAAAATTCTCTGATATGTCCAGGTTTTCCATGACCTCAGGAACCCTGTATATCCCAGCAAATTTAATCAGTGTAAACACAAATGGAGTAGTACCATTCTTGTCGGATACCGGATCTCTTTGGCTGCTCTCAGCAGAGCTGGATCCTCCTGCACTCTTTAACTGTACGTTTGCTACGAGTGCTTTCCCTGAAATACTGCCTGAGCTGTCTCTCCTGGGAAAATAGATAGGATGAGGCTTTCAGCAAGACCGAATGCACTTTGTGAAGCCAGTTGACAGCCATATAATGAGAAGCAGAGGAAGGGGAGGGGGTTGTTATGACAGGAAAAGGCCCAGCTCACCTGGCCTCAGAGTCAGGGCTGAGCCTATTATCACAGTCAGAAAGCATGTCCTCTGCATCGCCCTCTTGATCACTGCCTAAAGCAGACAGGCTGAGGCCAGAGAGAGCAAGAGCATATTCATCCACACATATACACAGAAAAACATCCAGAGGAACATAGCCAGAGACACATTGGGAGAGAGATACAGTCCTCCGTATAAGCTTACAAACGACTTACAGAAATGGTTTACATTTTTAAAAAATTTAAATGTTTATATATTTTTATTAGCTAGAACTATGAGGATGCTACAAAACTGATATTTAATGATGTCCTACAAAAAAAAAAAAGCCATAATTACATACATTATCCAGTTCTAAAGTTTACATAACCTTGGTTCTTAAATACTTTTTTGGAACACAGAGATGTTTGTCAGAATGTTAGGGACTGAAAGCCTACTGTAAATCTCAATTCTATTCAATTTTTTAAACATCTTTTTTCCATACAATGAATGTGAAAGGTGACTGAGACTGACCATTCTGTCTAACGTCTCTTGTTGTGTTCCTCATGTGGGCTTGAAGAAACATATGTTAATTTGTGTCATGTCAAATAATTCTTATCAAGAAGTAATAAAGAAAACGCTAGTTTTATGGTCGCTCTTTTTCACAAAGGTATTTAAACGTGCAAACCTGTACATAAAAACATGCATGAAAAATTGAGAGAAGGAAAAAAGTAAAAGTAAAAATGTAACGCTCAAAATGGCGCTGTCAAACAATCACTGCATACGGCTTGGTCAGCAAGCAGCTTTTTCCACAGCAATGTAATTTCTTCTCAACACTTATGTAAATAACAAACATGTCATCTGAGGAAGACTGGGCTATTTTATTCTCTGTTGTTTGACTTCATACTCAGAAACTTTTCCTGAGTTGTTGCTGTGTTTGTTTCCATCGCAACCTGCACCAGAATAGTGGGGTTTCCCTCTTATGTTAAACACAGGGATTACCTCAATGTACTTGAACGCTTAAAGACGGACATGAGGGACAGTAGTAAATCTGGGCGATAGGACGATGCAATCGTATATTGACGATATCCCGATGCCGATTGCGACACTTACTGACAGACGCTGATCAACAATATCGGGAAATGACAAAGCCATGGAGCTGGGATGTCACCAAATATACAGCATATGCTCACAGTATAAAATTAGCACCTGCCACCTAGCAAATGTGGGTATTTCATGCACTCATCTACCTGTCACTGTGGAGATCTACATGTAAAATGCTAGGAGTGTGTGTGTATATATATATATATATATATATATCTTTGTATTTAAGAACCAAAGATGAAAGTGATTAAATCATAAAGCAATACAAAAACACTGCTAACTTGAACCTAAAATGGACTTCCATTTCATTTTCATTAGCCAGCATTAACAAAACACAAAACAAACACAGATTCGCTAAGACGAGGGCACACAAAGCAGTTTATTAGGCTTGCACCTAATAGGAAAACTAGTGTTTTCTGTTTGTTTGAGCAGACTAAATGAAGTAACAAACTGTTGCAGCCGTTTTATGAAAGCAAATATTTTGTGGGTTGCGTTGAACTTTCTAGAGGTATTGGTTATTTCATTTACTATCTTCATCATTATTGTGATGCTTAGATTTATAATTGACTTTATATCAATATCTGTATTAGTCATTTTCCACAGACCGATACCTGTGTGACTGCCAGTGAAGGAAGTTGGAGACTGTAAATCTTTAGATTTCGTGAGGTAGTTCCTTATGATTTTGCTATGTTAATTGCTTTTTCACTTCATGCAATTTGAATTTAGAAATAACTTTGATTTTCGTAATTCAATAAATTAAATTAATTTCTAAATCAAAAGCAATAAAGCAAAAATATTCACCGATCCTTTAGTGGGGGCAGGGAGGCTGACAATGTAATCAGATATTGCAATGTTTTTTTCTAGAAAATTAGCGAAAATATATTTTGCATATCACCCAGCCCTAGACATTCATAATTTTTTTTAATTGGTGTATATAAATGGGTATATTGAATAGTGTATGCACTTTTCCCTATTCCCAGAAATGTTGAATTCATTCCGCTGTGTTGACTTTTGATACTGTGGCATGGGGGGCATGGTCATGCGTCGGTCTGCGGGAGAGAGAGAGAGAGAGAGAGTGGTAAGGCTAGTCACCTGGTTCACAATGATCTTTAACACCCGTCTCTCGTTATAGTGATGGTGGAGGGAGACTTAAGAGCCCCACCACTGCATCAGAGAGAGACCCGAGAGCACAGCCAGAGTGTGCTACGATATATATTTGTGTTTAATTTATTTAAAACTATGGTTACCGTCGTTTCAAGAAAAAAGAAATTGAAAATAAAGAACTAAAACCAAAAGAGACAAACACACACAAATAGGACAGACAGCTGCCCGTAAACTCTCTCTCTGTCGCACCACCGTCCGCAGTTGGCCTTTATCCCTCTCGGAGGCTTGATGAGCCTGATAAGGGGCCGGGTGTGTAAAATCACGGCCCCTCCCTCCGCCCTGTCACAGATACATTGTATGCATTTACAAGGCCACATAAGCCATGTTCTCTGTTTGAAACCTAGGTGTGTAAACTGCTTTCTCTCAATCCCTTAAATGACATAAGGACAATGGTGATCTCATTTGCATGAAGCTTCAGAGCACCGCTTTCTGCAAAAATCATGGAACAAACCATTTGCTTAAGTGCGTGCAAACATGGTTAATGACAGAAAGAGAGAAGTAGAGCGGAAGAAACAAAAGTGCAATATAAAATAGAGATTCATTCTGACAAGCAAAGATCTACCTGTTATGGAACGATCTGACCCAAAACTACTGAATTATTGTCAAATCATGTGAAAATGCTGAGAAAGCAAAGAGGTACTTACTCTTTCTGACTATAGGTTTTTTCAGAATGCCTCTGCCCAGAATAAGGCTTTTCTGCAGAAGGTAAACTACTGTTCATACGTGCAGCATTGAGGGAAAAAAAAAAACAAAAAAAAACACACTGTAAAAAAAAAATTTTTTTTCACAGAAATATACTGTATTATTTTACAGATATTTTCTGTTTTTTTAACATTACGTGTAAATGTCATTAAAATACAGAAAAAAAACTTTATGAAAAACATTAACCATAAAATAAAAGTAATAATTTGTAAAATCATATAATGAGAAATTATAGTTTTTTTACAGGATCATTCTTTTGTTTAATTGGCTTGAATGTTAAATTACATTAAATTCTATGTAAAAAGACAAAAAAATTCACATATTTAAATTTAAGACAACTATGTGTTTTTTTTACTGTGAAACCTTAAATTTACGGTAAATACATGTAAAAAAAAAATCGTAAAAAAACGGTAAAAAGTCTGGCAGCAAAGTTGCCAAACACTTACCGTCAAATTACAGTGAAAAACCTTAACTTATTCTACGGAATAATTCTGTTTTTTAAATACAGATATTTACTGTAAACATTTTCTGTATTTTTACAGTTCCGCTGCTGTAGAATGAAAAGAAAATCTCATTAAAAAAATGTCTGTATAATGTTAAACAAATGAATAAATCTGCATATAAACTGGAAATTATTGCAGAAATACCTTAAAATTATACAATTAAATTAAGTCATCTGTTATTACACAGTATTCTTTGGTAAATTCATAACATTATCAATTACATCCACAAGAACTCCCCGTCAAAGTACAGATTTTTAGATGTAAAACACAAAAATATTACATAACATTACTTAAAATACCGTATTTTAAAAGCTTTAGGCTTTTATTTTATGGGATTATCAAATCTATTAATATTAAATTCCTGTTAAATTTAGTTTTTGAACTGTAGAAAAAATAAGATCACATTATAATAGCTTGCAAAGCCATATTTTTTTATAGTCATTACTGTATATAAACAATATTTGACAGTAATTACAAGCATTTATCCAATATATCTACGTACTTTTCCCATTAATGTATGGGGTTTACATTGAATGAACATACTTTTATAGTAATTAAAAGCAACTATCCAATATATCTACATACTTTCCCCATTAATGTATGGGGTTTACATTGAATGAACATACTTTTATAGTAATTAAAAGCAACTATCCAATATATCTACATACTTTCCCCATTAATGTATGGGGTTTACTTTGAATGAACATACTTTTATAGTAATTAAAAGCAACTATCCAATATATCTACATACTTTCCCCATTAATGTATGGGGTTTACTTTGAATGAACATACATTTATAGTAATTACAAGCATTTATCCAATATTTCTACATACGTTTCCCATTAATGTATGGGGTTTACTTTGAATGAACATACATTTATAGTAATTACAAGCATTTATCCAATATTTCTACATACGTTTCCCATTAATGTATGGGGTTTACTTTGAATGAACATACTTTTATAGTAATTACAAGCAACTATCCAATATTTCTACATACGTTTCCCATTAATGTATGGGGTTTACTTTTAATAAACATACTTTTATAGTAATTAAAAGCAACTATCCAATATTTCTACATACTTTTCCCATTAATGTATGAGGTATACTTTCCTAAAACATTTTTGACAGTAATTAAAATTAACGATCCAAGATATACATGTCAGACACTCTTCAGAGGAATATTTGTTCTGCAGTGTATACATAGGTTCATTTCAGCTTATTCAATTTGGTCTCATATGTGCTGTGTGTTGGTGTTGTAATTGCTGTCAAACTACACTGTAAACCCGGTTAAGTTGAATGTACTTGAATTTGAGGAAACCGGTTGCCTTAAATTTAAGTAATGTGTACTTATAACTTTTCTAGCACTTCAAACTTTTATTTGAAGTTCAATACACTAAATGCAAAAGTTGATTTAACTTGAAATCATTTGTATTATCAATTGCTCTGTCCAGTTACTCCACTTAAGTTTCTTAAGTTAAAATAGATTTTTTTTTTAATTGGTTAAACTAGATAATTAAATTTAGAAAAAAAAACAAAGAAAGCAAATAACAGAAGTACATCCTTTTTCCATTTTATTTCAATTTAGAACTTTTCATTTGAAAATGCAACAGACAACAATACAGTCAATGGAACATATTGCCTTGCCTTAACTTCAAATTTCAAAGATTTCCAACCTTTGTCTCTATGAAACAGTGCACAACAGCAAACATGTTATTCTAAAACATTCAAACGAGCCACCTGATACTTTGAGCAGTGGTATAACTTTTGGGAAGCTCGTCTTACACTTTAAGCTGATTTTTCAAAGACTGAATTTTGGGTGTCAGCTCACCTTTTCCAAGGTTGAGCATTACCTGCTGAATAAAGGAAAAAGTGTTTTTCATGCACTTGGGGTAGTCCAGGTGCAGGGCATAAATCAGTCCAAAAAGGACACAGAAGGCCTGAGGCAGGTTGGCCAGTTCACCCATCACCAAACTCCCTTCCAAGATGATCCCCACACTGGTTGGGTTTAGCTGAGGACTTTCTTGATCAATGCAGAGGATTCCCACTGGAGTCTGACTGTACAAGTCCTTGTCAGTTACATCCTAACAGAGAACGAAACGGATAGATATTGCCGTGTTGTCCACCAAAATATACCTCCGACTGTATAATGAAAAGCACTGTACAATATAAACTGCACTTAAAGTAATTATTAAAAGGACAATACCATTCTAAAATTGACTTATGAACTGCCATATTTGGATCTGTACATTACAAGTACTGACTGCAAAACTGTACACCAAATATGGTTTTGTAGATTAGCGCCAATTGAGAGTTCACCCACTTTCAGCCTTAGTCATGCTCAAATTTTACCAGAAACTTCTGTGTTGCCATGCATAATTTTTGTGAATCATGTGACTCCAAGTATACATTTGCCGAAACTGCTTTACTGTCACCAGTGGAACGTTTTGCAGATCTCTTTGGATCCCAAACTGAAACGGGAGTTTTGAGTGCGCTTGTTGGAACAACCAGGATTTAACAAGCAGACCCAAAACTCATGTTTGAGTTTAGGACAAGACATGTGTAACTTCCAACTGGTGACAGTAAAGTAAAAAACTAAATAATTAGCGAATGTAAAGAGTCATACAACTTAAGTTTATGGGAGCAGTTTTTCAAATGGGTAAGTTATCCTGAGCTGCCAAGCAACCAAACCATACTCAGTGCACAGTTTTGCAACCAATACTTGTAATGTACATATTCAATTATGGCAGTAATGTCCTTCAACCGCAAAAAACATTAAAAGTTTTTCCCTTTCATTTGTACTGCAAAAAAAAAAAAAAAAGTTAATTTGAGCCCATTTTTACAGATTTTATAGTCAAATCTTTTCAGTTTGTCACGTCATATCAATAATACAGATATTCAAAAATGTTTTTAGTTAAAAATTTCAAGGCCATAAAATAAAAGTATGGGAAACACTGAATGTTGATTAAATGACTTTGAAAATTAGTAGCAGACAGTCTTCAGTAATGGCTTAAAATTAAAAAATAACTAAAAAATTAAAATAACTATGTTCCTGCAACATTTACAATTTACAAATTAATTACTTACTGAGCAGGTCATGAAGAAGGTAGAAGGATCATCCCCCAAAATGAGCGGAAGTCCCCGAAGACAAAGGCATCTAATGTCTGTTGGTTCAGTGGTCTGGAAGATAGTGCACATATTGTACAACACAGTTTGCTAAGAATACTCACATGTATTAATTAAATTCCCGAACTTCCCCACAATTCTTTGACTTCACTGCAAATTTCCAGGACTGGAAAGTAAAGGACAGGACTAAAGGAGATGACACAGAAGTAATGGAGACAGGAGAGAAAAGGGAGAGGACAGAAGAAAATGAGAAGGAAAGAGACAGAAGACGAGGAAGAGATTTAAAGGGATAGTCCACCAAAAATGAAAATTCTTTCATCATTTACTCACCCTTGTGTCATTTCAAACCTTTGACTTACTTTCTTCTGCAGAAACACAAGAGAAGACACTTTGAAGAACATTGATAACCAAACAGCATTGGTGCCCATTGTATAAAAAAACTAATTAAAAAACTATACATTTCAAGAATTATCTTTTGTGTTCCACAGAAGAAAGTCATACAGGTTTGGAATGACGAGGGTGAGTAAATGACATAATTTTTGGGTGAACTATCCCTTTAAGAATGGAGACGACAAGAGGAGAGGAAAATAGAGAAAAGTGGAGAGGAGAGCAAAGAAGAGATGAGAGGAAAGGAGATATGGAAGAGAAGGACTAGACTGATGTAGACAAGTAAACCCACCTTTGTCTTACGAAAAAGCTCAGACAAAAGCTGGGCGGTGAGGCCTTCTTCCTGAAGAGAAACGGTCAAGTACATCAAATTAGTTCTCTCTGAGATTTTTCCCCACCACTCTGTTGAACTCCTAATAACCCTGACACATAAGACATAGCAAACCATGTATATGGCCATGGTCAAATGACCCCGCCTCCAACACTATATGATTTGGGTCACAGTGTTAACTACTCCCAGATGTTTTTTTTTAATAATATATAGGCTAATATATATATATATATATATATACACACTATCATAGAAAAGCCCACTAAAGAGCTATGAATCTAGATAAAACTGGAGTTACATCCAGTAGCTGTTTTTTGTATTTAAACCATTAATTAACTTTATGTCAATCAATAGCAGTGTCAAAATACAATGTGGTCGCTAACGTTAACTTAAATGCACTCACCAGATTCAGCAGACTGTGTTTCAGCACTTGTCCTGTCGACCTCCTCTCTCCTCTGCTGTAAACTCGGTGTGTGGCACCTCGTGCGTCGCCAAGCAGGTGTTTAAACGCGCGAGGGGGGAAAGTAACAAGCTAACAGATGAAAAATGTCGCTAACAGACGAAAAAATGTCGGTCAAACTCACCAGGCGGGGATTCAAGCGCGATGGTGTCCGTCGCACGAGAGGTGACAAATTTCCCGTCGAACTGTTTAAAACAAAGTTTTTCACTGCTCACAAACAGACCCTCGACGGAAGAAACAAACAATATAAATGTAACAAGCGAAAAAATGTCTGTCGAAATGGTTAAAACAAACTTTCCAACTTCTCACACACAGCTCATCAAATTCGTGCGCACTTTTGCAACCACGAGAAAATGGCGTTGTCCGACTCCGCAGCAGTTAAACAGCGTCAGAGACGTTAGCGTGGGGGATGGGCAGGCGAGCTCTGAGTTCACGTTCCCAATGTGCATTGCCTCAAGAAACTGCCAATCACTGTATTATTTTAAAAGATGCAGCCGCAACCTTCGACAACAATATAATATAATAATGCAAGTATTTTAATAGATTTTGCGGATCTAGCCAGAGTCGTGTCCATAGTAACTTATGCAGAGGCTCATACTCATGGTTAATGTAGTATTTGGTGCCATTAGGCATACAGAATCGACAGAAAATTTAGATTTCTCAGAAATAAATTTTCCATAGACATATGGAAACCCGTTGCTGCCACTTAAAAAAAATACATAAATCACATAGTGTGCCATAATAATGAGAACATATCTCATAATAATTACTTTTCATTTTTATGCTTTTCATAAAAAAAAGTTTCTCATGTTTATGAATTTCTATGATCTTACAATGACTGAACATAATTATAAGTAATTATTATGAGAATGCATGTATTCATTAAGTAAATGTTCTCATTATTATGAAAGTCAATATTACATAAGTCATAATTATGAGATAGTATCTTATGAGAAATAAAATCATAAATTCAACGTCATTATATTAGACATGACATACGTGACAAAATTTCAAAGTTTCAAATGGCGGAGGTGTGGTCAGGACAAAAACTTAATATTTTTAAGCCATTTAACTTAAATTTATTCACACATTCAAATCCATCTACAGATTAGTAGACTATACTTACATTATATAGTAATGCAATCAAACTTAAATGATTTAAGTACATTGCAATTAAATTGTTTAATTAGATAGTAAATCCGGGCTAACAGTGTATGCAAATTCTAGAACTAAGTCTTGTATTTAGCTTGTAATTTGCAGTTATTTGAAGAGGGCTTAACAAAAGGCACTGAGATAGGTAAAACCAGTTGTTGTTGAAGCACTGTATGAGGCTAAACCACTCCACAGCTCAACCACAAGCGTTTTCCTGTTCAGTTGGCCCAATATGATTCTAATAGAAACTGCAATATGCAAGTTTATTGTAACAACAACATTCCCATTGTGTGCATACGTATGTCATGCAAACAAAGAAAAAGATTCTGAATTTTTACAGAATTTATTTTAATAGGCACAGCAAATATTATGTATATATATATATATATATATATATATATATATATATATATATATATATATATATATACAGTGAGGAAAATAAGTATTTGAACACCCTGCTATTTTGCAAGTTCTCCCACTTGGAAATCATGGAAAATACTTATTTTCCTCACTGTATATATATATATATATATATATATATATATATACACACTACCGTTCAAAAGTTTGGGGTCACTTGTCTGTAATGTTTCTCATGATCTTAAAAATCTTTTGATCTGAAGGTGTATGCTTAAGTTTGAAATTAACTTTGTAGACAAAATATTATTCTGCCAAAACATATACATTTATTTAATTACAAATCTAAAATTTCCTAAAAAAAAAAAAAGTTTTTGAAATGGATGACTTGGATCAAAATATGAAGAAAAGAAGCCAATAAGTGCCCAACATAGATGGGAACTCCTTCAATACTGTTTAAAAAGCATCCCGGGGTGATTCCTCAAGAAGTTGGTTGAGAAAATGTCACGAGTACATGTCTGCAAAATCTAGGCAAAGGGTGACTACTTTGAAGATGCTAAAATATTACATAGTTTTGGATTTATTTTGGATTTTTTGGTCACAAAATAATTCCCATATTTCCATTTCTATTATTCCATAGTTTTGCTGACTACTATTATTCTAAAATGTGAAATAAATAAATAAATAAATAAATAAAGAATGAGTAAGTGACCCCAAACTTTTGAACGGTAGTGTATATATATATATATATATACACACACACACACACACACACACACACACACACACACACACACACACACACACACACACACACACACATATATATACACTCACCTAAAGGATTATTAGGAACACCTGTTCAATTTCTCATTAATGCAATTATCTAATCAACCAATCACATGGCAGTTGCTTCAATGCATTTAGGGGTGTGGTCCTGGTCAAGATAATCTCCTGAACTCCAAATTGAATGTCAGAATGGGAAAGAAAGGTGATTTAAGCAATTTTGAGCGTGGCATGGTTGTTGGTGCCAGACGGGCCGGTCTGAGTAGTTCACAATCTGCTCAGTTACTGGGATTTTCACACACAACCATTTCTAGGGTTTACAAAGAATGGCGTGAAAAGGGAAAAACATCCAGTATGCGGCAGTCCTGTGGGCGAAAATGCCTTGTTGATACTAGAGGTCAGAGAAGAATGGGCCGACTGATTCAAGCTGATAGAAGAGCAACTTTGACTGAAATAACCACTCATTACAACCGAGGTATGCAGCAAAGCATTTGTGAAGCCACAACACGTACAACCTTGAGGCGGATGGGCTACAACAACTGAAGACCCCACCGGATACCACTCATCTCCACTACAAATAGGAAAAAGAGGCTAGAATTTGCAAGAGCTCACCAAAATTGGACAGTTGAAGACTGGAAAAATGTTGCCTGGTCTGATGAGTCTCGATTTCTGTTGAGACATTCAGATGAGTCAGAATTTGGCGTAAACAGAATGAGAACATAGATCCATCATGCCTTGTTACCACTGTGCAGGCTGGTGGTGGTGGTGTAATGGTGTGGAGGATGTTTTCTTGGCACACTTTAGGCCTCTTAGTGCCAGTTGGGCATCGTTTAAATGCCACGGCCTACCTGAGCATTGTTTCTGACCATGTCCATCCCTTTATGGCCACCATGTACCCATCCTCTGATGGCTACTTCCAGCAGGATAATGCACCATGTCACAAAGCTCGAATCATTTCAAATTGGTTTCTTGAACATGACAATGAGTTCACTGTACTAAAATGGCCCCCACAGTCATCAGATCTCAACCCAATAGAGCATCTTTGGGATGTGGTGGAACGGGAGCTTCGTGCCCTGGATGTGCATCCCACAAATCTCCATCAACTGCAAGATGCTATCCTATCAATATGGGCCAACATTTCTAAAGAATGCTTTCAGCACCTTGTTGAATCAATGCCACGTAGAATTAAGGCAGTTCTGAAGGCGAAAGGGGGTCAAACACAGTATTAGTATGGTGTTCCTAATAATCCTTTAGGTGAGTGTATATATGTGTGTATATATATATATATATATATATATATATATATATATATATATATATATATATATATATATTGTGTGTGTGTGTGTGTGTGTGTATATATACATACATATATACAGGTGCTGGTCATATGATTTTGCTGGACAAAAAGTTGATTTATTTCAGTAATTCCATTCAAAAAGTGAAACTTGGATATTATATTCATTCATTACACACAGACTGATATATTTCAAATGTTTATTTCATTTAATTGTGATGAATAAAACTGACAACTAATTAAAATCCCAAATTCAGTATCCCTGAAAATTAGAATATTACTTAAGACCAATACAAAAAAAGGATTTTTAGAAATGTTGGCCAACTGAAAAGTATGAACATGAAAAGTATGAGCATGTACAGCACTCAATACTTAGTTGGGGCTCCTTTTGCCTGAATTACTGCAGCAATGCGGCGTGGCATGGAGTCGATCAGTCTGTGGCACTGCTCAGGTGTTATGAGAGCCCAGGTTGCTCTGATAGTGGCCTTCAGCTCTTCTGCATTGTTGGGTCTGGCATATCGCATCTTCACAATACCCCATAGATTTTATATAGGGTTTAGGTCAGGCGAGTTTACTGGCCAATTAAGAACAGGGATACCCTGTGTGGTGGTGGTGGCATAGTGGCTAGAGCACAGGGCTGTTAATCAGAAGGTCGCTGATTCAAACCCCACGGCCACCACCATTGTGCCCTTGAGCAAGTTACTTAACTCCAGGTTGCTCCGGGGGGATTGTCCCTGTAATAAGGGTCAAGTCGCTCAAAGGTAAGTCGCTTTGGATAAAAGCGTCTGCCAAATGCATAAATGTAAACGTGTGTAGGTGCCAAGTCCTGTTGGAAAATGAAATCTGCATCTCCATAAAAGGAGGCATGAACTTCCTGGTAGACGGCTGCGTTAACCTTGAACCTCAGAAAACACAGTGGACCAATACCAGCAGATGACATGGCACCCCAAACCATCACTGACTGTGGAAATTTTACACTGGACTTCAAGCAACGTGGATTCTGTGCCTCTCCTCTCTTCCTCCAGACTCTGGGACCTTGATTTCCAAAGGAAATGCAAAATTTACTCTCATCAGAGAACATAACTTTGGACCACTCAGCAGCAGTCCAGTCCTTTTTTGTCTTTAGCCCAGGCAAGATGCTTCTGACGCTGTGTCTTGTTCAAGAGTGGCTTGACATAAGGAATGTGACAGCTGAAACCCATGTCTTGCATACGTCTGTCCGTGGTGGTTCTTGAAGCACTGACTCCAGCTGCAGTCCACTCTTTGTGAATCTCCCCCACATTTTTGAATGGGTTTTGTTTCACAATCCTCTCCAGGGTGCGGTTATCCCTATTGCTTGTACACTTTTTTCTACCACATCTTTTTCTTCCCTTTGCCACTCTATTAATGTGCTTGGACACAGAGCTCTGTGAACAGCCAGCCTCTTTAGCAATGACCTTTTGTGTCTTGCCCTCCTTGTGCATGATGTCAATGGTCGTCTTTTGGACAGCTGTCAAGTCAGCAGTCTTCCCCATGATTGTGTAGCCTACAGAACTAGACTGAGAGACCATTTATAGGCCTTTGCAGGTGTTTTGAGTTAATTAGCTGATTAGAGTGTGGCACCAGTCTTCAATATTGAACCTTTTCACAATATTCTAATTTTCTGAGATACTGATTTTGGGGTTTTCATTAGTTGTCAGTTATAATCATCAAAATTAAAAGGAATGGACACTTGAAATATATCAGTCTGTGTGGAATGAATGTATACATTATACAAGTTTCACTTTTTGAATGGAATTACTGAAATAAATCAACTTTTTGATGATATTCTATTTATATGACCAGCACCTGTATATATGTATGTATGTGTGTGTGTGTGTGTGTGTGTGTATATATATATATATATATATATATATATATATATATATATATATATATATACATGTGCTGGTCATATGATAGATATATAATATATACATAGATATACACACACACACAAACAATTACACACACACACAAACACATATTTTATATATATATATATATATATATATATATATATATATATATATATATATATATATATATATATATATATATATATATATATATACACACACACACACACACACACACACACACACATATATATATATATATTACAATGGGGTGCTATATATTTTTAATTTACAATAGGTAAGCAATGTGTGAAAGACTAGGAATTTATTCTGGGGCTCAACAGTTCAACCAAGGCTCTTGTAGCACAAACTTGAGCTTTGTTAAACTGGGGGTGAAGGAATTGAAGACATTAAAATGGTTGAAACATTACACAACCGTGTAAACAAACATCGTAATTGTTTTTCTAATCTCTGTGCTTTAGATATCAAGAAAGTGCGCGCAGATTCAAATAATTAAATGTTGTACAATCATTGGACGAATCATACGGCAGAGGCAATCTCGACCAATGATATTGTTTGACTTTGGGAGGGGGAACGTTATAACGTCAAGATCGCGCCAAGAAGTACAGAGCCTGGATGGAGAAAGTGTGGGACATTTTCACTATATCGGCATTCAGCTTTCACTAAAGGTAAATTATATATTTATATGTTTCATCACAATATGTCAAATGTGCTTGTTAAGTGCGGCAGCTTTTATACATTTATACGTTTATACATTTTAATATGTAAGTTAACATTATCATTATGTCGAGTCAGCAGGGCTAACGTTAAAACTCGCCGTTTGTAACGTTACGTTATGTATTAACCTTATAAAAGTCTGTCTAGCTTTAGCAAATGTAACATTATGCCGGTCCTAATAAAGTTAAAACGTTATTAACATTAGCCCTGAATGTGAAACATGCATCAGCCATCATAACGGTAACTTTCTGTGGTTGACTAATAATTTAATAACGTTAGCTGTTAACTTAACGTTACATCTTACAAGTTACTGTTGCCTCTTGCAAACAAGTAACCGTTAAGCTAATGTTAAATAAAAGGCTGTTGCAGGTTGGGACCTTGTTTTATACAGTCTATGGTTTAACTTAGTTAACGTAATGTTAAGTTAGGACCTGACAAAGACTTGTTTCAGTGGCAGCTCGTTTTTAACTTAACGTTAGCAGTAGCACATTCAGTCAGTTAACATTAACGTTAGCTTGATACGAATACTATTAATCTAGGAAACGTTACGCTACGTTGCTCCTACCGTTAAAGTAACGTTAAATTACCGGTAACGTAAATACTTTACCTGTAACCTGCGTGTAACGTTACCTCCTAGTTATACACATGCCTGAATTTTAACTTTCTCAGCTGACTAAGTTTGTTCTCCTTTATGAACAGTGAACCAGACTCATCGTGAGTGAAAATAACGATTTAACATGAACTTTCATGTCCTTATCCATAGATTTTGACTGATTGGTCTAGTTAACTTACTTCAACAACTAATGGGTGAGTGTTTGACAAGTATGAATTTCTGAATTTCATATTTGGATACTACAGAATGCTCAAGCAAAGACATTCATTTTCTAACAAACCAAATGCTTTGTTCAATAACAAGCTGAACAGTAACATTGGGGCCATTTTCTGGAAGAGAAACCCACTTGGACAGGTAAGTTAACATTATGTGTAGCATTTTAATGTTTGTACATTTGTCCATATGACATTATAAGGGGTTTACCACATCTTTCTCACCCATGTTGTGGTTCATATTCTGTGTTCAGTTTGACAAGGATCAAGAGGCCAAGGACCAGGTGGTGAAGGCTGAACCAACAGACCAGACAGCTCTCCCACAGCTAGCCTCTGAACCTGCTCTACAGTCTGAATAGCCTGGGTTAAGTTAAACTCTCCTTTGCTGGTGACCCAGTTGGCTGAGAACATGATAGGCTGATACCCTGGAAGCTAAGAGGGTAGCGGCAAAGGAGTTCGCAGGCGAGACTGATGATTGCAGAGGAGCTGAAACCCACAGAGAACATGGGTCTCAATGAACACAAGGTGAGGATTGTATGGAAATCCAGCTGGTTTATTGCAGCTGCTAATGTTACCCACTAACAGCCTAATCTGAAGAGGGTGCTAAAAGGTTAGCCAACGTTCTGCTGCATATTTGCATGGAAAGCTGAAAAAAAATTATATTAAAATTGGGTGATTAGGAATTTTTCTTCAACACTGAGTTTTTCAGCAGTAGATCAACGTTATGGCCCACAGACCTGTGGGCAACAGCACCTACTGTCAGAGCTGAGGCCACCGATAGTCTACAGGATGAACCTCTTGACAATCTGCAAAGTAACAAGAGTCTATTAAGAAACACAGCTGGGTGCAAAACTGTATTGGAAATTTGGTCAACAAACGTGCTAACTTATAGGGGTGGGAATCTTTGGGCACCTCGCGATTCGATTACGATTCAGAGGGCTGCGATACGATTATCAATGCATCTAGATGCATCATTTTTTCTATACAGGATCCCTGGATAATTACTAAGCATTTAATTTGTGCTTTAAAATCCTTCATTTCTTTAACATCCAGACTCCTCTGAAGACTGAAATATAAAGTTTATTATCAGGATATAGCGTACAGTATGTATACAGGACAGAACTGTACACAGTTTAGTCTAAGCTTGTGCCTGATGTTGTCAACACTTGACTAGTATGTTATTTAGTAATGACATACAGCTGATAATTAATATTACTTTGTTACTAACTAGCTAACATTACATAAATAATTAAATATTTTTAGTGCCTTTCACAGGACCCAAGGACGCTTTACACATAGTTACAGTGAAAGAACAACAAAAATTCATTCAGGATTGAATTCCTTGGTGAAGAGCTGGGTTTTTAGTAGGGCTGGACGATTAATTGAAAAGTAATCGAAACCGAAATTCAAAGCCTGAAGCCGACACTCTGAGTGTCTCTTACGCAGTGATAATGTTTAATGTGAATTTTTGCCACAACATAATCGAGGTGAAATGTTCAACCCCTTCTAACTTAGGACTGGTCCAAAAGTGATTCTTAGATGCATCACGATATGGACGGTTCTGAATCGATTTACAAATGTCAAACTCTATTTTCTCAGAAGTGCTGCGCCCAGAAAGTCTGACGTGCACATAACAGAGACCAGTGTTCCCCCTATATTCGGCGCACCGCCACTGTTGAATTATGAGCGCCACTACTAAACTTTCACACGATCATTAAGTCAGCTTTGTGGTAAAACAGGCGGTTTGGAAAATTATGGCATGAAAGCAGCTCTTAGTGATGGTGTGTGATGTGTGCATTTGTAGTGTTCCTGAAGTACTTGACTTTTATTTTGTTATTGGAGGGATGAACTATTTTGATAATAGTAATTCCTCATGTAAAACATTTGTTGGTTCCAGCTTAATACATGTGAAAATTATTTACCTTTTCTACTTTTTATTTTACTTTATAATCTCAGCAATAATAACAAACTATTCCTATGGAAGCGTATTGCATTCACTTGAGAAAAAAAAATTTTTTTTTGCTCTTTCTGAATTAACGACTTAATTATCTCAGAATTACGAGATAATTTTTCATTAAAAAAAATATTTTGTTCTGTTTTTCCAGGTTCAGTTGAACCGATATGGTATGCTTCACGGATATAAGATGATGCATCTGAAATGCATTCAGGCTGGCTACGTGGTGACACAAGAGACAATCAGGCAATTGTTGAAAATACTGGATCCCCATGGAGTGCAACTGAGGTGCCGGAATCGTCTTCAGCGACGTTTGTATCATAATCCAGGCCCGAACTTTTTATGGCATGTTGATTCATATGATAAACTCAAACCATATGGGATCTGCATCAATGGTGCAATCGACGGGTTTTCACGAATGGTGATATGGCTACATGCATACTCTACAAGTAGTGATCCCAAGGTCATCGCTGGATACTTTATTGATGCGGTGTTATCGGACAGCCACCCGAATTCGCTCAGACTTAGGGACAGAGGATCCAGTATTTTCAACAATTGCCTGATTGTCTCTTGTGTCACCACGTAGCCAGCCTGAATGCATTTCAGATGCATCATCTTATATCCGTGAAGCATACCATATCGGTTCAACTGAACCTGGAGAAACACAGCAATGTCAAGCAGATCAGAATGTTCTTTTCGTCTGAACAGGCGCAAAGTCTTGAGGTGTCTGCGCAAAGTTGACGCACTAATAAAAATACCATTTATATTACTTAAAGACAGCAGTATCTCCCAATGTCTCAGACCCAAAGTAAAATAAAACCGGATTAAACTTGAAATTCTGAGATAATTAAGTCGTTAATTCAGAAAAACAGAGCAAAAACTTTTTTTTCATGAAAAATTATCTCGTAATTCTGAGATAATTAAGTCGCTAATTCAGAAAAACAGAGTAGATTTTTTTTTTCTCAAGTGAATGCAATACGCTTCCGTATATTCCATTTGACAATGAATGAAAATTCGAAAATCATGACCCATCTCTAAATTCAATAAATGTACTGCGAGTCAGAATAATTAAACTCAGTCTCTTGCCAAAGGTTTGTGCCAAAATCACACTTGATAGCAGTCAGTTTTACAAGTGGTTTTAAGATTTTGTTGATCACATTTACAGAGCAGCTTGAACCCTTTTAAGACATGTTAACCCCTTAATGTTCCTGCATTAGAAGCATTAATAGAGGCAAAGTTTGTTCATGCTTAATTTTCATTCAAGCTCCAAACTGCAATTATTGTTAAGCGGCAACCTAATGGCTCTGCTCTGGCGATGCTGTGAGGGTAGGAG
This sequence comes from Moxostoma hubbsi, assembly GCA_032164185.1. NCBI lineage: Eukaryota > Metazoa > Chordata > Actinopteri > Cypriniformes > Catostomidae > Moxostoma > Moxostoma hubbsi. The sequence continues at coordinate 27,050,099 of JAVLUX010000031.1, read as the reverse complement.
GCAAAGTTGCCATTGTGTGTAAATTGAAAACAATACAATGTGGCCACTGTTGATGTGTAGGAATTTTTACAAGCATGATACATCTTATCTTATTTTTCAGGACAAGGCCTGGTGAGAGCACTACAGAGGATCATAGCCATCGTTGGAATTCTGAAAGGACGTGGGTGAATATCAATCTGCCAGATGAACTTTTTTAGCATGCATATTCACATCTGTATATAAACACTGATTATATATGAACTTGTTTGTTTGTTACTGGAAAGAACTTAGCTTCTATTCTATTGTTCTAAAGTACAATTTCGGCAACGAGAACGATGCTGAGCCAAACGAAGATAAATAGCCTGTGTTGTGGACCTAGGTTCTGGAGACTGGCGTGTTATTGAACCAATCAAATGAGAGTAAATCGACAGTCAGCGATACGCTCATTTGATTGGCTACATGATGAAGGTGGACCCGCCCTCCTCTTCGCGCTTGCAAAACTCAATCAGTGAGAGAATCGTGCCAAAACTGGAAGCGCGGGTAAAAGATGTAACTGTACAAATCGGGTTATTTCGGGAACTTTTTTGACGCATGTAGCCTACACAATAAGTCATTTAGACATTTGCAACAGTATATTTATTTACACAAAGTTTGATTTTACACAATCAATCTGTTTTGCAGTCCCTGACTCTGTTGTATTCGGTTGCAAATTGCTGTTCACAGGCTTTCAATGCTTTTGGCTGCATTTGTGCGGAAAAAACGTGCCATAACTGTAAGCGCGGAAAAATGGAAGTCAGAAGAAAACAGGTCCTATTTATTTTGCGTAAGCATGAAGTTGCAGTTTCACAATACATGCATTACACTTACTAATAACAGTAAAATGCTGCAAATATTTTTTTCTTACACTTGATACGCAATTTACACCCTTACAAATCTTCTCTTGCACATGCAAATTTAATTTACGCTCGCAATGTTATGTACACTTTCACAAATCTTACCCTGCGCATGCGATTCTTTTAGGCATCATATTACCTTCATAGTCTTTATGGTAAATGCAGTTAAAAGGACCTAAGCGAGCTGACAGGCAGGTTAGAGAATTTATTCTGTAATTTTTCACTTTACAAAGTGTTACAGTATGATAGTCTTACCCGAAGAGAGGCAATAAAATCTTAATTGTATGCTATTCGAGCACAACATGCAATTTATTTAAATTGCGGCAAACTCATAGACTGTATGGTCGGACTTGGTGAATTTAGCGCGAGGATACACATGTGACAAAGTCCGGTTTTCAAATAAGGTGTTAGCGCATACAGGATGAAAATAAGATTAATTGGATTATATTTACAGGAATTATAAAACATGTTACATGTGTCAATTAAAAGTAAAATGAAATGTTAGGGAAATGACTTACAAATTATTCTTTGATTTAGGGTTGCTGGAAAAACATTAAATAAATTAATTGACTTTTTTTGATTTTTCATTACAATTTATATCTATGCAGTGTCTTTGATCAAATTGTTTACTAGGGCCCAAAATTATTAACAAGAGGGTAACATTCTTCATAGATCTAGCTTCTTTATTTTGCTTTTAAAGTGCACCAAATGAATGCACTTAACCTTAAAATGAACACATTTTTCCTTCGAGGGGAAATATACATCTCAAATGGGGATCTGCGGTGAATGGATGGGAGATTGCTGTAAAATGTCAGAAAAATGTATGTATTTAGTGAAAAAGTTGTTGAAGCAAATGCACTTAACATAGGAATGTGTGCACGGAATGTGTGCACATAAACTGGAATGTTGCTTGTAATTACTGTCAAATAATGTTTATATTAAGTAAATCCCATGCACTAATAAGAAAAGTCTGTAGATATATTGGAATTGCTTGTTATTACTGTCAAATTATGTTCATATAAGGTTAGACCCATGCACTTATAAGAAAGGTCTGTATATATATCGGAGTTGCTTGTTATTCCTGTCAAACAGTGGTTATATAAAATAAACCCCATGCCGTAATGGAAAAAGTATGTACATATATTGGACAATTGCTTGTAATTGCTATCAAATATTGTTTACATAAAATAAACATGTGTATTTGTACATATATTGGAGAATTGCTTGTAATTACTGTCTATTAATGTTTATATAAAGTGAACCCATACATTGAGTAAATGTCATGTTGATATATTGGAAAGTTGAATTTAATTAGTATAAAGCAATGTTTATATAAAGTATATCTCATACATTGATGGTAAAAGTATATAGATTTATTGGATAGTTGCCTTTAATCACTATAATGTATTGTTTATATAAAGTAAACCCTTATACATTAATGGTAAAATCATGTAAAGTTATTGGAGATGTGTTTGTAATTACTGTCAAGTGTTGGTTATATAAGGTAAACCCCCATATATTAATGGTAAATGTATGTAGATATATTGGGAAGTTGCTTATAATTACCATAATAAAAATGTTTTTATAAGGTAAAGCCCCATACATTAAAGGTACAAATATGTAGATATATTGGAGAGTTTCTTGTTATTACTGTCAAATAATGTTTATATAAAGTAAACCCCCGTTTTTAAATGGTAAAAATATGTAGAAATATTGGAGAGTTTCTTGTTATTACTGTCAAATAATGTTTATATAAAGTAAACTTCCGTATTTAAATGGTAAAAATATGTAGAAATATTGGAGAGTTTCTTGTTATTACTGTCAAATAATGTTTATATAAAGTAAACCCCCGTTTTTAAATGGTAAAAATATGTAGAAATATTGGAGAGTTTCTTGTTATTACTGTCAAATAATGTTTATATAAAGTAAACTTCCGTATTTAAATGGTAAAAATATGTAGAAATATTGGAGAGTTTCTTGTTATTACCGTCAAATAATGTTTATATAAAGTAAACCCCCGTTTTTAAATGGTAAAAATATGTAGAAATATTGGAGAGTTTCTTGTTATTACTGTCAAATAATGTTTATATAAAGTAAACCTCTGTATTTAAATGGTAAAAATATGTAGAAATATTGGAGAGTTTCTTGTTATTACTGTCAAATATTGTTTATATAAAGTAAACCTGCATACATTAATGGTAAAAGCTTGTAAATTTATTGGAGATGTGTCTATAATTACTGTCAAATAATGTTTTTATAAAGCAATAACTGTTAAAAATATGTTTCTGAAACTTAATATCACAAGATCTTGTTTTTTTTGTACAGGATAAAACCAATATTTAACAGGAATTTACTGTAAATAGATTGAATAATGACATAAAATAAAATTTTAAATCGATCAATATACTGGTATTGGGCTTTAAATTAAGGTATCTGAAGGTAATTATACAACATTTTCTGTGTGCTTTACATAGAAAAGTCTTTACTTTTACAAGGAGTTCTTGTAGATGGATTGGATTATCTTAAAAATATACCAAATAATACTGTATTAAAACAGAAGTCTTTGTTTTAATTATGTAATTTTAAGGTATTTCTGCAATATTTGTAAGTTTATATACAGATTTATACATTCATTTAACATTCTACAGAGATTTTTTTTATGAGATTTTTTTTTTCTTTCTACAGCAGTTTGACTGTAAAAATAAAGAAAATATTTACGGTAAATATCCATTTTCAAAAAACTAAATTTTTCCGTAAAATAATTTAAGTTTTTTCACTGTAATTTGACGGTAAGTGGTTGGCAACTTTGCTGCCAGACTTTTTACCGTTATTTTACGATTTTTTTTTTTACAGTGCAGAAGATCCAGGTGAAAATGGCTTGTGACACAAAAGCATTACTTCTCTATAGCTTATCTGACATCAGATCAGTTAATCTGGGTCATTGTAGTGTAGGGTGACATAAGGGTGGGGCCCCATATTTAAACAGTAAAACTTTTTATGCTTAACTACAGTTATTTGCATCAAAAAAGAAAGAAAGATCACAATGTTTCTGAAATTACAATCAAAGGTTTGGTGGTTTAGATAATTTCAATATTATTTGGCTTTTCAGTGGCATTAGCATATGTGCGCACAGAAACTGTCTTTGTTCATGACTCAAAATCTGTTTCCACACTGGAGTCAAACCAAAACGCTTTGGATGTTCACACTGACAGCGATTAAGGACACCTACACATGAGATTTTATGTTGCGTTAGAGAATGTTGTGAATGCATTAATTTCAATGGGGACAGTATGTCGGAAGGATGGAAAATGAAAAGGTTTGCAGATGTGAAGATCCATCATGCGACCAAAAGTTTAGAACATTTAAACTTGTGCTACATCACACTTTGACCGGGTCCCGTTGTGCTTTCAGAAATCCAATTTACTGTATTGCAGCTATATTTCAAAATGCTTGGCTCTTTAAATACCCTCAAAAAAGAGTTAACACATTCCTACTCATCTACAATATCTAACTATATCATACAATAGATTAATGTCTGAGCTGCTATTGTTAAATGATGCATTAGCATAACGTTGAACTCGCCAAATGTCAGATGTTGCCTCAAAACGCAAACTTTCACTGAAAGTTAATGACTTCCAGACACTTTTTTTGTTATAAAATGCTTTCAGTGTGAACACCGCCTTAAGAAGTCTACTACTTGTCTAGCATTTGATGATTAACGACAGATGCTTGCGTGGATTTCAACTGGTGAAGCTATCCTTACCATCCATAGGTCTTCTGGGGTTTAGGAAGAGGATCATCAAAGAATGAGTCTCCTTCCTCATCCTCAAATCCAAGATCCAGTACTCTCCTCAGTGGGGTGGGAGCATTCCTCCCATCACCCAATCCCTCCTCTGACCTTTCAGACACTTCAACAGACCCTCTGCTCTTCTGAAGCCCCTGTCCACTATGTCTTCTTTCCGTAGACTATGGGAAGGTCAAAATATCATCAACAGAGAAATACTTTCTAAACATACTACAGATCACAAGCTGTAGACATCTGGTGTGATATGCGATCAACATGAACACTGAGCAACATATACTGTGTTCACGTTTCGTTACTTCTGGTTATATAACTTTCAGACTCTAACCAACAGTCCACTAGCCCATTTTAAGCTGAGGTTTATGGGTATGAGTGTGGTGTCAAATGAGCATGAAGATAACATTTAAAGAATAATGAGTTCCCTTTGACCCAAGTGGTTTTGTAGCATGACAACATTGCCTTTGATTTGGGACTTTCTCTTGAATAGATAATAAAAAAAAATAAGAATGTGACAGTTGTTACAAGAACTGTGGGCAATTACAAAGCCCATTCTGAAACTAGCCCACATTACTTTTACATAGGCTGAGAAAAATGTTGTCATTCAACCCACTTATTATGAATCAAGTAAAGGAAAACAGCCTTACTTTGTATCAGACAATTTAAAAGACAAGTTTTACTTGAGATAAAATGTTAAAGTATTAGAGTACATATCCAAAAGCAAGTGGTTAAAAGATGACATGCACTAAAACTGGTTGACACGTTACATTTATTCATTTAGCACACTTACTAATTATCAGTAGAAGCTACTGTTTACAGGTGTTAGTTGTGAGTAGTGATAGATTTATTTTTACAATTGTATTGGGTAATTAGCAGAAGCCTGGTCAGTGCTATTACACTGAAGAAATGTCTCTGAATCTCATTTTATAGTGTGCTATCTTAATTCTGATCAGCATTAGCCAGTCTACTAAATCAAGTGCTAATAGCAAGATGATTCCAATTCAACCATGGGCTATGTTAAGCACAATTAGACATACAGTAGAAGGGCTTTATTAGTTTTGCATATTCCTCTTGACTACACAAAGCAATAAAATTGTCTTCAGCATAGGAGTCATAGTCCTCAACTGACCTTAACCAGGGTAGATGGCGTATTTAATTTTACACCAATGGAAAACAAGGCTGTGATGGATAGAAGTACAATCAGTTGGGTTGTATAACTTGGTCTTACAATATCCAAACCCCATTAAAAAATAGATGTGACATAGTATCTTAAGAAACAAAACCTATTGGGGGACTGGGTATCTTAGCAAGCAAAGATGCTGGCTACCACCACTGGAGTCATGAGTTCCAATCCAGGGCGTGCTGAATGACTCCAGCCAGTTCTCCTAAGCAACCAAATTGGCCCGGTTGGTTCACATGGGGTAACCTCCTCGTGGTCGCTATAATGTGGTTCTCTCTCTCGGTGGGCCGTGTGATGTGTTATGCGTGGATGCCATGGAGAATAGCGTGAAGCCTCCACGCACTCAAAAGCAATGTGATAAAATGCACAGATTGACAGTCTCAGACACAGACTGAGATTAATCCTCCGCTGCCCGGATTGAGGCGAGTCACTACTCCATCACGAGGACTTAAAGCGCATTGAGAATTGGGCATTCCAAATTGGGGAGAAAACGAAAAAAAATAGGAAATAAACTCTATTGAATGAACTGTATTTCTATCCCTCACAGTCTTGTTTTCATTCGTGTCAAATTAATTATGTCTATGGTCTTTTCAATCTAGATAATATCAGTCAAAATTCACTTGGACACAAGATGACAGTAATGGGGATAAACACAAATCTGTTTCTAGTGGAAATGTGTATGTGTATGTGTTTATGAATTATTTATGAGACTTAAAAGAAGCCACATGGTTGAGCTGATAAAACGTTCCTGTATCAGAGCTGCAGCACATGTGCATTACCTTTGGGTCAGCCTTCTCATCCTGTGCTGAACTGTGCTTAATAAATCCTTTATACCTGGGTATCTGAGCACCAGAACACAGCCATCAGCCTCCCTCATTATACAACAATGACATACCACCCTCACTATATCACCATGAATGGATATGGATAATAATAATAAAATATGCAAAACAAATATGCAAAACAATAAAAGTGATGAATTTTTGCAGAAATACATACAAACACGCTGCCTTTATTACTTTTGCCTCTATACCTTTTGAGTTCTGGTCACCTTTCACTTGCATTGTATAGAACTAAAGAGCTAAGATATTCTTCTAACAATCTTCATTTGTGTTCAGCAGAAGAAAGTAAGTCATAGCATGAGGGCAAGTAAATGAGAATTTTCATTTTGAGTGAACTATCCCTTTAACCAATATTAATGCAGGCTGTTAAATAACTTTACATTGTTAGTTCAAGTTAAATACTGCCTTAACTAGTATATAAAATGATCGTAATGTGCTACCGACATAATGTTATGATCTGTAACATAAATTAGGTGAATAATTGTCATATGGTGAACATAGGAAGAGGGATAAATAAGGGATTATTGTGTTTTTCCCATTCAATCTTTAAAAAAAAAAAGAAAAATATAAATAGTTTATAAATTTATTCGTTTATAGGTTGAGGGTCATTCTAAATACAAAAAAGAAGAAAAAAAAGATTCATATTTTTTTTGTTCCTTTTGAAAACAATCATTTTGTTCACTATTAGTTCAAAGATGCATGCTGTGTCTCTGGTAAAACCCCCTTTCCCTTTGTGACTCAAACCACAATGAATGCATGTTCTTACTATATAGAGTATTTCTAACTATACCTTAGACCATCTAAATTACCCAATATATCTAGATAAAAGATTAGCTGATAAATCATACACAGGGCAAACTGCTACCCATTGCTAGAACAGACAACTTCTATTCATGCAACAAATGATGTTCTGAAGTTAGACCTATGGAGCTGGAAGAAATTACATTTTCGTGGTATTACATTTTATTACAAAAAAATTATAATAAAATAGGGCAATGTTTGATATTTTTTACATATTGCAGGTTTTGCATTTGCAAGACATTTGTTCTAGTCTAATCTCAAATGATAAACCCAGGCTAACAAAAGGCAGCGGCATATTGTGGTTTATAAATTATTTTCTATATTTTGGGTGCAAGACAAATTATTAGAGGTGTCAAGAAAGTAAATTATTAAATGATACACATCTGACAGAAAAGGATGAAACTGTGTGAGAAAAAGTGACAAAAAAAGAAAGGAAGTGAGCATACCTTGCTGGCAGAAGATGACATATTTCTATCTTCAGCACTTTTGATGTTAAGGACATCACTATTGTCACTGGCAACCTATACAAACATACAAGCCTCCATGACAATGGTGTGCAACAGAAATAACCAAAGAACACAGCAAAAACTATATACTTTATTAACCTATGTGCGCAAGGTTACTCACCACACTTCGACACTGTATGTAGAAACATTTGTACATTCCCAGGAATTCCTGAAAGTCCATAGCTAAAGCTATAGACAACAGAAATGAGAGGGAGATAGGAGTATAAGAGAATCAGAGCATTGGCTGGTAAAGCCTGTGAAATCCATTACATAAAACTAAAATTGCAATTTATCTTAAGTTTAGCAAGTCAGTTTATTGGTCAATGGATAACAGACATATTTACGTCCTTAAAACAGATACTTACTACTATTTGTGTCCTTGCCTTTAGCTCTGAGTTCTTCAGTTACGTAACTCTCCAGCATGTTTCTTTTTAAGAAAAACAAGTTAATGGTAAAAATGCGTGGACTCTTAGAATAACAGCATAAGAAATTAAGCATAGAAGTCAAAAACTAAATAAAACATTAATTACTATTATGTCAAGTAATCTTTTATAACTATCTTTGCATTGAGTAGTGGTAATACTTTACAGCATACTCTGTGAGCGGAGCGTGAGCAACACGTTGCGTTTGTTCTAACACTGGCACATTTCTTTTTTCTAGATTCCTACGGCAACTGGGTTAATATATCAAAGTCCCTTTCGAGGCAACTCAGTCCACTCTGTGGTCATCTTTGGAATGCTATCGGGCAGGCTAGGCAGCTGTTTTCTTTGTAAACAAGTGACATAAATGTACAGCTTCTATCTACTTGAATGGGTAAAGACTGAAATTTCCAAAAAGGTCAAGATGCAGACTGTGGAGCGTGACATGGTCATGTGTCTGTCAATGGGGAGAGAGAAAGTGGTAAGGGCCATCTCCTGGTGATATCAAAAACCTGCGTCTCGTTTCAGTGACGGTGGAGACAGGCTTTAAAAGGCTGCCGGAGTGACAAACCGAGAGAAAGAGAGTACCGGCTGCCAGAACAAGGAGGGGCATTCCATCAGCCAGGGGTCAGAGGACTCGCTCCGGTCTGCCTTTGGAGGAGCGGCTGTCGTCCCCAAGAGGGTGGAGTGGTTGAGGACCAGGCGACAGAGTTTCTGGCAACTGGTGAGCCATTTTTTCACTCTTTCTCTCTGTCTCTCTCTCTTACTGTTGCTACTCTTCACTCTTTCCCTCTCCCCTTTTATCCCTCACAGGTCTCAAAAGGTGGGGAAAGCCTGCCGGTAGGGTGTGGCCGGAAGGGCAATGCTCCCCCCTTGGAAAGGAGGTGGGGGGATGTACATCATGCTGGAGGTTCCCCGACCTGAGGCAAAGGAGGGAGGAGTGTGATGAGGAGGATGGCCGGGCTGAGAATGCGCATGGCCGGCCCCCAATCGGGCTAGTCAGCCAAGGAGAGGGATAAGGCCGAGCCGGATGTGGCAGTTCGGGAGAGAGAAAGCCACACGCTATGTGGAAAGGGACGCGGTCATGTGTCTGTCAGAGGGGAGAGAGCAAGCGGTAAAGGCCATCACCTTGTGACTGATGATATTAAACACCTGTGTTTCGTTTCAATGACAGCGGAGTCAGGCTTTTAAAGGCCGCCGGAGTGACGGACAGAGAAAGAGAGCCACATGCAGCTGCCATGTGTGCATTTGTGTCTGTTTAATATTTTCATTAAACATTTTGACTGTTCATCCGGTTCCTCCTCTTTGCCCATGTACATAAACCCTGTTATACAGACCTATAAAATGTAGCGCATAGTTGGTTCGGTTTAAATATTGTTTGATTGTTTTTGCGTCTTTTCTAAAATCTCCTGATTATTTTCATTTCTAATGCACCCAGAGCTGCTGTGTTCAGCGTGAGCTGCGCAGCAAAAAATAGGCTCGGTGCCGAAACTATCCGTTCACTGCCGCATCTGGAACGCTTCACCTCGTGACTCACGCTAGTAATATTAAGGGTGTAATCTGTTAATATTAGGCACCGAAACGAAAATGCGCTGCTCATGCCCTGCTCACAGAGTATATGTGAAACTGGTGCAAGATATGTATGACTTTCTTTCTCCTGCTCAACAAACGTAAAGTAGATAAAGTATATCTCAGCTCTGTAGGTCCTCACAATGCCAGTGAATTGTGATCAAGCCTTTGAAGATCCAAAAACGAGATAGTCAGCACAACCATCTATATGACTCCTAAGCAATCCAGTGAGTTATGGGTGAGAACAGACAAAAATAGCTCCTTTTTCACTGTACACCTTGTCATTGCAGTCTCTAGGAATGATCATGATTTCAAGCTCGATTACAAGATCGAACTTGAAATCATGATCACCAAGGACACAATGTACAGTGAAAAAAGTGTTACATTTTGGTCTGTTCTCACCCAAAACCAACTTGATCACTTCAGAATACCTTGATTAAACCTGTCTGATGGATTGTTTTTATGCTGACTCCTTTTTGGAGCTTCAAAGGCCTGATCACCATTCACTTGCATTTTGAAGACCTACAGAGCTGAGATATTCTTTTCAAAATCTTTGTTTGTGTTCTGCAGAAGAAAGTCATACACATTGGGATGGCATGAGGGTGAAATTTAAATATTCGGGTAAATTAACCCTTTAAACTTAATTAAACTAATACAAAACTAACAACGAACAATCATTTTACAACACATTAGTCATACTATAAAATAATACCTTTTTTTTTTATTGAAAAGTTGAATATGTTAACTCTTGTTAATGCATTGTGAACTACCATGAACTAAAAATGAGCAATTAGAATTTTCATAAATTAACATTATAAATTAATGAATGCAATAAACTATACTCATGGAGCACTTTATTAGGAAGACCTGTACACCTACTCATTCATGCAATTTTTTAATCAGCCAATTGCGTGGCAGCAGTAAAATGCATAAAATCATTCAGATACGGGTCAGGAGCTTCAGTTAATGTTCACATCAACCATTTGAATGGGGAAAAAACATTTGTCTCAGTGATTTCGACTGCGGTATGATTGTTGGTGCCAGAAGGACTGTTTTGAGTATTTCTGTAACTGCTAATCTCCTGGGGTTTTCATGCACAACAGTCACCAGAGTTTACTTAGAATGGTGCCAAAAACAAAAAACATCCAGTGAGCGGCAGTTCTGTAGACAGAAACGCCTTGTTGATGGGAGAGGTCAACAGAGAATGGCCAGACTGGTTCAAGCTGACAGAAAGGCTGCGGTTACTCAGATAATCGCTCTGTACAATTGTAGTGAGCAGAATAGCATCTCAGAATGCACAACACGTTGAAACTTGAGGCCGATGGGCTACACCAGCAGAAGTCAGGCACTTTATTAACACCACAGTGTTCCTAATAAAGCACTCAGTGAGTGTATATTGTTCATTATTAGTTTATTACCTAAAGCATTTACTAATATTAACAAATAAAACCTTATTGTAAAGTGTTAACAGAGTAATTCAATCTTGTTTGAATGCAGAAATACACTGTTCCCCAAGTCATGAGAGGCCATGACCACAGTGAAAAGAACCACAGCTATAACTGATAACAGGAGACCGTTCCATAAATGCAGGTGCAGATGCAGATGCAGGTTTCAGTACAAGTAATTGCACTTTTCCTAGAGTTCATGGCATTCAGTGTCTACAGTGCCAATACATACCTGCTGAACAGGGGAAAAAGATCAGAGAAAATGGCAATAACTGCATGCCTGTTTATCGCTCCACTTCTGTCCTGTGAAATCCAACAAAATATAATAAAAAAAATAGATGTTTGATGTGGATTTCTAAAGTGACAGAGATTTTAAAAAGCATTATATAAATAGAACTTTATATGGGTATACCCACAGAACCAACCAAAAATATAAAAACACAAAAATAAATAAGCAGAACAATTACCTTGTCATGACTGTCAAATTTTTTTCGGGCTTCAGCAATTTGACGGGGCAACAATTCCTAAACAAATCCATAGACATTAATACAACCTTTGCAGATTACTCTACTGGTCAAAAGTTTTGAAACACTTACTCATTCTTTATTATATTTTTTTTCCTTCACATTTAACAGTAAATGTAATAACAGTAAAGTCATCAAAACTATGGAATAAAATAAATGGAACTCTGGGAATTATGTTGTGACAAAACAAAATCCCAAATTAATCAAAACTGTGTTATATTTCAGCATCTTCAAAGTTCACTTCACCCTTTGCCTAGAATTTACAGACATGCACTCTTGACATTTTCACAACCAACTTCTTATTGTATCACCGTAGGATGCTTTTTAAACAGTACTGAAGGAGTTCCCATCTATGTTGGGCACTTATTGGCTGTTTTTCTTTATTATTTGGTCAAAGACGTCAATATAAAAACCTTTTTTATTAAATTTTAGTTTTATAATGAAATAAATTAATATGGTGGCACATATTACATATTATTCTATTATATTTTTGTCACAAAACTAATTTCAAACATTTAATCATACGCCTTCATATCAAAAGATTTTTAAGATCATGAGAAACATTTCAGTCAAGTGTTTCAAAACTTTTGACCGGTAGTGTGTATTCTGAAGAAAATGAATATTTATGTCCTTTGTTATTTAAAACATATACATTTTCATATAAATGACATTTTTTTTGGGGTTATCATGCTGTGCACTTAAAAACAAACAGGATATCACCAAGTACCGTACAACAATGAGAGAGACCATAGCATTTAAGTATTTAATTCTTTGCCATCTTTATTTGTGTAATTAAGCAAAAGCATGTAAATCCCCACAAAAAAGATTCGATTTATAGAAGTAGGACAAGCTTGTTTTGCACAAGTATCTTAACAGGAAAAGCTTTTTTTGCAACACCATTTGAAGATATTCATTTACATCATGGTGCCTTTGTGTGACCTGAATTATTTGCCTAGGGTTCGTGTTGTGTGGGTAAACCAGTGATATGAATCAAACCAAGATGTGCGCTCCAACCACAGTTGAACTAAGTGGGTTAGCACTATTACTAATCTGTGACAGGATCTGCTCCTGAGAGTACACAAACCCTACCTGTGCTTACTGTACTTTTAGGTGCAAAAAACAGATTACAGACAGATCTAGAGAGATAAAATATGGACTGGACTCGAGCCAGCCTGCAGAGGTAAAGTACCTTGGGAAAAGTTGTCACTCGGTCTCCCTGAGAAAAGAAGAGAGGAGAGAGAGTATGAATGTCATGCAGTCAGAATGGCATCAATTTGATCTGATTAGCTGAAATACAGAGCATCAAACATCACCTCTGTGGAAACTGAGGTCTTGTCCTTATGATGGCCTCTCTTAACCAATTCTAGCAGAAGAGGAGTGTTTCTGTTCACCTCCGACTCAGAAATGCCAAGCTCCTTCAAGAGACTTTCACGACAGTCAAGTCCATTCAGCTGAATAGCACATAGCATTACTCAGTACTTTGGTTCAAATAAAAGAGATTGCAATATTATATTCTGAATTTCTATCATAAGTAAAAAAAAAATCTGTCATACACAAAGGATATCACATGTTCTAATCTAAAAAAAGAAAAGAAAAAGAAACCTAACTACACACAGACAAATGTTTTCTGACTGTGGATGAACTTTTGAAACACCAATATGATAACACTTAAATACCGTGTTAATTTCAGGTTGAAACACAGCAAGAGTGAAGTCTAAATTGAAGACCTGCAGGAAGTCAGTGATCAGACCTGCTACCAAGCGTCCTGCGAAGAAGAGTGAGACACGTAAAAAAAGCATTATTTTTCAAGGCAAATAAATAAATATTATATCAAGAAAGTTTTCTAAATCTTCATGAATGTTTTACCATCCTTCGTGTTAAGGGATTTTTTCAGGTTTTCATTCACAAGAGGGGTTTTGTTCTATTAAAAAGAGATAACATCATAGATCAAATCTTTATGACAGAGAAAAAAAAAGCATAATTTAACAAACTGGTATTAACATTTCATTAGTGAAAGATAGAACTATTTATCATCACCTCAACTTTTTCTTGCTCCTCCAATGCAAGGAAAACAGCAACACGCAGCTCAGCCTGGAAACCAGATAAAACCCACCTTTATTGCATTTGTAACATCAAAAAGTCCTCTTCTCACAAACCATATTTAAAATTTACTTGTTCACTTTTAGATCTGTGTGCAATTTTGTGTAAATTGTCATATAAAATTCCCTTTACATTTATGCATTTGGCAGACACTTTTATCCAAAGCGACTTACAGTGCACTTATTTTACAATCTTGTGTTTTTGTGTGTAATATATAACTTTATATTATGTACCTTGTTTACAAGGTATAATCCTGTTTTTATTGCACTGTTATTAAGTTGGGTATTGATACAGATTACCTGATTCGATTCCGATTCGTAAGCTCTCGGTTCGATATCGATTCACATGGAATTATGGATACATTTCTGTTACAATGTCCATTTCACTTACATACACACACACACACACACACACAAACACGTTTGTTAAATTTGTATTGTTTACTTGCATAATGTGTACTATTTACAAGTATTTACATTGATTTGTAGAGCATGTGCATGTGCTGTCTCTTTAAGACTAGATACTTCAGCCAGTAAGCACATATAAGGAGAAGACTTGTGTAATTTCTGCAAATGCATCCAAGAATAATTAGAATTAAATGTGTACTCAGTAACTTTTGTATTTGTGTCATCTTGGACTTACACTGACACCTAGAGGCTTGGATGTAGCATCAATCAAAATCAATAGTTTTCAGTTTCAGATGCCATTGTAGAAATGTAGATTTCACGGTTAGCCATGATTACTTTAATCAATGAGTGTCAAATAACAGGATGTCAAATAACAGGACAGTTACTGAGATTAAGCGAGTAGTATTCGGCTGGTCATGCAATTCTAACATGGCAGCCCCCATGTGTGGACCCTCTCCATGTAGAATAAAACAGCTTTTAGAAGATTACTGATATGATAGGAGTCTTCATTTTAATGTGAGTGGTCCTGATTTCCTACATATATTGCAAAATTACAATTCATGTCTTTAAAAAAAATTACTGAGTGCACCTTTAACGCATACATGTATTATTTTTTTGTTGTTTTTAATCAATAACTGACTATAAAAAAAACACAAAGGGTATTAAAAGAGACATTTTTTATCAATAAAACTAAAAGCATTTGAACACTTAACGGTTGTCAAACTTTTAGAGAAACGTCCTTACTGTGATGTACCTGAGGTTATGCGTTCAAATTCATACAGTTTTGAGTGTAAATGAAGTGTCAAAAACGTTTTGTGACCACTGTATTTCTCTGTATACCTACATGTGTATAGAGGTAATATTCATAACTGTTTACAAGGTATTATATTGCAGGTTATGCTAGCTAGATGATTTGTGGCCTGGTCATTTTAGGTGAACAAGCCATAAAGTGCCCTCAAATCCTGTCACACAGCTTGGCAAAATAAGATAAATCAAAACTCTACAGATTGCCTGGTTCACAAAGCTTGTTCGGCTGGTTACCTACATCCGCATAACATAACTACAATTGAGTAAAATATTGACACTGTAGATGTATAAGAGGAAGAAGTCTTATATTAATTCTTGTGTTGGAAAATAAATTATATAAAAGGGGAAATTAATTAATGTTAACAGACAGGCGTAGCTGTTGTGCATTAGTTGCCCATAACAACATTAGCATCATCATGCTATGTTAACAAACATTATCCATTAGAAATATAACGCAATATAGGGCGGATTAAAGACTCATAAGGCTTCAAACATGTTCTGAAACAAACAGACAAAATACCTTTATTTTATTCAAAACACCGCTGTTTTCCAAGTTCTGGATCAGTAGATCTCTGAGTTCCGTGTCCTCCTCTGTCGCAGACATCTTTAGTTTGTGTCATGTGACCTCATGGGAACAACCTGCGCCCCCTGACGGCTGTTACCGGTATTACAATGGGGTTCATTTTGGTTCTGTTGTATTTTTTATTTTTTTTGCTGTTATAATGACCTTATTGACAGTAGCGCCATTTTTTTTTATTTTTGACGTGAATGAAAACGAGGCTTTAGGGATAGACACCATCTTTTCAATAAAATGCACTGCATAAAGCTATCAAAAATCCCTTGATCCCATGATCATCTAATTTTCCACAATTAATTTTGTCTATTGAAATTTCCTGGAGAAGATTGTTTAATCAGCGGAACGATCTTAAAACACTTTAAACAGCTGTTCAACCAAGTGAAGAGAATGTATGTCTATCCCTCACTGCCTTGTGATTCCCATCAAAAAACAAAGATGTCGCTGCTGTGAATAAGGTCTGACAGTTGTGCTACGTCTCGCTGTTTTTTGTTTTGTTTTAGCATGTCATGCAGGAGCACCATATTTTTAAGACACTGATGCCATGTCAAGTTAAAAAGAACTTATTATGGTTAAAAATGCATCTCAAAACACATGTCTACTCTTTTCGTGGCACTGTGTCAATGATTTTTAGCATAAGGACGTTATCGGTGTGAACATCCATTTCTCTATCGCGTGCTAGAACTGGCCTAAGATTAACATAAAAAATTAAAAAGGTCATGCTTGATGATCTTCCTGGAGGGTCTGAACAGATCTGCTTATTAGTATTTATGAGCCACTAAAGACTATTGCTACATTTACGTCGCAATGTTGGCAAGTGCAACACAAAAACATTTATTAAGTGTACATTAAAGGGTCATGAATATATTTAAAATATATATATATATTTTCTCTCCTTTTTCACCCCAATTTGGAAAGTCCAACTTCCAATGCACTCTCAGTCACTCATGGTGATGTAGTGACTCGAATCTTTTTGCCTCCGTGTCCGAGACCGTCAACCAGTGCATCTTATCACATGGCTTGCTTTACTGCAGAGACATAGCACCTGGAGGATTCATGCACAACTCACCATGCACCCCACCAAGGGTGAACCACATTATAGCGACCACAAGGAGGTTACCCCATGTGACTCTACCCTCCCTAGCAACCAGCCCAATTTGGATACTTATGAGACCTGGCTGGAGTCACTCAGCATGCCCTGAAAACTTGTGAACTCCAGGGGTAGTAGTAAGTGTCTTTACTCACTGAGCTACCTAGGCCCCAGTCCTAAAACCAAAACACATTTTTGATATGTTAACAGATGTTTACAGGTTGCACAACATTGAAAACAATTATAGCACTCACTATGTTTATTGTATGGTAAAGTGGTTAGTTTTTATTTCTTTGGAGCCATTTCGTTCTTCGAAACTTGAAGCAACTTCATAAAATATGAGATATATGTGTAAACTCTTGAGTTGTGATTGGAAGTAGAGTCTTTCTCCACATTATTCATGAGAAAGAACTCTTTCGTTCAATCACTGTGCTGCCTCATGCATGACCTCAGATTACAGTGGAGAATTCCTGGCCAAGATACATAAAACACTGTGCTGAGATCAGAATCACTTGTCAGAATGGCCTGCAGTCGATAACCAGATAATTTTTTTAGCTGTTTGTTTAGAGACCGATACATTCCATCGTGCCTTCTCTGTACGTCTGATCATGGACAGGATGACAGCAGCTTGTTCAAAATCAGAAGGCAATGATGCAAACCGAAAACTCAAAGTCATGTCAACTCTTTTTGGCTTCCTTTACATCGTGCAAAATGTACTAGGATTTAGGCCTGCATGGTTTTCTGGCACTCTGTCGTCAAGACAACAAAGTTGAAATACTGGATAACTTTACACAGACAAGGTTAATAAGCGATTTTATCATACTAGTTTCCACCTGGTTCAGGTGTCACCATCGTGTGATCCGATCACATGTGGTCAGCCCTAAATACAGGTCTAAATGGGGTTGAAAACGTTTTGTGATCGGATCACAAAATCCACATTCTAATGTGTTCAAAAATGCATGCGACCACATCGTTTTTGAGATGTCAACGGTAATCCATCCTGTATACGTACCAGCAGCAGTGAAGCACCAACCATCACCTGTCAGTCAACTGCTGCACTAAAGCAAGAGTTCAAACTTTGCCGTTTTCGAGCAGCTTTAAAAGGAAATAACCTTCATATTGGAGAATTAAAAAAAGCAGATACATACACAATCACAAAAGCATCACTGATCTTCATCTTCTGAAGAGAAGCACCTGAAGCTCCTTTAATACAGGTAATCCACTAAAATGATAGACAATTCTGCTTGACATGTTGCTTTGTGCTTAGATTCAATTTCAACAACATCATCAAAATATTGTGATGTGCCATGTTTTTTCTGTCTTTTCTGACTTTGTTGCGCTTTATTATCATGCCTTAACACACTGACATTGTGACTGATGTATGTCGTCATGAAACAGAGACCCTCCCCTCCAAATCCGAACAAAAGTGGTCACAGGGGACATTTCAGTATCCAGATGTAACAGCGTTGTGTCTCACCTGATCACATGTGATCGGATCACCTGAGATCATAATACCAGGTGGAAACGGGGTACTAGAGTCATGTTAACACGTAGGTACTATGTTTAGGTATTGTGGTTGTACTTTTGAAACAGTAATGTTTTGTGATTACTTTATGTGCCTTATTGAACATGATTTTGTTTTTTAATTAATGAGGGACCAGTCGAAAAATCTATTTATAACAGGTCTTCTAGCAGTCACGGTTTTGGTGGCAATGCCGTCTTTCACATTTTCAAAAGTATCATCTTCACTCTTTTCACATTCATACTTTTCTCCCATAACTAATATACATCAAAGTGGCCCAAAACTCTTTTGCTTTAGTTTCCGCTCACATTTTGATGTTTAGTCATCTCTATTGTGAACAAGTTGTTGTTCTTTACCCCCTTTCATCCTCCCCACCTTCTGACCCACTACCAGCCCACCTTTTTACATCTTTTCACGGCCATTTTGTTACCCTTTTTTTTTTTTTTAGTCTGAGGTGTCAACAACTGGTGCTGAATTAAGGGGGCTTCATGACACTTTACAATTTACCTAAGAGCTTTCTTTAAATTTGCAGTCAAAAGCACAGCATTAAACTGTGCAGCTGTATTCCCCTACTCTCAACAATACACAAATGTTCATTAAAATAAAAGGGGCATGTAATATGGCAACACAAGTTTTATTGAGTAAGAGATGTCAACACCAGCATGATTAAAAATTGTACAAAGTTCACAATTTCAAAATGAAATATCACTGCAACTTGTGATCTTAAACACTTACAGCAAAAAAAAAGAAAAAAGAAAAAAAAAAGTATCATACCAACAGAAACCATGCCATGTGGTTGAACAATAAAATAAAAGAGAATAAGATAGCTAAAGAGCTGGATAGAGTAAGAGAGCAAGAGACATTAAGAAAGCTATGTTTCTTTATTTTTTAATAGAAAAATCCTGGTTTAAAATGGTAATTAAAATCCATTTGAAACAGAAACTTGTAACCTGATGATTTCACAATTATTAATAAGAAAAGTATTTTGCATTCAAGCATGTGACACCATAGATATTTTCTATTTAAATAGTCACAGATAACCTTTTTGAAGTAGATAGTACAATATGTGCCAACTGAAAATGAGCAGCAGAATTGTGCTTAAAACCCCTTTTCCTGCAAATCAGTGATGAGAGGATACTGTATTTTGCTATCAGTGTGTTAAAAAGCATTACTGTCTTGAAAATAAGCTGAATACACAAAGATTTTGGAGAAAGAAATTAGGTGGCGTAGGAGAGCAGATGTCTGGATATTATGGAACAACAAATATGAGTGACTAGCTTTACTTGCATGAGCTCTCTAAAAACGCAATGCTAGCCTAAATATTCGAAAATAATGCATAAATTAGAAATATAGCCCCATGTAGAGCCAGCATCAACCAGTCAATTTTACATTGAAAATCACTGACCGTTTCAACTCAACTGTAAAACCCACCACTGAAAATTAGCCTTGTTTGTGACTTTGTTTGATGCCCCTGCTTGAAAGAGCTTTTACTAATTGGAAATGAATGTGGGGTCCCCAAACTATGACTGTACATGTCCTTAAGATATTATGGAGTAATATGAACTGGTCTTGTCAGTACACAACCCTCTTAGCAAAGGAAATTGCCGATACTTCTCTAATCTAGACCCATACCAGTTTGCGTTAATATGGTGTGTCCATGATTAATTATCAAAAAGGTTCAGCAGCCTAATATGTTACTTCAAATTCCATGATATTTAAAGTGCCGCTGATATCTCATAAACCTAAAAAGCTAAAAAAAAGCACTGAAAGTGAATTGCAGATCACCACATATGGCAAGCTGACCTCTCTTAATAAAGTATACAACTGATTGCAATTCACTGTTGTAGTCATTATTGTAATATGATGAGTTTGCATTGCTGACATTGTTGTATTTGTTGTGCACTCGTGACCAGATGAATCTCTACATGATTGTTTTGGACAAAATCTACAAGACAAGTGCCGCATTAGCCTACTATGACACAATGATGTATGGATGTTGACATTAACCCTGTATATCCAGCACACTGATAAACTAACATTCACACACACACACACACACACACACACACACATTTACTTTCTTCAAAAAAAAAAAAAAAAAAAAAAAAAAAAACTTCCCACATTTCAAATATCTGGGCACCTCCTTGATCTCCTGCAACAAATAAAAACACCAAAACATGGAAATAAAGGTGTCCCTGTGCAAAATTGAACATGAGGAATGTGAACTCATAATGCATTCATCCTTTTGGACTTATCTCCCATGTTTAAACCCTAAAACATGACTGTATTAAAAGATTTATATAAAACTTAATACTTTACATTTAGTAAAAAGATTAATCATCTTTCTACTATGGTAAGAATAAGAAATTGCATATACCCAAACTTTTGCATCCCATATCTAAATAAATGATTGATTCGTTTTCATATATTGCTGATATTCTATCATACTACCACTAACATTTTATGATCATTAAATTAATAATTCATGTTGGATTGTCTCCTTGAAATTTTCTGTAGTTACTGGCTATAACCAGTTGGGCATTACATTTAGAGAATGGACTTTGAAAATATTTGAAAAGTTCTGAAATATTTCTCTCTCAGTCTTGGGATTTACCAGTAAGTTTCCGTGTCATGATGTTTGCATTCACAAAAAGGCTTTCTATTTTTTCTTTTCTGTTTTTCCATCTATTTAGGGAATTCAAAGGAAAAAAGAGAGAAACCAACCAACTGAACAAACAAGCAAAAATAATCAGAAACGATACACATACTGCATTAGAGTGCCCACACTGACCACTATAAATCTGTTTTCAGGACCGAAAGACAACGTTTCTTAATATCGTTACAAAATGTAGCCAAAATTTGAACCACAAAAATGTACCACTGTACATCCATTAAACATCCTCCACAGCACACAATTCCCATTAGTTCCATAAAGAAAAGCTCAGTTTTAAGCTGATTGCCCTTACATTCCCTCAGTGTAACCCCTCTGCACCTTTTTTAGATTTAAAATAATGGATGGTTTTTGTATACAATTAATAAATACATATACACTAAAATGTGCATACATTAGCAGCTATAAACAGTACATCACATTATGTCAGGTCATATGAAAAATGTACAAAACATGAATGTTCCTCAAAACATTTGCCATTGGTAATTGTCATCGTAAAGCAAGGCAACAAATAAGTTATGTAATTTTTTCAAAAGCATAACAGAATCATAAAGAATGGCAAATAAATACAATAAATTACAGCAGCAAAAAAATCATACTAGTTATCAATACTTTATACATGATGGGTTTCTTTTGTTTCATATCAATTGCGTTTATGCTTCTCAGCTTGATCACATGACCCCATTACTTGGCCAACGGCTGAGCTACACTTGGATGCCTTGAACTGCTTGCTTTATGTTCTCCAAGAGGGCCTTGTTCTCTGGGGTCTGGTACTGGTCCTGGTGAGTATACATATCTGTCAAAGTGCTCACATAAGTGTCGAAGTTTTGCTCGTTCATCGGCTCCTGTTAAATAGATTGGAATCACTGGAGGTCGAAAATAAAGGAAAGTGTAACAAATCAAGTATGTATGCAAAACACGAATAAGGTTTACACAGAAAAGGAAGGGGAAAGTGGACATTCTTAGGGAAGAACTAACCCACAAGGCATACTTTGCAGTTCGCCAGCTAAATTTCTGCTTGTTATGCTAGGGTTTTATGAAAAACACACTTCTGGAAATGTAGGGTAAATTCCACAGTTTGTAAGTAATTCTAACTTGACCAATCATATGAACGTTAAAATCAAGAGACTACACTATTGTTTTCTAATAATGTACATTATATCTGATGGATAACAAAAAACTTAAAGTACATACATTATGTACGCATGCATTGGTGTGAGTTTCACTTTCATGCTCATGAGTATGTTGGTAATATTGGCATTCACAAATGATATAAAACAGATTGTCATGAATAGCACACAGATATTGATATGCACATGCTCAATGAGCATTACTGTGCCTGGTAAATAATGTGTTTTACGATAATAACATGAGTTTACTATCAAAATAAATATGGCTCATATTGCAACCCCAGCTTTCTTAATGCTATTCCCTGAAGTGGACTATGGCAATATGTGACTGGTACACTTTGGAAATTAATTTACTGATAATATGACTGAGGTAATATGTATGGACTTTTGAGATGCATACACACCATACTGTGTGTGTTACAAAAGGGGGAGGACTAGGGGAGGAAAATGATAGTGAGAAGGATAAAGTTAGACTATGGAAAATGAATCTCTTACTCTGTGGGGCATCTGTAAACAGCAGTAATTTTTAACAGGGGCCTCTTTCAGTGGCATCGGTTTCTATAGAAGGGAGAGGTGTAGAGAGAAGACTATTAGCCTGGCAAAACGCCAGAAGTCAATGGTCTCAATGACAGGCCTCTACACATATTACAAAATCTAACATACAATGGCCCCAAAAAGCATTTGGACACTTTAGCCACAATTAAAAATTTATGAATCTCTTTGTATTAAATAGCAAAATATTCAAACAAGTGGCATTTATTTTAGCACACTTTTTAAAGCAAAACATTAAAAAGAAACAATAGACAGGCTATATTGTTCCACATTAAGACAAACGTATTTGCACACTTTCTGGTTGTTAAACTCAGAGGAACATGTGATGAACTATACAGTAAACGTGGTAACTCAGAAAAGACACCTGTGTGAATTGAGGGGAACTGACATCATGAATCCACTTAAAGGGATAGTTCACCCAAAAATTAAAATCCTCTTATTATTTACTCACTCTCATTCCATCTAAGATGAGTATGACTTTCTTTGTTCTGCTGAGCACAAACAAATATTTTTAGAAGAATAGCTCAGCTCTGTAGGTCCATACAATGCAAGTTAATGGTGATCAAGCCTTTGAAGCTCCAATAAAGAGATCAGTACAAAAGTAAACCATATTACTCCAGTGGTTTAATTAATGTCTTCTGAAGCAATCCAGTTGGCTTTGGGTGAGAACGGACAAAAATAACTCTTCTATTTCACAGTAAATCTAGCCATTTCAGTCTCTAGGAATGATCGTGATTTCAAGCTTGACGCATGCACAGAGCGCTAGATGGAGCTATAGGAAGTGTAATCGAGCCTGAAATCATGATCGCCAAGGAGACTGCTGTCAAGATGTACAGTGAAAATAGGAGTTACATTCAAAACCAACTGGATCACTTCAGAAGATATTGTTTAAACCACTGGAGTCTGATGGATTATTTTTATGCTCAAGCATTATTTGTTTACAGATGATACTTGGTTTGATATTTTGTTATCAGTTGCAATGAGATTCATCCGTTTTACCAGTGGCTTAAGTGTCCAAAAGTGCATAACTACTTTTTGGGGTCACTGTAGCTAACTTTACAATGTGCAGAAGTACAGAAGACCAAGTTTGGATTGAACGGTAAAGTATTGAAATGACACATGAATAGGCAACAGTCATCTTATGTTAGTGCAGTTTAAGGCCCCTCTTGAGAGCACTGTAAATAGCATCCTTCAGAGGTGGGGGTGAAGAACTCAGGAGCCATATTCAACAAGACATGTTTCAGTTGTTTACTAACATGGCTGCCACATTTGAACAGGGCTTAACCAATCATCCCCTGTGTCAATGTGTATGAAGGCACTGTGATTAGATAATGTTGGAGCATCTTATCCACAGAGGCCATGTTTTTACTCAACTGAAGAGCAATTGCTGGAGTGGAGGTTGTTTTTCTAGAATGGTCAGTATAAGGGGAGTGACCTCAGCACAGAAGCATATGGAACTGCGAGGAACTCAACAACAGACATAAAGAAGCAGATGGGAGAAACAATAGAAGAATTTCATCCCTACTGGTAGTGTCTGACATGCAGACTCAATCTAAATTTGTGGCAATGGCCCATTTAAAAAGCCCTGGCTTTCAGCAGAGATAGTCTGCATGTTCTAAAGATGACTCTATATGAGATATTAACCATTAGAAGCTCTTTAAAATGTATTCTGTGCCTGTAGTTCTTTCTGTAAATCTCTGTCAAACATTTGGCTCCAGACTTTGTTAAACAAAGAACATATCCACTGATCTTTTCTTACCCCTAGGTGAGGCAGGTGCTGGCCAAGTGCAGGCTCCATGACTGGCACTTACCATGTGAGGGAGCTGGATGTTGGCCAGACTGTTGATGAGTGACTGGCTGAGGTTGGCCAGCTCATGCAGCAGTGAGTCATTCTGCTGCTCTATGGCCTTGTTTTCCTCCTCAATGGATTTGAGGTTGGTCTCCATGGTGGTGATCTGGCAGGAGAGAGAAAGGCATGTCTATGAATGAACACATGGCCAAAAGCCAGTGTGATAGATGGCAACTGTTCTTACTTGAGTCCTCAATTTTATCATGTCTGACTCTACTTGATTGTTTGACTCGTTCAGGTCTTTGATTTCCTCATCCAGTTGTTTAATTTCCTCATCATTTTCTATGCCTGGGAGGGAAAACAGAGAAATCCGCTTTGAAAAATACTGCAAACTTGTGTTATTAATCCATGTTCACCACTGATTTTATATACATTTCTTTAAAGGGATAATTTACAAAAAAATTAAAATTCTCTCATCATTTACTCAACCTCATTCCATCCATGATGTGTATGACATTCTTTCCTCTGCTGAACACAATTGAAGATTTTTCAGAAGAATATTTCAACTCTGTATGTCCGTACAATGCAAGTGAATGGTGACCAAAATGGTGACCAAAAAGCTCCAAAAAGCACAAAAAGGCAGCATGAATGTAATCCACATGACTCCAGTAGCTAAACCCATGTCTTCAGAAGTGATATGATAAGTGTGGGTAAGAAACAGATCAATATTTAAGTCAGTTTTTACTATAAATTCTCCACCCTGCCCAGTAGGTGGTGATATATGCACAATGAATGTGAATCGCCAAAAACAAAAGAAGAAGAATGTAAAAGAGAAAGGGGAAATTTATAGAAAATGGACATACACTCACCTAAAGGATTATTAGGAACACCATACTAATACTGTGTTTGACCCCCTTTCGCCTTCAGAACTGCCTTAATTCTACGTGGCATTGATTCAACAAGGTGCTGAAAGCATTCTTTAGAAATGTTGGCCCATATTGATAGGATAGCATCTTGCAGTTGATGGAGATTTGTGGGATGCACATCCAGGGCACGAAGCTCCCGTTCCACCACATCCCAAAGATGCTCTATTGGGTTGAGATCTGGTGACTGTGGGGGCCATTTTAGTACAGTGAACTCATTGTCATGTTCAAGAAACCAATTTGAAATGATTCGAGCTTTGTGACATGATGCATTATCCTGCTGGAAGTAGCCATCAGAGGATGGGTACATGGTGGCCATAAAGGGATGGACATGGTCAGAAACAATGCTCAGGTAGGCCGTGGCATTTAAACGATGCCCAATTGGCACTAAGGGGCCTAAAGTGTGCCAAGAAAACATCCCCCACACCATTACACCACCACCACCAGCCTGCACAGTGGTAACAAGGCATGATGGATCCATGTTCTCATTCTGTTTACGCCAAATTCTGACTCTACCATCTGAATGTCTCAACAGAAATCGAGACTCATCAGACCAGGCAACATTTTTCCAGTCGTCAACTGTCCAATTTTGGTGAGCTCTTGCAAATTGTAGCCTCTTTTTCCTATTTGTAGTGGAGATGAGTGGTACCCGGTGGGGTCTTCTGCTGTTGTAGCCCATCCGCCTCAAGGTTGTGCGTGTTGTGGCTTCACAAATGCTTTGCTGCATACCTCGGTTGTAACGAGTGGTTATTTCAGTCAAAGTTGCTCTTCTATCAGCTTGAATCAGTCGGCCCATTCTCCTCTGACCTCTAGCATCAACAAGGCATTTTCGCCCACAGGACTGCCGCATACTGGATGTTTTTCCCTTTTCACACCATTCTTTGTAAACCCTAGAAATGGTTGTGCGTGAAAATCCCAGTAACTGAGCAGATTGTGAAATACTCAGACTGGCCCGTCTGGCACCAACAACCATGCCACGCTCAAAATTGCTTAAATCACCTTTCTTTCCCATTCTGACATTCAGTTTGGAGTTCAGGAGATTGTCTTGACCAGGACCACACCCCTAAATGCATTGAAGCAACTGCCATGTGATTGGTTGATTAGATAATTGCATTAATGAGAAATTGAACAGGTGTTCCTAATAATCCTTTAGGTGAGTGTATATATTGATCTGTTTCTAACTCTCACTGATCATATTGCTTCTGAAGACATGGATTTAACTACAGGAGTCATATAGATTACTTTTATGCTGCCTTTATGTCCTTCTGGAGCTTAAAAAATTTGGTACCCAGTTACTAGCATTGTAAGGAACGACAAAGCTAAAATATTCTTATGAAAATCTTTGTTTGTTTTCAGCAGAAGAATGGAAGTCATACACATCATGGATGGAATGAGGGTGAGAAAATGGTGAGAGAATTTTCATTTCTTGGTGAACTATCCCTTTAATTTCATAATTAATTATAGAATAATCTTTTTTAAAAGTGTGTACCTTTGCTCGCTCGCTGCTTGATTGAGAGCATTTCAACTCCTGTCATTCTAGCCTTCTTCATAGCGGATGTGGCACGGGGACACCCAGACAGACTACAGATGTAAAAATACAAAACAAAAATTCAATGGATAATGCTTGATTCTCCAATAAAAAAACGTCTGCTATAAAAATACAATATATATACTGGGGTATGATGTATGACATTCATGTTATATAAAGGCCTTGCTGAGCCTGAGAAATGCTCACACACTAAACCGCACCTCCGGTGGGTTAGGAAGCTGCCACTGACATGGCCTGAGCCGTCACAGCCTGGAGTGGGGCAGGTCATGCCGTCTGTCTTGCCAGACTTCCAGGAGAAAGGCGCTCCATTCACAAAACCATCCTTCTGACGCTTGGCAGCGAGTGGGCAGCCGGATGCGCTGCGGTGGGATGCATATTTACCTGTCACATGACCCTGGCCATCACAGCCTGGCACAGGACACCTGAAGACATTGAGCACAGAGAGAATGAGTTCACACAAATAAGCCAGGGCGAGCAACCATGAACACACAAACACATACAGTGTCTATATTACTTGACCAAGTTGTGTGGAAATAACATATACAGGTTTGGAACAACATTATGGTGAGCAAATGTTGACAGAATTAAAAAGGGGGTAAACTATCCCTTTAAGTCCTCCTTTAAGTTACTGCAAGCAAGAGGTAGTCAGAGAAGTGGACACATGCTGAAAGGTGTTGTTGCCTTTGATAATTATTTCAAGAAATTTAAGGAAAATGCACCTGATTGGCTCCTGGTCATCCTTGTCCTCCTTACTGTGCATAATTTTAATACCACTCTTCTTTGCCCGGGGACAACCTGACAGGCTTTAGAGCAAGAAACACATTTACCAATAATGCCAAGGACTCCTCACAGAACTTACTGTCCCACACATCTTTGAATCCACTGGTGGGCAAAATGGCAAAATGGTATGTGAATATTAATTAAGATTTTAAATGTATTAGTATATGCTATTGGTTTTCACCTTCTGTGTGAGGCATAGTTGCCTGTTATATGACCAGACCCATCACAGCCAGGAGTAGGACACCTGCAAGTAGGGAAAAACATGGAAAGAAATGTGAATAACCTCAAGACAGGCCTCATTTTGAGGGTCAACTGAGGTGTGTAACAAGAGCGTGAGGGCTTACTTCAGATCCTGGGAGTTAGATGTCATCATACCACGCATGCATTTGTCAGCCAGTTGGCAGCTTGATAACCTATAGAGAGTATTTAAGATAAATAAGGCATTGTACACTAGTTTCACTGTGTTATTAAAGGTACCTTAAACGATTTACTTTAAAGGAGCAGTAGTAATTGTTCCCTCATTAAAAAGTTAAAGACTCGAGATAACTAATTTCAGTATCCAAGCTGTTTTATTTCACATTTCAGTAGCCAAGCTGTTTTATTGCGCACGGAGCGGGTCACCTCATGGGGGTAGACATATTGAGATCACATGACTAACCAAATAATATACTGCTTTTTCTTATTCTCCCCTTCTAATCCTACACTTTCACTCACAGAATCAATTATTTGGACTGACTGTCATCAATTAATAGCGCATTTCTACAATGGCACAAGTAAATGCTCATTTTTGCTTTTTCGTGATGCTGCGTGCATGCCACTAGGTGTCAGTATAAGTCGAAGACGAATGTCATAAACTGACAAACAAAAAATGCACTTTTAAAATTGAACTTTAAGCCCTTTTAACTGCTAAAATGTATGCAAAATGTTAAAATAACCAGGAGAGAACACAGGAGAGTTCTTCTTAATAAAGTAATATCTACATTTGGTTCTCATAACATTTGTTTTACAAAAGAAAGCCTTTTCCAGGTTCCTTAAGTTGTGTGCAAAATTAAACTCCCTATGACACGTAGTGTCATAACCATTCTATGTAATACATCACACTTATATAATGCTAAAATATAATTTGAAAACAGCAAGGAATACTCCTTATTCAGTGCAGTTGCTTACGTGAGGAGCTCCTTCTTGCTATCCTTACAGGGGGCATATTTGTGTTTGGGGCTGGGGAGGGTAACATCCCCAGAATACTGTTGCTCTTCCAATAGATCATGAAAGGGGTCCAAGTCATCCTGGAATTGAGGACACAGAGAAAAAATATAGAGATTTCAATGTGTGTTATGAAGCAGAAGAATATTACAATGGTCTGCTGGTAAAAGCATATCTTGTAATTAAAACACGGAGTACAAAATTACAAAGCCTAATTAGCATTTATAAAGTTTCCCAACAATATAGTTGAACTATCAATTATTCCATTTAAAAAAAAGAAAGAAAAAAGCAATAGTCTAATGTGTAATTAATTAAAAACAGACAAAAAGGGGGGCCTGGGTAGCTCAGCGAGTATTGACACTGACTATCACCCCTGGAATTGCGAGTTTGAATCCAGGGTGTGCTGAGTGACCGCAGCCAGGTCTCCTAAGCAACCAAATTGGCCTGGTTGCTAGGGAGGATAGTCACATGGCGTAACCTCCTCGTGGTCGCGATTAGTGGTTCTCACTCTCAATGGGGCGCGTGGTAAGTTGTGCATTATTTGCGGAGAGTAGCATGAGCCTCCACATGCTGGAAGTCTCCGTGGTGTCATGCACAATGAGTCACGTGATGAGATGCGTGGCTTTACTGTCTCAGAAGCGGAGGCAACTGAGACTTGTCCTCCGCCACCCGGATTTAGGTGAGTAACTGTGCCACCACGAGGACCTACTAAGTAGTGGAAATTGGGCATTCCAACTTGGGGAGAAAAGGGGTTAAAAAAACAAAAAACAAACAAACAAAAAAACAGATAAAAAAACCTTTTTGTAACAATCTCCAATGAAGTAAAGGCAATGCAATACCAGTAGGGTCAACTAGATGGCCTTTCAGTACTTCACATGGAACAGTCTACCTCCCTCAAAGCATTACAAAAGGGGTAAAATCCAGCTTCCCCAACCAGCCAATTTACTCTTGAAGGTGAACCCATAAAACTTTAAGACCCCCCACTTTAAGAAATTACTTAATTCATCCTCTCTTCTTTTAGGGATATAATAATTATGCAAGAAATGACACAAAAATTAAACTGAAGAGAGAAATCTAAGGAGAAAAGGTGGGCGCAGAAGAAAGAAAAATTGTATCTTTCTAACAGAAAGATTACACGCTTTGTACTGCTTATACTGTATTTAAGAATAGAACAATGTATTTGCTGCTCAAAAACTCAAAGTGAATTTAGATGGCTATTACAATCTTTTTGGCAACTTTATCTGTATCTTAATTTCAAGTGAAAAAACTGCTGCAGTCAGTCTCCAGGCAGACGCAAGAGGTGTTAGGGGGCGGTACCTCCTTGTGGTCCTCATCCAGTCGTTTCATCTTGGTGTAGTCCACAGGCAGGTCCCAGCACTCTGCCGTGGTTATTTGGTAGCAGTGGCTGTTAAGCAGTGCTTGCCTCTGGGGGGACATGGGCTGCAGGGGGGTCAGCACTGTTCCCCCACTACCCTCCACCAACCCTCCAGCCCGGCTCAAATCAAGGGTTCCATTCTCATCCCCATTTCTGTCATCAGGGCTCTGCCATAGGAGAGAACAGAGGGAAGAGGATATGATTATTAAGAAAGAGGAAATAATGAAGAGGTTAAAGGATAAGGAAGAAGCTGAGATGCACATAATGCATTGTGACAAGCTCACTGAAAAAATAAAGCCAAGAAAGCTGACAAAGCAAGAGAAATGTAATTATAAATATAGTTCATTCAAAACTGTAAACTATTCATAAAAAACAGTTAAAAAAAAAAAAGATTACTATTTTACCCAATAAGTACGTGTCAATCTAATTAAATGAAATTTTACACAATAATATTTTCCACTTTATTTCCAAAAAGGTGTTCCATGGTGGGCAGGTTGATCGTTAGCACCATAGCAACATGCTAAACTCATACTATTGAAATAAACTGTGAGGTGAGCCTACAGTGTTGAGCGGTATTTGTTTTGAGTGTTATTTGTGTTGCATGTGCAGTTGTAATGTACATTGAGCATTCCAAATTGGCCACTTATGAGGTTTTAATTCTGTTAGTACACTGCCTATGTAGGCAGTAGGCAGTGAGGCAGCTCACTATATTTTGGAACGGACAGAGAGATTGAGGCAGCGGGAATGATGACAAATGAGGAGGGTTGTATTGGAACACAGGGGAAAAGGATGGGAGGAGAATGGAGGAATGATAAAAGACAGAAATGAGAAAAAAGAGAGGGAGCATCTTCTGTGCACTGCCCTACACCTCCATGCACAGCTGCTTATTAGTGAATTTATAGAGCCATACAGCTCCTCACTACCTCTGTGCCTCATTCTCTCTCTCTCATTCTCTCTCTCTCCCTCTCTCTCTCTCTCTCATTCTCTTCCCCACTTCCTCCAGCCTGCTGCCTCGCTGTCCTTAAAGAGAGGTCATTGTCTTTCTCATGCACCCAGAAGGATGAAGGGAGAACATACCAGGCCTGGATCACAGCTGAAATCAACATTAATTCTAACTGTATAAGTAAAAGAGAAAATAGGGGAAACACTACCCCAGTGGAGGGTTATAATAGTTTAGAATTGTTAGTTTTTGTTTTTATGATTTGTCCATTTCAATTCATTTAAGTCAGGACCACTTCCATCAAATGAATACTGTTGGTTTTGGCGGAATGGTTCTGTTATTGGAAAACTCCCCACCCATCCTTGGGGCCATGCATGGAGCATCAAATTAACCCCCCTTTGCACAAATTGTACAATTGTTCATTTGCATAATATAGATTCAATTGACACTTTATAGAACTTCAAATATTTAACCATCCAAATGCATTCAGATTTTTCTGACCCAGAGAGAGGTAAATAATCATTTTTAAATACCACATAGTTTTTAAAGGATTAGTTCAGCCTCCCAGATGTGTATGTCTGTCCTTCTTCAGCAGAACCGAAATTAAGATTAAGCACATTTCAGCTCTGTTTATCCATACAATGAAAGCAAATGGGTACCGTGAGGCTGCTGGCTGTTTGATGGTCCAAAAGGCATATTTAGGCAGCATAAAAGTAATCCACATGACTCCAGTCGATCAATGAATCTCTTCTGAAGCAAATCGCTAGGTTTTTTAAAGAAACAACTCAATAATTAAAACATTTTTAACTTTAAATCTTTGCTTCCTTCCACCGCTGCATTGATGCTTAAAATTACCTAACTCTCGTGTGTCGTTCGTTCCTCTGTTGTATACAAAGTGCGCGCTATGTGTAAAAGCGAGTGAAATGTTCTCTTAAACAAATGAAGATTTTAACCCTAAAACAGGCAACATGCACCACAAGATAGATACCCTTTAGTTTCTTAAAGGGGGTATGGGAAAGAGTTTCTCACCCAATCTTGTTATCATTTATCACAGTTGGGTCTGCTTCGAGTATGTGGGTAAAATGACTTGGTTCAAATTTTCTCTGATCGTTAAAGCAATAGTTAACCAAAAAATACAAATTTGCTGATAATTTACTTGCCCTCAGGCCATCCACATCTGAGTTTCTTTCTTCATCAGAACAGAATTTAAGAATTTAAGAGGCTTCTCTGTCCAACCAATGCAAGTAAACGGCCACCAATTTTTGACGGTCCAAAATGCATATTTAGTCAGAATCAAAATAGTCCACATGACTCCAGTCGATAAATAAACTTCTTTCTAAACCGAAACGATTGATCATTTTCAGAAACAAAACAATACTTGTATACTTTTTAAGTACAAAGTTAGTTAGCTTCCATCCAGCTCTGGGAAGGGTGAGGTCACGACCCCTCGTGTTGGCAAGGTCACGTGTGGAAGAGGAGGCAGGAAGAGTGTCATTGTTTACAAGAGAAACGTGCACAAACAACAGACCAAGCGGCGTCCACAAACTAAAATAGTCCAAGAAAATTCTAAACAATGATGTCGGAGGATTTTGATGTTCGAGGAGAAGAGGTGACCTCCATGTGTGAACTTGCCAACATGCTTACATCACGTGAGAGGTTGTGACCTCAGCCCTCCCAGAGCTGGACGGAAGCGAAAACTTATGGGGAGAATTGCAAAGAAAAAGCTTTTGAAAAATGCTAGAGTGGGCAAAGAAACAAAGACATTGGACAACATATAATTGGAAAAGAGTGTTATGGATCTTAACCCCATTATGGATCTTAACCCCATTGAGCTTTTGTGGGATCAGCTAGACTGTAAGGTGCGTGAGAAGTGCCCGACAACTCAGACACATCTATGGCAAGTGCTACAGGAAGTGTGGGGCGAAATGCCATTGAGTATCTGGACAAACTGACAGCTAGAATGCCAAGGTTCTGCAAAGCTGTCATTACTGCACATGGAGGATTTTTTGATGAGAACTCTTTTGAAATAGTTTTTCAAATTATAACAGTAATTTTTCACATTATTAATGTCCTGACAATACAGTACATTGTGATCAGTTGAATGCCACTTTGGTGAATAAAAGTACCAATATGTATATATATAGTTATGAATGATTTATAAGCTTATATTCCACATGTCAAATTTTACAAAATGCAAAAGTTATTATGCAGATTCAGAATGTGATCGGATGATTAACAAGTTGGTGAATCAAGAACCATAACACACTGAAGACAAGACTTACAAAAGATTGCGAGTCTGGAATTCCTAAGAGCACATATTAACAAGACAGAACAAAAAGCAAAGAGCTGTCAGATATGAGGAGTTGGGGTTGGAGGATGGTTTTAAGTGCAGCTTGCATCCATGCAATGGTAGGTAGCTGTGTAAACATGGAGAATTATATCTTATCAATTTTTTTGGCTAATCATCATGCCTCAACCACTTAAGAAATAATTGTGTCAGGAATACTCGGCAGAATTAGTTGTAAGTTTTGTTTTAGTTTCATCTTTTTTCAGTGTTTACTAGCCTCAGTTTAGTTCATTTTTGTTTAAGGTTTAGTATTGTTGGGATTCCAAAGTTAATACGTTAACTGATATCATTCAAATATGTTAAATGCAGTCAAATTTCTCAGTGTCGTCTAGTGTTATTAATATCTAGTGGCCTTTTCATGTTTAATGGAGGCGGGTTGAAAAGGTTACACTGTATTAAAAACAAAAACTAAAATTCTGGTCGGTTTTATTTTATTTTAGTTAGTTTTAGAGTAATGAAAAAATATTTTAGTTTACTTGCAGTCACAAAAATGTTTTCATTTAGCTTTCGTTAAGTTTTCATTTACTATAACACTGCCCCAGCGTTTCCAACGGAATACTTCATTACTGTGCAGTCATTATCACCATACAGATTATCTCAGAAATAGATGTGTATGTAATGCAATCAGGGCTTGCTCAGACCATTAGGCTCATATGATGACCTTGAATCTAGCAGAGAAGACCTGCAGGAGCTCTCAGAAGCACCACTGTCCTTCACCATGGAGCATATGTGACATCGCACCCAGTGCAAATGAGCTTAGTATTACATTAACAGCATATGGAATGAAGAGAGGACCAGAGGTTTGCCTTGCATGACTTTAATCTGGCATGCCCTCTTTCTGACGCACTACCTTTAGGAACACAAAGCGCAGTTGTACTGGGAAAGGTAAGTGTAGAGAAAGTGATAATTATAAAAAGTGAAAGAAAGAGAGATAAAATTACCATAAACAAGG
Source organism: Moxostoma hubbsi (assembly GCA_032164185.1). Classification (NCBI taxonomy): domain Eukaryota; kingdom Metazoa; phylum Chordata; class Actinopteri; order Cypriniformes; family Catostomidae; genus Moxostoma; species Moxostoma hubbsi. The sequence continues at coordinate 27,015,431 of JAVLUX010000031.1, read as the reverse complement.
AATACATTTTCAGAAGTGTAGTCGACCCTCACCTGTGCCAGGAGCTCAGGCCCTTTCCCAGTCAGGCTCTGGGGCATCTCTCTGCAGCGAGTGGACAGGTTGAGAATGGCGGTGGCTGCCATGTGGGCGGCTTCCATGTCGTGCGTGTAGTCGAAGCTGCTCTTGCTGCAGGTGCTGCTGGCACTGCTTCCTGCTCCCCCACTGCCTCCTCCTCCCCCTCCTCCTCCACAGCTGAGACTGCTGCTGCTGCTGGGAGCGTAGCTGCTCGTGGTGCTGCTGGCTGGACTCGAGGTCTTACAGTAGCGCTTGGCTACAGAAATACACACACATATGTCATAGTCACATATGCACAGGTTGCATGCACTTACTATTGTGTTCACAGATTCTAAAAGCCTCCAAAGATCTTACAAACAGACTGAGATAGACAGATAGATAGATAGATAGATAGATAGACAGACAGAAACCTACATATCTGGCTTATTAGATGATCTAATGTTCCATGATGAATGCAGTGAGAAATTGAGTGTGAGTGAGGGAGAGAGAGCATAGGAGAGCTGGGGGGGGGGGGGGGGGGGCAGCATATCTAGGTTTCACACAGAGGGCTACACACTATTAAAAGGAAATCTAAGACCTGTCTTGTACTAAAAGCATTTATACAGCATTTATTTTTTATAGCCAAAAAAAGAAAATCCACTTTCATAGGTAAACTGCATATAGAGCAAATATCTGAGAAAACAATCTGTTTAGCCCTAAATACCCCAAAACTGGATGGGAAGAATCCAAGTGATCTAAACAGATCTAAAGATTTATACCATTATCCTATTTGATCTTATATTTCATCTAATTTTACTCCAAGACAAATAGCAATGCTGTCATTGCTACTAAACTGGCTGTAACTATTTGATGTTGACAACTAAGTCTAAATGAAGTCAAGTTAATTCCTAACATGAATTAAATGTTATTCTCATTAATTTTTTTCCAGGCTTAATTTTCTTCATTTGTCTCATTTATCAAAAACTGCATTTCTTTGATAAACCATACAGCAAGGAACATCACTTGCAAAAATACTCATTAATTTCAGAGATACGGTACGTGTTCTGATTTCAATAACACTGTCTATATTATCACTGCAGGGCATGCTGTAAAGCTCCTTATGGGCAATCAAGACTGTCCTGATGTAATAACCATGAGTTATAATGAAAATGAGTTATTTTCAGCACAGCTAATGAAACTGTACCAAAATATCCCACCGAAATCTGTTGACAGGAAATCTCTACCATTTCAGTCATAGGCGTGAAATCAACTGCTACCATTTGTTAATTTGATTCCTTTACAAATGTAAGTGCACTCATTTATCAAGGCTAAGACTACAGTTAGGATCTACAATGCTGCACATTGCCCAATACCTTATGCACACACATTTTTACAATTTAAAGTGACAACAGAGTGTCTTAATGTATGAGCATCTATGTCAGCCAGTTAGTTCTAATGCTTCTTTCAGGCAGCATTATTAGCTTTCCTCATATGTTCATAGAATTTTCAAAGATCTGCATTTGGTGGTCAGAAACATTTCTTAATTAAAGAACATCATTTAATTAAAGGAGCTGCATGCAAATTACAAATCCCTTCATTGGGTCTGTGTACCTAGGTTATTAATCATTTCAAAAGCCAATAAGTACAGTAGGGTTTCCAATAAAGGAGGACTGAACTCTACGACTGGCTGTGGAAAAAAAAATCGAACTAAAGCTTTTATTAAGATATGGCCATTACTTCAAAATAGAAAATAATTTATTTTTAATGGAAAATACTGTGAGAAGGTCTGGCAGCACAAAACTAATTCTAATCTGATTTCCATCTGATCCTCTAGAGAAAAAACAGCTTATCAACTCTCATTGTTGTCAACATCTACAGCAGGGAAACAAATAATATGAACAAGCTTACCATCATATCCCTTGGGTGAGGTGTCTCGCTCATGGTTCTTGGGGGTGAGGGACCTCTTGCCATAGGCATGAGTCTGGTTGTCATAACTGCTGCCATAGTCAAAACTGGTCTTGGAGTACTTCTCCAGCTCCTTGGCCAGGTTGGATCGTGGAGTGCTTGTGGGGACATTATTTTTGTACCCATACTGTGGGATCTCCAGCTGTTTCACGAAGCACATAGGCCTGGACAAATGCAGGTGAACCAACGTTAGGTATCACTGGACTAGAGATACTGTTTATTTGACTACGTACATCAACATGCTTAGTATAATAGATGGGCAAATAAGTTAAGGCTCTGTGGAACTATCAAAAAATTTATGTTTTTTAGAGCATCCCAACCAGCATGACATTAGCAAAACCAACAGTGTTTGAGCTTGGGACAGGACTATCTGTTTTAGACCAATGGCAGATGTGGGAGTATTTGGGAAATCTGTTTGAAAAAAGTTTTGCAATTCCATTTAGTAATGCTAGTGGTGTAGAAATGACAATCTTCCACATTAAATTGAATTAATTTACTGTTCCAAAACTAAATCATGTCAAAAGTCAAGGGTGAAGAAGTACCTTAAGACACGGTCTGATGCCTGGTTGGACTTGGAGCTTTCGCAGGGGTGATGTTTCTCCTGAACCTTTGCCATCTTCTCAGCAGCAGCTATAGGACATCCTGAAAGACTGCAACAGCAGAAAATAAATTAATGAAGTGTTAACATTACATGTCGTGTTGCATGTAAGAGCACACACACTCAAACACATAAACATTCCCAAGCAGTAGCTGAACTTGAGAAACAAAGTAAGATATAAGGGAATGCATAATAACAGCACATGGAGACAAGTCTCTCAGAGAGAACAGTCTGCTTTTTAAGACATTCTCTCAATACTGACTTCCAACATGTTTGCAAAATCCTAGTATACATGTGTGCGGTATATAGGGATATTTATGTTTCAATTATGCATTTCATGTGGCCTAGTTCTATAGTTTGAAGGCAAAGCTTTGCAGATATCTGCTGGGCATTTCTGGCTGGCCGGCTTCAGAAAGCTTCTCACAGCGAGTTACCGCAGTCATTTCAGAAAGACACACAAGAACAAACTGAGCTTCAGAGCATCCAGCTACGCTCCCTTGCTCTACTCTTACTCCCCCCCCCCCCCCCCCCCTCACTCTCTCTCTCCCTTTCTTACTCTTTCTATCTCCCTCTACGTTTGTTTGTTCTTCCCTCTCCCTACAGTAGTTTCTGTCTCATTTCTCCCACTCTTCTGTCTTCTCTCTCTCTATGTGTATTCCATTGAATGGTTTGCCTGGGAACACTTTTCTCATCATCACTGTTAACAAAAACAAACAAAATAAAAATGTGTTAACTGAAATAATAATAAAAATAATAAAAACATTATTGGAAATACTGAAACTAAAATGGCTTCAAATTTGAATTAATCAGTGTATACATTGTACAATTTGAATCCTTTACAACCCACCTTCATTAAACTTGAAAATGTCCCTAGAAAGCGATAATATTAGACAGCCCTTAGAAATGTAACAGTCTTCAACGTGATTAATATCAGTTAACACATTAACCATGGCCCAAAATTACTAAAACTAACATAAAAACTAAATATATTGAAAAAATAAAATTAAACTGAAAACATTTAATAAAATTAAAAGTCAGAGACAGAAGCTAATAAGAAACCCATATTGTAAAGACAATTTAAAACTATAACAACCCTGTGTAATGTACAAAGCTTGTAGTTACTCTCTAAAATAAAAATACAATAAGACAAAAATAGAATCTCTCACACACACACACGCATGCGTACACACACACACACACACACACACACTCACACACATACACACACACACATACACACACACACACACACACACACACAAACCCTGCATTCTCAATGAAAACACTGCAATTTCAGAAACACATAAAATGTTTGAGCACAGAGCACTAAAGAAATGGAATGTGTGAAAAAAGGTAAGTGGTAAGAGACAGACAGAAGGACTGCTGTCAATATGCTGAGTTGCCATGACAACCACAAGATGAAGAATGTGTAGACATTTCACACACATATATATATATATACACACTGTACAAGTATGTTACATTCTCCTATTTTACATTTTGTTTTCCTCAGCTCAACCCATCCAATGGTGTGTGTATATATATATATATATGTGTGTGTGTGTGTGTGTGTGTGTGTGTGTTTGTCCCATAGGAGCTGTTCCATATAACATGGCCTGCAGCGACTTCGGGTGGAGTCTGCATCTGTCTGAATGCACACCATATGCACATAGAGGCCCATTTTAACTGCATTACTGTGAATGTGTGTGTGTGTGTGCGTGTGTGTAACTGTGCAAGTATGTGTGGAGCTTTAATCTCATTCTTAAGTGAATAGATCTTGAGATGCCATATTTGAAAGCTTTTCTTATTAGTCTTTATGCAATACTGTAAAAGAACTATGTGTATACACACACACACACACACACTAAATAATGTATATTAAATTATGTTTTATTTTTTTTTAGTGGGGTTTTATTCACCTAAGCAAAATTCTAATCTGAGCTACAGGTAACAGAGAGCACAATGCAGCTTGCTCCAGGTGGGAATGGAACTCTGAATATCCTGTCTGAATGTCAAAAATGCCAATGTGCATGCAGAATATCTGAACCTAGAGCTATACGTTTCAAAGTCCCAGCAGAGCACACATAACAATCAAATCAGTCCCCCTTCTCTATCCAGAAAACCAGGCTCCATCTAAATCCATGTATTCTTCATATTTCCTGTATATAATGTGTACAATGACTGGAACATCAGACCCTCACAGTGCCTCCTCTTCACATTCCTTGCAGTCACTCACCTGCGGTGGGAGTTCCTGTTGCTATTTACATGGCCGCGTCCCGAGCAGCCAGGCGTGGGGCACTTTAGAACATTCTCATACATTGCAAGAACTTGGACAAACAGAAAGGAGAGGGCAAGAGAAGGTTAGGAGGAACCAGAGTTAGTATGAAAGCCTTGTGTTCCATTAAGCAGACTGGGCTCAGTGACAACAGCATGCACAATGCTCTTTAAGAAAAGTTCCAGCTGAAATCAGTTAATCATAAAATGAATCATGGCCAGACCATATGCTGAAAGAATCTAGGCATGCAGTGTGTTAATGGCATGCATGTCGTGTGAAAGCATTGGCGTAAGAGAAAAATAAATCTCTACAATAATAATGGATTTATTTTTGGTGGATTAAATGAGTCTAGCCATTAGGTTGCCTAAAACCCATCCAACAGAGCTATGTCTCGGGGCCTGCAGTAAACTGACTCATCAGAACCAGTCTGTGACATGCTCCTCATCCAATTAAAGGTGTGACTGGAGATAGGGATGAAAAAGCTGCTTTTCGTCTGAGAGATCAGTGCAACCTCATGGGTTGTGTCCAAAAGCTGCAAAATGCTGCCTTTGTAGGAAAGCAACAAGACGAGCACAAATCTAATGTTTGTGTCACATCCTATCTACTAAGATGTAAGCTCTGGTTGATTTTTGAAGGCAGCATACTGTAGTTTTATCATTTGCTACCTTTGATATTCTACAATCTTGTGCATGGTGGAAATAAAAATGGTGTCCAAAGGAGCGGATGAAAGGAGTATATTAAACCATAAATGCTTTTTTGGTAATACTTTCTACGAAGCCCAAATTTACAGTGCATTGTAAAGGCATTATACTTGCATTATATTGAATTCATAATGTTTCATGATACACCCTATAATAAGTTATAACTTCTCATAAATAATTACAACGACAGTTAAAGTACGTTATAAGACTTTTCCTTTGTCAAAAGGTTTTATGACGTGATCTTATTGTAAGTGGTCTTTGCCTGCTTTATGTAAAGTTACAAAAGCAATATCTTCATATAAACAGCCATAACATAAACTTGTAACATACAATACAAGTCAAACATATATAATGGAAATTATTTATAAAATAAGTCTCCAAATAAGATGCACAAACATTTAAGCTTATTAAATAATGCGTCTATTATAAAATCAGATTGATTTAATAGATCAACATGAAAAAAGCGAGAGTTTCTGATATATTTGAACCTTGTAGCTTAACAAGTGTTATTTGTAATATCTCAAAATTTACATTTTATGCGTGTTATTGTGTATTTTGTGCATGTATAATGTGTATAACTTCCAGCATGACTTGTAATGTCTTATAACCACTTAAAAATATCTTATGGATGTTTATAAGTAAACTTAACTTAAAAGCGAACCTGTTACTGTATATACATTACAAATATTTGTAATACATTATAACTTCTGCAGATAAAATTGTATGTTGCTTGTGTTATAATGCATTATACAATATCACTATGAATAGGTAAGTATTATATATTATAATTGTGGTTACAATTATTTATGATGACACATTATAAGGTGTATTGTGAGACTTTACTAATGTATTAAAATGCCTTTACAATGTATTAAAATATGGGCCTCATAGAAAGAGTTACCACATTTTTTATTTAATTTTATAATTCAACTTGACATAAATGGGCATTGTCGTCAATATTTTTGCTCATTTGTAAAGTTATCTCTAAAAGCTAGTGTGTACTTTTTTTGGTATACTTTTCCACATGCCAATCTGTCTCATGCACGGTTGAGCATTCAGCCTTTCAAAGCACACTCTTTTGACTGTGAACGAATCCAAATGCGTTTGAGGCACTATGACTGCTTTCTGATACTCTTTTAGTGCAGTCGATAGCACACATGTCTAGAAAAGCTAGGTTGCACGTCGACAGTCTGCACATACTGTGCTAATGATTACATTTCAGTCACGTGCATTGTGCACAGGACGTTGCAGCATGTGGAAAACTGAAGTATACTTTGGCCTTAAAGCTCACTTGAATTTGTTTTATACCATTAGATATGACATTATGGTGCCTTGAAAGACTGTTTGAAATCAGTTTGCTAAGAAGGTGCCTTCATACTTCAAAGCTGTTAATGAAGCCATTGACGGACTGGACAGTGAGGCAGCTGCCTTAGATTTCAGACACAGCCATTGTTAAAGAGGCTAACATGACACATAAACACCAATCAGCACTTCCAGACAAGCAAAAGTTGTTTGTACAAGAAAGCGCTCCACAAAGAGGGTGGAGGAGGAAATGCACTAATACACATTGCAGAAATGACACTGATAGAAATGCAGGTATTTAGAAGACAAAAATCATGCACAGGCAGCACATAACAACACACACATTGGGTGCAAACACAGTTTTGCAGATTAGGCTTACTTTCTGGTGGAACGCGGTCTTTGTGGGGGCAGCCAGACAAGCTTCGATGGTGAGGATACAGCCCAGTGACATGGCCTGTGCCATCACAGCCCGGGGTGGGACACTTGCTTTCTTTTTTCTCTCCCCTTGAGTCTGCAAACGAAGATGGTTATTGGCATATCCTGTTACAGTCACAGTAAGAGAATCCCATTAACCTGCTGGATTCTTTGAGATAGCGTTTATGCTTGATACAGCTATTTTCAAACACTGCTTTGACTTGGACACAAGGATAATACACTACCCTCAATGAGACCTGTGTTGTGTGCATGTTGCTCATCAACTAAGTTTGGGATTGAGTGTCTCTGTTGCTCTCAATTAGATAATATTTTTATTAAATGTTTGAAAGGAAAAAGATAATAGAGAATGACTTAGTGTATTGAGAATAACAGAGAATGCATATGTTTGTGCAAAACTGGCTTATCAGCACTTCCACCAAACACACATATCTTCTTTACATTTATGCATTTGGCAGACACTTTTATCCAAAGCGACTTACAGTGCACTTATTACAGGGACAATCCCCCCAGAACAACCTGGAGCTAAATGCCTTGCTCAAGGACGCAATGGTGGTGGCTGTGGGGATCAAACCAGCGACCTTCTGATTAACAGTTGTGCTTTAGTGTACTACGCCACCACAACATCTGGGTGATTATCATGACCATCTCTACCATATCATCCTAAATTGTGCTATTAAGATGGAATAAATACTTGTGTGCATTGTACAACAAAGAACTAATCTCAAAATCACCTCTCAGAATCAAACAGTTGGAAAAACATCTTATGATCTGAGACAAATTGTCAGGAGCCAGGTCTCAGAACAAATGTTCAGAATTTGACACAATCTGTGCTAAATTGCTGAGTAAATTAGTCCTAAAAGGAATATTCCAAGTTCAATAAAAGTTAAGCTCAACTGATAGCATTAGTGGCATAATGATGCTTACAAATTTTTTTTTAAAAATAAACCTTTATTTAGACTTGTCCTTCCTTTTCCAAAAAAATTTAAAATACAGTGGAAGTGAATACTCACTGTTTCAAAGGTATACCCACAAGACTAAAACAATATGTGTGTTAACAAGATTTTAGTGTGATGAAATCGCTTACTAACAATTTCTGTGTAAAGCAACTTTCAATTTTACAACTTCATTGCCATGACAACATTACGCTGTAAACCGTAAAACGACTGTAAAAATGAACATTTAAACAACTTTACATCTCAAATAATACATGAGTTTTAAAAGAAGAATTAATGTAAATGCTTTTAGAAAATTATAGAGCATGCTTCGCATTTCCTCCTTTAAACCCTCCAAAAATTTGCCAATTCACTTCCATTGTAAGTGCCTCAATGTAACTGCAACTTTTGCTTTTTATAAAAAAAAAAAGAAGGGATGAGTCAAAATAATTTTTTGTGATATTCAACATTATTCCACAAATGCTGTTCATTGAGCTTAACTTGTGTTGCACATGGAATATTCCTTTCAAGGGTTAGCCCAAAAATGACATTTCAAAATTAGAATTTACACACTTTTGTGTCATTCCAAACTTATATGACATGCTTTCCTCTCTTGGGCACAAAAGGTTAGACAGAAGCTTAGGGACTGTCTCAGAGGCGTCATGCTCATTCAGAAGACGTTTTATTTGAAATTTCAAAAACGTATTTGTACCTTCGATAATTAAATTAAATGATTACTGCATGAAAATGAAAGTCTATGGCAGAATTCTTCACCCGTCTAAATTTTGACATGCTGTGGGTGCCTCGGAGATTGCACAAAGGGAAAGTGCAGCATTATGGTAATAAAAACAAATTAATAGCATCAACTACACTGCAGTTAATGCTTGACAACTATGTCTGATCTCTGTGGAATAATCAATAATTCTTTTCATAGTCTAATATAGATTATCGGTATGTTCATGTATTTGTATTGATTACAGTTCATATCCTTTGGTGTTGAAATGCAAATGACAGGTTTTGAAGTGTCTTTACACTCATTATTAATACAAAGTAACAAAAGGCAGTTTTCCATATTTTTAATGGGAGAACACTCGTTCACGAGACATCAGGTACTTTTTCTTGCATGGCTGCTTATGGCATGCACTGCACAAGATAACAAATATTTTTTCATCTTTTTGCAGCTGCTGCATGTCACAGACCATCTCATAGAGAAAACTTTAATCAGCCGGCATTTAGCTTTTACTAATTCAGTTCTGATCGATATTTCCCTGTTCGCTATATAGAGAATTCTATAGCAATCACTGTATATGGTATAATGAACAAGTGAGCGATTTCACATTTAGGCTTCCGAGTTCTATTCGTGGTTAAGAAATAACACACTCATGGAAAAATACAAACCATTTTATTTAGTAAATTTTCTTTGTTTTATTAGCTATTACTGAACACGGAAAACAATATTTACAGTAATTGCCTCATACACAGATAGGCTACATTTTTCACTCTCTATTGAGCTGAAGCAGTTGTGGGCATCGTTGCATTTGTGCTGGCGCCTTTTGCACCACTTCTCATGCCGTATATGGAAAAAAACCTGCACAAAAGAAGTGGCAAGAACACCAAAAAGTTATATAAAACCACCTGAAGCTATGAAGATGTCAGACACGCACTCCACCTCATAAAATGTAACCAAATGCAACTATTACTGATACACATTTTTTGACAAACAGGTTGACCTTTGTCCCCTCTCAAAAAACATTTATGCATGATGCCCCTGGTCTCAGACACCATTCATTTTCATTGTATGGAAAAAAGATGGAATAAAAGTAAATAGGGTCAAACATTCTGCCTTGTCTCCCTTTATATTCCATGGAAGAAAACCATACAGGTTTGGAACAATATGAGAGCAAGTAAATGTTGACAGAGTTTGGGATGAACTATACCTATAAGGAAAATCTGATATGTTAGTACATTTACATTTATACGTTTTCCAGATGATTTATTAAATGTGACCTACAATGATTCAAACTATACCAGGGGTGTCCAAACTTTTTCGGTCAGGGGCCAAATGCAGAAATAAATAAGGTGCCGCGGGCCGCATCGCTATAATAATTGAAATAATGGCAAGAAGCTATTAGATCGCCACTATGAATATTCTTTATATTGTATACTTACTATTATGGAAGTTTTAATCATAATTTGTGCTCTATGGTATGCTTGTGTAGGCCCTATATGTAAATAAAGGATAGGGTATTTCACTCACTCTTATAATGGAACAGTGATGATCCTTATGCAAAATATTATACTCATTAATTCACATTTTTATCTTTTTGATGTCCACTCAGTGGCACTGCAAAGAAAGTTTTGAAACACTTATTCTATATTATAATAATTTTCACATTTTATAATAACAGTCAAGTCATCAAAACTATGGAATAAAATAATTGGAATTATGTTGTGACTAAACGAAATCCAAAATAAATCAAAACTGTGTTATATTTTAGCATCTTTAAAGTAGTCACCTTTGGCCTAAAATTTGCAGACATTATAACCACCGGCCACAATAACGGCATGCATATATATATATATGTAACAGAATTTAGGATGCTTTTGGGATATATATATATATATATATATATATATATATATATATATATATATATATATATATATATATATACACATCTGAATAACAGGAGGGGCCCGCCAACTATTAACTTAACGCTGCTATTTAATATCTTATAAGATTTTCCAGTGTTTTGTCACAAACACTAAAGACAAGAAATAACTTTTATACCTTTATATGAATTGTGGTTTTGGGTAAATGAGAAGAAATAAACAGAACAATGCATGTACATGAGAAAGAGAATGAATTTAAAAGAAACCAGTACAGTCAAAACAATATAGCCTACCAAAAGACGGTCTGTAAAGTAATGTAAAGTAACCAATAGAAAAAGAATGGCAATGACAATAAAAATAAAAAAGGCTTATCTGATCAGTTCAAGTCGTAGATGAGTGATTCTTTAGGTAAGTATGGAATCACTAAAATGAAAGTTTGAAATGGTCAATGTTTAGGATGATGTCCAAATCCCTTTGATGGTGAAGAAAATCCACTCATACAAAAAATAGAAAATCACCATTCAAGTGCTCTTGAATGGTGATTTGATAATCCACAAGGCAATGCAGTGAGAACAATCCATTGGGGAGGAAACACTTGATATCCACATATGTACTGCCTTTGCAACTACATATATAGTTTCAAGATGAAAAAATATGAAACAATATTTAAAGAGTCCATATGATTGAACAAAGTTCCTCAACCAGGACTCCACTGAGATTTGCTGGAGGTGCTAGGATAATCCCATGATTCCCTCTTCCAAACAAACAGACTTCTTCTATCATACTACCAGATTAAATACCAGGAGTGTTAGCACTCAAGCGCTCCCTAGTGATGAGTATGTCACAAAATACAAGGGTAACAGCTAAGACTGTTAAAACATGCAATCTTGACATTTTCTCAACCAACTTCTTGTTGTATCACCCTAGGATGCTTTTTAAACAGTACTGAAGGAGTTCCCATCTATGTTGGGCACTTATTGGTTGCTTTTCTTTATTATTTGGTCCAAGACATCAATTTAAAATTATATATATTTTTTTTGTTATTTTATTAATTTTTGTTTTATAATGAAATAAATTAATATGGTGGCACAATTATATTTTTGTCACAAAACTAATTTCAAACATTTAATCATATGCCTTCAGATCAAAAGATTTTTAAGACCAAGAGAAACATTTCAGTCAAGTTTTTCAAAACTTTTGACTGGTAGTGTATAGATCTGCTACTGAGTGTTGGGTGTGACCCATCACAATAATCAGAATTAGATAAAATTTTATAAATTTATGAAGAGATGCAAGAAATTCTTCTTCCATCCGTGATCCGCATATTTGACTTGGCGCAGGTTTTACGCCGGATGCCCAATCCTGACGCAACCCCCAGGGGCTGGGGGACACTCACTCACACCTACGGGGCAATTTAGAGTCTCCAATTCACTTAACCTGCATGTTTTTGGACTTGTGGGGGAAACCGGAGCACCCGGAGGAAACCCACGCAAACACATGCTAGGAATTACTCTTTATAGCTATACAATTATAACTTCTGTTCTGTTGTTACTTGGATTACAAATACGATTTTAATTTGATCAAAATGTTTGCGCTTCATTTTATTTTGTAGACATGCAGGTGCAAGCTAAACACTTGCATCAGGCACAGATGTGCAAGTGTTTTAAGCACTATCTTCTACAGTATGTCCTAATATAAATGGCGCTGGGAAGCCCATGAATAACTTTTCTTGCTTCATCGAAATATCAGATTGGACAAATTAATTACAGTATACTTTCCAGTGCTACAGAGGACTTTCTGGAAGAGTATGCTCAGTTCTTGCATGCTCAATAAACTAATTTCATCTGCTCGCACAACAGCAGCTCTACTCAGTTGTATGAAGTGAGGTATCGGGATATTGCTAAAGTCTCTTGCGGACCACATCGGAGCAGTCGGAGGGCCGCAGATGGCCTGCGGCCTGGACTTGGGACACCCCTGAACTATACAGTTTATAAATACAAGCATTCTTTAGTAATAATCTTCCTACTTTCATTAGGTAAAAAACAGCTGATGTAGAATTCCAATAAAATGCAATAAAAATAATGCTCCCTGTCTGTCAGAACAGTGCGATCACTCAACATGTTTAATAAAGACACTCGCCAATAATAGCTTCTGGATACAAGGTGTGAATTCTTGATGTGATTCTATAATTACTCAACCATCTGAGTGTTCCAGGACTGTGGTCGTGCATTAAAAACAGGAAGATGCTTAACAATAGACAGCACAGACGCATTCACTCAGATGGAAAATGCAGTGCGCCAATGGAAATTATGGAACAAATGGAAGGAAATTAAATACACAATTCCGTCTGAGCAGCAAAAAATGATGACCCATTTAAAGTACTAGACAGGAAGTGCAGTAAGTTTGTATAACTAAGGGTGATCTGAGGATCCTTCGCACTAAAACCACTGTTACATGCAATACTGATACGCTCTTGTAGTTCTGATGGGTAATAGCTATGCATATTAGATAAGAAATAAGCCATGTATGGGATCCAAGGAATGATATTCACTTTCCTAACGTGCCGTGCAGTTTGCAATTACTCATGCCTGACAAGGTAAGTTTCTGATGTTACCTTGCCAGCCTTTTTTAGCGACATAAGTTGTTGTCACTATGCAAGTTGCTACCAGTGTGACCTGAATGTTTAAGGGATAAACTTGTAATGTTACAAACAGGCAGACTGTTAGGGACTGACAACCTCAATCACCATTCACTTTCATTTCATCTTTGTTCCATATGTCTAAAGATTGTGTGTGATGACTGAAGTTGTCATTCTGCCAAACATCTTTCTTTGTTTTCCACGAATGAAAGTCATACGGGTTTGAAACAACGTGAGGGTAAATAATGCTGAAATTTTAAATCTCATTATGGGTTTTATTTTTACCTTTAGGGTAATATGCTCTTTTTGCGCCATCATGATGGAGCCGGGCCCTGCGTTCTTCTGCACCACTGCTCTGCCTTGGGCTGTGATCTCCATGAAGGTGCTGATTGTCCCTTCGAGCCACCATCTGTTCTGATGCCATTCTGTCTCGCAAAACCTTGGCACGCTCCGATTCGAGAGCAATGGCCTTTTCCAACAGGGACAAGTTGCCTTTAGTCATGTCAAAAGCTTCATCTGAACGTTCAGAGGCCACTGATGTAGTATCCTCATCTCCTTCCTGGGCGCAACTAGAAGGGTAGCCCCTGGAAGCTGGGCTGAGCTGCTCATCAAGCTTCATCAGATTGACCATATCTGAGTAGTTCCTCTCAATGGGTCTCTGCTGGTCCATGTGGCAGCTCTCGTACCTTGGCATGTGATGCAACAGAGGATGATGATGATGTTGCTGCTGCTCGAGCTGGTGCTCCATTGTGGGTCGCTCAGATGGTTGGGTCTCACTCAGTTTCCGGGCCAAGTCAAAGCACTGGTTGCGCAGACACTCCAGGCTACTGAGGCACACCTCCTCCTCACTCTCCTCTGTCTGGCCGTGGCCATTAGCATGGCCAGCTCCACAAGCATCTCCTGACTCTGGGTATCCATCATCAGGCAGCACCGCTCCATGACCCTGAGCCAAAAGCTTCAGGGAGTCCACTGTCTCCCGTACCACATCACTATCCAGGTCAACACTCAACTCTCCCTTATGACCTTCATTTTCACTCCCTTCATCATAGTCCTCATCATCATCCTCTCCTGCACTGTTGGAGGAGTTGCTGTTCATTTCCGACTCGGTCATGGCCTGATAGGCAGCATCCTCTGCAATTTTACCCAAGTTCAGCAGGGATTTGGCCACCAGCTCATCATAATTCTCATACTCCTCATTGTTCATGTTGTTATTATTGTTATTGTCCTTCTCAACCATTTGACTGGATTTTGATTGTCCACCACTAGAATAATTGTCCACTGTAGAAAAAGGAGAAACAATTATGGAATACATTCCTAGTCAGAAAGTACATGAGAAAAATTCAAGAAGACAATTGCACGAGGGTTAATGGACATTTCCTAAACAAAACCAATACAGTGCAACTGTCTGGTTCCAGAATTAAAATTACCACACATTTTTTCCACAGCCACCTCTGTTGGTAGTGTTTATTATCTGGTGGTCGAGCTCTGACACGTTTTGTGTCTTATTTTGTGGCTGGGTGTCCATTGCATTGCTTGTTTACTTTGCAGTGGGCACTCAGGTTTTGTCTAGTCCGGTGTTTGTGTGAGAATGCATGGCATTGCTTTATTGGCATTGTCATGTATTCTCTTGTCCAATCATTGTCTGGTGACAGGAGTGCATGTTGCTTGGATTTTCCTGGCGGCATGTGCTCGTGCCAATTGTCTGTTCAGTCATGTGTTAGTACGTGGCTTTGTTTGGTTTCCTCATTGCCACATGCTTTTCTGTCTTGAGTGATACCCCACCCTCTCGTTTGCCTCATTAACTTGTTATCTTTTTCACCATTTTCTCCCTCGTTAGTCTGCTTATTTAAACTCCTCGCGCTCAGTCTTGTGTCAGATTATTTTGTATGAATTCCTATTGGTCTGTTCCCTGTTTTGCTCTATTTTTAGTTTGTTTGTTTCTTTAAGCTTTCAGTTTTCTGTTCTTGTTTGTCTCCCTTGTGAGAATTTTTGTTTGTATTTTGTTTAATAAAATTGTTTGTAATAAAACTTAGCGAAACTGCCTCCTGCATTTAGGTCCTTCCTTACAAACCCTGAGATAATAATCCGACCACTTTGTACCCATTGGAGGGTACATTGACTTGCTATTGAACCCAGCTCCAGCCTAGGAGGAGTCGGTCTCCCAAGACACCACCCAGATTCTCAACATCATGACCTGCTATCAGCACAGTCAGCCCATTGGCATTTTTGCTGAGGAGCTTGCCAATGTGGACATCAGGTGGTGTATTGATGAGGCCGCCCTCAAACTCCTCTTCCTGTTGGGCCTGGACAAGTCTATCAGTCCTGAAGAGCTGAGGAAGATTTTTTATTGGCCTTTTTGGGATTTGGTGGACCACACCTGATGGCTTGCAAAGATAGATCTTGTGCTGCAGGTGTGGGGTCCCAAATCCCCTCTCAGCCGGTGCCCCTTCCATCCTCTGGCTCTTTCCAGGCTGCACATTGGTGTCGGAGAAGAGAGCAGAACGAGCTCCACGCAGACCGCCAGGATTCAACAGTCATTCTCGTTGCCGACTTCCTGGAGGCTGCGGACATTCCCACTGCCGAGCAGCAGGAGGTGGTGGCCGTTCCTGCTGCCAACCGCCAGGAAGCGGAGGAGCCCTCCGGCAAGCGGCAGACATTACTACTGCAGTGTTTCTTACTGCCGGAAGAGGAAGAGAAGGGTCCCAAATCTGCAGGCACTGCCAACAGCCACGGAGGCCGTTCCTCAGTCCCTGCCCATGGCCACAGAGGCTGTTCCCCAGTCTCTGCCAGTGCTCACAGCCACAGAGGTCATTCCCCAGTCTTTGCCAGTGCTCATGGCTACGGAAGTCGTTCCCCAATCTCTGACAGTGCTTACAGCTATGGAGGCTGTTTCCCTGTCACAGCCTGTGCTCACGGCTACAGAGGCCATTCCCGACACAGTCTGTGCTCATAGCCACAGAAGCTTTTCTACCACCAGTGCTCATGACCACAGAGGTTGTTCTCCTGCCGCTACCAGCACCCACGTAGGTCGTTCCCCTGTCATTGCCAGTGCTCGTGGACACGGAAGTCATTTCCCTGGTTGATTCCACTCACATCCTGGAGCCGCCTGTCCTCACTCCCGTCCTGGAGCTGCTGGTCCTCGCTAATTGCCTGGAGCTACCTGTTCTCCCTCCCGTCCTTAAGCTGTCTGTCCTCCCTCCTGCCGGCTTTGTCCTGGTCTGCTCTGCCGGCTCTGCCCTGGTCTGTTCCACTGGCTCTGCCCTGGATTTTACATCTTTCACTGACTTCTTGTCTGAACTTATGTTTTGTATGTTTGCCCCCACCCCTTCCCTAGGTTTTGCCTTTTGTCTTGTTTAGTGTCCATGTTGGTCTTGTTTTGTCCTGGGATGCCTTGCAGTCACAGTCCTGCCACTTTGGCTGTGGTTTTTTCATGTTCTGGTGGGATTGTGGCCATTTCCTCTCCCTGATTGTCCAGTGCTGTTTGTCTTGCCTTGTTCTATGTTGTGTCAGGGTTCATCCACTTCTGTTGGTAGTGTTTATTATCTGGTGGTAAAGCTCTGACAAGTTTAGTGTCTTATTTTGTGGCTAGGTTTGTATTGTTTGTTTACTTTGCAGTGGGCACTCAGGTTTTGTCTAGTCCGGTGTTTGTGTGAGAATGCATGGCATTGCTTTATTGACATTGTCATGTATTCTCTTGTCCAATCATTGTCTGTTGACATGAGTGCATGTTGCTTGTGTTTTCCTGGTGGCATGTGCTTGTGTCAATTGTCTTTTGTAGGACGTGTGTTAGTATGTGGCTTTGTTTGGTTTCCTCATTGCCACGTGCTTTTCTGTCTTGAGTGATACCCCACCCTCTCGTTTGCCTCATTACCTTGTTATCTTTTTCAACCTTTTCTCCCTCGTTAGTCTGCTTATTTAAACTCCTTGTGCTCAGTCTTGTGTCAGATTATTTTGAATTAATTCCTGTCGGTCTGTTCCCTGTTTTGCTCGGTTGGTTTTTAGTTTGTTTGTTTGAGTATTCAGTTCTCTGTACTTATTTATCTCCCTTGTGAACGTTTTTTTGTTGTATTTTGTTTGGTTTGTAATAAAACTTAGTGAAACTGCCTCCTGTATTTGGGTCCTTCCTTACAAACCCTGACAAAATGTTCCTACTCCCTGAAAGATATTAATGAAATAAGTGTCCTGAGATATCTCTGTGACAGCTCTAGACTCTGTAAACAGCAAACAAAAATGTGTCCATGGTCCGCAGACAATAACGCTTTCTGCCTGACAATTATTTTGCACGTTCTCATAGTATTGTAGTTGCAGCGAATTATTGAGGCATAATGCATTTTTTGCCATGTTGTTCATAACAGTTGTCAGTTGAAGCCAATGTTTTACTACTGCGGTTTTTAACAACTGTTTCTACTCTCAAAGCACATTTTGGTATTTTTGTAGTTTGGCTTTTGGAAAGAGTGGGCGTGGCTTATCCAATGGCTCATTCACGTGGAAGTAGAACTCTGAAATCACTTACAGCACCTTTAAGGTATATCCTTCTGTTGAAGGCATCAGTCCACATTATTTTTAAACTTTGTGTTTAATAGTGGATGAGGAATCCCTGGTAAAAAAAATAAATAAAAAAACTACACTAACCGTAAATTCCGAAGAGAAAGATCAACTCATCAGAGTTGCATTCAACAAAGTCTCTCTACACACGCAAACTAATATATTTATATATAGAGTACATGAATATTTTGCAATAAAAATAAAATATATTGTTTCAAAACTTGTAATCAATAAACTTAAATCAATACTTTTCATATCACAATTTACAATGATTTTATGATGAATCATTTACAATGCTTTTGGATTCTAGTTTGTTCCCTAATTAAAGATGTTAAGTACAGTATTGTACCATCGTCTTTTTGTCAGATTATAAAATACTTTTCTTTTTTTTTTTATCCTGTGATTCACCACTCAGAATGAATTTTCTGAACTCCCTGTTTTTCAGACCAATTTTTAAAAGGAAGAGAGTGGCCTGTGAATATCGTCTTGGTCATGGGGGCCTTGGAGTAAAAAGGGTTGAGAACCACTGATTGAAAGATTCATAAAGATCCTTGAAGGGTGCAGTTCAAATTGGTGTTTTGAAGTATTTCCTAATGAAACAGAATGTGGGTGCAGGACACGTCGAACATCACATCTCATTTTTAAAAATAGCCAATAGGCTTTACTATACAGCCACAGACACACATACCCCTTTCCACCATCCTACTCATGTCAGAGCTGCTTTCCGGGGAAATTCTAGAAGCGATCTCAATACCGGCCAGCTTTTCCACTGACAACATTAATCCAAAACCAGCCCATAAACACACACAGCAAGCACATCATGGTCTTTGCTTATAATGAGGCTTTAACCACTGTGTAAATCCAACAGATGAATGAGAAACAAGCTAATAAAAGATATATATATATATATATATATATATATATATATATATATATATATATATATTTACATACTGTATATCTATATGTATTAAATCATAATACACTAAACTGTACATCTCAAGAAACCTCTGGCAGCACAAAAAATATGAATAAACTCCAGCAACTTTCCTCACATCCAAAAAATTAAAATGAATGAGAAAAACGCATCCAGAACAAAGATGACTGAAAAAGTGAGCAGGCACTGTTGCACACTATAGCTTTAGAATACATGCTTGAATATGTGGTGTACTAGGGATTTTCATTCTATTTCAGATTGGCTTGTCCACCAATGTGCCATGATAAATTCACAAACGAAATGTCAGGTCTCTCTGTAATCTGAAGCAGCCTGAACACTATCATTATGAAAATGTAACGTCTCATGAACGATAGCACTGATGCAGCAAATCTAAGACAAATGTCATGCCATGGTTTCACTTACAGCTTGATGACACAGGTAAAAAATTGATTCAAATAATCAAACGCAATTTAGTAAG
This sequence comes from Moxostoma hubbsi, assembly GCA_032164185.1. Lineage (NCBI taxonomy): Eukaryota > Metazoa > Chordata > Actinopteri > Cypriniformes > Catostomidae > Moxostoma > Moxostoma hubbsi. Next base: position 26,995,979 of record JAVLUX010000031.1, on the reverse strand, counting down.
ATGGTAACTGCCACTATGCACTGAAATATTCCTTGAGTATCCTGGAGAGATACCAATGAATTTCAGAGAGACTGTAATATGGAAATATGGTAGGCGGCACATGAGTCACCAGACAGCCTTTTTATATTTCGCAAGACATATTCATGTTCCATAACATGTAAGCAGCACGGGCTGCTCTGAAAGCCTCTCAATTGTGCTGAAGAGATTTCAGTGTTGCCAGTATTTGGGACAGAGGCGGATGAGACTGCAGGGATAAGCAGAGGATGAGGTGCTCTGTTTCTTGTACCAGAAATATCCTCAGGAGGAGCCCATTTCCCAAGGGAAGGGGTGGGAGGCTGAGTGTATTTGACACCTCCTGGAATGGCAGTGTGCATGTGTTAATAACTCGAAGAGCCTCTTCTCTCCATTACTCTGGAAGCACTGTCACAAGCGATTGAGGACACAGAGAATGAGGGTGAGGTGAATACTAAGGAAGCAGCCACATATGCTTTCCCTCAATTTCGAACAGGGAGGTGGAATGTTCCTTGCTGTAAAATCCCCATTAATTAGAAGGCTGAGGGCTGACCATTCTCTGCAGGCTGTATGCAGATTTCATTGTGATTCAGCAAATTACATAAATGATTTGAAACTAAAACGGGCAATTTAAGAAATAAAACAGATGTAATAATGGTGACTTTAATGACTGCACATTCCATTCTTGAACTGGATTTCAATTAAACTCTGAAATGTCTGTTGACCTACAATGAGCTGTTCTTGATTCAAATTTAATGTAGGATTCTAGTCTCAAACAACTAATTGTAAATCGATTTCGATCTAGATATAAACATTTCACCTTACGAAGGCAAAACTTGTGTACAGACTGCTCCTATTGCTTACCTTGCTGATGACACTGATTTTCATAATATTCATCTTCATCATGCTCATTTTCATCTTCCTCATCTTCTTCCTCTTCCTGCTCTTCATCGTCACCCTCCTCCTCCACCACTTCCTCATCTTCTTCTACCTCTTCCTCCATCTGCTCTACCTCCTCTCTCTCCACCTCCCCTTCCTCTTCCTCTTCTTCCTCTCCGGGTTCCTCATTGTCATCAGAGCACTCCTCTTCGTCATCATCTTCCCCTTCATCTTCATCCAATTCCTCTACTTCTTCTTGTTCCTCCATAGCCTCCGGCTCATAGCTTTCGTAGATGGAGGGCTCTCCATCAGTCATAGTTAGAAATGGATGGCGTTTGGAAGCTGGCTCCTGTGGAGGTTTCTCTTGGGTTTTCCTTTTCTTAGCCAAGGGGCATCCATAAACACTGCACAAAATATACAAAAAACAAAACCCTATTACACTCAACATTTCTCAATGCAGTGTTTTAAAATTACCTTGAATGCCTGAGGAGTGTCTGTGCCAAGGCTCAGCCCTTAGAGATAAGAAATATTAGAATAGTTTAAGACATAGCAAAGCATTAATAACCACTGGCACATTTATTCATGCAAATGCGTGTGCTGCTTGAACTCGAGTCCCACAAGACAGTGCTATTCCTAAACCGCCCAGGCTCGTTTATGAGACTCATCCTCCAAAATGTAAACAAGGCATAGCTCATTCTATCCCTAGCCCTCAATTACACAAATCCCATAATAATGATTTGCTTTAGAGAAATTCCATTTTAATTGCACTAAAACAGCATGTGCAATTATATGTGGTTTGAATGTAGCATCTATTAAATCAATTATTACATTTTTATATGAAAGACTGTAGCTTCACAAAAATGTTGACGGTTGTTGGTTTGTGTAGTTATGAGTCTAATTTATCTGCTGAGAAAAATGCATTACACTAATTTATAGAATTATTGAATTGTTGAAGCAAAAAAATATTTAATGCATAGAGCTGTCCATAATTTTAATTTACAACGTTTTCCAGAAACAGTTTAATACAATAAATGTTAGATAGTATAAGGGTGAATTGGAAGGTTTTAATATATATATATATTTATATATTTTTTTAACCTTATCATCAAGCTTCCTTTATAGTTCATAACCTTAAACCTTAACTCAGTTTACAACTGGGTGAAGAAATTTATAGCACAGCAAAATAGGTTGCCTAGAATCAGGATGATCAAGCCATCACACGCATTTTGACTGACACGTTTTTTTTTTTATAACCTGTTCTCACAGCTCTCATGCTTGGTCAGGGTTTAATGGAGTGTGAAAGGTGCTCTTTACTGGATGTTATCCTCCTCATCTTGTTCATCTGTGGATTCGGATTTCCTAAGGGGCCTTTCACACAGAAAGCATTTTTTGCGTATGTCTGCGCTGTTTTTTTCCCCCCATGTAAATATTTGCTAGACAGACGTTTTTGAATGCTGTGCCACATCTCTCTGTTTTTTCAGTCTCGCACAGGAACGCTGTGTCTTTTAGATGCTGTGTCAAGTTAAAAGTGCTTCAACTGTTAAAAACACTTTTCAAGTCACCTTCCGCTGTGTTTAGCTTTTTTTGGAAGGACACATTCAGTGTGAATGACCCCTAATGCACATCATCACCATCAGGATCACGATACGGATATGCATAGTGTGGCAAATAATATAATTGAGGGAGTTTTTGTATTTATCGTGTCACATGAGTAAATTAAAATTACCATGGAAACAATTATTTCTATCAAAATGCCAGTTATTGTTACTATAATTAAACTTTGGTTAATAGGCAGTAAGCCACCACCATTGGTGCTATATTGTTTACAAACCAGTTGAAACATTAGATCGAGAACCACTGATTGAAAGTCCCCATGCAGAGCCTTGACCAGTGCAGTTTGATTTGAAGTTTTGACATATTTTCTACTGAAAAAGGAAGTGGGAGTGGGACATGTCAAATGACCTGTCCCATTTTTAAAAATAGCCAATAGGCTTTACTTTTCAGCCACAGACACACATACCACTATCCACCATGCTGCTTATGTCAGAAACGATTTCCAGGGAAACAAGAGAAGAATCTCAATACTGGTCAGCTTTTCCAAAGACTTGAGAATGGAACGATGATCTAACACAACATTAATCCATAAATTCAAGTACCTCGCATCCCGCTCCCATGTTTGTGCATCCCATTCAGAAGTGATCATCCCAATGCCCTATTCCCTTTGAAGATAATAACCTTCCACTGTGAGAGCTTTGGATGGCTAAAAGGTGATACCGGTCAGTCAGAACTCACGTAAATCTTATTGGAAATTCTGTTTGGAATGACCCTACAGGTCCAGTATTGACTGTGCTCCCTTTAAAGTGCCCTGCGCATGCATGATCCTCACCAGTTAGGACACAGCCTGACACGCAGAACTGATCAATTGTAGGGGGAGGGTGTGTTCTCGTTCTAGAAAGTATTTGATTGGACATGATTTGTTAACCTCAATCTAATGTCATGGATGTTCCTGAGTCTATTAAGCCAGAAGAGAGAAATTACAGATTTTAAATGCTTATATCTTCTAAAAATGAATTTTGTTAATGTTTAGAAATACACTAGCATATAGATTACCTGAAAGGTAATAGATATAGATTAAAAGCAGCAAAACTTTAATTTTGTTTTACAGGGTCACAATTTTAATAGCACTATTGTGCTATTTTGAGTGGCTATTTTAATACATGCAAATTGTCTCTTTTCACAGTGAGTAATCATTCTTTTCGATCAAAACAGATTTTTGTCACAGTCATCTTCAAACACACTGTCAAAATCTAAATACCTTTTCAACAGAAAAAGGGGAATTATAAAATGGTGGGGACAAAACTGGCAATGGCAAAAAGTGGTGGATGACATGTTCAACATAAGTGTCACCTATAATGGTCCCCCTAATGTCATAAAAAAAATCTGTCAACAAAAAAAATTTAAAGAGATCTGATATTAATTTATTATGGTTTAATAGTACTAACAATAAGTGTGGTACTGATGGTATTTTGGCAACTGCTTCCCAAAAAATATGTGGCATGAAATCAATTTTAAACATCTTGACCCAATAATGCATAAATTGGTGTATTGGTGTTAGATTTTGCTCTTTTTTATTTTATTTGTTTAAACCAGGTGCTGGTTATAGATGCTGCACTTCTGTGTGGTGGCGTGTTGTGCGGGCAGCCAGCCAGCATCGTCTGTGTGGGTGAGGGTGTTCGAACATCTTGGAATGACCTTGGACACCTTCATGTTTCCCACTGGCAGGCCATGCCAATTAAAACTCCAGAGGTAATTAAACCACATTTGAATATGGGAGCAGAGGCAGAATTTCAGTGGGAACAAGGTAATTACGGCAGAGAGAGAGAGACACACACACAGAGAGATTTGCGAGCCTTTCAGAACTGTCGGGAGAAATAATGACTTCAGTCAGACAGCTCCTAGTGGACAAATCCTCTGATGAACTTAACTAATACCAGAAATGGCCAGAACATTAGCCAAGGTCTGCTCTGTTTGATCATTTCCAGGGCAACCATCATATTAATTGTGCAAATACTGCCCTCCTAGCAGTAGAATGATGAATGCGAATGGTTCTTACATCTGTTTCTAAAGCGTGATATTATTCTTAATTAAAAGTCTTCAAATAGTCATTCTGTTGCATTGAGAGACCTCAGATTTGGTAACAAAAATGTTTCCTCTTTGGTTTTAATTGGCCTGGATACCAAGGGCATGTTCAAGCTCTTCTCTATTGTTGTTTCTAACTGCCTCCGCGCCAGGCACATTCTTACAGAGTGTGACACTATAGGGCCGTGGAGGCGAATTCAGATGCTACAGCTGGCTGTTCATGTTGGAGTTGCCATAGGAGCACACAGCTCCTCTGCGCTTCTAAACTGCAGCTTCCACAGGCATGTGTGGCAAGGCGCTGTCACCATGGTGATCTCCCCCTCAGGAGTGGGATTTGCCATTTGAGCAGACAGAGAGACAGAGTGAAAGAGAGAGAGAGAGAGAGAGAGAGAGAGAGAGAGAGAGAGAGAGGGAGAGATCAGTGATTCTCAGCCTGACAGACATCTCCCCACTACCCTCCCTTCATTCTGTGCCCTCCCAAAAAGCAGAACAAAGGAGGTGCTGGTGTTGTGCATTCTGCAGGGCTCTGTCTATCTCCACAGCTCAGTTCCCTACCTTGTCACTGCAGAACCCGGCCCCCCTCTGCCTCAAAACACATCATGCAATCACACTACCTCAAAAACACACCGAGAGGCTGTTTGTGGTGATTATGTCCTTGGCGATTCAATTTACCACAGAGACTCGTGAAGGTTGACCCTGGAATGGGGTTTTAAATCTCAGTGGGGTCAGTGAAGGAATAAAATATGACTTCCATTCACACAGGTTCTGATCTTCATGAGATATCAGATAGCTGAACATGGGAAACAGCAGAATGGAAGATTTTTTCAGCTTTAAGCTGGAGATTTGGTGTCTCCAGACTACAGAAAAACAGCTCTCTAACTATACAATGATCATTCATGTCACAAAATGTGTTGCATGTAGGGATGCACCAATATAGCCATTTTTAGGAGATATTAAGGGTCAATTACGTGATGCTGATTTTTTTGTCCAGATCTATTAAACTATTAAAAAATACATTGCAAATGCAATTCACACAAAATAATTACTTGAATACACCTCTTCTATGATGAACATGTTTACAATTACTGAATTCATAGTTATTATAATTACTTTAAAAAAATAAGCACAAAAGCCATTATATTTTCTAATGGGGGGACACCTACCACCGCGCACAAGCCCATGTGATGTATTTTGCCCCGTGTTAAGCAGCAGGCGAGAAATACCCAGATGACCTACCACTTCCAGTGAGATTCTGAAGTGCAGATCAACTGGACACATAAATATCCCATGATCCCCCCGAGTGCTAAGGAGATTTAAAAGAAACGTGTTTTCAACTGTAAGTGCTATATTTACCAAGAAAGTTATTCATTGTGCTTAAATGGTGCTTGTTGAACAAAACCAGAGCAGATTATTTCCATGGTTGTTGTTATTACATATATTTTTGTTTCGGTCATTTGGTGTAAAAAAATAAATAAAAAATTCGCTTTATTTGAAAAATACAGTTTAAAACCCTTTTTAAAAATTAACATTTAATGATTAAGTTGCGTATACACTCGTGTACTGTATTTAAGGTGAAAGGAAAGCATTTTTCTACTTGATGGTTACACCACATTACATTTTAAAGTCTTCAAAATAAAATAAAAAAAATGATCAAATGTTATAAGACGTTTTTTTTACATTTGTGAAACCAACATGGACTCTTTGAAACCAACATGGATTCCATGAACATGTGTTTTAAACTAGATTTTTTAAAGATATTTAATTTTTATCAACTCAGACTACGTTATTCGTTAATGGCCCATATACCTAAAGACTGATATTTTATCATTCCTGTTTTAGTCACTCCCATTGAACAGTGAAAATAAAGCAAGATGTGATGTAACATCATCAATGACACAGGTGTAACACATCAAGAATTTGATCAATAATAAGCCAAAATATATCGGTGGCTGATGCAGTGTTGCATTTTTAATCGCATAGATACACTACTGCATGGATAGATACACTTAAAAAATTTTATAGGGTTTAATGCTTAGCACTATCTGGCTTCAGTATATGAAAGTGACATCTGGCACAGCCTCACAGTTGAATTAACAGTTTAGGTGAATTACAAAACACCAAGATAACAAACAAGCCCTCAGCATGTATAGCAAACATAATTTAGAATGACTTGATGAGCGATGAAGCCAGCACACTGCATAGACTGCATCCTAAAGACCTACCAAAAAACAGAGAGTGTGAATAGAAGACAGAGGATAGAACTGCATGTGCCACCCACACAGTCCAGAGCCCATCTGTTTGCATGCTTGCTGTTGAGTTACCGGCACACAAATATGATTTCTCCCTGCTCAGTACATACAATGAAAGTGTAATTATGGCCTAAAGAATGTCATCTTTAAGTGTCCATCATTCTAAATTTCAGTAAACTCTTCAGAAGGTAAAAGAAAAAGGGATACCATCAGCAGCTTTGTCTCAACAACGGAATTTCTGTAGCAACAGTTCCATTGACTTTAATAGCCCAAAAGGCATTTAGCCGATAACTACTCCATTATTATCAACAGCAAGTTACACTTCAGTGGCTTTTAAGTAATAATCAGATCCATATTTTCTGACCTCAGTGTAGTTATGTTTACTGCATATTTTGAAAGTGGCAATATCCCTGTGAAAAATGCAAAAAATGGAGCTTAGCTCTTCATCAGCTGAAAATATGCTTTATAATGTTCAGAATAGATGTTATCGTCTTGGTTACTGTCGTAACCTCCATTCCCTGATGGAGGGAATGAGAGGGTGTGTCGATGTAGTGACACTAGGGGTCTCTCTTGAGAGCCTCGGTTACCTCTTATCTTTGAGAAAGGCCAATGAGAATTGGCGAACAGAATTTTCATGCCCCTGCCCCGGACATACGGGTATTAAAGGAGTGAAGCGTGCGTCTGTTCAGACAGGTTTTGAGCTGAGGAGCCGAGAGTAAGATCCTGGCCATTTCAGCAGCTAGTACAGTGTTGTGGCTGGAGGGACACAACATCTCGTTCCCTCTATCAGGGAACGGAGGTTACGACAGTAACTAAGACATTCCACTTCTGTTACTCGCTCGACGTTGTGTCGATGAAGTGACACTAGGTGTCCCTATCTAAAAATGCCACAACACTGAACCGTATTACGTGGACTGTTGATGCAGCTGCAAGCAAGCTGCTGCATGTAAAAATAGCAGGTGCATCAGACTGCACTTAACCTTTCCCAATGCCCCAAAATACGCCATGTAGTTCCCCATATCCCTGAGAGGGGAAGCAATGTAACTAGCATGGGAGCAGGCCGCGCCAGCCATGGCATTTTCTCTCCATAGAGTGTTAGATACCATCTAACACTATAACACGCATTGGGAAAGGTGTTCTTTTCCTATCCTATTCTTTCAGGGGGAAAAGACCCCGCAGAGACCAAATCCTGCCCAGCAGGGGAGGTTAACATGTGGCAAAATACATCACATGGGTTTGCCAGCCACATATGGAGGTGGCAAGGTGGTAGGTCCTGCCTCGACAGGGAGGAGCTCTAGAAACACAGTGACCTGGGGGCAGACAAGTCCCCGTCCCTGAGAAAGAAGGTCCTTCCTCAGAGAAATCCACCAGGGAGGTGCTGTCATGAGGAACATGAGATCCGAGAACCAAGTCCGAGTGAGCCAGTGAGGGGCCACGAGAGTGTCTTGTTCCTCGGCCTCCATGACCTTGCACAAGATTTGTGCAAGTAGGCTCACTGGGGGCAATGCGTAATTGCGCAGCCCCCGGGGCCAGCTGTGTGTGAGCACGTCAATGCCGAGGGGGGCTTCTGTCAGAAAGTACCAGAGTGGGCAGTGGGTGGATTCTTGGGAGGCAAACAGATCTACCTGTGCTCTGGCGAAACGACCCCAAATCAGCTGGACCACCTGAGGGTGGAGTCTCCACTTTCCGCTGAGTGTTACCTGCCGTGACAGCGCATCCACTGTGGCGTTGAGGTTGCCCAGGACATAAGTGGTGTGCAGTGACCTCAGCCGCTGCTGACTCCAAAGGAGGAGATGGCGGGCGAATTGTGACATGCGACAAGAGTGAACGCCACCGTGGCGATTTATATACGCTACTGTCGCTGTGTTGTCTGAGTGGATCAATAAGTGCTTTCCACGGATCAGCGGCAGGAATCAGTGCAGGTCAAATAATACAGCCAGCAACTCTAGGCAGTTGATGTGGCAATCCAGCCACGGCCCTATCCAGGAGCCAGCGGCTGTGTGCCCGTTGCACACAATGCCCCAGCCCGACTGGGAGGCATCTGTTGTAACTACAACATGTCTGAACATCTGCTGTAGGGGGACTCCTGCCTGTAGAAAACAGAGGTCTGTCCAAGGGCTGAATAAATGATGGCAGGAAGGGGTGAGGATCACATGGTATGTGCCATGGCACCATGTCCATCACGGGACTCAATTCTAAAGCCAGTGCTGAAGCAGTCCCATATGCATCAACCCTAGTGGCGCGACTGCCAGTAAGGATGCCATATGCCCCAGGAGGCTCTGAAATTGTTTCAGTGTAACCGCTGTGCCCAGTCTGAACATACTCAGGCAGTTCAGCTTGTGAGGCGCGCGGTCATTGAGGCAGAGTCTAAATCCATGTAGAGAAAAGAGATGCTCTGAACCGGGTAGAGCTTGCTCTTTTCCCAGTTGATCCGAAGCTAAACGGCTGAGGTGCCTGAGCACCAGGTACCTGTGTGCACAGAGCAACTGTCGAGATTGTGCTAGAATTAGCCAGACATCGAGGTAGTTGAGTATGCAAATGTCCACTTCCTTTAACGGGCAAGAGCTGCCTCTATGACTTTTGTGAAGACGCGAGGGGACAGGGACAGACCAAAGGGAAGGACCTTGTACTGATAAGTCTGGCCGTCGAAAGTGAACCATAGAAAGGGTCTGTGACAGGGTAATATTGAGATGTGAATGTATGCGTCCTTCAGGTCTACCGCCGCGAACCCTTCTTGATGCCGGACACATATCAGAATACGTTTCTGCATCAGCATCTTGAACGGGACTCTGTGTAAGGACCGGTTCAGAACTCGCAGGTCCAAGATTGGCTGGAACCCACCGCTTTTCTTGGGTACCATGATGTAGGGGCTGTAGAACCCCTTCTCCATCTCGGCTGGAGGGACAGGCTCTGTCATGTCCTTGCGAAGAAGGGTTGCGATCTCCGCATGCAGGGTGAAGGCATTTTTGCCCTGCACCGAGGTGAGGTAGATTGCTGCTGAAGCGGGGCGGGCACCTGGTGAACAGAATTGCGTAGCTGAGTCAGATGGTCCTGACCAGCCACCGCGATGGGTTAGAAAGCGTAAGCCATGTGTCCAAGCTCCGGGCAAGGGACACTAAGGGGACCATCACGTGTCGTTGGGGGGGGGGGGGGGGGGGTGGGGGGGAGATGACATCACGTTGTGGAGTGTTGATTCATCCCGAGTTGGTTGTGCTGAGGAGAAGCTTGTCAGCGCCCATGGCTATCAGAAGCAAAGAGATAACAACCGCATCCAGGAATTTCACAAAGATGGAAGGGCATCTTGAGGAAGATACGTCTTTAACAAGATGTTCAATGTCAATGTGTACTCTTTTAGAGAAATATATACTCTTTTAGAGGGCGGTCGAAGCACCCCAGGGTGTAGTCTGCACATATCTTCTTAACAAATGGGAGAGCATAATTTTAAAGAATGCCATTTTGAGGTGCAACCAAAAAGCTGTTTGAGATCAATAATGTACCATTTTTTGCCATAAGAAAACTCTTAAAATATAATAGTAAATCTATTTTTATAGTTCAGGTAGTTTCTCAATAAAAATAATCTGTGCATGTTGGTTTAAAGAAATACACTATAAGGCTGTGTGCCCTGGCCAGTATCCCAATGTAGCTTTGTCTATCCTGGTCTCCGTATCGAACCTTATGTTTGAATAGCTAAAATACATTCTCATTGGAAAGCAATGGACCGTGCTCATTTTTAGAAATATATGCTTCCTTGGCAAAACAATGCAGCTTAAACCGGGGTGGTTTTCTGGTTTTAGCTGGTTTAAGATGGTCTTTCGGCCTAGTCAATCCTGCTTAAAATGGACAAACTGGTCCTCCAGCCTGGTCAAATTAGTTTTAAACTGATCTAATCTAGCTGGTCTTCCAGCTTGGCCAAACTGGTCTTAAGCTGGTCAAACTGTTTTTAAACTTGTCTAGCAGCCCAGCCAAACTGGTTTTAAGACTGTCTAGCTGATCTTCCAACCTGGCCAAACTGGTCTTAAGCTGGTCTAGCTGGCCTTCCAGCCTGGCAAAACTGGTCTTAAGCTGATAAAACTGGTCTCAGCTGGTCTTCCAGCCAAGCCAAACTGGTCTTAAGCTGGTCAAATGGTTTTAAACTAGTCTAGCTGGTCTTCAAACCTGGCCAATCTGGTCTTCAGCTGAACTAGCTGGTCTTCCAGCCTGACCAAACTGGTCTTTAGCTTATCAAACTGCTTTTAAATGGGTAAAGCTGATCTTCAAGCCAGGCCAAACTGATCTTAAGATAGTTTTGTTAGTCTTCCAGCCTGGCCCAACTGGTCTTCAGTTGGTCAAACTGGTCTTAAATGGGTCTGGCTGGTCTTCCAGCCAACCTGATCTAACTTGTCTTCCAGCCTAGGCAAGTTGCTTTAGCTGGTCAGCCAGCCTAAGTTGCAGAGAAGGGACAAACTCCTCTAAAATAATCAAAATAAACCAGCATAACCATCTTGGCAAGGCTGGGGTACAAGCAAAACACCTTAAACAATTTATAAATTTTGTAGATATGAATTTTCATTGTGTCCGTCACAAACTTTGGTAGAAAATGCCTTTTCCTCCTTTAACCATGTACAGGTATAGGCCTTCTCACAATTAACATTTTCTCACAAAACACTTAAATTTCAGCAGTCTTCTTATTTTTCTGGTGGGAGAAAATACAACTGGGGATGAAAGAGCCTAGCATTAAAACCTGTGCTCTTTGCCGATCATAAAGGAGAGGCCAGACTTGTGCAGATCAGAGAAAGGAGGCAGTGTGTTGTATAGAGAAAAAAAGGAGAGAGAGAAAGATGGCGCAAGTGGGAGAGTGTATGCGACGATGCCATTCTCTGGGCCCTGCCACCAGCTCTTGGCTCAGATCCCATTCTTTTAGTGAGTGCTACCTGTCAAGCCCTGAATTATACAGCCCTGGGCTTCAGCCTACATGAGTCATCCATCAGAGAGGGAGGGAAACAGGGAGGAGGAGAAAGGAGACAGGATGGAAGAGAAGAACAGAATGAGAGAGGGATGGAAAGAGAGCTGTAGGAGGAGCATGGGAAAGGTAGAGGAACAAAGAGACAAAATGTGGGGAAGAGAAAAAGGAGGAGCGGGCAAAGGAATAGAAAATAGGAAAGTGGAATGAGAGAGAGACAGATGGAGAGGAGTTACACTTGTAAATCATAGCAGTTACACTTGTACTGACACACCTTTTTAGTACAAGATTCAGCATTTGCTCAAAGGGCTACATTCAAATGTAGAATGAGCAGAAAACATGTTTTAAGAAAGAGTATAATCGCAGAGTGTGTTTTTAGAAAATTGCACATTAAAGTATACCTCACACATGTTTGTTCTAAAATTTTACAATACAAAGCATACACAGCTTACATAAATGCAAAACCATTGGGCCATTGTGTGTATAGATGATTTCTTTGTTATTTAGAGGTGATGTGTGTAACTTTTTCAATGTTAAAATACTTTTGCTTATACCATGAAATAAATGAAAGTTATAAATGAAAGTTCTGTCTTCATTTATTCACCCTCACCCAAACCCATATGACTCTTTCTTACGCATAACACGAGAGACACTCATTTGCACTGGCTCGTGAGTTCATGCCACTGTTTTTGTGTTGAAGCTTCTCTCATTTAGTCATGAATGCAGAATGGATATCAATATTTCTGCAAAAAATGTACTTTAAAAAATGTACCAGAAAATATGGACTGGTGTATTCATTAGTAATTTACCCTTTTTGCTCTGCATAAGAAGTCATATGGGTTCAGAGGCAACCTTAAGTAAAGAGACAACTGTTTAGAGAAAACTTTAATTAAATTATTCTTAGGGGCTGGCACACTGTAATAGGGGCCGGGGGTGTGTAGACTTCTGGGTGGGACCGTTTGTGTAATCCTGTTTCTGTTTTGTCTTGTGGGATGCGTGTGGGTATCTGTTAAATCAAATAGCTTCACCGTGGCATTACTGGATAGAAAACAAAATTCAATAAAAAAACAAAAACAAATTATTTGTACACTTTTTGCAGAGTCTGCAGGAGATGTGTGGACTTATGAACCCAACAATAGACGTTCAGTCGTTTAAAAGGATCTTTGGTTTTCTTTTTATGCTCAGCTTAACACAAAACCAATGTGCCGAATTACCTATTGCCAAGCTTTCTTTTGCTCACATGTTCAAGAGCTGACTGGTCTTGTATGCTGTCTGTTATGTGTGTCTTCATATGTCTTTTATAACTGTTCACCCTGCCATTTGTCAAATAATCTATGCTGTGTGTGAGGTGTGTTGAATTTGGTAAAAAGAAAATAAGAAACTCCTCTGTTTGTATTAGCATCCTGACTAGGCCAACATAGCAACAGAGCTAAAGCAATGGATTGTGGGCAGGACTATCTATTTGTCTGACCAATAGAAAATAGGAGGAGTGTTTAGGAAACATGTTCGAAAACAGTCATTATTTTTGCAATTCCATTTGGTGAGGTAATGGTTCAGAAATTACATTTATCACCTTTAAGCACAACGAATATAATAGAATGAAGGTGTCTCAAGGTTCTTTTTATTTTGACGCGTCATCTAAAAAATGTGGCACTGCTGCCCAAGATGCTGACATTTCTTTGAAAAAGACATCCATCTAGCGCATGTTTACATATAAAAACAATTGAAAAACAGCACAGATGAAAACACTTTGTTTACTAATAAACTCAAAATTTGTCTTTGTTTCTCTTTTTCTCTTTTGGTCATTTGGAACATTTTTATGGATCAGTAGGGAAACATCACATCATATAGTTATCAAACAGTAGTCAAAAAGTCAGTTCCCTCTGTAATGTGAGGGCTCACCAGAGGGGACCAAGTGGCTGCAGACCCAGAGGACAGAACTTGACTCACCTAAGTGAAAAACTTTGATATACAAAGTTTTCTGTAATATGCTTGCCCTGAGAGCCCATTACAATAAATATATGCCCCAATGTATACATTACATTAGTTCACACACCCATCAGAATGGCTTTACATTAGGTGTGTGAACCTCTCCCATGATATAACCCAATGTATGCCGCAGGAGACGAACTATGTTATTGTTTTGTCATCATTGCTTTTTAATGGAGTGATAAAGGGCGGCAGATGCTGCATAGCCTGCACAGGTAACACAGTGTCCTCATTACAACCCTGCCATTCCCACAATGTTCCCACAATGCCCCCCAAACGTTAGTGTGTTCTGAAAGCACAGTCGGAGCACCATTCTCTCCCCACCTTCTCATTTGGGGGTAATTTATCACTCTCTCGCCCTCTCTCTGCCTTTTCAGCGAGAGGTCTGCTGGAGGTACCATTTGTCTATAGCAGTAATGCAATTCTGCTTGGTGGTTCACGGGGCTTGGTTGATGGGGTTGATACAGTAGACATATCCATCAATCTTTTCTGTTCTGCTTTTCTTGTTTTGTATCTTTCTTTTGAGGTACAGTAAACAGCATCAGGAGGAGAACCCATTAAACATGTTGTCAGAGTAACAGAGTAGTCTGAGTGAGTGACTTTGACAAAAGTTGTCAAATCAGAGACTATTACCTTAACAGCGATGCAGAAATTGGTGTCAATGTAACCAAACCTAAATATGTAAAACTCTCTAGTAAAACGAATACGGATTGTGAATTCTGATTGGATGAACTATGTTCAAAGCTATTGTAAAATTACTACAAATGCACACCTGTGGCCGTTCATTCGATAAAGGAATATTCTAGGTTCAATACAAGTCAAGCTCAATCAACAACATTTGTTGCAAAATGTTGATCACCATGAATGTTTTTTTTTTTTTGTGACTCCGCTCTCCTTTTCTTTAAAAAAGCAAAAGTCAAGGTTACAGTAAGGAACTTACAAAGGGAGTGAATGGGGCCAATTTTTGGAGGGTTTAAAAGGCAGAAACATTATTAAGTGATTTTATCAACTAAACTCATGTTAATGCATATATTGTTTGTAAGTATTTTAATGCTTATAAATTGACCCCATTCACTTTCATTGTAATTGCCTCACTGTCAACCAGATGTTTAAACAAATCGAAATACATTTTTGTGGTAATCAACTTAAGCTTAACTTGTTTTGAACCAGAATGCGCAAAGTTGCTAAGTTGCTTGGCAATCACAAACAGCCCAAGAAAGGTGGAAGAATTATTTTCAATAATCATTCTAGATAAAAGTTTATTGAACAATGGTGTCTTTTTACTGTTGCCACTAAAGTCACACTACATTACAGTGATTTTGCCAAGCTTTATGTCATACCTAATAACACTCCTCATCTCTAGTAAAATCGCTGTAATGCACAACAGAAAATAAGTCCCAACTTATATCAGCATTAAAGTATAAACATTATCTCAGTTCACCTGTAAGTCAAACAGTGCCATTTGTATTACTTTTCCAATTTGTCCTCAAAAAAGCTTTGGTGTCAAAGAGGACACACACAATATTCTTGCTTACACATTTGACAAGCTGATTATAATATTAATGATGCTGCAGCTATCATTAGATAGCCTCATGTATTCCTGATGCATGCTAATGAGAGTTGGGTGTCTGAACCTACCAGAAATTTTGTGTAGAAACGCAACACGAAACAGAATTATTGTCTATTTACATCTGTTTTACAACAGCTACTTTCAAAGGGGTAAAGTTGTGTTGCAAGCTAAAATAACGTTTTAGGGTAAAAAGCATAAAACGCTAATACTGAGGGACAGGTTCCAGCTAAGTACTGTGAGATAGCTAAGCTTTTGGTTTAAGTAAGCAGACTTTTTGGAGTCAGCCACTTGAACTCTTAAAAATGGCTGTATCCTTAAATGGTACAATAAAAAATGTCACACTTTGTTAAGCACTTTATCCAAGGAAATGCTAGCTGTAGTTCATTGCAGTTTTGCATCTTTTAACTGCAGTTTCGTAACTTTTGACTGGTAAAAGAATGTACAAAGGAAGAAAGGAGGCCTAACTAAAATTAAATTGACTTAATTTTGGTACTGTTCTTGAGATTTTCAGTAAGTAGCTAAGAGCCTTCATTCCTGTACTTTTAGAGTAGACATTTGGCAAGATTAGCCATAAAGCCATCCTTAGGAAAGAAAATCACAAATGAGATCTGTTAAAAATATCAATTGTTTCTCCTAGACATCAATGAGATTGAAAGTAGTAAATTGAGATTTTTGCTTAAGTCTATATATCATATTTTTATCCTGAAAATGTTTACACTGTCTACTTAAGAGTTGCGGAAAAGGTCTCAACAGTGTCACAAATTGTGTTCAGATTTGCCAAAATACAAAAATATGGAAAAGTCAGAGATTAGGATATTTCTTATTAAATTCTCCCAAGACTAATTTATCTGAACATTGCTATCCACATAAGTGTTATATATAAATGTTATATATACGTGTGTGTGTGTGTGCGTGTGTGTATATGTAAAAAATTGTCTTATTTGTGTCTATTTTTATTTCCCCTAAAGTATTGATATATATGCTGCATTCCATTCACCTTGGAAAGTGGGAATTTCCAACTTCCTACTTGGAAAAGTGCAATGGAATGCCACTTGAAGTCAGACTTCCAACTTGAAAACTTGTTTTGCATACGTTTACATTCACTTTTAGTCATATGAAAAGCATCAAGGAGACAACATTCCTACATTCCATTATTCTAAATCTTCTTTAGCAGAGACAGGTGTGTAAAACACTGATAATTATACTCTCTTTTAATAATCGTACACCTGTAGAACAAATGCTATGCATTGCATCCTCCGGAATTTGGTTGCAAGAAGACGTCACTAGCTAGTTTGTTTCCTTAGACTTCTTCTTCCACACAACTGGCATTGAAAAGCATTATGGTCGACAATCTGAGATATCAAGTAGGAATAACCCACATCTGACTTTGAATAGAATGCAGCATTGTTTAATTTATTATTTGCTAATTGAACAAAAGTTAGAACTCTTAAGTATCTATTAAGTATTTATGGGCATACAGGTGGGTACAGTTTAAAAGTGTATGAGTGAGACACGGAAGGTTTTTTCTTACCTCCTGTGTCTGGCGTATTTGCCACTGACATGTCCACTACCATCACACCCTGGTGTGGGACAGCTGCAGACAAGAGGAATAATTAATACAAGGCTGGCGTCACAGACACATGCATGCAGATAGACACGCACATAGACACACACACACACACATTTATGCTCTTTCTTGCTGACTATGTTTGAACCATGCCACATCAGCCTTTATTAGAGATTTAGAGAGTTCCCAAAGTACTCCAGGCCAATGACTCACCACGCACCATATTTCATATTGCATATTGCTCTTTCTCTCTGTCTGCTCCATTTAGGTCCACAGCCAGTTATAAGCCATGAGGGAACACACTTCCAAGTTTAGAACTTTTGCCCTCCACGAACACAGGGTCAGACCAGCGAACATATCCAAATACTGTAATTAGGATGTAACTAATGTAACTAACTTGTAGATTTGTGTTAAATGGCTAGTTAATCCAAAAATTACAATACTAGCATCATTTACTCACCCTCTTGTTATTCCAAAACCCATTTAATTTTCTTTCTTCCATGCAACACAAAATGTGAATTTTTTCGCATTAAAAAAGGTTTATTTATCATATAATAGAGTGAATATTGCCATAAATTAAATTTTGTTCATCACACAAAAAGTGATGTGAAAAATATACTACATGAGTATTGACTACTTATTACTCTTTTTTTTTGTCATTTTTGAGCTTGACAGACAAAAGTCACTTTTCACTGTCATTATTTGGCAAATAAATCCTCTTAAGTCTTTTAAATATTCGCCTTTTATGTTCCATAGAAGAAAAAGTCATATGGATTTGGTGCCACATTAGGGTGACTAAATAATGACAGAATTTCCCTTTAAGGTGAACTATCCATTTAACAAAAACTAGCAAATTAGTTACATACTCTCTGGTTTAAAGAAGAAACAGTTCCCCCAAAATGAAAATGATGTAATTATTTGCTCACGCTCATGTTGTTTTACACCCTAATATATGTATTTCTTTTGTGGAACACAAAGGGAGAAGTTTTTAAATCTGTTCTGGTCCCTTTGTCCATGCAATTATAATGTATGGGGACTGAAGCTTTCAAGCTTCAAAAAGGTTGCAAAAACACCATTAAAGTCAGTAAATTTCTCAGACTGTTCATCACACAGAGCTATCAAATGACATCAGAAAACATGGAATATAGCGCACTAGTCATAACGACAGCATTTATAATCTTTCCTGGTGCTTTTTGGAGCTTGTGAACCCCAGTCCTCATTAAAAAAAATTTCAGAAATTCACCTTTGATGTCCCATGGAATAAATAAAGGAGTTTGGAACCATGTGAGGATGAGTAAATAAAGACACATTTTTATTTGTGGGTGAACTGATCCTTTAAACACTTGGCCTCCTTCTACATCTAGAGTTTGAAGTCAGATAGTTCTATAGTAATTGTACAAAAAAAATTAAAAATAAAAAAAGTAATTTTGTGGGAACATGTCTAGCCTCGCTCCAAAATTGCATCTCACCTAGTTGATGCTGGCAGGGGATCAGTGTCTGATCAAGCTACAGTAGTGACCCATAAGTGAGTGTAACTGGTGTTAAAGATGCCTGCAGCTACAGGCCTGGACCTGCTGATGAAGCAGATTGCCCTGATTATTGGGAAGGAGAGAGATAGAGAATAGAGGGAATATGACTTATCTACTTAGTCTGATACCACAATAAAGACGACATGGTAAGGGTTGCCACTGAAAAAGCTGGTCTCACCACACTCCCACAGTCACACACCCCAGCTTCCTTGCCGCTGTCATTGTAATTGGACACATAGCCACACAAAATAAAAAGCCTTTTTTAACAACAGCGTGGGTGTTAAACCATTCTTAATGAGGAAAATGCTGCCATTTATGAGGCCTGTAAATTGTGCTTAAGGAAAGATTTGTTGGGGAATAAGTTATGGGCAGAGATAAGTAAAAACAACTCACCACCCAAGAGGAAAAACAGGCCATTCACTCTCATCATGATGCATGATTTCATTAGGAGCACAGAGATATTCACTAATACTAATTGGTAGAATCTTACGTTCTTACTGAAGGCAATTTCTCTGAAAGTTCTATTTATAGGCTCTGCCTGTGGTACTTGCCATATTGGATAAATCACATTGAATTATATCAATTAGCAAAATTATATTTTGATGCCACTTTGAATGGAAATGCATTATGCGTCATACACCTGTTTTTGTCCTTAAAGACAGAAATGGAAAAGCAAACCAGTTTCTGTATTTTTTATTAGTTTAATATTATATTATATTCTTTATATTATTATTCTGACACCACCATGCCTTCTATTTTTTTGACCGATCCCCTCCAACCACCTATCATACAGAAACCACATTTCCCAATCCAATCCATTCCCACTTGATAAAATAAAGTAGTGAAATTGCATGTATTATACTGCACATATACATTTTGTTACATGTTTATTGTTTACATGCACAATTTTTACTACTTGCAAGTATTTGCATTGACTTGTAGAACAAGTGCTAAAATGGTACTGTCTCTTTAAGTGAACTATCTCACATTGATCTGGGGATTTAAGAATCATTATTGGGATCGTTCAAATGAAGATCGCAATGCAGAAGATCGGAAAATCTGTATTTTTACACACCCCTAATCTCCGCCCCCTACATTTTGACTGGTTGTATATCCTGTTTCAGTTGGAAAAATGACACATTGTATGTATTATGTATTGCGAATGCCTTTTCATAGTGACTTTGAAAGTGTACAATTCCTATGTTGTATACAGACTGACCTGAACAGCTCTTGTGCAGCCTCCACGGCAACTGAAAAGAATGAAAGCGAGAACAATGAGTGAGAAAATACCTCAAAATCAGATTCATCACACAGGAATCATACTATTATGAACAGACTAATTCTTCAGGTTTATGTGTTCTCACTGGACTCTTCACCTATCCGATCAATAGTCCACGTTCATCACAACTGACATAAGTGATAATTTGTGAAAGGCAATAAAAAGTCCCAATTATAGATTGAAAGTGGGAAAATGAATTTGACTGTAGGTTGAGACTGCAACTAAAGTGTATGAGTGCATTGTACCTTGCACACCTTTAGATCGTGTTCGATGACGTTTCTCAGTCGCATTCACCTCCATCTGGAGAAAAGAATCAGCTATTAGTCTGACCTCTGGTCATCTATCTATGCTACTGTAAAAGCCATGATATGGCAGGCACTTAGTAGTGTAAAGCTAGTGTAAAAGGGCAGTGATGTCTGCAGCATGACTAGCTATTAAAAAAGAAAAAAGGATCATAGATGATAAGGAATAGGTTTAGTATGAAAAATACAGACTTGGAAAGCATGGATAATACTACACATTAATCATGTCATACATTATGGAAAATATGCATCACTAGTTCATACTGTATGAAGAGCTAGTCTTCTAGTGCTAGAATGAGTTCAAATATATCTCACAGCTTTTCATAGTTCAGGAAACAATGCAGCACAAAACCTTTACTCAACATTTACTCAACTGCAAAATAATAAAGAATTTTCTTAATAGTATTCTGCCATGTAGTGGCAAAACACACTAACTAAACATTTAATCAACACCTTATAATAGGTATAATATGAATTGTATATCTTTCAAGACTAGGATCTGTCCTGTGACAGACGGGTTTGGCTAAACTACGATCAGATCAAGAGAAAATGGAAAGTAAAATTTGCATAATCTATAAAATCCACACAAGTAAATTGAAAGTAATTTTAGTTCCCAGTTAGTTGCAGTTCCTGTATTTCACCTTTGAGGGCAGTTATTTGTCTTGTTTTCCAGTAAAAATATCTAAACATCCTTAATATTGAATCAATTAACTTGAGAAGCAAATTTGAGCAAAACATTATGACTTCGTATTCAGAGAATATTCCATGAATTAAGTTTATTTTTTTAAGCACATTGGTAAACTGACTTTTCTTGTTTTGTTGCAAGAAAATATTTGTCAGACATGTGCTAAAACAAGAACGCAATATGCAGCCGGGGAAAGAAAAATAAATTTCAAGATATATTCTCTGAAAACAAATAATATCCTTCACATTTTTGCTTCTCAAGTAAATATACAGTATCTTGTTTAATGCATGTAGAGATCGTTTTTACTGGAAAATAAGATGAAAATACTGATTTAAAACTTGTATTTATATATTTATCTATTGCAGTGTAGAGGACAAACAAATCACATAAAGCACATTACCTGAGATTTACTGGTTGATGGTGGGACAGATGTGTTTTCTGAGGAGTGCCTCCTGTGTGGTGCGATTAGGCAGAATCTTCCGCAGTGTGTCCCTTAAAACAGCTCCTCAAAACTCATTTTCTGTTAAAAGAAAAAAATGCTGTTCACTGTCATTAGTCATAAATTGCAGTTCTGTCAAACCTGCAGACTGAAATACAGCACACTTATATGGAAAGACATACAGATGTCTAAAACTATATAACATCTCCATTATCAAAGTGCAAGAAGAGCAAGGAAAAAATATAAAACAATAACAAATATCTGTCAGTCTCTTTTGATTTAAAAATATAAGAAGTGACAGAAGCAGCTTTCAAAGTTGAGAAATATGTTCCCCATTCATAAAGAATGAAGTCACCTTTTTTATAATTTTCTTGAGAGAAATATGAAGATCTTTATGCCTTTAGAGCAAATACAGGACGTTTTTTGATTTCTATAAATTAAGGAAGTCACTTTCACAGGTGCTTGAAGAGCTCTTATTAACTGCTCAAATTCTTATATAATATGCTTCATGGATTTACAATAGGTCATACAGTATAGCCAACAAATTATGTATTTTCTTTCAGTCCAAAACACATGTTCTCTCTCTCTCTCTCTCTCTCTCTCTCTCTCTCTCTCTCTCTCTCTCACACACACACACACACACACACACACACAAACACGTTGGTGCAGCTATCCTTATGAGGACTCTCCATAGACATAATGATTTTTACATTGTACAAGCTATATATTCTATCCCCCAACCCTACCCCTAAACCTAACCCTCACAAAAAAAAACAAAAAAACATTCTGCACTTTTCCATTTTCAATAAAACATCGTTTAGTATGTTTTTTTAAGTGATTTGAATTATGGGGACTCTACAAATTTCCTCAAAACCACATTCATAGCATAATACCCTTGTAATTACCAGTTTGTAGCCTAAAAAAAGCCCTCATAAACCACTTAAACATGCCCACACACACACACACACACACACACACACACACACACGCACTGAGTGCTCCATTCCTCTACTAGTCAACAAGCTAACACTTTTATCTGATGCTCCTTGCAAATCCTGTTAATGTGTGCTGTTGGTCCACTTGCATGTGTCTTTTTTTTTTCACTCTCTCTCTCTCTATGCAAATGCGCGTGAGTGGTGAGTGAGTGGAGCACGTCTGTGAGAGTGGCTGAGTTTCCTTCTCTGACAGTTTGTCTCAGTTTTATTTTTTCAAAGCTGGTTTTCTTTAAGGTGTTGTGTTTCAAGTTTAGTTAAGTGTTTAATTTGTAAGGAGAAGGGGGCATAAAGTCGTTAGGGCGCATTCAGCGTTCAAGCTGGCCGCCATGGTGAGTTCATGGGAGGGTGGGGGGTTCGAGCAACTCACCCGTCAGTGCGGAGTTAGAGAAGGGTCTGTCTGCATCCTGTAGGACTACTACAAGACACACCCACTACAAGTTACACCCTCTCTAATAGACGTGCTTGTTGCGTTTAATTGGAGTCCTGCTGAAATTGTTCACCTACACCTATACCTAACCCAAACCGAACCTTAAACCTACCCCTATACCTGACCCTAAACACAAAAATAAAAAAAATGAAAAAAAGTTTATAAAATGACTGAATATTCTGCTACTAAAAAGTTCCATTGGACACAATAATACCACCGTATCACTAGGGGGCGACTATGAGGAAAAAAACGTGATGAAAATGAAGAGGAGAAGAAGCTAATTGTAGCAAAGCTAATACATTGGCTAACTTCAGAAAACGATAAGATACATGTTTAATTTGACCATGTATATTTTTGAATACATAATATCATATGTGACATATCGTTTAAAAGTGATTCTTTGTGATATGTACATATAGTAGTTAAGATAACATGAATCATATGGCAATATGGCTATATAAGTTCTCTCTATCTCCAATAGAATGGCTTTATGATCCAAAGGGGTTGTTACTTGGTTTAGGCGTGTCATGTAGTAAGTGTTCCTGGTAGTCCTACGGGATGTAAACAGATACACTTGGGGAGTTAAGGTGCCAGTCGGCGTTGAGTGCTCAGTGGAAGATTGTAGTTTAGCGGTTGAAGCTGTTGTTGGACACAGCAGTATAAGGTCCGCATCTAGGATGAACGGTGCCATTGTTCTTTTTCTGTACTCTGTGGAGAAAGTCAACAGACTTGTTGTACAAGGAATAGTGTTAAAAAACACACCATCATCTGTTTTTCCGCTTGTTAACCCTGCTAAGAAGGCTATTTTTTCAAATGTGCCCCAATTCATAAAAGACGAGGGTTTTATAGCATGAGCTGTCTCGCCATGGTCAGGTGATTTCCGCAATCAAAAAGATTCCAGTTGGATTATTAAACACATTTTGTCTTTTAGAAGATAAGATTTTATGGTACTCAAGAGTAGAACAGATGAGTTGAATGTTGTTTTTATGTTCAAGGTTGACGGGTTTGTCTATTACATTTTTGTGTTGACTGAAACAATGAAATGCTTTAATTGTGGAAATGAGGGGCATTTATTTCGGGCCCGTCCTCGGAAAAGGTAGGATCTTCAAACCGACTCTGCAGAAAATGAGGTACAGGTTGCACACAGTTTAAAGGAAGCAGGGGAAAATGAGAATTCAGGAGAAAATGGGGAGATGATAGAAAGTGTTACCGAGCAGGTAGATAAAGTCCCTCGGTTGAGAGAGGAAAAGACTGGAGAACAAATAGCAAAAGAAGTGGTGGTATCTGTGTTAGAAGCGGAGAGTAAAGAAGAGCTAACGGAGTTGGATGAACCTGCTTTTAAAATACAGACGACAAAAAGGAAAGCGGTTAGATCTAGCAAGGGGAAAAACTTAAAAACAGGTCATGTGAAAAAACAAGAAGAGTTAGAGGAAAGTGCTAAGGAGGGTGCTGTTGTAGTGAGATGGAATATAGATCAGGCAGTGACAGTGAAAGTGATAAGTCTGATCAGTCAGCAACAGATGGACAAAGAAAAGATGCCTATTATAGCTTAGAAAGAGTTTGTAGTTTTTTACAAGTGACTAAAGGGAAAAGAATTGTTATAACAGACTTCTGTTTGTTGATTCAGCAAGGAGTTTGGTGTGAAATACAGGAGGGGAGATGGCCAATGAGGCTTTTCTTGTTTCCATACATAATTTTGGTAGTAGGCGATATCAGAATATCCTCTTTAAACTTAAACATTTTATTTTCAAAACAGCTTTTAACCTCTATCTTATAAAGTTGAAGAAATTGATGCAGCTAGTTTGATTAAAGTTTCAGCAAAATATGACAAAATTACATTGAGACTAATAAATGTATATGAACAGGTAGTTGCTTGTGAGAGGATGATCTTTATGGAGAAGTTATGAGATAGAGTTGTGATTCGAATTTCTTTTTTTTATTTTAGCTGGACATTTTAATTGTACAGTTATAGAAACCTGGATAGAAATAATATAGAACCTCGTTTAGACACATGAGTTGGCTGGTGTTTGGAGAAAGGAAACTAGGCAGTATTCATTGACACATTCTAGGGGTGATTACATTTCTTTAGCCAGACTAGACAGAATTTCATTTCTAAGAATCGAATTTAAGCAGCACCTATAGATTCTGTTTAAGTCCAGTTGTTTTTTTCTGATCATTGCATGGTTTTAGGGATTGTATTTACTAACTCTCTTAAAATATAAAAGTTCTAATTGGCATTGTAATACGTCTTTGTTGAATGATATTGCTTTTAGACATTTTTGAGGGAACAGTGTAAAACACAAACTCAACTATTTTCTTTAAATCAAGAGTCTTTAAATCGGTGGTGGGATGCTGGGAATGTTAAAATTCAGCGCTTTTGTTATCAGTACACTTTCAATACCTCAAGGGATATCACGAGAGCAATGAAAATACAGAGCTTAAATTTTGGGAACATTCTATAAGAAGTCAAGATAAAACTCAAGAAGAAATTTTAGAAGACCTACTGGATATGAAAACGCATGTAGCTTTAGTGCGTGCACGTTTTCAAAACATTAATGAGATGGACGCAGCATCCATTTTTTTTTTTTTCAGTTTAGAGAAAAAAATTAAGATAATTTATATAGACATAACAGAGCCTACAGAGATTCGGAGAAGAGCTGTAGAGTTTTATTCTAGGCTGCATGCTTGTGAGCATAATGAAAAAAATTAGATTGCACAGAGATACTTTGAAGATTTACCTCAAGTGCCAGAGAGCTTAAATGCTGATCTAGAACAACCTTTGACAGTGCAGGAATTGAACACTGCAGTGCAAAGCATAAGCCTAATGGTCATGCACCAGGTACAGTCCTTTTGGGGTGTGTTGGTGACAGATCTTTTGGCAGTTATCAGTGAGAGTCTTGCTGAGGGGCAGCTGCCATTAAGCTGTCGAAGAGCTGTTCTTACTTTAATACCCAAAAAAGGTGATCTAAGAGAAATGGGTATCTGGCGACCTGTGTCCTTACTCTGTGCCGTCATGAAAGCTCTAAGGCTCTTGATCTCAGATTAAGAAAAGTAATGGTATACGTGTTTCACACAGATAAATCATATTGTGTGCCTGTTAGATCTAATGTAAATAATATTTTGTTTTATCATGATTTTTTGGATCAAGAGAAAGCTTTTGATCGCATAGAGCACCAGTTTTTATGGAATACGTTAATGGAATCCAATACGTTGGATTCTCTTCTAATTTTATTGAAATTATAAAGGTATTTTATGGGGATATTGAAAGTGTCCTGAAAATCAACGGTGGCTTAAGTGCTCCTTTTAAAGCATGGCATAAGACAAGGACCCTTTCTGGTATGTTGTACTCAATAGCACTTGAAACTTTGTTGATCAAATTTCGTTAATGAGATTCAAGATTGCACAGGAATATCCTCTAATTCACCTAGCTGCTTATGCAGATGATGTATTAGTTATAGTCCAAGCACTTACGTGGCATTTATGTTGTGGCATGACCTCCCACGAAATATAGTCCAAGGACAAGAAGATGTAAATAAAATGTCTCAGATAGCAAAAGCATTTGAAATAATAATTTTAATCTCTAAGAATAAATTGGAAAAAAGCACAGGTCCATATTTGGTGATTGGAATAATAAAGAACCAATATTACCAGGTAATTTAATGTGGGAGTTTTAGAAAAAAATAAAAGGTAGGTTGGGAAAATGGCAGTGGCTTTTGCCACGCATGTAACATAGAGGGAGAACGCTTATTTCAAACAACTTAGTGGCTTCAACTTTATGCCATAGGTGCACAGTACTAGAACTTACTGGAGGAATTCTAGTAAAAGCTCAAGCATTAATTTATTTTGGAAGAAACTTCATTAGGTACCACAGAGTATTCTTTATTTTGCCAAAAAATGAAGGAGGCAAGGCCTTATTCATTTATTGAGTCAGAAAGCTGCTATTCATTTGAAATTTTTACAGAATGTCTTATATGGAAATACACATGCATCATCGTGGTTGCTTGCGGAGTTGATTTTAAAACAAGTTTTTAATTTGGGTCTTAAACAAACAGTTTTTCTTATAAAATTGTTGGATGTGAAAGATGATCCACTATTTTACAGTAGTGTTTTTAAAGCTTGGATTGTATTAGAGAGTAGAAAGTTTGTATGTAAAAGTGCATTGTTTTGGTTATTAGAGGAACCTATTGTGTATGGGGCAAGATTCGATTTTACATGGGAAGGAGCCCCAAGATTGAATGAAACCCTCATTAAAGCTCAAGTTATAACTGTGAAATATCTGATAGAGCTGGCAGACACTATTGTGGGTGCTTTGGCTGAGAGAATGAATGTCCATTCTACTCGTACAGTGGGACAGATATTGGACAGATTTCGGAGAGCTCTTTCTGAAGAGGAAAAACCTTTGCTTATCAAACCTTTGGACTGATGGAGAAGAAAGACCTAATCCAACCGATTGCTTTCCTAATTTGGCGGTAAGGCCAAAAATGGAAGAAGTATCTTCACTGTAATATAAACAAAACCTGGGTGATACAGCTCACAAATCTGTTGGGGGAAAAACTGTTTATGAACAAAAGTTCTGAACAAAGGAAAATTAAAGGATTGATGGTATACCCCCTGGATAACTTATTTTGGGGTTGAAAGAGGAATAAAACCTACATTCGAATCACATTATAAGCCACAACTGACAAAAAAATGCGAGAGATATGCAATGGAGGGTTTTACATGGGATTATAGCAGTGAACTCCTTTGTTTCTGTAATAAATCCTGAAATAACAGATAAATGTCCCTTCTTAAATGTGAACGGTTGTTGCCATTTTTTTCAATTTTAAAATAGCTTTTCGGATCTTTTGGAGAAAATTTGACTGAAGTTGTTTTTATTTTTGGTGTCAAATATTGTACAAAGGTCAAAGAAAAGGTAAATTGTTCTATGTGACAAGACAAAAAAAATTGATAAAAGTCACAGATTTGATGCCATGTTGTTTTTTAAAATGCTGACTAGAGCTAGAATAAAAGTTGAACATGGTTATTATATTATAAATAGATAATCTTTAAGGGTTTAAATTCATTTGGGATTTGTTTTAGCCTTTTTGTTGATGATGAGTTTTTATTTATTTTTTTGGTTGTCTTAACTTGGTTTTAATTATTCAAAATAAAGTGTTGTTAAAATTCAAAATTCTCTCTCTCTCTCTCTCTCACACACACACACACACACACACACACACACGCACACACACACAGAAAGGGAGAGAGAGAGAGAGAGGAACAGATACAGATCTGTTTCTGTGTGTGTGTGTGTGTGTGTGTGTGTGTGCGTGTGTGTGAGAGAGAGAAGAACAGATACAGATCTGTGTGTGCACGCAAGTATTTGTCAGCACCAAGACCAGCGACACAAAGGGTGCTCTCCAAATGCTGGAGATGTGTATTAAAAGGCTTTCAGTGTCAGAATTGCAGACTTGAACATATTTCCTTAGAAAGACAGATCTTTGTGCGTAACACCTTTCATGTCCCCATTGCATACAAATATGCACTCACTCTCACACTGCCCCTCTTTCTGTTGATAGATTGCTCTATCATTTACACTGGGGCAATATGGGACGCTCTCATCTGAACTTCACTTGGTCAAATCAAAGCCATATGAGCTCCAGCTGTCCCCCAGTGGCAGTGAGCTGGCCCAGCTTGCTTGTAATTGGGGGAAAACACTATTTAGTATTCATGCCCAATGCCCTTCTGTCTCACATAAAGTGGGACTTACAGCTTCAAAATATAACTCTCTATGTCTCCATCTTGCTCTCTCTCTTTCTTTTGTGAGTGGAGAGGAACTGGCTCTTTTAGAGAGCGTCTGCAGTCTCAGTCTGCACGTTCTTCTGGAAGCGCTGTTTCCTCTTGTGAATTCTGAATACCTGTGGACTTATCACACACAAGTTTCAGTTAAAGCAGCAGACGGCAATGTTCTAGATGTTTATTGCCATCTTTTAAATCTGGTAAAGCTGGGCGACACAGACTAGCTAATAGAATTCTATGCCATCGGAGCAGTGGCAAAGACAGCAAACTTGTTTTTCACAGAGACCCAGGTTTGATTTTTAATCCCAAAATAAAATCATAAGTTGATATTTTTTTATGTATATCATATTTATTTATTCGCTTAGAAGCCTTACTTCTTTGTTAAAATAAAAACATACAATAATGTCTAGCTGAAGATACTAGCATCTCCACATCCTCCATCAGACCAGACATTCCCTCTTCCAGCACACCCCCATTCCCCCAAACACTCGCACAGGCATTCATCTAGCAGGGCTGTTGTCACATCACATTCATCTCAAATATGCTCCAGCTGCACAGCACCACCGTGAGTCTCTCTGCCCCCACAAAAGTGTGTGTGTGTGTGTGTATATGTGTGTTTGTGTGAGTGTGCATCATGCCCAGTTATAAGGAACAGAGTGACCCCAGTCACAAAGACATGACCCTACAACCCTCAAGGCTTTATAAACTATCTCTCTGGCTAATTTCCCCCCCAACCCTGACCAACATCACCCCACTGGACAGTCAGAAGTAAACCACTCCACATACAAATCTGAAATCATATTTACTGTTGATTCATAACATGTTTGCCTATGATACATCAGTGTATTGGTTTCAGTGACCCTGAGATTGGTCTGTATTTACAGTATGTAGTGTGACCAGTCAGATTTGATTGCCTGGTTTTGCCTTGCCTCAATTCAGATGGCATGTCTACAAGAGCCCTGAAATGTCCTGATTACTTTCATAACCTCCATTCCCTGATGGAGGGAACAAGACATTGTGTCGATGTAGTAACACTAGGGGTTGCCCTTGGGAGCCCCAAACACCTCTGATCATTGAGAAAAGGTCAATGTGAATTTGCGAGTGGAATTTGCATGCCACTCCCCCGGACATACTGGTATAAAAGGAGCTGGCTCGTAACCACTCATTCAGATTTTGTGCTGAGGAGCCGAGACAATGTCCCGGCCATTTCAGCGGGTAGTTCAGTGTTGTGGCAGGAGGGACACAATGCCTCGTTCCCTCCATCAGGGAACAGAGGTTACGAAAGTAACCAGGACATTCCCTATCTGTCACTCACTCGACGTTGTGTCGGTATACGAAATGACACAACTAGCTGAACTGGTCTTCGCGTCGGGAAGAACACCACATGGTGAACAGACGCCACTTCAAGTTATACAGGTGCCTCATAGAGGGCGACCTAGCCTGAGATATAGTGTCTACCACCGTGGGTGGAGTGTGAGGTCTGAGCACCAAGTCTGGGTTGGTCAGTAGGGTTCTACTATGATGACCTGCTCCTCATCCTCCCTGACCTTGCACAGGTTCTGTGTTCAGTCAGGGAGTACCAGAGTGGGCAGTGGGAGGATTCCCGGGAAACGAACAGGTCTACCTGCGCTTGACCGAATCGACTCCGAATCGACTCCAAAGGGGGTGGAGTCTCCACTTTCCCCTGAGCATGACCTGCCACGACATTGCATCTCCCGCGCTGATGAGGACTCCCGGGATGTGAGTAGCTTGCAATGACCTCCAGAGGAGGAGACGGCTGGCGAGTTGCAACATGCAACACGAGCGCAAGCCCCCTAACGACTGTAACCAGGAATTAAACACAGATCTTTAAAAAGACACTCTCCATCAGTGCCACTCTTTTAGAAGAAAAATATACTCTTTTAGAGCAAGAATATATGCGCTTTGAGGCTGCTGAAGCACCCAGGGGCGTTCTCTGCACTACACCGTTGCACAAGGGGGAGATCCCACTGTAATGCACCTTAAGTCCAACAGAGATGTTTGGGGCTCCCAAGGGTGACCCCTAGTGTCACTACATCGACACAATTTGAGTGAGTGACAGATAGGGGACATTATTAATTTCACATACTCTCTCACATGAAAGGAATAGTTCATCCAAAAATGAAAATTCTGCAGTTTTTTAATCACCCTCTTGTCCTTCCAGACTTGTATTCTGTTATTTATACTGTTATTTATTAAGGAGAAATGCATTAATATTTACTCAGTTTTCTTCATATATAGCAGTTGAGGTTTAGGTTGAGGTTTAAGGTTTAGGGTAGCGAGGTAGGTTTTGTTGATTTAGAAAATGTACCTAAAAAAACCTCATATATTGAACTGAAATGAAATTGACTCTGAAAATGCAACACTCGGTGGCCATTTCCCCTTGCAACTGCCATGATGCATGTGGAGCCACGTAATGTCATTTTACATAAATGTTGCCACAGTCAAGTTTTTTCATGAGATCAGGCTTCAAGAGTTTATGGTGACCAACATCTTTCAAGTTAAAAAAAAAGCACCATTCCATATGGCACTATATTGTCTTCTGAAGCCATACGCTAGCTTTGTGTGATGAACAGCCCAAAATTTAAGTCATTATTCACTCTCAAATTAAATCATTCACGCAGATTAGTATACAGCTCTCAAATGCCAGTGGTGCAGTTTGGACATCAATAACATCAAATGTCACTGGTTCTTGTGAACAAAAGAATGTAATCTGAAGCCATGTGCCTGCTATCATATGGACTACTTTTATGGTGCTTTTAAGACCTACTGTATTTGGAGCTTGACAGACTGGTCATTAAGTACTGCCATTGTATGGAAAATAGGGAGTCAAAATGTATCAAAAATTTATCATTTTGTGAAATAAGAGAGAAAAACACCACACAGTAGGGCTGCACTATTACAGCAAAAATCATAATTGTTGATTATTGCACTCGATATTTTAAATGCGATTATTAATGTCGATTAAATTATTAAATTACTGTGACGTCACAAAGTAAGAAATCGTGCGGATAGCAGCAGATTTCAATGGTGGATACAAGCTTCACTCCAGTTCCATCTTTTAAGCATTACATTGTGTTGTATTTTATATTGTAATAATGTTTGTTATGTAAGGCAAATAAAAATGATTTTAAATGGATATTTATGGTATAGAATAAATTAAACTATTGCTAAATTACTGCTTAAATTATTGCACGTACAGTAAATAATATGGCATTGTGGCAGCGGAGGCGTGGTCAAGCGCCCGTCCGAAGGGGAGAAAGCGGTAAGGGCGCTTGCACCTGAGCTAAATTATGTCTAACTCCTGTCTCTAATTTCAGTGAGTATGGGGAGAGCGGCATAAAAGAGCACCAGTGCCTCCAGTCGAGAGAGAGAGCTGCCAGTCCAGTGTTGGCGACAGAGAGACCACACCAAATTGTTAGTTTAAGTTTAGAAACATTTATGTATAGCACGTATTTGCACTACCCCGTGTCCTTCTTCTTGTAAAGTCTTTACACTGGTGCCGAAACCCGGGAAAAGGAAAAAATTTGGATCCTCTACATCCAAATCATGGAGAACAGTCGCCCGGTAGAGTCCTCCCAGCTGGCCGAAGTCCTCCAGTCCCTCGCTACCCTACATCAAAACCACCAACAGTCCCTGCTTGAGCTCAGAGAGGAGCAAGATCGGCGATTCCGTGAGATCGTACGGGCCCAAGCAGAGGATCGACAGGCCATCCGGAGCCTCCTCAGCCAGGAGGCCGCCACAGCCGCGACCCCGGACACCCGTGCCATGTTGCCCCCGCCCACGTTACAGAAGATGGGGGCGGCTGACAATGCTGAAGCATTTCTGGTTCTGTTCGAGCGAACCGCTGAAGTTTGGGGCTGGCCACAGAGTCAGTGGGCAGCCCGCCTTGTTCCTCTTCTGTCCGGGGAAGCCCAACTCGCGGCTCAACAACTGCCGGCAACAAACCTCCTGGCCTATGCTGATTTGAGGAAAGCCATCTTGCAACGGCTTGGTCGGAGCCCCGAAGAAAACCGCCAACTCTTCCGGGATATGAAACTGGAAAAGTCCAACCGCCCGTTCGCCTTTGCCCAGCGGCTCCGTGATGCCTGCCGTAGGTGGCTGCTAGTGGGGGACCGCGACGTCGAGGGACTCATCGATCAGGTGGTGCTGGAGCAGTTCGTCCAACGCTTGCCCAGGAAAACGGCGGAGTGGGCCCAGTGCCACTGCCCGGCGTCGCTGGAGGCGGCCGTCCAGCTTGCAGAGGACCACATGGCGGCGATTCCAAGAGCGGATGAGCCCTCTCTCTCTCTCTCTCTCTCTCTCTCCCTCTCTTCCCCCTCCCCCTGTGTTTTCTTCTGCTCTCTCCCATCCCCTTCAACCCTCTCCCTCTGTCCTATCTCCAGGGCCCGTTCCTGCCCCCTGCAGGCGAGGAGCCTGGTTAGGATCAACCCAGTCATCTGCCACATCACCTCCTTCCCCCGCAACCTACAACCGCTCTCCCCCTCAGGTGGGGGCGTCCGCCGAAGCAGGTACGGGTGTAGCGCGTGGGCCAGCCTGTCGGAGGTCCGGGAACCCGAGCCTCTTCCGCGATCGGTGTACGTTGATGAAGGTGGGGACGGTGGTTCGGGTCCCCGATCTCCCACATGCTGCCCCCGAACGGGCTGGAGCGTACCGGATTCCGGTAAGAATCCAGGGGGGTACACACCAAGCTTTGCTGGATACCGGTTGTAATCAGACCACCATCCATCAACGCTTGGTTCAACCCGGGGCTTTGAGCACGGCTAAACGGGTAAAGGTGAGGTGTGTGCATGGGGATGTTCACAACTATCCAATGGTGACCTTACTAATTAAATTCAGAGGGAGAAAACATAGAGTGGAGGCAGCGGTTAGCTCTCGCCTCACCCATCCTCTAATCTTGGGGACCGATTGGCCTGTATTTAGAGATATTTTAGGGGGAATATGCACGGATGGGTCCTGCACTAAAATAGGGAGATGTGCGATGTGCGATGCTTTGGCAGGGGAGGCGGAGCCGGGGCCATCCTCGACTGTTCCAAATCACGATGACTAGGGAAGGGGCGGGCCCTCCGCCCCTCCCCTTCGTAGGGAATTCCCTGACGTAGATTTCCCTTTGGAGCAGTCACGGGATGAAACCCTTAAGCACGCCTTCGATCAGGTGAAGACGATTGATGGACAGCGTCTTCAGCCGGACATCGCTCTCGCATACCCCTATTTTGCGATTATAAATGAGCGGTTATACAGAGTGACGCAGGACACTCAAACAAAAGAAAACGTTACACAATTATTGATTCCACGGAGCCGCCGCGAAATGTTATTCCAGGCGGCTCATTATAATCCCATGGCGGGACACCTAGGAGAAAGGAAAGCACTTCTCCGTCTAATAGCCCGTTATTATTGGCCGGGCATTGCCGGCGACGTCCGCAGATGGTGCGCGGCGTGCCGTGAATGCCAGCTGGTAAACCCACCGGCCACCCCAAAAGCGCCATTGCGCCCTCTTCCGTTAATCGAGGTTCCCTTCGAAAGAATTGGAATGGACCTCGTCGGGCCATTAGAGCGGACAGCACGCGGACATCGCTTTGTGTTAGTCCTAGTGGATTACGCAACTCGATATCCGGAAGCAGTGCCTCTAAGCAGTATCTCAGCACGTAGTGTTGCTGGGGCGCTCTTCAAAATAATCTCCCGGGTGGGGATTCCAAAAGAAATCCTCACCGATCAAGGCACAACATTTATGTCACGCACACTTCGCGAACTTTACGATCTATTGGGCATTAAATCGATTCGCACTAGCGTGTACCATCCGCAGACAGATGACCTAGTGGAACGTTTTAACAGAACGCTCAAGAACATGATTCGTAAGTTCGTACACGAGGATGCTAAAAACTGGGACAGATGGCTCGATCCCCTGTTGTTTGCAGTGCGAGAGGTCCCGCAAGCCTCAACCGGCTTCTCTCCATTTGAGCTACTGTATGGGCGACGCCCACGCGGTGTCTTAGATGTTATACGAGAAAGCTGGGAGGAGGGATCTTTGAATAGCAAAAACGAAATTCAATACGTCCTTGACCTCAGAGCAAAACTCCACACTGGGGAAATTAACACAGGAGAATTTGCTCCGGGCCCAAGAACGTCAATGCCGACTGTATGACAGGGGAACACAGCTAAGGGAGTTTGCACCGGGAGATAAAGTTCTTGTATTGCTCCCCACATCGAGCTCCAAATTACTCGCCAAGTGGCAAGGGCCCTTTGAGGTCACACGACGAGTGGGGGATCTCGATTATGAGGTTAAACGAACCGATAGGGGGGACGCGCGTCAAATTTACCACCTCAACCTCCTTAAATTATGGAGGGAGGCGGTCCCTGTGTCATTGGCTACGGTGGTTCCAGAGAGGGCGGAGCTCGGACCGGAGGTAAATTCAAAAACCGATCTCAATGCCCCGGTCATTTGTGGAGACCACCTCTCCCCGTGCCAACGTTCAGAGGTTGCCAGGTTGCAAGAAGAGTTTGCAGATGTGTTTTCTCCCCTACCGGGTCGCACAAACGTCATCGAGCACCATATCGAGACCGAGCCGGGGGTGGTCATTCGTAGCCGCCATTATCGCCTCCCCGAGCATAAAAAGAAAATTGTTCGGGACGAATTGGATGCCATGCTTGATATGGGGGTAATAGAAGAGTCCCACAGCGATTGGTCCAGCCCGGTCGTTCTCGTTCCCAAAAGTGACGGGTCTGTGCGGTTCTGTGTGGACTACAGAAAAGTCAATGCGGTGTCTAAATTTGATGCGTACCCAATGCCCCGGGTTGATGAACTGCTCGATCGGTTAGGTACCGCTCGCTTTTATTCGACATTGGATTTGACAAAGGGTTATTGGCAGATCCCCTTGACACCAATTTCCCGTGAGAAAACAGCCTTCACCACGCCGTTCGGATTACACCAATTTGTGACACTTCCGTTCGGTTTGTTCGGGGCCCCAGCCACGTTCCAGCATCTGATGTACCGTATCCTCCGCCCGCACTCCGCTTCTGCCACTGCTTATTTAGATGACATCATTATCTATAGTAATGATTGGCAGCGGCATATACAACATCTGAGGGCGGTCTTGAAGTCGCTGCGGCGGGCGGGGCTCACAGCAAACCCCAAGAAGTGCGCGATTGGGCGTGTGGAGGTGCGGTATCTGGGGTTCCACTTGGGTCATGGCCAGGTGCGTCCCCAAATTGATAAGACCACGGCGATTGCGACTTGCCCTAGACCTAAGACCAAAAAGGGGGTGAGGCAGTTCCTGGGGCTGGCTGGCTATTATAGAAGATTTGTGCCTAATTATTCGGATGTCACCAGCCCGCTGACTGACCTCACTAAAAAGGGGGCTCCAGATCCGGTCCAATGGTCGGAGCAGTGCCAACAGGCGTTTACACGAGTTAAAGCCGCACTCTGTGGAGGGCCGCTCTTGAATTCACCTAACTTCTCTCTCCCTTTCTTATTACAGACGGATGCTTCAGACAGAGGGCTGGGGGCCGTACACTCGCAGGTGGTGGAGGGGGAGGAGCGCCCGGTGCTGTACATCAGTCGGAAGCTCTCCTTAAGGGAAACGAAGTACAGCACTGTAGAGAAGGAGTGTCTGGCCATCAAGTGGGCGGTCCTCACACTCCGATACTACCTGCTGGGGCCTTCACTCTCTGCTCGGATCATGCCCCACTGCAGTGGCTCCACCGCATGAAGGATACTAACGCCCGGATCACCCGTTGGTATCTGGCTCCCCAGCCTTTTAAGTTCGAGGTGGTCCACAGACCGGGGGTGCAGATGGCTGTCGCCGACTTCCTCTCCAGAAATGGGGGGGGGAGTGGTAGGCAGGCCGGATGACACCCTGGCCTGAGTCGGGCGGTGGGGGTATGTGGCAGCGGGGGCGTGGTCAAGCACCCGTCCGAAGGGGAGAAAGCGGTAAGGGCGCTTGCACCTGAGCTAAATTATGTCTAACTCCTGTCTCTAATTTCAGTGAGTATGGGGAGAGCGGCATAAAAGAGCACCAGTGCCTCCAGTCGAGAGAGAGAGCTGCCAGTCCAGTGTTGGCGACAGAGAGACCACACCAAATTGTTAGTTTAAGTTTAGAAACATTTATGTATAGCACGTATTTGCACTACCCCTGTCTGTCTACACCCCGTGATTAAAGAGCCTCACCTTTGTGTTTGAACCCTGTTCCCGTGTCCTTCTTCTTGTAAAGTCTTTACAGGCATATTCAATATTCAAACTTATTAACAGCCGATTTAAATTGACTTTGGAAATTAAAAACATTAATTTGCTATCAGAGTTTGTGCAATTCATGAAAATGTTAAATCTACCAATACCAGCTGCGTGACAAATGGGTCTTATTAGAGCAGACGCGATAACGATGATGGTGATTCCTGAAATATGCTATTCATGCCATATTCTTTATGTTTGCTACACCTCCAAAACACATTTAGAACAGTTAAGCTGAATTACTTTATTGCTATTTTATACAAATCAAATTCACATTGGCCCACTTATTAACATGACAGAACAAATCTGTTATTACATTTTTAACAAATTGTACACAGAAATCGAGCAACGTGACAAACTCTCCCATTACAATGACTGCTGTCACTCACTGCAGGTTTACACTGTTTGAGATCTGCATTTCGACGCAAGCTCGGTGACGTCCACACAATGTTCTGCACCCTCGTGAATGCTCTCATTAAAAACAAAGATGTTTAATCAGCATAATAAATAAATCAGTTATTTACACCTTGTCTGTGCCTCGATTAGAACGGGATCGTTTTAGTTTTGTCGTGTTGCTCATTTGCAGTGTATTTAACATCTACGTTCAAAGCGAGCGGTGCAATACGCAATGAATCCAAAATAATCACAAAGTGCTTTTTGCCCTTGTTCTACAACTTCTTTTCAAGTGTCAGGTGATGTTTCTTCAGTATTAATTTTCGTGTCCCACGCGAACAGAGCTAGAACATAAAGCAAGCATCTGGGCATTCACACAGTTTAAACTTGCACATTAGGATCAGTTCTCATTACAGATGGAGGACTAATCTAAGTGGCTCTGATTGGCCATTGCAGTTTCATTGCTCAATGGACATGTTAGTTATTGGTTCGAATACTCAACCGCTGCAAAAACACATTGTAATTAGAAACCATTGATGCAACAGGAGCAGACTTATATTGAACGCTGTGATCATCAGTTTTCACAATTACATTAGTTTTTTTTATTAATTGTGCAGTCCTACCATACAGATTTAGAACAACATGAGGGTGAGGGTAAATAATGATAGAATTGAAATTGTTTGGTAATCTATTCCTTAAAAAATGACCTAAGCCACGACATTGCTCATGTGTTTAAAGGCACCAAAGGTCTAATTTCCACTGGATGGCAAAGTCCAGTGGTCAGTGGTGGAGAATTCTTGGCCAACCAATACTGTGGTATAGTCAGTCAAGAGCTTAAAAGAGTTTAGGATTCTGCTCTGCCTTATCAGTTGCAGTAACTCGCTCTGTGTGATTGCGGCGGTAATGCAAATTTGTTTGTGCGGGAGTTATGCACATGTAATGCAGATGCCTTCGTAGAGTCTAGTCAGAATTCCAATCACTGCACAGAGCTGAGAGTGTGGGCTGCTTGCATATTCCAGTCCTCATTTAGAATCTGTGCACACGCACACTGGAGCTCTTCATTATTAGCTACATGACTAGCCATGAAGCCATAGGTTATAAACAGCATGCAAGTAAGAAAATCTGGATGAATCTGAAATTACAGCTACTTCAGTGGCTTGTAATTGAGGATATTTTGAGAATAAGTTTTCCTTCAAAACTTATGTTGGCGCATCTCCCATCTTTGAGATGGCACCAGAGCTCTGAGGACATTTCTTGTAAGTTTCCTCATTTAAGTACTAATGGACACAGTCTTGATCTGCCAGATGCTGCTAATCTACAAATGGCTCCATGTTGAGGGCTTTCAGGGCGCTGGACTCAACCCATATATTGCATGGCATAGATGCAATCCACAAAGACACTCTACACAATGAAACAACTCTCTCTTCCACCCTGATGCACTATCACATCCTCATCAAAGGTAAAGCTTGAGAACAATGCCTCCCTCACCATCTCATCTCATCTCATCTCTCTCTCTCTCTCTCTCTCTCTCTCTCTCTCTTCCTCTCTGACTCTCTCTCCTGAGGCCTCATTCTATTCCATCAGGCAGAGAGGAGCTTTAATTGCCACTGCTATTTTCGAGGCTTGCTTTTGGAGAGAGAAACCCATGCCATCAGGTCTTAATGATGCCTGGCAACCACGTGGGATCCAACCAACATGTCGTCAATGGCAACGGAGGCGCCAGAAGTCCTCTCTCCCAGCGACGGGAAAGGCAAAGGCTTCCTGAGACTTTACATCCTCAGAGAGAGAGAAGCAGTTCAGCGGAAAATAGCTTTTGGCCCCTCATTTGAAAACCTAGGCTTGTGCCAGACCCAGAGGAAACCTGGGCACCAAGACTGCCAGAATTGTTGTTACTGGTGTTACTCATTGGATTACACAAACCGTGATTAGTTGAGATTAGCTATTAATAGCTTTTTTTATATGTGTAATCAAATGTGTTCAGTTGAACGTTTTGTTTTGTCATTTTCTCAGTAACTATTTCTCTAGGATTTATGAAAGACAAGTAATTTTTCCAAAATCCCTAAACCAAGACCAACATTTTCAACTGTAATTCCTTCTAGACCTTCAGACTGTTCAGACATATACCACATCCAAATTAATCCGATTTCAGTTTTCAAACATCAGAGTTTTACAAAGTATACGGTAAAGGAGAGCATGTTTGCAATTCTCCATTTTCAATGGAAGAAACGCTGTAAACATAGCTAAATAAAAGTGTTTTCAAGTGAAAACATGGACATAGCCTTTGTGTACTATATCTTTTCTAATCAGTATTATGGTTTTCACACAGTGGACAATCAAAAAATTTTAAAATCCTAGACAAATGCTACAATTGTAGTAGAACCTCAAAAATGTTTTATTTACCTCTATATGTTGTTACAAAATGTATAAGAACAAAGAAAACACTCCTGATAATGATGGCAAACAGAAATATGTTTACTAACTTTAACTGTTGAGGCAGGGTTTACAACTTGTAATTACGAGTTCTTTGAAGACATGAACGCTTTTAACAAGTCAGAATCCTGTAATTACTGTAAATAATGAATAGGACAAACTGGAAACGGTCATCAGATGTAGATCTTACAGTTAAAAGAGCCAATCACATTTTAAATACAGACATCCCCTGTGAATCAACTTGAGAATGCACATGCTGTATATTAGCTATACAAGCTTAATCTGAGGTAAAGAAGCACATTTTATGTTGAAAAAGTTTCCACAGTCTACATTTCGTCAGATTTTACTGCTGATTTGAAATATGTTCTTTGTTCGTAATCTTTTTACATTTATGTCTTTCCTCATTCAAGTAGATAGGAGCTGCACTTGTATGCCGCTTGTTTACATACACTTTGTCCCAAAGGACACACACTACACTTTGCACTTACAAAATATACTATGCACTCAGCCATGTAGTATAGTATCATCCCAAATGGAACACTTAACATTTTTTACTACCAGTGGTGGAAAGATTACGGATTTTTTTTTACTTAAGTAGAAGTACTGCCACTGAAGAAATAATTCACTTGAGTACAAGCAGAAATACAAAGAAATATTATGACTCTAGTAAGTTTAAATAAGTAGCTGGCCAATAAACTACTCAAGTAATTATGTTACAAGTTACTTTATACACTTCCATTTTTAGAACACAAAGACATTTTTGTTCTTGAAGAAACATGTGCTTCCTTTCACCAAGGATGCAATTAATTGATCAAAAATACTGTCAAAATCATTCATTGGCAATTCATAATAATTAATAATAATTCAGTAATATATAAGTTAAGTTATATTTATTAAATTTTTTCTTTAAACAGGATGGCAAACATATACTGTGCCACCTATTCCTCACAAAAGCCTTCTAAAATGCTAATTTGGTACTCAAGATAATTTTCTTATTATTAAAACAATTGAAAATGTTTGTGCTACCATGCAGAAATCACAATACAGTGGTTTCCCCCCCCCCCCATTTGCTGAGGTATTGAGTTCTTACAAGATGCTTTACACTTGTAAGTCAAATTTTGGTTTTAAAAATAGGCAAAAATAAACACATTTCTCCTGAAATTCTATTTTCTCCTAAAGTCTGTTGTGTAAGAGAGATGAAGGGTATTCCATGCATTATTATTTTGAAAATAGAATCTTTAACCAGGATAGAGATGGAAGTGGACGGTCAGATGCACAACAAAAAGACAAGTAAATCACAGTCTCTAGTTTGAGAAACAGACACCTCACCGGTCCTAAACTATCAGCTTCTAAATGCTAAAGACCTGCATTGCTGCAAGAGGATTCTTGGACAAAAAGAAACTTTGAAGAATACAAAATTTATTTAAATAGAAATAGCCATTTGTAACATTCTAAATGTCTCTAAATCATATCTAAACTACATAATGTGCATTGTGACTGAAACACATTCCTATATCAGGTTTATTCTCATTCACGTATGTCCAAGTATTTTGGCTATTGAGTTAACATACTGTACAAAACTAATATAATGCAATATCATAGAGGCAGCAATTATCCAGATATGGAATGAGATTATTAAGCAAACTGTTATCAACTCCTACATGCCAACTGAATAAAATAAGGCAAAAAATACACATTTCACACAGCGTTTATTGAGACATTATTAATTCAAACACAAAAACTGGTTGTTCTGTATATGTATTATTGTATTACAGTTGTAATAATAAAGTCTTAATTAACATTACGGTTATTTAACATACTGAGATATTATTATAAAGTAAATTGTAGCATTTGTTTACATAATTTTTTGTGATTTCTCATACTTTCTTTATATAACATCTATCCTTTGCACACTTTTGGCCTCTAGGGTGTGAGACTTTTCAGACAGATAAACAGCAGCACAGGGCAGGAAAGTTCAGTAAAGCACCAGGAGCAAGAGTGTTACCCACTAGAACAGTTTATTTTGAACAAGAGGGGCAACGGTTATGAAATTTAACGAGGGATTACAATACCGAACTGATGCGGATTGATAGAAGGGAGAGCCCATCTGTGTGCACCATGGTGCGAGGAACCAGACGGCAGGGAAAAAGATAATGTTCATTGAAAAGTCAAAAGAAGATCGCAATGTATGTAATTGTAACTATATCAGATATTATTAATAAAACATGGGAACTATCTGTGTGTGCATTTTTTTGATGAAATATGAAATATGCTGAAAATCACAGTATTACAGTTCTTGTATAGTAACAGGGCAGAAAGTCATGAAGAAGCAAGAGAAGAGAGGACACAGGCGGCAGATTATGCAAGCTGCTGTGCTCACGATGCTGTGCCCTAAGGGCTTCCGTCATGCCACGCACAGCGTGTTTTAGTTTATAAACAGATTTAGTGCTTATAAATTTGTTCTTCCCAAAAATTCAGAAAAACTATGTATTTTTTTGTACTTTGTAATTGTAGTGAAAAATTATTGTAGTGAAGTAAAATAAATTTTTAATCAACTCAAGTAAAAGTATTTATACTATTATTTATTTATACTTAAATTGAACAATTTACTCAAGTACTGTAATGAAAGTAGTATTCGCCATTTATCAGTTGATGTATCAGTTGCAGCTAGTTTTAGCATGTCAGCCAACTTCAGTTCTACACTTGTATCTTAAACAATGTGCATATTCACAAAGTGTGGGGTAATGGTAAAGCATTCAATTCATATTTGTACGGTGCTGTATCCACTGAAGTTTCACTAGCTGCTACATTCTTCATCATTTAAAGACCAGCAGCACAGCCAGGTAACTCCTTCTGCTATGTACGGCAAGCCGCATCCGCTAAGTCCACGAAGTGTCTAACATTCCACACTCTGTTTTGACGGTTGAAAATTGCATCATCCGGGTACTTAAAGTACAATTTTTTTTGCTGCACTAGTTACACTTTAAAATGACGTAGAATAGTGCAGAAGTGTGGTTTGGGAAGCACCAATGGAAAAATACCTGCCCAAGTGCATTCCAAATATTGCCACCAGTGGACTGACTTGCTAGAAAATGACGGAATGTTCAAATGGGTCACTATTCAAAGATGGAACTATTCAAACTCCAGCTGCCAAAAAGTTAAAATGTAAACAAAAAACACACAACTCCTTTAATCTATCTATATATATGTCTGTCTGTCTGCCTCTCTCTCTCTCTCTCTCTCTCTCTCTGTCTATCTATCTCTGTGTGTTTGCCTATCTGACAGACTGACTGTCTGTCGGTTTATCTGATTATCTATGTGACAGTGTATGTGACCAATTCATCTAATGTAAATACGGTATGATCAGTATAACCATCAAACTTCAAA
This sequence comes from Moxostoma hubbsi, assembly GCA_032164185.1. NCBI lineage: Eukaryota > Metazoa > Chordata > Actinopteri > Cypriniformes > Catostomidae > Moxostoma > Moxostoma hubbsi. The sequence continues at coordinate 26,953,249 of JAVLUX010000031.1, read as the reverse complement.
CTTTTAAAAGCAGTTTAAACTTTCAGATGATTGTTTGTCAAGCCAACATCAAAGTTTGTCTTATAGTTAAAAACGATCTAGTTTTTTATCTTTAAAGTCTTTTAAACACAACTCTTAGAACTAATTTTACCGGGATTTCTGGTACCTTTAAAACATATGTGTTTTTATAATAACAATAAATCAAAAAGGCAAATAAAAACAACAGAAAAAACAAATATCGCAGCCTAAGCATTTTTCTAAATTAAACTGCACACAGAAACACACACATGCCTCCAATAAATACAACATAAATGTCATCCCCTGACACATAATTGAGGTGAAAATGTCATGACGAACTTTTGCCCTTAGCTTGTTCACAATGCGGTGCACCTTGCAGCTTGCTCTGACCGCTTTCACACCATACCTCCTAATTACATCACCTCCTCTACATTACAGCAGCCTGCTGGGCTCACCACACCTTAACTCTGCAGCTGGTGAGCGGTGTGTTCTCGAGTGTGTTGGGGATAGAGCACAGCTCGCCCAGTTTTACGCACAGACAGGTGTATTTCACACATAGAAATGTAAAAAAAATATTTCATAATACTGTGGATAAGCTGTTTAGGTTTGTGATTGTGAAACTTAAAAACACCAATCAGCTCTTCCAGCCACTGACAGTTCCAGTGCTGTCTAATAATCAGTTTAAACCAGCCTAATCTGGGTTGTGGGTCTTAGATGATCATTCAACCTAATCGGTTGGGTGGTTTCAGAGGGGTTTTGGCACAAACACTCTTTGTAATGAGTGTTGTCACAGAAACAAATAACTTCCAAGGTCCACGGATATAACAGCTCCGAGTAGAATCTCCCAGTTGCCATCATGTAATTAAAGTAATTCCAAAACAATGTGAACACAGCATAAAATCAACCTGACTAATTAGGTGACACTAACTAAAGTAGTTTGTATGGGTTAAATCAAGTGGAAATGTATCCTTCATTCAGTTTAATAATGGAAGGTTACCACTTTTGCCAAGCTGCTAAACCATCTAAGCACCAGCATGACAAGTCTGTTAGACCAGCTAGACCAGCTTGGCCGGGCTGGGTTAAACAATTTGAACCAACTAAAACCAATTTAACCCAGCTAAGACCAACAAAGCTTTCAGCGAGGTTTACAACAAACTGAACCACTTGCGAGCTTGACATCTATTACCAAACCCATACGGCTGTAGAATGCCATCTTTAGCCACTTTTCCACCATCAGGCCGAACAGTTGTTATTACAAAACCGTTCCAGGCCAGTTTGCTCTGTTATGGTTTCTATTTCCACTATGGTGCTTGAATGTATGTAACAAATACATCAGTTGGTGATGCCGTAAGAGGTGAACATTGGAGAGAGTGTGCTATAGATAATGATTACATATTCCAGTTTTTGGACTGCTTTTTCCCCTGATGGTTTTAGAACATTCTAACCATGCCAAGAAATCCGGACCGAGAATGGTTTGTAATCGTGCCTAACCGTGCTCAAGTAGAAATGCTACTGGAACGTTCATCACCGTGCCCAGATCCGTTCGGCCTGATGGTTGAAAAGTGACTTTTGTCAACTAATTAGCTTTTCCAGGCTTGGTTCAGTGCACATATGTTCAAAAGCATATACGAGTACTAATATGCTCCATCTTTACCATCTCGGTACAGTGCTGGAATGCGATTAGTTATATGTTGCATTGGGTACTGTCTCCAGCTTTGTCACAAGCAAATTCTAATCAGTGAGGCAAATCAGCGCAGATTGAGCAGAGATGGAGAGGAAATATGATTTTAATCAGCATGAAGCTTCCATGCTCCTGTCTGTCTCATTCAAAATGCATTCATAGACGGAGAAACCAAGGAGCAATCAGCCAGACCTCCGCTGCGTCCTATCGCGAAGGACGTGCTTTAATTACCACAAGCCGAGACTCTCTCGCTTTCCTTCTCTCTTTCTATTCCTCTCTCTCCCTCTCCCTCTTTCTCTCTCATCTATAAAATGAATAATCACAATAATTGCAATAACGAGCCATTTTCATCTAGCTCTCCTTCACCAAAGAATGACAAAAATTACTCATCTTGTTAAAAACCCATATCTACTACAGTGCGTATGTGAGATAAGGGAATATGATGTTGTTCCGTGTGCTCTGCGCAGACTGTGTACTGTAGGCACATTTGGCCTTAATGAATAATTAGCAGTGTGTTTTAGCTGAGTCACTGTTCTGGAGGGCCTGCACTGGACACTAATGGAGGTGTTGCCTCACATCTTCCATCACAGGACTGTCCCCAGTGAGCCAATTGCATAGCAGCCTGTGCGAAGCACGGCAGAGTGTGTGCGCGAACGCACTTTTGTGTGTTAAAAATAACAGCTCTCCCACTTCATGACTCATTCTCTGAGCTCTCTGTCCGACACTCCCAAACAGTGTCTGAAAGACACCCTAGAGCCAACTCCTTAATTTACTGGTCATTCCTTACTGTCTAAGTGTGTGTGTGTGTGTGTTGTACATTATATATACTGTAAACATCCCCATAGCTAAATTTAATGTAGCAAGTTGTGCGCAACGTTATGTTCATGCCATTCCAGTTATTTGATTTTGTTATGTAACTTTTCACAGGGCTAGTCGACAATGACATGCGAAGGTGAGAACGACAGATGGAACACAGATGCCACCAGTGCGTACATGATTTAGTCAGACTTGAGACTCAACCAACAGTGGCAGACTAGCAATACTGTAATTTCAGACCCATTAAAAAAATATCAGAGACAAACAGAAAACGGCATTATCTATCCTGCATGTCATTTACCGTGTACTCAATATGAAGCGTGAATGATTATATACACATTAAAATGCAGTTAAGAAAAAAAAAAAATGCCAAAGCAGCTGTAGGAACCCCTTCAACTCTTTAGAATACTTTGTATTCTGTTAACACACTCCTGCAATAACAAATCCCCAGCAACCCGCCTCCATGTCTACAGATAGCCACTCATCCCCATTTGAGTGCTCTAATGTACTCCATCCAGCTTTCTTTTCAAACAACACAAAGCATAAAGAGTGAGCAGAAACCAGATGATCTCGTAAGAGCTGAACTCGTGTAATCACCCGAGATTAGTTATTAAGGAGAATCCCCCTGCATCACAAACACACACACAAAAAGGAATTATTTTCACATTCAAAAAGCAAGATGATGAGGCCCCTCAATTTATTTCCCCCCGCCCTTCCCTAGGTCTGCAAATTCAACAAACGTGGCCCCAACTCATGTTGTGAGATGCTCTCACCGATTGGAGCGAATCACCACCATTATCGGATAGCTGTGTGTACGGTTTGTGCTTCCAACACACAGGCTCAATAGCTTGCCTGTGTCACTATGCATATATGGACAAATCAGGTCAGGCCTGATTTGGTGAGTGTTTGCAGTCTATGGATATTTGGGTTTATATACTGATTATTGTCGTTTTCTATGGCTGTTGTGTCCTGAAGCCAAGAGCCTTACAATTTCCCAATAAGGTAATCAGATTCGCTCACAGGATTAAATTCAGTGATTCATGGACTTGTGGGTATGGCTGCAGGAGATGTGTCTGGGAATGACTGACTATGTATTTATGATGAGAACAACTCTGTAGCCTCCTGTCTAAATTTGTTTCTTCTTTTAAACAAGTATGTTAAACACAAGGATATCTGAATTTGTAAAAAAGTACCTTTCTACACGTCTTATTGGTTAGGCTTTTTTTTTTTTATAAAAAAAATAATTCAAGCTACACTATGCAACTTGGCCCTCTAGTTGTTTAAAAATAAAACTGCATGCATCTTGTGGAAGAATTTTTTTTGGTAATGGCGCAAGTTGTGCTTCGGCTCTGCTCCTCTGCATGGATGAATGTGGCTCAAGGAACTGGTGTACTCATGGATACAGGACATTTTATCAGAGCAAATGGACAAATAAATAATGAAAGAAAAGAAAAGATGGATATCCCAAAACATGTCTGAGTAGGTAAGTGCCATATCTTATGCACATAGACGTGTGTGTGTGTGTGTGTGTGTGTGTGATTACACAACTATACATAAACAATATCAATAAAATATCTTACCTGTTGAGTAAGAAAAAAGCCATCTCTGGGTCACTTTTAAATCCTTTCAGATATCTGAGTTGTCACCACCTCTGAAAAGCCAAGCCGATGTTGATTCAAATTTTATTACGGACTCTGTCACTTTCCCTTTTTGCTTGTAGACTCTGTTCGGGGTTTCTTTGTTTTTACAACTGATGATTCCCCTGAGGTTTGCCGTTTGGAATGATCCATGGTCAATTTTTCTCGTTTGTTGTGACAACAAACTTTCAGCTTCACGCCACTCCCACACCATACACACACTAGAGTAGCCGAAACTTATTTTCTCTATGTATCCGTTGACCAGTGGGCGTTTCAATTTCTTCCATTCATATTTATAGAAGTTGCCCATCTTTGCTAAATAGTCTCTGATATTACTACAGATTCAAATGTGGCTCGTTCTATCATCAGAATTCGGGGTCGGAATTATTACTTTTATAAAATGCATTTTAGATTTGTTTCAGTTTTTGAAAGTATATTAGTTGTAATTTTTAATAAATGATAATATTTGTAGATGTTTTGATTAACGATAATAACACTGGCTATATTATGCCATTTAAAAATGGCATGGTCCTAATTTAGCCTGCCACACTGCTGGGCTGCAGATGTTGACTCGGGGTGAGAGGCAAGGCTGGATTTGTTTACACTGCATGCCTGCTGATCCTGCAACCTGCGATCTAACATGGGCTGCCTCTGAATGTTTTATTCACCCTGACACAAATCTCTCTTTTTCATTATTTCACTCTTTCTTTCCTTCATTTTTCACACTCTCCCCACTCTCTCTACTCAACTAGGTCACAGCAGCACCTAATGTAGATCAGGGCATCCCATGGAAATGGCAACAGTATTGTCTAAGAGTGTGTAGCCTTTGTATACAATGAGCAGTTCAAATACAAGGAACTCTACTTGTGTAGAGGGACAGTTGTCAAGAGAACTAACATATCGCTACACTCTCCCATGACCCACATCTATAAAAATATCACACCTGTATGCGTCATGCAATTGTTGACTCAAAGACAGTCTTTCTGAATGCCTAAATTGATCCTTGTGTCTATGGATTTAAATTTTGCATAGCTATATACAAATACTTTTAGCATTGTTCACATTGAGACAGTTTACTAGGGAGTACTTTGCTTGTATTCATTCATTGCTTGTAATCACAGAGTAAAAGACATTTCTCAATGCAGAGGCACCATTACTAATGGTTGTTTTCAAGCAGTCAATATAGTGACACTTTGCCATTCAACACAACAGTCTGCCAAGGATACGGGCTGATGCTAAATCTTTTGTTTCCTATCTAATTCAGACCAATAATGCTTATATAGTGTACAGACAGCAAATAAAAGAGAATCAAATCCAATACAGTTGCACTGTAAAATGTAACATACAGTTGTACCTTAAGGATCTATTTCTACCTCATTAAATCCTAAAAAGGAGAGTTCATCCAAAAATGAATATTTTGTCATCATTTACTCCATATGGGTTCCAAACCCATATGACTTTCTGTGTTCCATGTGAGGCAGAATGGTAGCCTCAATCACCATTTACTTTCATTCCATCTTTTTTTTTTTTTTTCCATACAATGAAAGTGAATGGTGACTGAGGCTAACATTAAGCCTTGCATCTCCTTTTGTGTTCCATGGAAGAGAGAAAGCAATATAGGTATGGAACATGAGGGTGAGTAAATGTTGACAACATTTTTTGACGAACTATACCTTTAAAAATTACTTTAATTAACTTCAGTTGTTTCAGTCATATAAAACAATATTTTGACTCTCTAGTATTTTGAGTGATTTTAGATCTGCCCACATGAAGCACATTTTTAAGGTTCAGAGACAAAACGTTTTTACAGTGTTAATGGATTTGGAGGATCTTTGCCTACGTATAGCATTCTTTTTTATTATTTATTGTGTATGCTTTTGTTAATTAAATTATTAAAATAATTCTTATTTTATTTTTAAAATACATTTTTTTCTTTTGCCATATAAAAATAGCCTTAGAATTATGTTCAGTTTAATGTATGAACAAGATTTTTTCATATTAAGTCATAATTTTCACAAACATCTCTCTACAGAGTGAATACCTTTGCCGTGTAGCATCCTGACCACAAATTTCCCAGATTCAGCCCAAAATTCCAAAATACATTTCATATACTAGGAGAAAAAGGCAACTGAGATATTGTGGTTCTTTCAGTCTTAATGAGCATGGTGTGAGTATTCAATGATCCACTGCGTGTGTACATATGCTCATCAGCCAATAATGGCCTGTCTATCAGCCTGACAACTTTCTGGTTGCACCACATGATTCAGCAAAACTCAGCAGCATTTATACCATCAGAGATACTTACCATCCATGTAAACTTCTCAAGCAGTCTTTTAGGACTGAGGACACAGTAGATTGTGGTGGTAAAGCTGTCTGCCTTAAACTTAAACCAAATCATGAATATATTGATAAATGGCTTGACTCACTCCTGCTTGAGGAACATCTGCTGGAAACAGGAAGGAATAGGATGGGAATTTGGCAGAGTTACATGAGTTTGACAGGTAGCCTGTAATGGGGAAATCTCTCTAAAATTATGTGTTACACAATTTACATTACATTAAATACTAGGTACTTGTCTATTTTGTGTACCAATTTACTTAAGATACTGTAGTATATCTAATGGAAAATGAATGTTTGGTCAGACAAAAACATCCTCTGTTTTTTTAATTGAGGAAGATGACTTTTTAAACACTGTTGCTGCTAGCTTTAGCATGTTAGCTAACATGCGTTCAGGTTTGATACAATTGCCTAAGAATGGCCTTGCACATATTAAAAGTAATCACACACACTCGTAGTGTGATGGCAATCCATTAAATTCACATTTTTTCTGTAATGTGCTGTTTTCATAACCGCCATTTTGACCATTTTTGGTCTGATAAACCCTCCCCTTTGACTAAGTAGGGAAAGTTGAGTGTTGAGTGTATAAAGTGTCTAACATTCCACAAATGCTTTTTTGTTTTTTTAAATTGAACAAGTACATCACTCGTAGTACACTATCACATTGCACTTTTAATTATGAACACATTACTCACACTACTTGTTCAACAAAATGGTGTGGAATAATGCGAAATAGACAAACAGTCTTAATGCTGTCAGTGTCTTTGTAAAATACAATAGTTTTACTGTGTATAATACATTGTTAGTAATGCTACATTCTTAAACGGCACAGTCTATTCACTGCATTTTAATATTGCACATTGGCATCAAAACTTTGCAAAGATGTTGTTTGAGGCACTAAGTAGCAATTAAACTAGATATCCACAAGCAAATCTATATATTCTGCTTTGTTGTCTGAGTTATGTTGGAGAAATACTCATGTTGAATGGGAAGAATTTAATTTCATGAAGGTCCATTATCATGGCACAATCTATTTCAGATGAACCCACCCTAAATGACACGTAAATAACAATAAAAAAATGGTGGTGGGTCACTTTACATATCGTTCTGATGGTCTCATTCAGGGCTGGGAATTGCATTGGAACCTCTTGATACAATACGTATTACAATACGCATGTCATGATACTAATATATATTCTATATATTGCGATACATTATGATATCGATTATGAATCAACATCAATTTCAATTCCAATTAATTTAGGTATATTATATTTATAAACTGATGTCTGATAAAGAGTGTGTTGCTTGAAAAATCACTTTTTGTCTCTTGGTGAGTTCATTAAATTGATGAGGACGTAATAGTGTGCCAACTTTGTTGTGTGTTTACATAATATGAATTCCCAAGTAGTTGAATATAAATATCGATATGTACTGTAGATCTAAAGTTTCAATAAATATCATGAGAAAAAGTATTGTTATATATTGATATTTGATTGTATCGACACAGCCCTAACTTATTTCAGTCTAAATGAGTGGGTTCTTGGTCAGAATAAGCTGCAACGTGGATGAGACCTTGTGCTGTCTAATCTAAAGTCTGGCAATTCGAGACCAGCATCGCTATGAATTAGCATTAGTAAACTAGGATGCACAAAAGCAGTACAGGTGGTATATAAATAAAACTAGTATATTAAAATGTTTTATACACATGAAACACATTCTCATTAAAAAGCTATAGACATATGGACAAAACAATACAACAAGGCATAAATAAATATGGCCATTGTGTTTTGTATGTACACTGAGTATAATATCCACATAAATAAAATCTATACAATTTAGTTTTTTCCCAAGCTGCCTTCACTGTCTATCGTATTTTGATCTGAGCCATTGCCACACTTTAGACAGAGTGGTGAGTGTTTGATTGTGTGTGTGTGTGGTGTATGTGGGGTGGGTAAGGGGTGATGGGGGTTGGTTAGCGACTCTCTGTGAAATGGGCAATGTTTCTTTCTCTCTCTTTCTCTCTCATTCCCTCTCTTTTTCACACCATCTTTCTCTTCCTCAGCGTGTTCTCAAATAAATGGCTCACCAAGGCAAGGAAACACTCTGGGGTCATGGAGCTTCCAGCCAGACAAATCATATCTTCTCCCGAGGACCCATTTTCCCGCACAAATCCAGACTTATACTCAGTCGGTTCAGGTTCTGATGCTAAATGCCGTTCATTGCAGGAAATCACATAAGCAAGGCTGTTTAATGACAAGAAATCTTTAACATTTCATTACTGCTGTATTGAAGTTTAGTGTTCCAAAACCTATATTGAACACTAAGTTTCTTTACTCAACTCCAAAAAACACTTTATGCCAACAATTTCTATATAAAACAAAGAAATGTTTTGGTCCGAATTGGTTCTTTAAAAATTAAATAGTTAAATAATAATACAATACTTTAGGTTCTATAAAATAATGTGAAATGGTTCACAGTATCTATTGATATGGACTATTTATTTATTTACTAGTATGGTGTGTTCACGTCATGTCGGAATTACCATAATTACAAGATTCCGACTTGTAAAAAGCACTCATGTCTTCTTGGAGATCGTGATTACAAGTTGTAAACCTGGAATTCTATGAAAGCTCAGACTTGATAGTCATGACCGCATGTGAATACAACTAATATGGCAACTGCCTCAACAGTTAAAGGCATTAAACACATGATATGCCATCTTATTATGCCAACGTTACCCGTATAGTCTTCTTTTTTCTTAAACATATTGCAACAGCATATCAAGGTGAATTAATGAATTGATGTACTGATGCTGTTATTGGCCGTTTTGCCATTGAGCTCTGAGTAGAACCTCTGAGTTGCCATCTTGTTATTACAGTAATTCCGACATGATGCAAATGCACCATTAATCCAATGTTTGGGACCCCTATACATTTCTATATAGTACATTTTCACCTGGTTACAAAGAACTTTCTAGGGTTCTATGAAATGAACCCTTATAAAGAGTTCTATACTGAACCTTTAAGGAGTTCCAAATGTGAAGCGAGTGATATATGCATTCACGTCATGTCAGAATTATTCTAATTAGGAAATAACAACTCTGAGATTCTACTCAAGAGCTTTTCATGTACTCTGACTGAGGAATTATTCATTAACTCTCCTCTAAATATTCTTGAAATTTTTTAACAACAAAGACAGTGCTCCAAGCAACAGTGGCAACAATAAAATGTAATATCAAACAGAAATACATGTCAACTACCTATAACTGTTGAGGCCGCTGCCATTTAGGTTCTTGTTGTATGACGTCACAATGGTCAAGTCAGAGCTTTCATAGAATTCTGAGTTTGCATCTTGTAATGATGAGTTCTATAAAAACATGACTGTTTTTGTTTTAAGAAATGTTAGCCAGTTAGTTTCCACACCAAACCAACAAGGTAAAAGGAAAGGAAAGCCAAGAAGACAAAGAAAAAGTAAAGGATGCAGAAACGCAGTATTTTAGTCATATTAGAATGTCTACATGAAAACCATCACAGAACATATGTGGTTCTACGAATATTGCTATGGCAAGATTCAACTTAACTAAATTACATTTTTACCCATAAAAGTAATGAGATTACGTGCAGTATTCATAAGTGTGAGTATGACAGCCCACACCTGAACTCCTGCTGAGATGTTTCTGAGACACCTCACTGCTGATCCAGGGCCAATACCCATTGCTTAAATCTCTCCTGAACTAATATTATATAGAGATATAATATTATAAAGAGCAACATTACCAACACCACCAGTCAACAATATCACCCCTCATTGCATAAACATGTGTTCAGATGGTTGTACATAAGAATAATGCACAAAGTCTTCTCCAAAACTAAACTCCATCAGTGATTCATTCATGCATTGGCTTCCACCATTGCGTTGATATTTACACACAATTAAAAAAAAAGATTAAAAAAATTAAATACATGTAATTTCTTGCAACTATAATAATAATAATAATAATACAAATAATTGTTATTTAAAAAAAATGTAAATCTCCATGCTGACGTTCCAGTGCATACTAAATCATATTGCCCTGTGGCGTGTTGCTGGTTGACATTATATAACACCTCTGTCCATTACATTCACACCTATGGCACCACTATCAGTGGTTGTTTAATGAGTGCCAGTTGGACAAGCAGCAACTCTTCTCTTTGTTCCACAGGTAGATCTACAAAAGCTCCATATAGAATACCCTGCCGCAACTCTCATTAAACTTTAAATTGCTCAACTTTCAAAGTTACTTTAATTTTCCCGTTACTTAAATTTTCCAGAGGTGAAAATGATCTGTTAGATAGCAAAGTGGTAGCAGAGCTCACTTTATCGGATATACAGTACTCTGCAGCCCTATGTGTTGGAATGCAAAAGCGATGTCTTCATGGATGCATTATAGTGCCCGAAACATCGTTCTCTCTTTCACACACATACACACAAGCAAGCATGCACACCAGTAGTTCGCAAATGAGCATAAATTATCATGCCAGCATGGCTAAACAAGAACACCAAGAAGTAAACAAAGTGAAACCTACTGAAATGGCGACACTGTCTTTCTCTCCCTCTCTCTGTCTCCTCACACACTGTGGTCTGAAAGTCTGCACCCGATTCTCTTTAAAAACGATTTTTCTGTTTCTTAACGCACACTCTATCACTTCTCTCCTCTGTTCTCCTGAGCTTTCTTTGTCTGAGCTCTCGTATTCCGCTAGCACTTGGAGAGATGGAGGGAGAGAGAGTGAAACTGCAGCCGCTCTGGAGAAGCAGTAGAAAGAGCGGGAGAGAGAGAGAGGAAGGGAGGGAGAGATACAGACAGACAGGGAGGAGGGAAGTGAGAGAGATAGAGCGGAGGGAGGGAGCTGTGAGCAGAATGCGTGAGGCGGTATGGAGAGAAACGCGTGAGCCAGTCTCCAGAAGCGGCGCGACACTGCAGCAACAGCAAGTGTGGAGCATGCAGAGCCAGACTTGCCCACCTCACCTCATCGTCGACAGACTACACAGACCCTTGGTTCAGGAGACATGCAGGGTGCCGGCCAAAAAAAAGGATGACGGAATTGTATGAAAAAAATCAAAGCTCATAACTATGCTTAGGTTTTCACTTTGCCTGAAGCCAGAGAACAAAGGGCAAGCTGGGAATGTGTAACATTAATCAGTCTCTCTCTCATTTTAATTCAGCGGTAGACAGTCTGTTTCTAGTCACTTCTTGAATTGGATAACCTCCACATAGACTACAGAGTCTACAAAGCCATATGAGTGCAGTAACATGTGCAGCGGCTGTGTGTGCATGTGTGGGCATCTGTATTTAATATAGAATATGTGCCAGTAAAATGTGCCTTAGTGTAAATCAAGCAAATACTGAGGTATACAACGGCCATTGCTGCTTTGAATCCCTGCTGATAATAGCGTAATTTCCAAAACTCTAGCACCGTTTCAGAACAATCAAAATAGCTCTAGCTAGTTTCTATTTTTAATCAAACCCCAGACAGTGCAAAGGAAATTCAAAATAGTCCAAGCCTGAAATGCCTATGCTACTGTATATTAACAACAATTTTCACAGATTCTGTATCTCTGCACCAAAAATGTGTCTGCCGATGCCAATATCTGATCATTCAAAACAACTTCTGCAGATACATACAGTTTGGTGGTTCTGAATTTTTATGCCACCTTGTTTTAACTCACTGATAATTAATAACTTCATTTTGAACTTCATTCAAAATGTAAATAATGTTAATAATAACTTCTCAATAACTTCAGTGTCTGCATGTTTTCACATACAGTAACTAATTCTGAATTGCCTCTTGTTAGGCTCACATTAAATTTAAATGAATTTTGTCTCTTTTTAGCTTATGCAGCCTCAATTTTAGCTTTAACAAACTTGTCATATTCCTTTCTGTGTCTAGCTTTTAAGGTAATCAAATTAGATGAATTAAAAGTTTTAATAGTAGTTCAACCTCGTGAAAATCTAGCAGTGCAAAGTTCACAAATTGCACCTCTGCTGTCATTGTCACCCATTTGAAAGAAATTCTACACAAATACCTTTTCTTTCACACACAGAAACAATTGAAGGCTAACTGTCCAATGCATTTTTCCACCACCTTTTGCAAGTAAATTATTGGCCCTGATCATTGGCTGTTTTTAAACAATCGTTCGATATCCAGTAGTGCAGATCATTGGTTTTATTGGCCGATGCTGATGTTTGGCCAATACATCTGTGCATCTCTACAATTTTCCAATACTATTTTCCAAATGTTTCCAATGGTTGTAAACATTTGATAGCATTTAATACCATTAGAAAATAAATTTTGGAAAACTGACATTGTTATGTGTTGTAACTGTTATAAAACGAATAGTTCACTAAAAAATGATAATTCTCTAATTTATTTATCTTTATGCAATCTCAAATTCCAACACAAATGAAGATATTTTGATGGAGATATGAGGTGTTTGATCTGATTCTCACCCAAAACCAATCATATTGCTTCAGATTTAGATTAAACACTGGAGTTGTATTTTTAATATTATTTTAATATTGCCTTTATGTCCTTTTTTGTACTTGAAAGTGTTAGACCCCATTGACTTGCATTGTATGGACCAGTGGCAGGTCGTGCATTTTAAATCTAGGACTTCAGCGTGAATCATGCCATTAAGAAAACACAGTTTTACAATGAATAAGACACCCTATGCCCTTGGGCATCATACATTATGATGTTGCAGTTAACTAGTAATAACTATTGACATTTTAAAACACGTCCACACACGAAAGCTAGAACTTGAAACAACACTTAATGCTCAAGCAAGCCTAATTTTAACTGCAGCACGACTGTCTTGTGAAATGAACGTCTCCCAAACAGATTTTTAAAAAATCATAATTTTTCATATGAATCTACCAAGGAGGTCTATAATACCTGGAAAAATCAATCTAATAATATTTGCGATTTAAATGTTGCTTGCAATAAATTGTGTTTCATCAGGGTACACTGTTATGTCTCCTAGCAACCCAACTGATAAACAATGCTGCAGCACTAGCATTTGTGCTTCCGGTGTACAATTATCAAAAGAGATTATAATGTTTTATACACCTGTTTCTGCAGGCATATGTTAAACAAGCTTTAACATCATGATATATGGAAACGAACTCATTTATCGATATTACTTAATAAAGTAAATGTTTATCACTTCATTTATATATCTCACTGAGTGTGGACATGTTTGTGTGACATCATGTTCCAGAATCTCGGATACATGGAATGGATGCATTCCATTGCACTTTTCCTATAGTAGGAAGATGGCAGAATCCAACTTTCCAAGTTTAATGGAATGCAGCACTACTTTTCAAACCTTGATCCGACACTGAATGCTCAAGCAGCCTAATTTACACTTAGAAAACTCCTGATGTTAATATAACAATGCAAAAAACACTTACCAATTTGCTTGACGTCAAAATCAGTCCTCCTTTCCTGTTTAATAAATTAAGCAATCACACGGTCATGAATATTGTGTTTTTAAATCCATAAGGATCTCTTTCTCAACTGTAATACCAGCAGTGATGACAGCCGACTTGTCAGCAAGATCTTGCGAGCTTCGCTTTCAATTTACATCATTTAAAGTGTGATTGCGTCACTCAAGGCCAGCTAGAAGACCTCGACCGGGACATTTCCTAAAGATCACACCCACAAGAACAAATAATTCACTCTGATTGGCTGATGAATCTGACAATCTGACTTCAGTAGCTCTTTCATTTGCACTGTTGAGGGATTCTGTGGAAATTCTGAAGGCCTAAAGGGGCGGAGCTCTGACTCGCGCGCTGCTTCGGGCATGTGATTTGTGAAACAGTTGTCACACTTTGCGTGTAAATAAATTCTGACTGGATCAACTTTTTGTTATTCTCTATTTGTTTGTTTAGATTAATTAAGAGTGGAAATTGTTTAACAATTCATAGGCAAAAAGGTGATTTAGAATGAAAGGATGAAAAATATTTATTTATTTGGCATGTTATGCCAGCAGAGAAATCACCACTGGTATGGACAAAAACATTTCATAAATCCTTCTGTAGAAGAAAAAAAGTCATGCGAATTTGAGACGGCATTAGGGCTGGGCGATAAGGTGATATAATCGGATATCGACGATATCTGACAAATATCCGTTAATGATTGCAACACTCATTGATCGACAATATTGGGAAATTACAAAACCATGAAGCTAAGAAGTCACCACATATATAATATATATATAAACACACTTTATTATATTTTTAAGAACTGCTTTAGAAAAGCTGTAGATACACGTCTCTGATGCACTGTTTGTTCAGAGGTGTGCAGCGGCAGCGTGTATCATGGAACACATGCATGTATGATTGAGTGAATGTTATATTTAAATATCGCTTTCTGACACTACACTCAAAGCACTTTACATAATGAACATGGGACTTCCCGCACCCACCACCCATGTAAAGAGTTCTCACTCTTTTTTTCTGTTTCTGTCATCTAAAACTGTGTGCAAGGACAGTGGTCTATGAGAATGCTGCAAATGACCTCAGACCATCTCAGAAGGTGATCAAAGTTTAGAACTCTGTGAGTTCATTTTACAGCCTATATGTTTTACAACGTAAACTGTATTTATATTTCAATTATTATTATTATTATTATTATTATTATTAATATTATTATTATTATTATTATGTTTACATTTATATTTGTCTTTAGATCTGAATTTGTATTAAATTTCCCACCTGTTGTAGAAGGATACATGATGGCAAATGGAAGGGTGGTTATATATTGTTTTTTTGACCACTTATTTTAATTGATCTTTCATGTATTTATTTTTTTAAGTCAAGTTTGAATTTAGCAATATCTTTCATTTAGTTTTTTTGTGTTTCAATAAATAATTTTTTGATAATAATAATAATAATAATACTACTAATAAGAAGAAAAATAAAGCAATAAAGCAAGAATATTCACTGATCCCTTAGCCGGGGGTTTGACGATGTAATCGGATATAGAAATATTTCTTTTAGAAATATTTATTTAAAATATTTATCGCCCAGCCCTAGATGCCATAAGGGTGAGTAAACGATAAGGGAATTCAAATGTTTAGGTGATCTAATCCTATAACTTATTTATTTTTTATTTTTTTAAAAAAACAAACAAAAAAACATGCTCTGTCGCTTCTGCCAACTCGAATTTTTGCAACGAGAGAGGGAAAGCACACGTGAAACACAAGTGGACAGCTCCTGGTGCTGAAATATGGAAAAGGCTGGACAGCTTCTGGTGCTGAACTGAGCAGCGTGGACGGAGGTTCCATAAGAGAGGGTCAGCCAAATAAATAAATTCAGAACAGACAAATATTTCTGGATTCTTCTGTCTTCTCTCTATCTATGCAAGCACACCACACAAAAACAAGGCAGCTTTGTTGCCTCTCGACGCATGGAGCATATAATGGCAGCTGTCTTGGAAATGCCTCCCTAATCACGTTAATAGGTTTAATCAGTGAATTAGCAGCAGGAAAATGTCAGAGTGGCCAACAGAAAATGGAGAAGCTAATTAATGGATAGGGAGAGTGTCTAAAATGCTGGTGTTGGGGACAGACGTGAAGGGTGCTGTACCTCACGGGATATTGCTCGAGTTGGGCCACTGTGAAACACAACCCTGTGGCAATCACGCATAAGAGAGCAGACTCCCATTAGGCGAAATGCATATGTACTTGGCTGATGGCCAAGAACCAACCTGCTTTTAGTATTCACAAGTAAGGCTAACCATTGTGAGAATCAAGCGCTGTATGAATGCATCTACATACGATATGTGTCACTGAGTGTGCACGTGTCATCTACAATGGCTTTCTTCAAATGGCCTACACCTTGTCTGCCTGGAAAACAGACAGATCGATAGACTCCGAACGCAGTCGTGATCATACACACAAACTCTCTCTCTCTCTCTCTCTCTCTCACTCTCTCTCTCTCTCTCTCTCTCTCTCACTCACACACACACACACACACGGTCGAATCACACTAATAACAAGGCTTTCTCACAGCCACAGCATCTTGGTGCTTAGAGGAGGCTGCAAGCCTGTCTGGACCCTTTGATTTGATCGTCTCACAACAAAACTAGCATTCTGCAGGAGATAAACAAGCACTGTTGAGATCGGGTCTGAGATCAGCTACTTGCCCAAAATAAAAATCTTAATCTTAAAGGGATAAAGGCATTTTAAAGCCTGTCATTATGCCTAACATCTTAATTTGCATTCCATGGAAGAAGAAAAAAGTTATGCGGGTTTAGAAAGACATGAGGGTGAGCAAATGATGACAGAATTTACATTTTTGGGTGAATTTTCCCTTTAACTAGAGGAAATGAAAACACTGCTGTAGGACCAGCAGAAACAGGCTTTATGGTGAAAAAGTGAAAGACATGCAGAAAGAGGAAGGGGGAATGAGAGCAGCCTCTGCCACGGAGAGCAAGGGATTTAGGGGGTTCGGGGTGGTGGGGGCTGGGTGGAGGGAGGAAAAAGCGGTAATTAAAGGAGAAAGGCAGGGGAGGCTGGGAGGAGAGGAGACATGTACACACACACACAGACACACATACACACACACACACACACACACACACACACACACACACACACACACACACATATACACGCTAACGGAAAGAGCTATGGCAGCGAGCGAGAGGAGCGGAGGGGTGCAGACATGTCTTCCCTAGTGGAAGAGACAAATGCAGTGTGATAGGTTGGGAAGCCTCATAGGAGCTGATTTATACATTGTCATTGTGTAAGACATTGTGTATGGCTGTGACACACTCGCGCACAAACACACATACACATAGGCCTACACTCATTATAAAATAGGCCTGTTCTTAGTAATTATGTACATTCAAACATAAAAGTATGTGTATATGGGTAGTTGACATATAATATGCCCATTAAATGTTATCCTTAGACCTTTGAAAAGATGTATAATTTGTTAACATTCATTACATTTATAGATGGTAAATTATATATTAAATGTAAGCAGAGTGACGTCACCACCGCGTGCGGGGGAATTGCGTATCAACAGGTTAAGCATATTCTCCTTTGGGTGAATTTTGCGTGACTTAAGAAAGCAATGGAGGTCAATGGGTAGATTTTTGAAGCATACTTTTTTGGGAGAAGTTTATGCGACTCTAGCAAGCATTGACATTCAGTGCGCATTTTCCCCCACCATAATGTTCTGTTTTGAAACAGAGTGTGAGATACTGTGTAGTTTTACAATTTCTTAGAAGAAAAAAAAAAAGTATTATTTAATTGCTTTAAACAAATCAACAAACAAATACTTCTACGCTGGGTCTCTGAGGGATAGTTCTCCCAAATATAAAAAAAAATATGTCATAATTTACTCACCCTCCTATTGTTCCAAACCTGTATAACTAACACAAATGGAGATGTTGGGCAGAATGTTAGCCTCATTCATCATACACTCATTGTATGGAAAAAAGTTGAATGGTGATGGTGACTGACAGTGTGATTCCTTATTATTCTGCCTAACATCATCTTTTGTGGTCCACTGAAGAAAATAAGTCATACAGGTTTAGAACACATGAGGGTGAATAAATAGTGACAGAATGGTGGACAGCTCTAAAAAGAACATAAGGGCAGCATAAAAGTAATCAACATGAATCCAGTTATTTAATCCATGTCTTCTGAAGCGATATGATAGGTGTGGGTGAGAAACAACTCAATATTTGAGTCCTTTTTTTGTTTACAATAAATTCTCCTCCCTGCCATTATGTGACAATATGCACCAAGAATGTGAATCGCCAAAAAAACAAAAGAAGAATGTAAAAGAGAAAGTGGAGATTTAGGGCTCTATTTTTGTGAGTATGCAAAGTGAAATGTGGTTTTAGCAACGCAAATTGTGGGTGCAGTAGCGGTTCTAGATTGTTTGGCGCTCTGGGCGAAACCCACTTCAACGCGCCCCCTAAAGTTGTTGATTGTGTGGTATGTGATTCTAAATGAGAACACCCCCAAAGTTGTTGAACATGCGCCGCCCCAGGATGCCACCCTCGGCGACTGCCCATGTAATTTTTCAAAAGCAAAATTGACCAGTAAATGTGAAGTGTGCAATCACTGTTTATACTAGCCATGATTTGTGTGTCAGAAGATGAAAATGACTACCAATAATTACTCAAATGTGCATACATCCAAATTCTGACAAGAATCACATTTGTCATGTGTATTAAAGGAGTGTGTCACTGTCATAGAAATATGTCTGTCATTCATCAAGGATGCATTTTATTCACAGAATATTCTTTTTAATGTGCTGTCTTTAAATAAGTGGTGCTTGAGGGAATGGACTATATAATAGGACACATACGTTGAATAACCAGAGAAGAACCTCAGAATTAAATGGCACTTGGTTACGCCTTTTGCTTGTTCGAGGGCAATTTTGCCAAACCCACTTGCGCCTAGTTTTAGCGCGTGCTAAGGGCATGTCCATGCTCATTGACTTTGTGCTTATGACTTAATGCATTGCCTTGTGCATAATGCTTGCACTCTTAAAATAGGGCCCTTAAGGTAAAAAGGACTTAAAAATGTATCTGTTTCTCAAGTCATATGGATTACTTTTATGCTACCTTTTTGTGCTCTTTGGAACTTCAAAGTTCTGGCCACCATTCACTTGCATTGAATGCATCTACAGAGCCTAGATATTCTTCTAAAAATCTTTGTTTTTGTACAGCTGAAGAAGAAAGTCATACACATCTGTGATGGCATATGAGGGAGTAACGAGAGATATTGAGAGAATTTTCATTTTTGGGTGAACTATTCCTTTAAAACAGCTTTAGGTTAAGTATAGTATGTAATAGCACAGGACACTGCTGAAACTGCTAGAAATTTCATATCAACTACCCGTATACAGAAAATAGAAGAAAAATAAAACTTGCGTATCAAATATATATGAACGTGCATCACATTTGCTGTACATAAATAAAAGAACCAGAATGTAACAAAGATAAAGATCTTTTATGGACCCATTTTCACAGTTCTTTCTTTTCCTCTCTTGTAGTCTCCCTTATAATTGCCTCTCTTTCCCTCTCTCTCTCTCCTCTCTCTATGCCAAATTTGCAGTTGCAGAAGCGACAGAACGCGACCTTCCGTTCAGGCTGCGCCAAACGAGGAGCGCTCATCAGCCATGCAAATGAGTGTGCATTCATTAGCGTTGACAGATGGCCTGCTGGAGAGATGATGATGGAGGAGAGAGGAGGGAGCGTTTCTCACACTCATTTGCTGCAGAGAGGTGGAGAGAAAGGGTACGGTGTGTCAGAGGTGTGAGGGGCTGGCTGAGGCACGGTGTTTCGGATCCATTCACCCAACTGCCATCATCAGCTTTGGGTTTAGATAGCATGTGACAGGTGCTGCTCATAGCATTCAATGTATGCATGTGTGTAGGTGTGTGTGCGCCTTTTAATGTCTGTTAGTTCACCATATTGCATATTTTTTATGATTATAGCTTGTATTGGCTCTAGTGTACTGTGAATGTAATTGGATAAAGCATATGCTTTGTAAACAGGAAGCACATTTTAGAACGGACAATTATTATCTTTGTGTTGCGATAGTTAAAATATGTAGTTTTTCTCGTGGTCTATGTCAGTTTTGTTCTCTTTTTGTAGTGCACAGAGTTCACAAAGACATCCCACCCACATATTATAAATACACATACAGTACACATATAATATTCATATACAGACTGACAGAATGGAAGCGTGTAGCGAAAAAAGGTCTCTTGAGTATAACAAAGCAAATGGTCGGTGGATAGCCAGATAGACAGAGAGAGAGAGAGAGAGAGAGAGAGAGAGAGAGAGAGAGAGAT
Source organism: Moxostoma hubbsi (assembly GCA_032164185.1). Lineage (NCBI taxonomy): Eukaryota > Metazoa > Chordata > Actinopteri > Cypriniformes > Catostomidae > Moxostoma > Moxostoma hubbsi. The sequence continues at coordinate 26,932,914 of JAVLUX010000031.1, read as the reverse complement.
CCTCTTCATAATGGTGTTCCTGCAGCCTCCCTGTAGTCAAATTAACCTCCTCTATTTGCATTGAATGATGAGATTCCACATGCACACCCCCACACACACACACACACACACACACACTACTGCCCTGTTTTTGTGATATCGAACTATACACATCAATCAGTGAAATGGTGAGAATTCAGAACAAGGGAGCTGGAGAAGACAGCACCTCTGTGTGAGAGAGAACGTGTTGCGTGTGAGTATTTGTGTGTGTGTGTGTGTGTGCGCACACGCCTCTGCTACCTCCCTGATCCAGGCGTGTTTGAAGGCTATGGCGGTGTGACCTACTTTAACTCCCTGGCTTGAATAATGTATCTCGCAGAGATGGAGAAAGAGCGAGAGAAAAGAGAGAGAGAGAAGCAGGAAAGCAACTCATGGCACTGTTTGTCATTCACACATCTCTGTCGATATGCCTCAGTGTCCACAAACAGTCTCCACCAGCGCAGAGTTAAAAGCAAAGCTGGAGTGCGAGAATGAGAGAACGAAACGGGGAGAGAAAGAAAGGTCGTTAGAGCAGGATTCAGATATGAGAAGAAAGCCGAGGTCTTTAAGAGTCTGCATCGCGAAACACAATGTGCATCTTTAAGATATCAACAGCCATGCAATAATTGCTCTGATTTAAGTCTCACGAGTCTTTAAGGGATAGTTCACCTAAAAATTTAAATTCTCTTATCATTTACTCACCCTCATGCCATCCCAGATGTTTGTGACTTTTGTTCTTCTGCAGAACACAAACAAAGATTTTTTGAAGAATATATCAGCTCTGTTGGTCCATACAATGCAAGTGAATAGTGACCAAAAATATAAAGCTCCAAAAGGCACATAAAGGAAGCATAAATGTAATCCATAAGATTCCAGTGGTTTAATCAGTGTCTTCTGAAGCAAGCTAATCGGTTTTGGGTTAGAACAGACAAAATGTAACTTCTAATGTAAGTACTATAAATCTTGACATCTACAGTCTTCTTGGTGATCATGATTTCTAGCTTGATTACACTTCCTAGCACCATCCAGCCCAAAACTGATTAAATCGCTTCAGAGGACATTGGCTGTACCTCAACGTGTGTTCTTTTGTGGTCTTATGATCTCGTGGACTTGTTCGACGTCATCATCCACTGCCGGAGTTCAAGTCCAATAGTCAAGAACGCAAGTACTGAGAATGCATAAAATAACCTGGATGTGTTCTTGATCAGGCCGAATTACAAGGATGCATCGGATGATGACCTGTGAGCAAGAACCCGTTACTACGGTGGCAGACGAAAGACATTTATCATTGTGTTTTCCCCACTGATATACAGTATCAGCGGTTTTAGTTTGCCGCTGTAAGTTCACGAAAGTCTGACGCTCATGAGCGACGTTGTACTCCTGTCAACATTTGTTGTTTTATTGGGCTTCATTTTAAAAAAGTAATAAACATGTTTGAAGCCCTGCAAAACCTCACTGGTGTGATTATACAACATGTTCTCCTTCCCAAGGTGTCAAAGACTTGACACAGCGCATCAATCTAGACACAAAAGTGCCCCCTGGCATCAGTTTTACGATGCATCAAGCAAGGGATTTCTAAGTGTAAATTAGGCTGCTTGAGCATTCAGTGTTGGATCAAGTTTTGAAAAGTAGTGCAGCGTTCCATTCAACTCGGAAAGGTGGATTTTACAACTTGTAGTTGTAAAGGTGCAATGGAATGCATCTTGAAGCCAGAATTACAACTTGTAAGCTCGTGCAAAAATTCTCAACTCCTATTCCGCCGAGATGCAGGGGCATGATGTCACACAAACATGTCGACATTCAGGGAGATATACAAAGTGATAAACATTTACTTTATTAAGTAATATCGATAAATAAGTTTGTTTCCACATATCATGATATTAAAACTTGTTTAACAAACGCCTGCAGAAACAGGTGTATAAAACATTATAATCTCTTTTGATAATTGTACACCTGAAGCACAAATGCTTGTGCTGCAGCATTGTTTATCTGTTGGGTTGCTAGGAGACATCTCTAATGAGATTGAATCCCTGCTAAGATAACGGGAGCGTTGCAGTTCCAAATATCGGGGAATGGAGTGCATTTATGGAGATATCAAGTACTGCAGGATTATCCCACATCCAACTTGAACGGAATGCAGCATAACAGTGTACCCTGACGAAACACAATTTATGGCAAGCAACATTTAAATCAAAAACATTATTAGATAGATTTTTCCAGGTATTATAGACCTCCTTGGTAGATTCATATGAAAAATCATGATTTTTGAATGTCTGTTTGGGAGACGTTCATTTCACAATACAGTCGTGCTGCAGTTAAAATTAAGCTTGTTTGAGCATTAAGTGTCACTTCAAGTTCTGGCTTTCGTGTGTGGACGTGTTTTAAAATGTCAATTGGTATTATTATTTAGCTGCGACATAATGTATGATGCCCAAAGGCATAGGGTATCTTATTCATTGTGAAACTGTGTTTTCTTAATGGCATGAATCACATTGAAGGCCTAGACTTTTAATGCATGGCCCGCCACTGATTCACCGATCACGGTCACCTGGCATCCACCGTAACACATCCTGCACAAGTTTCATTAGAACACATTCAAAATTAGCTGCCTCATGTGCAATGACATGGGTTTGACATCAGAGACTCGCTTGTCTTGTGACCGACTACAATGTCCTCATGTTCACATGTATTTTTTGAATGAGACGTGCCGGACGTATCAGGATGACACAGGAATGAGTAACTTCACGGAGGGGGAATATTTTTACTGATTAAAACCTTCAGTTTCACTCTGCTACTCACACAATGCCATCGTATGGTTTGTAATATTATAATAGTGGATTTTTATAAATAAATGATCATGACTACTTTATCTGCTTGTTACGTCTTTTCTCTTGTTGAGAACTGTTCCAGGTTTTGGCTTAAATGTGCACTTAAAAATATCTATAAATAGTGTAATGTACATCAAATTATGAATATCAAAGTGTCTCTTTCATGTTTTATATTGTTGGTTATTGGTTAGGTTTAGCACACAAAATAATATTCAAAGATTGATTGCTTAGAAAATGAGATGGATGATAATAACGCTGTCACTGGTGTGTGATGCTGCCAGTAGTTCTCTCACTGCCTTCAAATGTGCTGTCATGGTCAACTGTGCAACAGGAAGATCGCAGCACATCTCAAAATTCGCAACAGTTCTGTGTCTTCCTGTCCTTCCAAGTTAATTCCTCCAAGGTGGCTTGACAAGACCGGTCTTCACAAGAACACAAGTCCGTTTTTGCGTTCTTAGAATTGAGATACACTCATGGATTAATCCACTGATTCACTGATTGAATTACTTTATGTGCTTTCTGGAGCTTCAAATTTTGATCACCATTCATTTGCATTGTATGGACCAATAGATCAGAGATATTCTTCTAAAAATGTTTGTTTGCGTTATGCAGAAGAAAGAAAGTCATACACATCTGGGATATTAGGGTGAGTAAATGATGAGAGACGTTTCATTTTTGGGTGAACTATTCCTTTATGTATACATTACATTAGAATTCTTGGTTAATTTAGAGTTGGAAATGATTAAATAAAAGGTGCAATTTAGCAAGATTTGATTCACTAAAAAGAACCAGCTCATAGGAGTCATTAGTTTGTGAATACAAATGTTTTTTAATTTTTTTAAGTGCATTTCTAAAAAAAAATGACTAAAGAAAATGCTACTTATTGCAAGTTTCTTTGATAAATCATGCACATTATCTTGATGGAGCCTGCCTTGTCATGATGGAGCAGCTTGAATGACTTCCTTGCTTCGGGAAGAGTTGCATTTGCGATATTTGGGCAATTGTACATTGTTTTATGAAATGCTGCCAGGAGATGCCGCAAATGAGTGTAATATCTTATATAATGAGGGCTGAAATGACTGTTATGACCATACACTGCCAGTCTCCGTATATCTGTGAGCGCCCACAAAACTATTCTGGGGGATAGTGAGGACCTACTTTAACGACCAGCTGTGGATTACACATTGGCATCATCACGAAAGTGAACTTTTATTTGCAAATAGTGCAGGAACAGTAGATTAGATGCTTTAACATTTTGCAAAGACACATTTATTTGGCCAAGTATAAGTGGAATGTAATAACCCAATTGGATAGCAATTCGATTTAAAATCCAACGTATGAAGTGATCCTAGAGCCTTTAGACTCTGACGAAGTTCTGACAGTGTCAAAAATGTCTGGTCGCAGTCCTGCAATGTGTATGTGGGTATGTTTGAGAGACAGATGGAGATACGTTAAGTTAAAATGCTTACACTAGCTTTTCTATATGATATGCAACGTAAACAATTTAATTAGCGTTATTTAGTGTTACATTCTCATTATGATCGAAAAAATGGCCAACATTAGCGCAATGGCTGGCATAGGCTTGTGCATTATCATTTTAATTTCGCATGTCAATGATGATGCCACAAAGTGAGATGAAGATTTATCACCCAATCAACACTGTCAGTTGTGACCAAAGATGATAAGATGATGTATATCTTACTGTTTGACATTAAATAATCGTCCTCTTTTTATTTTTTTTACCAACAATCGTAAAAGAAAAAACAAAACAAAAAACAATTGCACGGTGTACTCCCAGCTTTAGGCAGACAACATGGAGGAAACAAGCCACTATCCTAGAGCTTGTGTTTGTACGTGCTGTATCACAATAATTTAAAAAAATAAACAGGTTTTGCATAGAGCCTGGGGCATATATAAATGTAACCCTACACACCCAAGCCCCTCCTTGTGTCTTTCTGTTCTGTGTGAAGAAGGTTTAAGCAGCACCATGAAGGCTCATTCAACAGCCATATGTGCTCAAAGGGAGGATGGGCATGCCAACCATTCATAAGTGTGTGTTGTGTGTGTGTGTGTGAGTGTGTGTGTGTGTGTGTGTGTGTGTGTGTGTGTGTGTGTGTGTGTTTGTAGGTGCACAATGACTAATACATATGGTGGCTAATTGGATAATTGCAGTAATACCACTGAGTCAGTCGGCTGATTGTGTGAGAGGCTGTATGAGATTCCGGCCTGCGGTGTTGAGAGTCGACTGACTGCAAGGCTGAATAGCTATAAATGACCTACGTCATCATCCAGAATCCAGAGTGCTACAGGGTTCTATAGAGTTCTGGTGTGGATAATGATGATGGTAATGGTGATGGTGATGTAGACATACATTTCAAACATTACATACTATATAAATTATGTGAAGTGCATTTTTTGGTACTTTTAATTTTTTCTTCTTTCCCGGAATAATGTAGCATTAATATTTTGACTTATGTTTCTTTGAGTGGGCAAACAAAGGAAGTCTAAAATACCTTAAGAAATCTATCACTTAGCATCCCCATCTATCTTAATGGAAGTTACTCGGCTAGCCATTTGACCGATCAGCAGCATACATGAAAAATGAATGCTTTTAAGAGAAGATATAGGCACTGGTAAAACATCTATTACAATATAATTAAACATGTTGCATGCAAAAAAAAGGTTTGTTTGGGTTAAATGGCTATATCTAAATGGTCATCGATGGAGAAACATGCTTTTTTGTTGCATTATGATGTAGTTACAGTATGTACCAGCAGGAGATCGCTGGGAGTGGGGTTGTTCGGCCATTTTACATCCGGCCCACCAGGAAAAGTCCCAGTTCTCCCTATGCCCAGTCTGCCCCTGATTGCAGAGTAAACTTCAACAAAACAAAAGCAAAAATCCAATATTGCATTTAAATGACTTTCAAAAAGAGGATAAAATAGACAGTGGTGGATTACAGTTAGAAGAGAAAAAATGGTGGAGAAATAACACTTCACCTGTAAGGTGTATGGATATTTTAACCTCCTGAGACCCCACATCCACCTGTGTGGACATTACATTTTGGCTTCACTTTCTGCATAATTTAACTTCATCTAAACTGACTGATCTCAGTTCAGGAGACTCTGGGATGTCAATCAAGGGTTAAAATTTTGACCCACAGTGTCATGTGATCAAACAATATGGCGTTGATGAGTTTGACAGAGGAGTTTGTGTTAGGGAGAAACACCAACAAAACTACATATGGTAAGAAACCTAATTAAGTTTTTACATTGAAACCAGTGTCAAAAGTTTGGAGTTTCTAGTTTCATACGATATTACTTTTTTTTTAGCACTTTATTGTGAAACGGCACACTGTTAAACACAATGACCACATCTGTGGACTGTATGCTCAGTTTCAGTTAAAATATTCTATATTCACTGTGCATTATCACAATAACCTAGTTTCCATCCACATTCACACTGTTTTGTTATCGACAAAGTGAAAATGCATAATAAAAGGTATGCGTATTTGCGTATTGAGACAATTCATTGAAATTAGTCAGCTTAATTATTTCACATATAAATGCAATTAGAAGACGAGGAACTGCAATCAAAAGGGAGTTGCCCTTCTGATAGGACTGTAATATTGGTCCTGAAGTTCCACCTATCACAGGTTGCCACCAGGTCTGACTCCAATGTGAATCGTCATGACCCTGTTCAAGCTGGCAACCTGCACCAGGTAGTGGGGGGAAATTCCAGTCTTAGTATAAGGACTTATTTAATGCTTTATTCATCTGATAATTTTTTTTTATTTAATACAGGGAATTTTGCTGGCATTTTTTCAAAAGTATGCTAAACAATTTTATAAAATTGGGCTATATGTTAGTGTTCCAAAAAAGCCCACTGAAGCTGTTCTCCTAGAATTGTATATTTATTTTTTATTTAAGACATCTTTGTGCACATAAGACTTTGTTTTTTGTATTGTGGGCTAATTCCATGACTGCCGTCTATTATTTTGAATGGTGTGGATAAGCTACTTTAATAAATAAACAGATGGATGCCGCGATTAAATTAATCGCAAAGAGTAGCAATTAATTTGTTCTCCGTGCACTTGTCTATGACAGATGCATGACTGTGTTGGCATTCCTGGAAGTGTCATGACGCAGATGTGTTTGCAGCATCGGATCTGTGCAGGTATGCCGTTAAGACCAATCCATAACAGTGCAAGCAATGCTTCACGTACAATAAACTGGCTTTCAAGGATGTACACCTTGTCGTCATGATTAACACAGGCTAACGATTGGGGTAATGTGACACTACATTTTTGCATTAATGCCAATTTTCTCTGCAAAAAGTGTTTCCAAACCAGTTTTTCGTGGCATTTCAGTTATGTCAACACTTGTGAAATTTTTGCGATGATTTGGATTTCCATCAGCTATATTGGTAAACCTTTTGATGCACTACACCCTTTGTCGCAAAAAAAAAACAAAACAAAAAAAACCCTTGGATGGAAATGTAGTTATTAAGGATCAATGGGTTTGTCCAAATGGTAAAAAAAAAAATTTGCTTTCAGAGGCTTTATATGGAGTTAGGATAAAAATAAAGTGCATTTCGAACTGTTCTGAGACCAGTGCAGACAGACAGCTCACTGGAGGTTAAGTCATTCACTAAATAGGGAGCAAGGGAGCATCCTATAGCTTTCTATGGAACCAAGAACGTTCAATCCAAACTTCCTATCAGTTTCAGGCTGCAGATGATGTTTGGACCACTCAACATGTTTGGCAGACATGGGACAATGGTGATCAGTGCATAGATCCAGAATTTATAATGTATCATTTTATTTTTACATGATTGGCACTTATTGGATGATGCTTGTCAAAACTTGAAATCAGAATTATTTATGCCCATTTCTGATGCAATGCCTGTAACGTCTCAAGAACATAAATAACCAACACTCCTGGAAACATAATAAACAATAATTAAAAAAAAAAATCTTAATTTTATAGCTTTATATTATTTAAAATTTAGTCCCACTGTCCACACATATGTGAACATCCATTTTAAGGAAAACTATTCAGCCAAATTTTGTTGTTGTAGTTTTTTTTTTTTTTTTGCATGTTTCTTAGGGGCTATTTGTTACAAATCAAAAGGGGAATGGAATAAGCACACAGCAGTCACACAGGGGTATCAGGAGGTTATAACTATTGTATATTTTACAGTACACCAGTTCACCTCTTACATTTTGCACTATAGATTCAGCATGCTAGAGCAAAATCTATGATCTACAGTAATTTCACAAATTCTCTTTTCTTCCATGGTCCCATTTACCTTTGCATGGTGAAATTCTACGGGTGAGGAAGGCATGGGTGGAAGTTGAGCATGTGTGAAACCAGCAAAAAACTAATTGCCAAGCAGCTTTTTAATAATTATGCACTTTATACTCTGTTAGAGTGAAGTTAAAAATAAATGTTCCACTAAAACAATATCCTTGTACATTGTGATTATTCAGTGCACAGTAGCTATAAGTGAAGCACTGTCCATACAAAGGTACCTGTCAAACAAATGCGGCAAATTCACCTGTCAAAGTTCACCAAACTTAAACTCTACACAAAATCAGTGAGAAGAAATTCCAAAATCCATTGCGCAAATTTCACGATTGTGTGATTTCTATTGAGATGACTGTATTTTGTCTGTGGAATTTTGACCATGCGAAGGTAAATCATGCCTTAAATGTGCTTAAAGAAAAATAATTTTCATTCTGGTGAATTATTAGAACTTACATGTTGTTCCAAAACATTTGTTCTTTCGATCAAAAAAAAAAAAATTTTTGCCATTGCATCATGAGATTTCATGTTTGAGTGAACTCAAATGCATCATGGACACACTTTTAGTGGTAATCAGCTGAAAACTTAGAACTCAAAACTGCAGTTCGTGGTAATGTCAGTGGATATACAGTATTTTATATCTGCGTGTATTTGTGTAGATAGGTCTATGTATGTGTGTTCAGTTGCTTGCACACTGTGTGCCACTCAATCTTCAAGTAGCCACAATGCTCTGGGCCTAGGCAGCATCTTTTAAAACCTCAGTGGAGGTCACTGTCCCCAACAAAGGTAGACCAGAGGACACGCTTCATCACACGACCGTAAACTTCACTCCCTTCCCCGGCGGGAGTACCGGAGGAGGCTGAAGGGGAAGGTTGTTTTAAAGTGAAGAGAATTTTGGTGCATATGAGTTCTGCTGTGTGGGAGACAAGAGTATGGCCTTTCCCAGCCAGCTTTAGATACAGACAGCGCCCTCTGTCTCACATCCCCTCTGCACTCCTCTAAAGAGAGAAGACAAGAGTGTGTGAGTGTGTGTGTGTGTGTGTGTGTGTGTGTGTGTGTGTTGTGTGTGTGTGCAGTTTATTTATGTATACATACTTAAAAAAAAAAAAAAAAGACATACGTAGATACAAAACCTGCAACACACTGAATGTAACAAATACGTTTTTGTGCCACCACAGCTCCAATCCTTCATCATGAAGGAGATCACAGGGCTGAAGGTCTTGTCAGTCAACTTTAGATCAAAGCAAAGCCAGGCTCTCTACACAGCGCTCTCCCTGGCATCAATTTCCCTCTTTTTCATCTCGGCTGTGAGGTGTTCGCTCCAAATAGGGCTGGGGTTTGGGACAGAGCTGCCTGCAGCAAGGCAGAGCATGCACTAGATAACACTGTGCTCTACTGAGGAAGAATAGAAGAATGTTTTATCAAAAAGGAACATATCGAGTAATTGCTTTGTCTGTCCTCAAGGGGGCAGTAATGTTAGAATTCCTGTTTTCAACAGAGTGAAAGAGGCTTGAATATTTAAACGGGTATGAAAACAAGCGCACAATACATGTGGAGGTTTAAAACAATGAGAACAGAAAGAGGGAGCACAAATAGAGAGATAGAGAGAGAGAGAGAGAGAGAGAGAGAGAGAGATAGCAGAACTGGTTGAGTGAGCTGATAAATGAGAAGCCAGGCTGAATGAGGGATGTGCATGGCTGGCTGGCTTCTACTGCTGCTGCTGTGTGAGACTCAGCCTACACCGGCAGAATGTAAAGCAGCAGCAGGCACAGTAGGGTGCAACGGCTGTCCCAGCCCCCTACAGGCATGAACACAAACACACACACACACATACACACATTTTCCCTCACATTCTCTTCATCCTTTTTCCCTCATCGGCACAGGACTGGAACAAAATGATCAAACTATAGTGCAAGCAGAGTACTTGTGCTAAAATAATACACCATCCGTAGAATACTTATTCCTGTTTGCTGACACTGAATGATGGGGGGCCATTAAGGAGAGATTTGAGAAATAACAGATAACTCTAAATAGAAGCCTCTTCCCTCGGCAGACTTCTCACATATTGGACATTCAGTTGAGCCAAGAACTGCTAGATGAACGCGGTGGCATATAAACACTGGGAAACTGTTATCAGGGGTCCTAATGTGTGGATGGAAAGAAACAAAACACAATCACACAGCTCAGCTCAGCTAGTTCTGTTCTAATGTGCTTCTTTGCAATATTGCGAGGAAATATAGTCATATGAAGGCAGTGAATTATATATTGATGAATGCCTGAACAAGCAAAGACCTGTAAACAAATGTGAAGTAGTGGTCGCCGTGGTTAATCTAGGCCTTCTTTATTTAGTGATGCAAAATACACACAAATGTTTTCTATCATGGAGCATGTTTACATGCACAATTTTATCCCAATTTAGCTTAATAAGCAGTCAACGTGGGGGGCCTGGGTAGCTCAGCGAGTAAAGATGCTACAATAAAGCCAGTTTATTGTACGCTGAAAGATGCCACCGCTGGTTGCTATAATGTGGTTTTCGCTCTCTGTGGGGCAGATGGTGAGTTTTGCGTGGATGCCGCGGTGGATGGCGTGAAGCCTCCACACGCACCATGTCTCCTTGATAGTGCACTCAACAAGCAACGTGATGAGATGTACAGCTTGACGGTCTCAGACGCGGAGGCAACTGAGATTCGTCCTCCACCACCCAGATTGAGGTGAGTCACTAGGCCACCACAAGGATTTAGAGTGCATTGGGAATTGGGCATTCCAAATTGGGGAGAAAATGGGGAAAAGAAATAAAGAAATAAAGAAAACAAGCCGTCAACTTGTGTGGTAATTTAAACGCCTTAAACGACCTTGTGACAGGGCGGAGGGCTAACCTTATCAGGCTAATTAAGCCTTGCGGGAAGCTGCCCATCACATGTGTGTTTGTGTCTTTTCGTTTAAGTTCTTTATTAAAAATATAATTTATATTGTCAAGCCGGTTCTCACCTCCTCCTTTCCATTAATCCCTTTACACACCTTTACCGATGTTCTTACCAAATTATTCAGTGTGCAAAAGTGTTGTGCACGTGAATGTTTACGTTTTGACATCAGAAGTAGACAATCTGATGATTACGTCGCATGTAAATTAAGATTTCTTGCATTGTCAAATTTTTTTTAAATATGCTTATTTTTGTTAGTTCTCAGCATAAATGCACTCATGGTGGGGATATTCCATTGACTTCTACTGTTTTAATACTGAACTAATGATACATTTAAACAACCCTTTAATCTAACCCTCACAGAAATCTTTTTTCATGTTTATGAAGTCTTTACTTAGTTTGTTTACTCAGCTGTTTTCCTCATATCATTGGCTGGTCCCCACAGTGTAGGTGATTTCAGGTCGTACTATCATTGTGGGCATATTTGGTCCCCAAGGATGTAACTTAATGTTCAAGATTGGGCAGACTGGTTTCTCTGTGAATTCGGTGACAGTTCTTCAGCATAAAATGGTCTGTGCTTACCAAAATTCAAACCAATTCTCCCCTGTGGCCAAAGCGGAAAGTGTTGTTGAATGTATGGGCACATGTAAGCTTCAGTTTCAGGTGAAATGAACTTAAGAGTGTGCAAACCCCAACCCTAAACCTAACCATCAGTGGAGTAAAAATGTAATCTATTTTACAGGGAAAATGCCATCAGTGATTATATGAACACGATAACGTCCTGGTTTCCACAGGTCTAGAATTCGTGTTCCTGAGGCCGCTTGCACAACATGCTTTTTATGTAATAAGGAAAAGGTAAATGTGTTTGAATTTATGCATACTTGTCTGATGGGAGATGGCAACAGACCAGCTTAACCAGCATGAAATTTACATGATGGTCTAGGTTGGTTAGTGCTGGTTTGGTGCTAGTCTAGCTGTAGCCATGCTTTTCACCAGCAAAACCTAGCGGGTGAAGCTGGTTGACCAGCATGGTCTGTCTTATGAAGCTTGTTAAGCTAGTTTAAAAGCCTGGTAGGGTCACCAGCACACCAGCATCCCTTGCTGGGGGACTAGCACCCAAAACACAACATAAGCTGGTGACCAGCAATGCTGGTCTTTTCAGCAGGGTCACTTTGAAACAATTCACAAATAAGGTCACCTCTTTGCTAAAAAAAATCTCTTTGCTCAAAATCTTTCAAAAGTCTGCTGAGTAAGGCTGAAAGATTAATTAAAATAAAATCGAAACCAAAATATAGTGCGATATTAAAACCGCAACAGCTACGATAGTCTAGTCGCACTGCTCGCTGTGTTTACTGTATATGTGCAGCTTTGTTCTTTGTACCTTTTTCACACATTCTCAAAGCACGTGTGAGGCTAATGAGCTAAGAGTGTTAAATTTACAGTGCTTTAGATTCACTAATTGCACAAAAAGTAACCTCATAACACCGGTTTTTGTGGACAGAAGGGTGTATGAGAGCATTCCTCTGCATTAAAAGGTATTGTTAACTCAACTTCGAACAAAAATGCCAAAATAAAGGCTTAAGGGTGTAACCAGACCACATAGCCATGCCACATTGAGGTTAAGAGAATATATACATTTGGTACAGTAAAATAATAATGACAATTAATAATAATAATAATAATACAAATAATATGTCTTAATAATAAATTATTATTGGGTTCCAAAACAATGATTAAATGTGGGCTGAGCCCCCATCACAAAGTGAACAAAAACAGGTTTACAGTGAGCAAATGCATTGTGAAGATGATGTGAATGTTTTTTCCCCTTTATATTTCATTTTCTATTTATTTAGTCTGGCTCTTTTTAAGAGGAGTCTTCTGTGAACACCCTAACTTTGAACGGTATTTCTGTTGGGACTAGCCCATGTTTGCCGTTTACTTAATTTTGGGAAACACTTACTAGTTTTTTTTTTATTATATATATATTTTTTATGTTAATATTCATATCACAGTTCAAATCACAATTGCAGCATTTTCTATTTTTTTGTCCAAATCATTCAGCTTTACTGCTGTGTTCCAAATACTATCCTGAAACAGCCATAACCATGGGAAAAGAAAGAACAAGGGGAAGAGCTGTAGGGTCTCATGCCCTTTTTTTTTTTTTTTTTACTGCTCTTAGAGTGCTGTGGGCTTCATCAAAAGCATTAAGAATGCTCAGAAGACAGCCTTTAGTAAAACATTCCTAGTTTCCTACACAGTAAAACAGACAAATGAAAATCAGAACAAACATGGCAAAACAGATTTGTTCCAAGGTAGATTCTTACTAGTTGTGTCCTTGAGAGTCTTTTTACTGCCTAATGAAACTAAGTACTGATAACTGGAATAAAGCAAAGGTAAGCACAGAGAGATAGAAACACTGGAGGAGGGAAAGAGAGAACAATATAAAGGTAAGGCAGTATACTTGAAAACGCCTTTGGCCACAAGCACAAATTGTAGTGTACATGCGTCATTAAAAATAATTAATTATTCTTAATTAACTTCTCCTTTGTCTCAAAGTTCTTTATTGCAGGCGGAATGATTTGCCTCACAAGGGGAAGAATCGGGCTTAGCCTAATGCCATAATCAGCGGACTGCAGGAGGCGAGGCACTCAAGCTGCTGATTGCTTTTTGACAGACTCGAGCTCTGACGTGCCGCTTTTCTCTTCTCTGTTTCTCTCTCTATGTTTTTTGTTTTAGGAGCAATCTACATCAGGCATAGTATGAAACGGAAGACGGCTAATCCACAGCAGTGAAGAACTTGCGTTTGTGCAGAATGGTGTATTTTTGTCAAGCACACCACCACTTTGTTCACTGTGCCAACAGGCGGCTCTGTGTGTCCGTTTAACATGAATTAATGTGTGTGCACTGGTACAGGTTTGCATCCATGTGTGGATAAGAGACAGAGAGAAAGACAGAGACAGAGAGAAAATCTTACACTCTCCCTCTCTCTTCTCATCCTCTCTTCTCAAAATGGTTTGAGAGCTGGCTATGATGAGACGTGCAGTGAATCGCAAGTCAGTCTATCATCCACAAACAAACAAGAAAGAGAAGAAGAACAAAGAACAAACTTCTTCAATTGGCAAACCCTGGGCGAACAAAGCCTTTACTTATGCTGCCATTGTTTTAAAATTAGTTTGTTGAGGAAAATAAAGAATATCACACCCAAACCACACCCACGATTACTTTTAACCAATCATCAACACTCTTTGACTAGCCAAGTTCTCCTTGGTCAAGAATTTCAGGTGTGTGCCTAAACAGGATAAATATCACCAAACAAACCCCATAGCATAACAAAACTGTCTATTCAATTTGTCATAATTCTTAGGCAAACTAAAAGAAGCATTTATGCGCAGAAAGTATATATTAGCCTTCATGGTCTCCTACAAGTTTATTTTTGTTCTCTCAAACCAAAAAGACAAGCAAAATGTAGTCTTTGCTATGAATTTGTGTTTGTGCTCAACACCCTCCAGATGGTCTTTGTTTGGTGCTGCGGTGTGAGGTAAATATGGAGGAGGGCAGAGAGCGGCACGCGACACTTGGGCACTAGAGGCTGCTGGGAGTGCGTTGCGGCCATCTTGCCTGCGTTATCTCTCTCCCATATGTTCTCTCTAGGCTAGCTCATCCTTCTGTAATTGACTTTCTCCCATGGAGCCCAGCCATTGCTGTAGGCTGGAGTGCACTCGTGTGCCTGTGCTCACCCTGATAAACTATTACACACTCCCCCAGCGATTCAGTGTGTGCGCATCACACAATGTGAGTGTGTGTCTCTGTGTACATTTTGTTTTGAATCTGAAACTGTACTCCAACTGCTGGCTGCAGTATAAATGGAATCTAGAGAGGCAGTGGGCTTTGGTGACACTGGCACAGATTCTTGACTTTGCTTGAACTCTTGCTCTAACTGGAAAGCGTTTTTAAATTTCTATCCCTTATTGGGCAACCTAATAATGCTCCTTGTGGACTGAGCCATGCAAGTGCACAAACACACACTGATCCAGACAACACCATCAATTCATAAGCAGAAATAAACAAGGCTATCACTGCAAAAAATTATCTGTTGAGTATTTTTGTCTTCTTTATCATTATTTCATCTTAAATGGTTGTTTACCCAAAAATTAAAATTCTCTCATCATTTATTCAACTTCATGCCATCTCAGATGTGTTTAACTTCCTTCTGCTGAACAAAAACAAAATTGTTTAGAAAAATATCTCAGCTCTATAGATCCATACAATGCAAGTTAATTGTGGCAAGAATTTTTAAGGTCCAAAAACCACATAAAGGCAGCATCAAAGTTAAAAGTAGTTAAATATATGTCTTCAGAAGTGATGACATAGGTGTGAGTGAAAAACAGATCAACATTTAAGTCCTTTTTTCCAATAAATCTCTTCTTTCACTTTCATTTCCACATTCTTTGGTTTTTGGCATAGTCTTTGTGCATATTGCTAGCTACTGATTAGGGAGGAGAATTTATGGTAAAAAAAATTACTTAAATATTGATCTGTTTCTCACCCACACCTCTTATAGTGCTTCTGAAGACATGGATTTAACCACTGGAGTCTTATGGAATACTTTTATGATGCCTTTGTGCTTTTTGGAGCCCTAAAGTTCTGGCCACCATTCACTTGTATTGTATGGACCTACAGAGTTGAGATATTCTTCGAAAAATCTATGTTTATGTTCAGCAGAAGTATACATCTAGGATGGCATGAGGGTAAATGATAAGGGAATATTCCTTTTGGGGTGAACTATCACTTTAAACAAGTTTATACATGTTTAAAGATTATAGATATACGATACAAACATATATCTTGAATGAAATTGTTATACCATTGGCAATTTTTTATAAATATAGATTAAATATAGATACATCTGGAAATCAAAATTTTGTGAGGTTCAAGCTTAACGTTCACCCCCCAAAAAATTACATATTGTCATTATTTACTCGCTCTAATGTAGAGTATTGAACTAATTGGTTCTTGCTTGTTGTGGCCAAATATCACAATGTGAAAACAAAATACTCAATGACTTGATTTGAGAGTGAATAGCAACAAATTTCAAATGAAGTTATCGGATGGCTACAGAAGAATTGGAATATAGTGTACGAGTCGTATTGATTGCTTTTACTGTTATTTTATGATGTTTTTTGTTGTTGGAGCTTGACAGCCCAGTCACTATTCACTTTATTTACTGGTGAAACTCGAAAAATTAGAATATCGTGCAAAAGTTCATTAATTTCAGTAATTCAACTTAAAAGGTGAAACTAATATATTATATAGACTCATTACAAGCAAAGTAAGATATTTCAAGCCTTTATTTGATATAATTTTTATGATTATGGCTTACAGCTTATGAAAACCCCAAATTCAGAATCTCAGAAAATTTGAATATTACATGAAATCAATAAAAAAAAAAAAGGATTTTAAATATAGAAATGTCGGCCCTCTGAAAAGTATAATCATGCATATGTACTCAGTACTTGGTTTGGGCCCCTTTTGCATTAATTACTGCCTCAATGCGGCGTGGCATGGATGCTATCAGCCTGTGGCACTGCTGAGGTGTTATGGAAGACCAAGATGCTTCAATAGCGGCCTTCAGCTCTTCTGCATTGTTTGGTCTCATGTCTCTCATCTTTCTCTTGGCAATGCCCCATAGATTCTCTATGGGGTTCAGGTCAGGCGAGTTTGCTGGCCAATCAAGCACAGTAATACCATGGTCATTGAACCAGGTTTTGGTACTTTTGGCAGTGTGGGCAGGTGCCAAGTCCTGCTGGAAAATGAAGTCAGCATCTCCATAAAGCTTGTCTGCTGAAGGAAGCATGAAGTGCTCTAAAATGTCCCGGTAGACGGCTGCGTTGACTCTGGACTTAATAAAGCACAGTGGACCAACACCAGCCGATGACATGGCTCCCCAAACCAACACAGACTGTGGAAACTTCACACTGGACTTCAAGCATCTTGGATTGTGTGCCTCTCCATTCTTCCTCCAGATTCTGGGACCTTGGTTTCCAAATGAGATGCAAAATTTGCTCTCATCAGAAAAGAGGACTTTGGACCACTGAGCAACAGACCAGTTCTTTTTTTCTTTAGCCCAGGTAAGACGCTTCTGACGTTGTTTGTTGTTCAGGAGCGGCTTGACAAGAGGAATACGACATTTGAAGCCCATGTCCAGGACCCGTCTGTGTGTGGTGGCTCTTGATGCAGTAACTCCAGCCTCAGTCCACTCCTTGTGAAACTCCCCCACACATTTGAATGGCCTTTTCCTGACAATCCTCTCCAGGCTACGGTCATCCCTGCTGCTTGTGCACCTTTTTCTTCCACACTTTTCCCTTCCACTTAACTTTCTATTAATGTGCTTTGATACAGCACTTTGAGAACATCCAACTTCTTTTGCAATTACCTTTTGAGGCTTTCCCTCCTTGTGGAGGATGTCAATGATGGTTTTCTGCACAACTGTCAGGTCAGCAGTCTTCCCCATGATTGTGAATTCAACTGAACCAGACTGAGAGACCATTTAAAGGCTCAGGAACCCTTTGCAGGTGTTTTGGATTAATTAGCTGATTAGAGTGTGACACTTTGAGCCTACAATACTGAACCTTTTCACAATATTCTAATTTTCTGAGATTCTGAATTTGGGGTTTTCATAAGCTGTAAGCCATAATCATAAAAATTATATCAAATAAAGGCTTGAAATATCTTACTTTGCTTGTAATGAGTCTATATATATTAGTTTCACCTTTTAAGTTGAATTACTGAAATTAATGAACTTTTGCACGATATTCTAATTTTTCGAGTTTCACCTGTATATGGCAAAAAGTTGCATGAAGACATTTTAAAAGTTATCCTTTTGTCTTCCACGTGCTCAAAGAAAGTCATACAGGTTTGGAACAGCATGAGTAAATTTATGAATGAACTATTCCAACGGGGTTAGAAAAATACATTTTAATACATTTAGCTTCTTAAGTAAATGTATCTTGTTTAGATATTTTTAATAAAAAACAAGAGAAAAAAATACTGATTAAGAAAACTATTTTTTGCAATAATCTTGCCCACTATAGCAGACTACATAATTATCCAGTAGCTGTGCTATAAAGAGTTTGTTCCTCTCTAGCTAGTGTTGTGTTGAATAGTAAAAACCCTTTCTGATGTTTGCGTGCCGCACAGCCCCACTGAGCTTCCTGTGAGCTGCAACCAAAAAAGTCTCACCTGTGGCACTGTTATTTTCTCTCTGTTTTTTCCCAGTTATGTGCCTCAGGCTTTTGGATCCAAGCCTCCATCCGGGTCCTTCGAGTGGCAGAGTACTGATTGTCACCGGGGCTTTTTAAATTTGTTAATTGTATTGAAGGCTGTCACGTTTCCACAGGAGGGAGAGAAGCTGTAAATTATTCATTATCCCTTGAAATGCAAAAGACATCCGAGATGAGGGAATGGTGCTATGTAGGTCACTTCCCTCTCTCCCACCCCCCATACTGACAGTCACAGAGAGAGAAAGAGAGAGGCAGACAGAGTAAGAGAAAGCTTAACTGCAGCATAACCATGGAACTGCAGCTAGGAAGTCCCACAATAGGAATACTGATGACAGGAAGCTCTCCACAACACTGTTCCACTTACAGTTGATATATGCTTCAGTTTGATGCTGGGACGCAACTACATCTGAACTGTTTAAACTTAAACCAGAGCTGAACAATCACAATAACGCTGTCATGATAGAGGAGATCAATATTCCCCTGCTGAACAGACCAGCTTTGATCATCAAAAATTTCCATTTTGCTCCATTTTATGCTGGTTTATTGCTGGACTAGCAGGTGGACTGCCAAAGTAATGTTGTTCACCACAAAATAATGCTGTTCAAACAGCATGATCTCTCTGATGAAGTTGATTGACCAAGGAATGCTTGCTGGTCTAGCTATTTACAGGGATAGCACTTATGTTGTTACAAACCAGTATGACTTCCTTCTTTCATGGAACATTAAAGGAGATGTTAGTAGAATGTTATTAGACTTAGAGCCCCTGTCATCATTCACTTTCATTGCATCATTCTTCCATACAATGAAACTGAAAGTTGACTGAAGCGAACATTCTACCTAATATCTTTTTGTGTGTTTCATGGAAGAAAGTCATACATGTTTGGAGTAAAAATTACAGAATTGTCATTTTTGGGCGCACCATCCCTTTAAGAATCTAGGTAGAGGCACCAGCAACCAAAATACAACATTTTGGATGCTTGCTTTTCAACAGGGTCAGGCCTCATCTTTGATCCAGCAGTGCTTGTGATGAAACCCAGAAGCCATGTATTCACCAGAATAGATTCATAAGCAGACTCTAGTAAAAACTTGCAGTTTCATTATGCCAACATCACAGATAGCCACTACAGAGCTGCATGGAATCACATAGAATCTCCCTCTCTCGATCTCTGAAATTTGAGTTTTGCTCATATTTCTCTTTCATTATGCTTCTTAGTCATTGTGCTTTTTAGCTCACTGTGGCAGCAGGGGGTGCCTGTACTCACGGTGGGAGCAGGCAGCCATTTTGGCTCCACACAGGGAACCTGATGGCGTAAATACGGCTGCCATCAATCAATCCCTGGAGCCCTGCAGCGACACCATCCCTGATCCCTCTCTCACCCTTATGTTCTCGCTTAATCTCATTTAAAGACACAGACATCTTTAAGATAACACTGCCATATACGGTAATGGGGAAGTGGGGGAAAAGTCTCAGTGGAAATATTTTCCTATGAACAATGACTTTAAATATATTAAGATGACCTTCTTTGCATAGTGGAAAATTAGTCTGTATGCTTTTCAACTGAATTCACTACAACGCTTATAAATGACATATCTGCCATAGCACTATTCAAATCAGGATAATTTCTTGTGAAATAATCAATATCTTTTACAGGAATTAGCCAGTGTAATCAAAACCATTACTACTACATGAAAGAATCATTAGTGGAGGTGTAACAGTTGAATAGTGTTGATGGTGAGTGGGTGTACACATGCACTAAAATAATTCAGACAGTCATCTGGATCAGAATAAAACACCATTGCTTTCGGAGTTGAATCAAATTGCTCCAGGAAATAAAGTAAGTAACAAAGGAGCCGTAGAGCAGAGAGCCAATGCCACAAAAGCTGTGAATGAGGGTGACGTATATAGTATTTATGCCAAACTGGTTGTTAAGAGAGCTCAAAAAGAACTGAAACCACTCACATTTTCCTGATGAAAAGAACAGAATATGTTGAGTTCTGAATGTGGATGTCCCTTCCAGGCTGCTTCACAAGTTTACCCTGCTAAAAACCACATAAGTAAAACAGCATAAGTTGGTTTGCTTGCAGCCTGGTCAGACTGGTCTGGTTTTTGTGGGCACTTGTTAGTTCGTTAACCAACTAAACCAGGTTAACAGCTTGGCCAGTCTAAGAGACCTGCTGAAGATCAGTCTTGCTAGGCTGTAAGACCAGTTTGTACTAGCTATAAGATTACCAACTGTCCCATATAAGCCAAGACATCCCTTATTTTGGATGAAATTAAGAAGTCCTTTAAGGGATACCTATTGTACCATATTTAAGCAGCAAAAGACATGCTGTTTAGGATGGCGGTTGAAACTTTCCATACTAACGGCATCGTGTTCCATATTAAAGCGGCGAAATTTGTGTGGTAAAAAGTTGGCAACCTTAATCAGCTAAGACTAGCAAACCATTATTCTAACTGTTGTTTCACAGCCAGCAAGACTTTCTCTCTCTTTGGTTTACTACTAACAGTTTAATACTGTTTTACTAGCTTTACCAGTTAAGCTTTGCATATTCTGGTATGGAATTCCAAAATGCATGCTAATCGAAACCCTTCTGTTCAATAGCAGGTGTAAGCTGGTCATCAATGCAGTTATGGATAAACATTTCTCCTGAGAAAGATCATCAATGATCTTCTTCAGTGATGGTAAATAAAAAGTTGAAAATTAATCAATCTGTCAACCTTCTCATGAAGTCCAATGCTCTCAGACAGCAAAAGGATGAGCACTAAGTGAAGGAGAGCAAGCCCGCAGTAGACAGAAAGAGGGAGTGAAAATCTTGTAGGTTGGGACTGCAGGAGGCTGATTAACATTTAATAAAGATCCATGAGCCAGGCTGGATGACACTGGAGCAGTGGGCAGCCCAGACGGCTGGAGCTCAGCTGCATAGGGGACATTGGCGCTCAATACTAACCAAAGAGAAAAAGGTCTTAAAGCAAAGGCACAGCTTTACACTCTTGCCCTTGACAGACTCACCTACAGAGTCTCTCTTTGTTCCCAGAGCAGGATGAGTGTCTGCTGTTGCATTTCACCAACCGCAATACATTTCCTCTTACGAGTTACAATTATGTAAATCAAAGGCATTGCGAGAAAAGCTAATGTACATTGACCTTTAACACTCTGTGTTCAAAAGACTATGCCAAGGACACCACCGATGCCAACATGTCACATATTGATTTGCACACCCACAATGCTGGCACAGTCATGTGACCATCCACGACCTTCATATCCACATTTCTGAATACATCCACAGGTGTTAGCTCCAGTAAATCAGGGAGCGAAACTAGACAAAAGAGCTACAATTTTAATGCAAATTTGTTGCTTTTAGGACCATGATAAAGATATTTTATTTTTTTTAAATTGGGAATGAATTTAATAGAGAAGGCAGACAGGAATGTTCCTGCTGAAAAAGAGTGTTGAGTGGGACTGGATAGGTTGGGGTGAGCAGGAATAATTGTAACTCTCCAAAAATGTAACATTGGTAACACACTTTTGCATACACAATTCAATCCTCTACTTTTTCTAAAAATAATAGACAGATTCAGTAGCGGTCTGCACATTTTTAATGTTTAAGCTAATATGGGTCCATCAAAAGAGACTTGAAATTTGCAGACAAACCAGAAGTGTTCCATCTTGATAATTTATTAATAATTTTGCACTGCACATATTATTTTATTAGGCAAAAACATCAAACTGATCAAATAGCTATGTGTCATGTTGTTGGAAAGCTCTCAAAGATTAGAATACAACCAGCCTATTTATTTTATTCACAGACAAAAAAATAGCAAGTAATAGCTTTGTATATATCTTTAACATCCATGTAACATTTAAACAGGTGTTGCTCATATACCACGTTTTTGCTTATAACTTCATGAAAAATAAACGGAACATATAATATCATACCATAATTTAGAGGAGGTGATTATCTTTAAAACGAGCCTCTACACTATGTAACTGATGCATAGATCATAAGATAATACACACAAAGCACAATGTGTACACAGTACATAATGTGATATTTGGCTAAAAACCAAGTTAGCTTTCGTGGATCAGATGAATTCATCGGAAATTAGGATTCAGAATGCTGCAAACAGAGGTGGAAGTCATCCAAATATGGGCAGAGTGTATCGTTCACTCTAATTGCATATGACCACCAAGAGATGGCGCCAAGTACATGACACAGACTCAATGATAGTCTCACGTAGCCAGACCTTTGACTTAAACAGCAAAGAACCGCCCACTTAGGCAGTAAAAGCCATCTAACTGATATGTAAAGCGATCAGTCGCAGCTAGGTTTGTCATTACTTGATGTTTAGGGGCGGGGTTTTCGGTGAAGGCTCATACCAAAATAAAAGACAGACATGGGAAAATAAATAATTTATATAAGTCTCCGTGAGTGATTGCACAGAAAACACAGAAAAATAGCAGAAAATGTGTAGTGAGGGTAAGTACTGCACAGAACCTCATTACAGAGTATTTCACAGACATAACTAAACAAAGCGGAATATACAGCTCTGCTCATGGATATCCACTTTGCTTTCTGCTATGTGCCTCAAACCAAATGCTGAATATCTTTAAAATAGTTGATATGAATAACCTGGCAAACTTGGGCAAATTCTGTGATTATTTAGTCCTCAAAAGCACTCATTGTATCAATATGGAACCTTGTGAACTTGACTCGTGCACAACTTGACTCGTGCTTCCACCCGGACCAGCACAAACTAAGCTCTTGGAAATCCTGTAGAATTCAGCCAATCAGATTTGGCATGCCGTCTGAGGCTGAGATTAACTCAACAAAGGTTGAGTTAAGTTACACAGAATGGAACTGAATGAGTTCTTGTTACTCATGCTTTCTTACTATGGAGAGAGAGAGTAAACCTTTACTCATCATTGTATTTGCATGTGCAATTATATCTTATCAACAATTATTATGTTTTATTATTAAAAATATTATAAAAAATTAACTCCGATGCAGGTGACATGATTGGGGAGTTTTTTTTTTGGAGCTACCTTATTTACATCCTGAGATATATACAAGTTACATTTTCTTTAGATTTTTCAGTAGTTTCTTACGCTGAATTTTTTTAAAAAAAGTGATACCAAACAAAAGCCTTTAATTTTGGGTATGCCACAAAAATAGGAAATATTTAAAAGCACCCTCAGAGCTTAAAAGGTTAAGTAAAATTCTTTTAAGTAATTTTTGGTTTTAGTGTCATAATTATATTTAAAATAAATTAAATCATACATCATTTAAAAACAGTCATCTCTCCTTCAAAAGTTCCTTACGCTTTTGTGTTGTTTTCTGGTCTAATTTGGCTACATATAAGGATACCGTGGCAGGCCGGAGGGCGGGACCGGGTCTGCTGGGCCGGGTAGTGATGATACACACCTGGTCCCGTATCAGGCTAATCAAGCCTCCGAGAGGGATAAAGGTCGATGGCAGACGGTGGTGCGACGTGATGTCCGTCGTGTGTGTTTGTGTCCTTTGTTTTAAATTTATAATTAAAATATTATTTATATTGTCAAGCCGGTTCTCCTCCTTTCCATTGAACTACTTTACACATACAAAAACTCTCCAATGATGTTTTCTTTATGAATTGAACAGCTTCTCAAAGAGCAGTGGAAATGAGGGTCCAATGCTTGAAGAATACACAGAGGGCAACCAAACATACATTTGCCATGTGTTAATATTAAAGTGTGGATGAGGGGTAGATTTTAAATTACTGTTGTATTTTACTGATGTCATTATGCTTTTTCAAAAAAGTGTCGCTTTGTCACTTAACTGATGCTTAAAGTTTAATAAAATATGTATTTTGCATATTAGCTCATTTATTGTTAGTTTTTCATTTGAGGGTGTGTTTGAGCTATTTCTAAGTAGTATTAATAGTTCATTTACGTTTTTATTTTACTTTTTTACATACCACCATTACAATTATACATCTTTGGTGTTATGGATGTAACACCATCCATCTTTATTTCCACTTTAATTGCATCTTGCTTATTTAAGTATTGGCACTGTTAACATAAGTTTGAAACAAATTGTCAAAGCTTTAGGCTTAATATTAATTTAATGTATATATATTTGAGTAAATGAGAAAAAAATTAAAATGTGTTACAGTTATCCCTGTTCTCCCCCATTTGTGTGAGTGCGCACTTCTGCATATGATGACAATGTATCCCATCCCATTAGTAGGGAATCTTTCCTATTTTGGCCTCCCCCTCTACCTCCCTTAGTGTCTCTACATCTGAAATGCCGCAGTGCCCTCAGTTGGTAATGCCACTTCTTAGTGCTCTCCTGC
Organism: Moxostoma hubbsi; assembly: GCA_032164185.1. NCBI lineage: Eukaryota > Metazoa > Chordata > Actinopteri > Cypriniformes > Catostomidae > Moxostoma > Moxostoma hubbsi. Next base: position 26,908,227 of record JAVLUX010000031.1, on the reverse strand, counting down.
CTGTCATGTCAGACTGCCTTTAGACCTGGAGCCAAACTAAGAGAGAAGGAATGAGAGAGAGCTTTCTCAAGCCTGAATATCTCCAGCATCGTTTGTTCTTCATTTAATCTGATCCCAAATCAATGAGAATCCTCACTTGTGCTGGTAGAATCACAAAAAAGGGATATTGTATGAGCAGAGGAGAAAGAAAGAGAGGGAGAGAAAGAATGAGTGGCTGAACAGAGTGAGAATGAGCGAAAGAAATCAATAACTAGGTTTCATGCAGGGCAGGTTGCTGTGGGCTGTGTTGTCAAGGTGACAGAGGAGCTATGGGGCTTGGTGGCGCAGGCTGATGAATGGGCAGCGGTTGAATGACCTCATGCTACCCATACTACTCTGCTCCTCTCCAGCCTGACTAAACCTGCAGCACTCACCTTTTACTACTGTATCAACAACAGCCCACTGTGTGCCAGCCACTCCTCACAATGCCAGGGCCAGAAGTGGGCACAGATGCTTACATAAGCCTGGCTGTGTCTGGCAGTGATCAACACATTAATCTAATCAACAATGAAATATGGCTGTTCCAGCTAAATAAAGGTGGCAATTTTATCAAAGGCATCAAATAGCTGCATAAGCTTTGCCGTCAAAACAAGACATTAGACATTTTGTGTAAAAAGTCATTACACGATTACGTTCATTACATTTATTAACGTTAAGGTGCAATATGCCATTTCTGTTCCTCTAGTGGCACCAAATGGAACTGCAAAAATACAAATTGTTTCAAACAGGTTTCCCACACACTTCCTCACTTCCATTGGTCAGACAAATAGATAGTCCTGTCCCGAACTCTTGCCATTGCATGTGCCAATGATGCTGTGTTGGGCTGGTCGGTATGCTCAAACTATCAGAGCAATGCTCTGACTGCTACAGACCCACAGTTTTTACACTTTTGGGGGAATTTAACCTACCAATGGCTTACTTATGGTTATATCTGATATATTAAGCTGGGAAGGGAGAAATTATTTTAAAAACTATTGAAAAAATTATACACTGTGTAAATGTAAAATGTCACTATAACATTTAATTTACCTGTAAAGTAGGGGTGGAGGCTCTTAGAGGAAGGCATACAATATTAAAATGAAGAAAATAAAGTTACTGCTCCACTCCCTAATGCCCTTTATAATATTTAATGATAAAGATGGCATGGAAAGAGAGAGAGAGAGAGAGAGAGAGAGAGAGAGAGAGAGAGAGAGAGAGAGAGAGAGAGAGAGAGAGAGAACTTACATATACTTGTGCACTGAGTTGTGCCATCTGCTCAACTTGGCAGCTTAGCATTATATATGGGATTAATGCACCTCCCTCTCTCCCTTTTTTTGCTCTCTCTATGATGATCAATCAGCACTGGTTGCGATCACCAAATATTTTTCCTTTGGGTCACAGCGGGCACAGAAGGCACAGGTAGACCAGTGGGGACAGAGCATTAATTTAAGAAGATAGTGCAGTATAAACAATGCTCACCAATGTTTAGTAAGATTATACAAAAGGTCAATTATGGTAATCTAGGACATTGTAATGTGGGACACCAAATCTCTGATGTGTTCATTTCTTGCTCACAAACAAGTCTATGTTTACTTTACCATATTCTAGCTGGGCTGTCATACGATTATGTCTATTTTGTTCGTCTGAAGTGTTGGGGTGATAACTACAGTATTTAGTGTTGGGTATTGATACAGATTTCCCAATTCGATAAGATTCCGTTTCACAAGCTCTCGATTCGATTGCAATTTCGACATCGATTTGTATTGGTATATTTCAGTTAAAATGTGCCTTTTGCTTACATATGAAATATATATAAGTTAAAACATCTCAACATTCACAGTTCAAATTACTGATTCAACAATCAATTCAGTCAATCAAAATTCAGTCTATAAGCATTTATAGGCTAACTGCTGCCTAACTGAGGCGCCATCTAGCGATCCTTATGTGTCAGTAGCAGTGTCGCTGTCTGAAGACTAGGCGGTCATCTGACCGCTGAATTCGCGCTATTCATAGGTTACAGTGGCTCGGCGCTTCTAGTGTTAAGTTTGTGCATTGGCTTAGTTCACTGCTGAACCAACCATTCGACAGGCTTCTGCTGGGTCTTAAAGAAGTCATGAATGTGGCTGGCTACTATTTCCTTGCATGGCGACAGAACGATTCTTCAAATATTATGTTTAATTTCTAATAACATAAATAAAGCCTAATGTTTCATTCCCTAAAACATTTCTAGAAGTAAGGGAGACATGACAAAGCATCAGTTTCGGTTGGTTTATGGTTGTTAGTGCTATTCCCTTGATCTAGTTAGTGGATCAGCACAATTCCATTGAAACACTTGCTTGTTGATCGCCTTGCTTTTAAGCTAGTTAAGAGGCCTGGTAGGGACACCAGCAAACCCAAAATCTGCTGGTCTTTTCAACGATGTCTTTGGAAATTACAAATACATGACATCATTTTTTGTATGTTTTGTATTTATGTGGTAGTGCTTCACTGTATGGTGTTTGCCCACATGCTCAGTGCAGTCCTGCTGCAGAAGGCCATGCTCCAGCGAGACAGAAAATGAGGCACAACAAACCCTCTGACTCATCTCACAGATGAGACAGAGAAAATATTTCTTCTCTCCCTTTGCATCTCCCCTGCTGCACAGCAAAATGTGGGCCAAGATATGCCTCCCTCTCTCACTCTTTTTCTTTCCATCCATCCTTCCATGTCAGGACCACTCAGAGACCCAGCCCCACAGCAGGGAGACATTCCTTCACATCTGATGGACTGGTAATGGTGCCCCTTTCTCCGTTTACTTGACTGGACATGGTCTGCACACTCTGTCACACACAATCTCTCTCTCTCTCTCTCTCTCTGTCTGTCTTTCTGTCGCACACCAACATGCACGCAAATGCACACGTTCATTTGGGCTGATGCCGTCAGAGGAGGATCTCAGGGGAAGCTAATTAAGTTGAAGGCAGGCCCTGCTGTCTGCTGATGAGCTGCAGAGACTCAGACTAGCCAGCATCTGAGTTCTCATAACCTGACTGTATAATCTAGGCCTACAGGACTGCCTTCATATAGTTTGGTTCTGCCTGTCAGGAGATTACTGTCTGTAGTTCATGCATAACTGGCTAGGAGTGGAAGATTAGGAAAGGAAACGTAGCAGAAAGAGAGAGCGGGCGAGAAGATGGATGAATCACTCAGAAGAGCTGGTTTCGAGACGTCAGATGTTGACAGGGGGCGCTGTTGAGCGGTTCGTGCTGTTTTATCAGTAGGGGTGTAATGCACTTGCAAATTATAGTGGGCAACCTGAATCATCACCTGACTTTGAGTTAAATCTTATTTTGATGCCCATATCATTTTGAAAACTCTATTTAAAGGAGACAAAGTTTCAGCTTTTGGGTCTGTTGATTGTTTTATTTTCAGCAATACCTCAGAGAGAAACTAAAATGTTGTTCTCACCCCCCCTCTCTTCTGCACTATGAATGAGAATACAATGTATGGAAAATTATGACAATGCCTAGAAACGCTCCCTCAGCTTGGGTACACAAGAGCACTCTTCCTCATCTCATTTTCCCTCATATCATGCTGTTCTCAGCGGCACCCAGATTGCATGTTGTTTTTCTATCGTGTCACCAATCATGCAAACCAAACATTTAGTAGACATCACTGTTCATGTAATCTCAAATTGCTGGCTTTTTACATTTTACATTTAACCAGCTAAATGCTGCTCTCAGCCTCACTCTTGCAGTTGCTCTCGCTACCCCTCTTTTATCCCTTTATTAGGATGAATTTTCCATCTATTTATCATCTATATCATCGCTATACTGCAATATACAACAGTTAGTTCCGGTCCTCGAATCTGATTGGACGAGAGATGTTCCATGAGTACTGATGGTCTTACACCATCAGCACTCGGACACTTCACTGTGTGTATCACTCTGCTTGAGTTCATGCCTTCTAAACTAAAGTTTAAGAGCAGTGCAGATGTGTTAAGAGTAGGACTGTCAATCGATAAAAAATTTTAATCTAATTAATTACATGGTGTCCCGATTAATTCATCGCGATTAATCTCATATACAAATATTTGCTGAGAAAGCCCCTCATATAAAAATAACTCAATATATAATGATTATACATATTTATATCAATATATAATTATCTTTAAATATTTAAAATTATATATATATATATATATATATATATATATATATATATATATATATATATATTCAGATAATTAAAATGCTTTACATTCCTGTAGCAGAAGAGTTAATCAAAAAGCAGCTTTAGAATACAATGTATTGTTTACTACCATATTGTTGATCATAAGTCAATCATTGGCATACAGTTCACAGCAATCCATTTCACAAGTGAATTTGTCAATTAGTTGGAGATTTATTATGAGGGCTTGTTTAAGAACCCGTCAATTTACACCTGCGTCAGACGTCTCGGGTGTGTTGTGTCATAAACATAAAATGTCATAAAATTAGGTCACTGTGTCAAGTTAAATATAGTTTAATACTCAATCTTTAAACATATCTTGTGATCCCTTAGATCGCATTTGCTCTCCTTCGAGTGTTTTGAACACAAGAACCTAACACATGTTTGTGTTGTTCTGTCTACTGAAGTGTTTTCTTCACTGTATAAACTGCACGTTGCTCATACAGCTGAAATTTCACTTACTGCCCTCTGGAGTAAACAGGTGGTACTACAAGCATGCATTACTCAGGAATCTTCCTTATTATGGTCCGTAGGTATGCGATTAATTGTTTTTTAATTTTTGTGCGATAATTTTAATTTTTTTAACGCATTATTTTTTTAATTGCACTGAATTAACGCATTAAATCGACAGCCCTAGTTAAGAGCCACCTGTCTCTTTATATTTAATTTTGTGACATTACATATTTTAGGCAGCAGGTGGAGGCAAAAGACCATTTTTGTTTGTAATATGTTGGTGACATGAGTGAGTCAGCGTCACTAAGTGTTTTATTCAACAGCGCTCCATTATCACTCATATTACTACTACACTACTAAAGCTAGGAAATAGCTTTAAACTGTTTTAAATGAACAACTTCAGCATTAAGGCTCATCACAGCTGACAGACACAACAGACTGATTAATTACAGAAACTCAAGGTGCTTATCTCTTAACAGAGTTTCCACATTGGAGAGGACAAAATGATGGAGGACATTGCAGTTTCTATAGTGAAAGATTCTTGCGCACCGGATACCGCGAAATAAAGAGGAATAGGATGCATTTCACCAAAATTACATTATCTTCAGAAAGCTGACTAACAGACAACAGCATCATCAACAGGTGATCGCACACGCATACACTCCAACTCTCTCTCTCTCTCTCTCACACACACACACACACACACACACACACACACACACACACACATACATACTAGTTTCTCCTATAACATGTTAGAAACAGCCCAAGCTCTGGTACTAGTAGTTCCAAAGTTATGTTGTTAAGAGGCTTGGGAGCATCATTTGGTTTGAACCAGCAATGGCAGATTCTGATCTGGCATGTATAAAGTAGTTCCATAATAATAATTAAATAAATTTTTTGTGACCGTACTAAGTTGTTCTTAATTTTTTTAGTGCTCAATCAGCCACAAATAAAATGCACGGATTGAACATCTCAGAAGCAACTGAGAATCGTCCTCCACCAACCTGATTGAGGCGAGTCACTATGCCACCAGGAGGACTTAGAGTACATTGGGAATTACAAATAGTGAGAAAAAAAATCTTTCAAAAAAACTAGCTTGCTGTGAAAGTACCATGGTAATATAGTGCTGGTATCAATATCATACTTTGACAAACACGAGGTTACTGAATAATTAATGTATGCATGAACCACGGTATTAACATGGCACTCCAAGGTAACCTTCATGTGGTAATGCCATGCTATTTTTTATTTCTGTTTTGTCATTTAAGTGCTTTCGTATACTGTTAAGTGTTTTGATACTCTACGTTTGTGTTTCACACAAGTTCACAAGCTGCAGGTGTTGAACTGAACACCTTCTTCATCGCTGGCAAACGATAGGATGCATTGCAGGTTTTCTTTAAATGGATTCTAGGTAAATACTCCACTTCTCCTAGCGCCCTTTTTGTCTGTGTATCCAGTTTGTATTGTACGGAATGAGAAACCGCACCAAACTGCTCAGTTTGTGAGTGAGCTGTCCGAATGTTTCAAACTGAATCACGACCATTCGGACCGATTTGCAAAGTTGTTTTCCCGAGTTCATTGAAACGAATCGACTCAAATTAGTGATTCAATCGCGAATCGAGCATTGCTAGTTCTTATTCAGCAGACAAAATAAGAGACACGACATAATTGCTTAAAGAATTGTGTCAGGGAAAAGGTTTGTGAGGCCGCTATATGATGAATCTTCCTCATTAGACAAGGATTTATTTATAAACTTTTACTGGAGCTATGTAAAAGTTTGTGAAGGGGTGAAAGGGGTCCTGTGATCTGCCAGCATCATACTCAACAGAAGCTATTAATAATGCATGAGATATCATACTAAACTTTGATGTACTGAACCCATAACCATATAGGCCAGGAAGAGAATATGGAATAAAGTGCCGCCTTAAAATATTGGCAATTTTGTACACTTTAAGTCACATTTAAAAAATGTTTGGGTAAAATGAGTGTCATTTGCAAACTGGTGATGCTGGACCTTTTCACAGAACAATACATTTTTCCAAATACTTTTCAAAAACTGGTGTCAAGGGGATATTTTTCAGTTTGAACAATATATCGCTTGATTTAAAATGTAAAACCTCTTTTTGTGTTTGTTTGTGAAAGTGAAACCTAGAGCGAATTGGGAATTGGGCATTCCAAATTGGGGAGGAAAAGGGGAGAAAATACATAATAAATAAATTAATACCCCTCAGTGAGATATTTTGTTAGGGTGGCTTAATCCACAAATGCTTTTGGTGACCACTGTATATCAAATGTAAGATAACAGATATAATATATGAATTTACAACAGGGACCCCCAAGCCCTGGTTAATTCCTCCTGACCTTACTGTACTGCTTCTTGTCCAACAGAGCTTTTTCCACATGCAAAAGATGTTGAGCCCTCTAATATTTAAAATCTTGCATCCTGCTGCACTCTTACCAACCATACTCATCTTTTTCTCTGGCTCACTCTCTTCCTCTTTTACTGTTTTTCCTCTCTTTTTTGCTGATATTATTTCACTCAGCAGGGCCCTGCACCCCACAGTGTGTCTGCCAGTGTCTCATGCTTATTAAGATTAAACATGAAACTCTACCAGTGAACAGGCAGAGCTGTGGGCATGGAGGTAACCCAGGTTCAAGAGTTGATTGTGGCAATTATGATTTTATTTTCTTCTTTTAAAGTCCTTCAGGTGCTGAGGGAGCAACATGAGCATGATTTAATGTTTAATACAATTATGTGTTTCTCATGCAAATTCAGATGTCTCACTCCCAACAAGTGTATGGAAATTTTTGCTATTCTACCTTGGTAACCCCTGCTGAAAAACCAGCAAAGCTGGTACCCAGTATTTTAATTCCCAGCATAGGAAGCTGGTATGCTTGTGTTCTTAACTACATTAATCAGCATGGCTATGCTTGTTCACCAGCTAGACCTAGTCTGGACCAGCATGGAAATTGCTGGTCTGAGCTATTCTTTTAGCAGTTAAGACTCAGTTCATCTGGATTGCACATCTAAACCACCAGATAAATTAGGATGAAATGAGGATGACCTCCCTTCATCCTGTCACGCAAGCCTAAATGTATTCAAAAATCCAGCTTGTAAAAGGGATGTTATATTGCAGAGGCATCTCAGTGATCCTGTATTTGGCTGTTGGCGCAATCCACCTCCCTTCACTGCCGACTGTGTGTTCATTATGCATCTAGGGAGAGGGGGTTCTCGTCTCTGTGTAATAATATCTCATGCTTGGTTAGAAGGCTGCTGCATAATTTGAGGCGTGGATTCTGATGGACGGGGGAAGCAGGGTGGTATGATGCTGAGCAGCATGACCCTGCTGACCTTGTTATCATTATGGGTGGCAGGGTTGACCAGTCCAGGCCCTGCTTAAGCAAGCAGCTGCTGCCTTTAATGGCATCATTTTCTCTTCACCTTGTCACCTCCTCTACCTTTCTCTCTCTAACTCTCTCTCCATCTCTTCCTCTCTGTGGGATCTCATCTCATGGTCAAGGGCAGTTGAGAGCCTGCCAAATCTGACTGGCAGCCTCATCAAGATGAGGGCTCACACTGGTTTAATGGTCGTCTAGTGACTGCACGACCAAATAAGTTGGATTCCTCCTAAATATTTGCATTGAAATCTGTCCAACATTATTTGTCCAAACATTGTGGAAAATGTATACATTCAGCTGTGCAGCACTGCTTCACTCATGACAATGTACAATGCAATGTACAATATAAATACAGTGGACCTAAAAAGTACCCTTTGGATTCACATACCGCACAATGTTCAATTAAGACATGAAAATGTTGTTTGTTGGTTATTTGTTTAAGCAGACTGTGTTTTTCTATTGTTGTGACTTAGAAAAGGTCAGAATTTAGGCAAACTTCAGGTAAAGCCAAAGGTTCACATACTTCTCCCTGCAGCTGTATTTGGACACTTAAGGCATACAAAAAAATCGCTAAATGTCATTGCATTAGATAACAAAATATCAAACTGGCACTTATGTTGGCACTGTCAATTATCCTCACGATTTGCACAAAAAAATGGCAAAAACAAAAGTAGAAGAATGTGAAAGTGATGATTTATAGTAAAAAAATGAAAAATATTTTTATGCTGCCTTTATATGCTTTGTGGACCTTCAAAGTTCTGGACACCATTCACTTGCATTGTAAGGACCTACAGAGCTGAGATATTCTTCTAAAAATCTATGTTTGTGTTCCGGAAAGTAAAGTCATACACATCTGGGATGATATGAGGGTGAGTAAATGATGAGTTCATTTTTATTTTTTGGGTGAATTATTCCTTTATGTGTGTCTTAATGGCCATTTTAAATAGTCCAAAGATTTACTGACTACAAAGCAAATCTGAAATATTAAGCTGTCACTGAGAAGAAAGAAAGAAAGAAAAAGAAAGGGACATAGGCTTATAGATTTATGAATGATCTACAGTAACAACTTTTGTGCACGGGTGACAAAAACACAGATACTCCACTTGTTTTTCCCTTCACAAATGCTAAACATTTTGCCCAGTGGATGCTTAACAAAGTTATCAGTAATAATACAGCTTGACTGGCTCTCTTATGTGTGAGGAGGTACCTTGGTCGCCTCATCAGCGAGCATGTGATGGGGGACTTCAGCTTTAAGAAAATGAATCTCCTGCTGTGGGATTAAATTGAGTTCTCTGGTAGCTTGATGAGTCAGTCTCATCCACACAGTTTGAGGCAGCCTGAAGGCCAGACAACACAGCAAACTCTACTGAGCACTCTGATATTAAGTGGCAGTTTAGAGCATGGCCATCTGCACTATTTGGGTCAAGGACTTTACGTCATTATGTACGTCAAAGATCATGAGGGTATATTTGTATGTGCCTTATGTTTTTATGTCTAAATGTAGATATTGAAATGATGCAGTCCTTATGAACAAAACTCATTGTATGTAAGGAGGAGCACGGTGGAATGTGGGTTTGGGAGAGCTCCTAAGCAGGTGTACTGTTGGAGAGATAGGGAGGGTGGAGCAAAAGAGAGAGAGAGAGAAAGAGAGAGAGTGAGAGCTGCAGAGTGCCGCAGTGCTGGAGCTCACCTTGTCAAGCCCCTCTCTGTGGGCAGGCCCTGCCCTTGCAAACAACAGAATGCCCCTCTACACCCCCACCACCAGCTGACCAACAGCCAGGCATCAAAACCAGCCAGAACTAGAGATACCAATCCATTAAAACAAAGGGTTGTTTGTCTTTTTTTATACTGCCTTTGTACCTTTTGAAGGAGCTACAACACTCTAAAACGGCTTCCGTCGAGCTCACCAGGGTAGTTCACTCCATATGTTTGCTTCTCTCGGGCGTTTCTTCTTTCCAGTTCCACCATTATGCACCCTCTGATCCTACCAGCTTCAAAGATAAACAAAATAAAAACAAATACAAACTTCTCTCTTTACATTAGTGCGTCAAAACAAAAACTGGGGAGGGTTTCTGACAGATTCTTCTCTGTCTTTATCACAAGAGGTATCAAACAGCCAGACAAGTTCTAAGGCAGCAGTTAGTTAGGTGGATCCCGCTCCAGACAGCTGTCATGGAAACAGATGTCTGTTCGTTTACAAGCTTCAGATTTGCTCCTGTGGTAACGGCTGCCGGTGTCTTTGATTGTGACTCCCTGTGCCTGATCCGAATGTGGCTTCCATTGAAGTTCCAGCACAAAGAGGCCTCATCATGTGATTGTTGGATTCATTAGTGGAAATTCCCTATACTTCCTCTCAGATTTGAAGGCCCGAGTCAGCTGTGACATGGTTTTTGAAGAGAGCACAGACCAGATGCGGCGTAATGATGGGGTGTTTTCAGCGTGTCTTCTCCTTCCCTTAATCTCTAACAAATTATCATTACATTTGATTATCAAACAGCCTTTGGATGAGAACTAAATATTACTAGTTGGAGAAAGTAACTTAAATAAATATTAGAAAATAAGCTTATCTCAATTTTTACATTAGGCTGGAGTTGCTTTACTGCCTACATTTTGCATTAATGCATTTGGAAGGGTCTTCATCATGATCACTTGACATGTTGCTACCGAGTGTTCCAGTACTCGGACATAACCACATTTTGCAGAGACATCTTTACATCAATTCAAATGTGTTTACCTTTTCTTGTGGCATGACTGATAGCAGCCTCAGAGACATGGGTTCTGATTCTATGGAAACCAGAAAGTAATCCCATTTACATTAGTAATTATGTTTGATTGCATTTTCCCTTTAATATGACATTTTCACTACACTGACGGTTAGGTTTAGGCTTGGGGTTTGGGCACAGTTCCTGTTGAATGTATCATTATCAAACTAAAAACCAGGGAACTGGAGATCACACATACCCAACTGTTCAACAAAACTTCTATCTTGACCACTGGTAAATTTCAGTAAGTATAGACTGATTTTCATTGAAAAAATTTCAACCCAATGTCACCAAATTTAAAGTGAGATCAGTCAATTTAACCAAAAGCAACTTCCAGTGCATTTAAGGTATACGTTTGATTTGAACAGTATGTGTGTTCTCTGGGAATCAAACCCATGACCTTGGCATTGCAAGTGCCATGCTCTACCAGTAGAGCTACAGCAGCTCAAAAATTTAACATGCTTTATGATGAAGAGTATGGTAAGGATGTCCGTTTTATTTCTTATTTTTCACTTCAAGTTGCAAGACAAGACTTCCAAGGTTGCAGCAAGTCTGAGAAGCTGCCAAGAATCCAATCCTTACAAAGTAGGCTCAGGAAACCTTAGGCTGTGAAAGGTTAAAAACACTAAATCCTCCTTGTTTCATGCAGTCAAGGACAATCAGATTCTCCTGACCTATAACTGTTGCCCGCACATTCCAATCTGAAGGTCTTGGATCTCAGTGGGAATTCAGAGGAGCCAAGCTCTGTAAGCGAAGGTCAGAGTGGACCTTGCTGTGCCCTCAGTGCTGAGAGTCCCACTTGTATTCGTTTCATGAAAGAGAAGACGCCTCTACTTTCTCAACCTGCTGTGCAGCTTATCTGTATTTAAGACAACACTCAAGGCTTCTGTCTAGACGCAGGCTTAAAGAGAACAAGACAGGCAGTATTATAGCTAGAGATAAACACAATATTAAGAGAAAACTTCTGGAATGCTGAACATGAACAAGAGAAACAAAAAACTCTTATAGTTTAACGTTAAATGTTAGAAATCCTTCAGTAAAAATCAATTCTGTGAAGAGATTGCCACATGGAAGGCTTACTTTAAATTTATGAAAGCAGACTGGATGGATTGAATTATGTTACCCTGTTATGAGGAAAAATGCTTAACACATTGACTAGGATATACATTATTCAGCTGAAGATGGAAAAGACAAACAAAAAGCTGGTGTTTTTGACAATAAGATCAAGTCCATCTTTATTAAATAAGGCTCCAGGTTGAACTGCAGTGACATCTGCTGCTCACGTTAAGGCATTTCAGCTTTAGTAAATTTCAGGGCATGACACAACTGAAAACAGCTTTCAGAAAAAAAAGTGACACCAAAGTAAAACTACCTTTCATTTTCAATGCATTCAAAAATAAGGAAAAGAATCAATAAATTGCAGAGGTACAAAAATGGTCATGCTGCTGTCTAATGCAAGCATTATGACTACATTATTGTCAATTGTGAAGCCCAAAAACAGTTCTCAAGCACTTAAAAGAAAAAGGGTATTCTGAAGGAAGAGAAAACCAAGTACAAGGAATCAATATAAATCACAGAAATTACATTGACATAAACAAACAGTATGATTCAGCATTGCTCTTCAGAAAAAAATAAAAATGTGCTTCTATGGTTGTTTTCAACATTTCAATACAACCATTATTAAAAAGACTAAAACAAGAAAAAGTGCATTAGCCATCAAGGGGGAACAAACTAATACTCCGTTCCAGGCAACTAAAACATCATGTATCATTATAAAATGAACATGACAACCGTAGGAACATCATCGTTGCTAACACAGGTGCTTTGCTGCTCCCACTCTAGACAGTCTGTCTGCCTCCTCATTGCCTGTATATCCAGCATGACCTGGAATATGCATCTAGAAATGAAGGAGAAGCGAGAGATGGTTCATTTTTTCACTTTCTGCAATTTCACTAGCAATGCCATGCATTTGTTTTATTGCTTATTGCAAAATGTCAACAAGAACCAATGAAGGCGAATCTTGCTTTCCATCTTTAATTATCTAGGATAGATGCATTAGCCAAGATAGGGAAAGAGTTGTGGTAAATCTCTCATTGTACGTTTTAATATAAATTATAGCTTGGATTAAAGTCAACATCCCAGATTCCCCCCCCATTTCCTAATTTTTACAACAAATTTGGGATACAATGCTTGAAACACAAGTTGAATAACGGACACTATATCTTAAAATACCATTTTATTCAGATAAAACATACCCAAACAACATCAACTTCTGCATTAAGTTTGTCCAGCTTTTGGAAGTCTTCTTTATTGATTATGTTCCCACCACCTTTAAGTCTCCAACCATTTGTCTTCCAGGTCTTTACCCAACTTGTGATGCCTTAAGAAAATAAACAATGTTAACAATTCAGCAGTAAACAACGAACAGATACTTCCACAAATCAACAGAAACTAGGTGTCAGAATAGTTAGGGAGCTTATACCATTAATGGTGAACTTGCTGTCAGTGTATAGCACAATCTTTTTAATATTCATTTCTCTGGCTTGCTCGAGTGCCTTACAAGCTGCCTGTGAACAAACATTTAAAGGTCAGTCATTTTTTGTCATTGTGGACACTGACACATAGGGGCATGGATGCTACATCATTCAAATGAAATGGTTGTTTTAGTTACTGATGCCAATGTAGGAATTCACAAATCACTGTCAGCCATGATTAATTCAATCCATGAGTGAAAGTTTCCAATAAAAGGGAACGGAGATTCAGCTAGTCATGATGTCCTAACATGGCAAGAACCATGAGGGGCCTCGAGGTGATTTAAGATTTCTCCATGTAAAATGAAGCAGGTTTTAGAAGAATACAGTGCATCACAGCGCTTCACTTTTTCCACATTTTGTTGTTACAGCCTTATTCCAAAATGGATTAAATTCATTATTTTCCTCAAAATTCTACAAACAATACCCCATAATGACAACGTGAAAGAAGTTTGTTTGAAATCTTTGCAAATATATTAAAAATAAAAACGGAAGGGGGGGGAAAAAAAAAAAAAAAAAAAAAAAAAAAAAAAAAAAAAAAATCACATGTACATAAGTATTCACAGCCTTTGCCATGACACTCAAAATTTAGCTCAGGTGCATCCTGTTTCCACTGATCATCCTTGAGATGTTTCTACAACTTGATTGGAGTCCACCTGTGGTAAATTCAGTTGATTGAACATGATTTGGAAAGGCACACACCTGTCTATATAAGGTCCCACAGTTAACAGTGTTTGTCAGAGCACAAACCAAGCCATGAAGTCCAAGGAATTGTCTGTAGACCTCCGAGACAGGATTGTATCAAGGCACAGATCTGGCGACAGTCTCAATGAGCACAGTGACCTCCATACGTAAATGCAAGTTTGGAACCACCAGGACTCTTCCTAGAGCTGGCCGCCCAGCCAAACTGAGCAATTGGGGCATACAGGCCTTAGTCAGGAAGGTGACCAAGAACAAGATGGTCACCCTGACAGAGCTACAGCATTTCTCTGTGGAGAGAGGAGAACCTTCCAGAAGAACAACCATCTCTGCAGCACTCCACCAATCAGGCCTGTATGGTAGAGTGGCCAGACAGAAGCCACTCCTCAGTAAAAGGCACATGACAGCCTGCCTCGAGTTTGCCAAAAGGCACCTGAAGGACTCTCAGACCATGAGAAACAAAATTCTCTGGTCTGATGAAACAAAGATTGAAATCTTTGACCTGAATGGCAAGCATCATGTCTGGAGGAAACCAGGCACCTCTCATCACCTGGCCAATACCATCCCTACAGTGAAGCATGGTGGTGGCAGCATCATGCTGTGGGGATGTTTTTCAGCGGCAGGAACTGGTAGACTAGTCAGGATCAAGGGAAAGATGAATGCAGCAATGTACAGAGACATCCTTGATGAAAACCTGCTGTAGAGCGATCTGGACCTCAGACTAGGGTGAAGGTTCATCTTCCAACAGGACAACGACCCAAAGCACACAGCCAAGATATCAAAGGAGTTGCTACAGAACAACTCTGTGAATGTTTTTGAGTGGCCCAGCCAGAGCCCAGACTTGAACCTGATTGAACATCTCTGGAGAGATCTGAAAATGGCTGTGCATCGACACTCCCCATCAAACCTGATGGAGCTTGAGAGGTCCTGCAAAGAAGAATGGGAGAAACTGCCCAAAAATAGGTGTGCCAAGCTTGTAGCATCATACACAAAAAGGCTTGAGGCTGTAATTGATGCCAAAGGTGCTTCAACAAAGTATTGAACAAAGGCTGTGAATATTTATGTACATTTTTTTTTCCTTCGTTTTTTTATTTTGAATAAATTTGCAAAGATTTCAAACAAACTTCTATCACATTGTCAATATGGGGTATTGTTTGTACATTTTTTAGGAAAATAATGAATTTAATCTATTTTGGAATAAGGCTATAACATAATGTGGAAAAAGTGAAGTGCTGTGAATGCTTTCTGGATGCACTGTATCAGCTCTGTATGTCCATAAAATGCAAGTGAATTGTGGCCAGGACTTTGAAGGTCCAAATAGCCAATAAAGGCAGCATAAAAGTAATCCTTCTGACTCAAATGATTAAATCCATATCTTCAGAAGCAATATGATTGGGTGTGGGTGAGAAATGGCTAAATATTTTTTACTACAAATCTCCACATTCACTTCCATATTCTTTCTCTTTTGTTTTTGGCTATTAGCATTATTCATGCATTTCACAACCTACTGCGCAGGGAAGAGAATTTAAAGTAAAAAAAAAAAAAGGCTAAATATTTATCTGTTTCTCACCCACACCCATCACATCGCTTCTGAAGATAAGGATATTACAAATGTAGTCGTATGGGTTACTTTTAAGCTGCCTTAATATGCTTTTTGGACCTTCAAAGTTCTGGTCACCATTCATTTGAATTGTATGGGCCTCCAGAGCTAAAATATTCTTCTACAAATCTTTGTGATCAGAAGAAGAAAGTCATACACATCTGGGGAGTAAATGATCAAATAATTTTCATTTTTGGGTTAACACTATAATGATATGACTAAATTATGGGCTACAAAAAAATTGCACTGTTTGCAAGCACCTCATTCTGAAATTAACTAATTTATACCTGTAATTCTGCTCTTTGGTTAGTCTGTCTCCCAGGAAGCCTTTCTGCCACATTCCTGTGAAGATAATTAAAATTAGTACTGGCAACATACACATGTACAGATTTCTTGAATATAGGTCTGGTTTTGTGACCTAACATCAAAGCCAAACTTTTAATTTACACTTAAGGGAGAGATTTCAAAACACTGATGTTTAAAGTTGCCCT
This sequence comes from Moxostoma hubbsi, assembly GCA_032164185.1. NCBI lineage: Eukaryota > Metazoa > Chordata > Actinopteri > Cypriniformes > Catostomidae > Moxostoma > Moxostoma hubbsi. Next base: position 26,892,065 of record JAVLUX010000031.1, on the reverse strand, counting down.
ATTCTGCTTTTTTTTTTTCTTCCCTAGAATGCTATTAAGACGACTCACATTGGGTGATCACGCCCCCAATATACACCGATCCCTGCACGTGCTCCATTTCTCCCATTAGCTGAACAACAGCCATCAGTGTACACCACAACTGCATCACCTTCAAAACATGCACAAAGCAGGCTATAAAAACCTTATAACCTATGGTCTGTCTGTGTAAAGGTTTGTAATGAAATGCAATCTGAAGCTTACTCTAATGTTAGTCATCCACTAATTGTTTTTCAGTGTTGGCCACAACGTTAATATCCATAATCTGCAATAAGAGTACACATACTATAATTACCCATATAGGTAAATCCATCACTACTGACTGCAGCTGTCTTTGGCTGTGGGGGCTCAATCAGTTTCACTCGTTTACCACTGGACACTCCCTCATCTTGAGAGTCTTCCCGGGTTCTTTTTCTTCCAAGGGGAATGACCATTGAGGCATCGGGCACATTTCTAGGAGGCAGAACCTCATGGTCACCCCCTTAAACATACATAAACAATGTCAGTCACTTACATCACATTACATTTGCGTTCCTTCAATACATAGACACTTATTGTTTTTTTGGTACAAGACATGAAATGCTTTCCGGAAGATGACATGTAAAGGACCATTTAAAATGTACTTTGTGAATGCAAAAAGGGTAATCCACACTTACATATTCATATAATCTTTTTAACCAAATATATTATGGGTTAAAGTCATTTGACACATTATGCGTAACTACCCATCTGTAGAAAACTGGGAAAGATCTTAAGGGAGAGAGTGATGAACAGTTTCCATGTTAAAATAAACAAACTGAATCCAGAGGAGAGGCAATAGCTGTTACCGTTTGTACTCTCAAAAGATGATGCTGTTGATTGGCCTCTCACAAAGGTCCAAGCATCCTGTTCACAACCAAACTTCTTAAAACTGGCAGCGGGAAACTTGTCCACCTGATGCTTACATTCCTCCCTTTAGGAGAGAAATTATCAAAAGTGCTCATGCAATGCAATAGGCGCTCACAATTAAAGAAAACATCTCAGATATACTTGTATGCCCCACCATGTTTTGTAAACTCCTGGTCTGAATCCTTTCCTCACCGCGTAGAAGAAGTTTCCTTTCTTGCCCATCTCTTCTGTGCTTACACAGAGAGCCCTGCGTACAATATTGAAAAATCCAGGCAATCTCAACATAATCTCTGCTCACATCAGTGTAAACATCGCAGTATCCATTAGTGGATGGATTATAAATAACAGTCACATAAAAACAACCTGTCAGAGAAGAAACCTTTCTCGAAATGCTTATGAATTCAATGATTTCTGAGTTTTCTTTGCAACACATGGAGCGCTTCTGACGGCTTTATAATGTTTAGCTTCTTCTTCTTCTTCTTTTGGCGTTTTATGACTGTTGGCAAGCAAACGATAGGTGCATTCCCGCCGCCTACTGGGCTGGAGTGTGGACCATTGACGGAATGGGGGAAAAAATGATAAATCTCATTAAGCAGCTCTAACTTTTTAGTAATACCTTTCCAGGAGGAAATGAGACTATCATAAATCCCATATGGAAATTTAACAACACCCTATTGGACGATACAGAGTTTTGTAATGAAGATAAACAACTGATTAAAGAAGTAGGTGAACTGGAAATGTCTTTTTTGTGCAAATGGGAATTGTTCAAATTCAAAGTTAAACAAATAGCAATTAAGACAAGCAAGCATCCAAAGTTAAAAAGATAAGACAAAGGGACATTGTTAGCGGCATTAACAAGTTGTGTTGTAAAGCTGATTTGTCACTGAAAGAGCAAACTGAAATAAGCAATCTTCAGTCCCAACTTGACAATATATATTCGGAAAAAGCCAAAAAGGAGCATTTATTCGGAAACAATCTTCTTATTTCTTTAGTCTGGAAAAAGAAAGACAAGACAAAAAATAAAATTAGGAAGCATATTATCAATTTTATTATTACTGAAAATGAAGATGAAGTGAATGAGATAATCAAAGCTTTTTATTGCAATTTATACAAATTAAATTTTTCTAAGGCAGATTGCTGTATTTTCTTTGATAAAATACAGGGCTTTAAAAAGACATTGGATGATCATTTTGAACAATTTATGGAAGATGAGTTAATAGGAGTTAGACATAGCAGTTCAACAGATGTCTAAGGGGAAGTCACCTGGAATAGATGGGATAACCATTTAATTTTTTTCTTTCTTCTGGAGTGATATCAGGGAACTGATCTATAACACCTTTATAGAATGCATTTCAAACGGAAGTCTTTCACCTACTATGAAATATGGTCTCATCACACTAATTCCCAAGCCAAATAAATATAATCTTGTATTAGATAATTGGAGACCAATTAATTTATTATGTAATGACTACAAATTGCTGGCACTTGTCTATGCTAATCGTCTGAATGAGGGATTATCACATATCATCGATGAGTGTCAATCAGCTTTCATAAAGGGCAGAATTATACACAATCACATTAGGTTGTTACTAGACATGCTTAATTATCGAGACCTTATTTATACTGATGCTTTTATTTTATTTCTTGATTTGTATAAGGCATTTGATACCGTTGAACACACATTTTTATTTGAAGTGCTAAAATTTTTAGGTTTTTGTAAACAACTTTTGTAAAATAATTAAGTTGTTTTATACCGACATATATAGTTCTGTGTCCCTAAATCCTGGCATAACCCCAAGATTTGAGGTATTACGTGGTATTAGACAAGGATGCCCAATTTCTACAAAACTGTTTATTTTAGCCACCCAGTCGCTTATTATGCTCATAAATAACAACCCAGTTTTGAATGGTATCTCAATCTTCGATAAGGAATTGAAAATTAGTCAATTTGCCGTTGACACGGTCATCTTTTTAAAGAATACATTTGTGGTGGATGTTGCCCTTAGTACAATTGAAATTTTCTCTAAAGCATCAGGATTAACCCTGTATATTCAAAAATGTGAGTTACTTCCTGTTCATTCATCTAATGATTCCAGTATAGCTTCAATCAGGGTTAAATCTGAAGTGAATATCTTGGAATAGTTTATCTAAAAACGCTATCAGAAGGGAAGATATAATTTTTTTTAACCATTTAATAGATACGAAAATATCACTTAGTTGCTGGCTAAGCAGAGACCTCACCATTTTAGGCAGAGTTACACTATCTAAAACAGAATAATATAACCATATCACTCCCTATATGTCTCTGCTAATAATGTTGGTTGAAATCAAACTTATCACAACCTTATTCTATGTGGTTTCACATACCTAGATCTCTATTTAATAAAATAGGTGTGCTTGAATTTCTTTTAAAATTTGATTTTGAGGTAACTAAGATTCCTTTTAAATGATCAAACTTCCACAAACATCTTCTCCAATACTGTAAAAGGATGTTTACCCACAACGTTTCTCCCCATGCATCCACCCCATGGAATTACAGGGTCATTACAATTAATTGGGAATAATTATTTAAACGTGATTGGTATGAGAAGGGTATTGTGTTTGTGAATGAATATTAGATGATAAAGTTAACTTCTTGGAACATATTGCCTTTTTGCTCAAGTTTAATCTTAACTGCACTTATAGAGAATATAATAAGATGTGTAAAGCAATACTGTTACCATTATTGCAGTTAACGCAAAACACACTGATGTATGCAAGAATAAGACTTTCACCAACATTACCAAATCTAGTAATGAATTAATGTAATTTATATGACAGTAAATGTAATAACAAATGTATTAATGATTTTTTGAAATCTAGAATGTTTTTGGATTATAATAGAGGATTGTGTGTACAAGGTCCAAATATGAATGCCTTGTCCATAGATAAACCACATTTCAAATTCATCAAATGGCCCATTTCACCTAAAGTCAAAGAGACTCACTTTAAAATAATTTATAAAATATATCAGGTTGCTGACTTTCTTAAGGTTAACATTTTAAGTAGATCCCTGTGTATTTTGTGAGGTGGCTGATGAGACTCTGGAACACTTGTTCATTTTATATCCTATGACCACAACCTTCTGGTCTGATTTACATAATTGGCTGTCATTTAAGATTGATGACATCCCGAAATTTGACTTATCACACAGTCTCTTTTATATGGATAATGTAGATGCATCCCTATCTTATTTGATTAATATGATTGTTCTCATGGGTAAATATCATATACATTGTAGTAAGTGGAGATATTCAAAGCCTTCTTTTTCATGGTTTATGAATGATTTTAACAATTGTTAATTTTCCTCACTGAAAAAAGTAAAGTCTAGTAAAATTGCAAGAAAGATGTGTAGTGATATATCCAGATAATTGTTGTTTTGATAAATATCCCCTTGTATGCTACACATAAAGGACGCTTTTATTTGTATCTTTTATTTATTATTTGTATTTTTTCTCTAGACTTTTGCTCTCGGCTTGTTTTTTTTACCCCCTTGTTGTTTGTTGTTTGCTTTTTTTTGTTCAGTATTGTGTAGGGGATTCTTTTCTTTTTAAGCCCACTGTTCAATAGATTTTGTATAATTTGTAATAATTTTTTATTTTGCTCATAATATTATGACAAAAGTAGCAAGTAATAATAAAACAGACATATAAAACACAGAAGGTCTTTTATTATACAAAAAGCAGTGCAAAAATTCAGTTTTAACAGCTTTCCTTTTAGTAATCTTCATGATAGTATATGTGTTTGTGAGTGTTTGCTTTTAAAAACATTTTAAAAACAAAATATTGTTAACAAAAAATACTTTTATTTAATAAATCTACAGTAGATACTCTAAAAAAAAAAAAAACAATTTTAGGGTTTAGGTTTTATTTATGTACTATTTTGAAGGAGATTTCCTTTATCTTAGAGATTCAAGATTCCAAAGTATGTCTTGAATAATAATAAAACGTTTAAAAAAATAATGTAATAATAATAATAATAATAATAATAATAATAATAATAATAATAATAATAATAATAATAATGTTTCTGTTTTTCGTGCGAATCGTTTAAAACATGCGTCTCTTGCGTTCTGGAGGAATAACGCATTTCCCATCATGCCACATTCTGACGCGCTTTTACCGGCCTCTCGCGAGAATACGGTCTCTTCCCTGGCCGTCGTTGAAAGAGGTGAGACTACCGAATGTGTCCAGTTAGAGGAATATTAAGCTCAAATGTCTAAAATGAGTGACATTTTTCATCACTTCGGGTCTTTATGTAATGTTTTAACGGGGATGCGTTAGATACGAGCATGTTAGATCATGGATGGCTAATTTAAATAGCAAAATTAAGACTTTTAAGATGAGCTAGCAGGCGTCCCAATAGTGGATGCGTCGGATACAGCCTTAATGATACCCATGTGCTGCGTTAAGATTACTTGGAAATGCCAATTTTAAGCGCTTTTCAAGCAAACCTCGAATTATATTTTACATTTATATGTTTAATCAGTGAAGAATGAAGCAAACTCTGGTGTAAATCGTAACATTAGCTAATTGACGCTAACAAAGTGCTAAGAACATACTGAGGCTGCTTAAGAAGAATCTTAAGAGGAGAGAGTAGTTTATGATAGCCTGTATTTACTGACTACAGATCATATGCCAAGTCATTTGATATAATTTTATACTGGTGGAATCGGCTTTAACATTTAGCATGGCACCTGTGTAAACGAGCAGATATTTTTGCATTAGTGTACTATTAGTGTTTCAGTGAGTACTAATCATTGTATTTAATATTAACAAGCCCATGTTTGTGTTTCAGACACAGGCCATGTTCAGTACTAGCGCGAAAATCGTGAAGCCAAATGGCGAAAAGCCAGACGAGTTCGAATCTGGCATTTCCCAGGTAAAATAAACATCAGTTGTATTATAAGTGTAATGTGATTTTGAAGTGTGAAGTCATTTACATGCATGTGTATCTTTTGAACATGTAAGTCATAAGATATTATCTGTATGAGGCAGGCTCTGCTTGAGCTGGAGATGAACTCCGACTTGAAGGCTCAGCTGAGGGAGCTCCACATCACTGCTGCAAAGGTGTAAAACAAAAAAAGGCAAAATTTTCTGTTTTATTGTATGTTTTCCAGATGCCAAATGGCAGTATTAGTATATTAAGTAGATGCTTGAGTGACATGACCAACGTGGACATCCTGTGAGACTGCTCTCATATGGCTCTGTCCATGTGGCGTAAGGGAGCGTAGCACTTAAGTGCAATGACGTACAGTCCCATTCCACAACGTTGAATAGTAAGCTTGTCCCTGGCATTTGGCTGGTGTGGACGGTGTCCTGTATATTCCTACATCTTTCCAGAGCCCTTTGGGCAGTTACTGGGGAGGTAAACCATGCAGTGCACACTCTTAAATATTAAGAGTTGGAATTAGCCCTTGCTGAATGCAATGAATGAGAGTTTAGTCGTTTCAAGGCTTTGGGGTCATGTGCTTTTAAGTTCATGCCGTCCATTTGCTTTTCAGGAAATTGAGGTTGGTGGCAGCAGGAAAGCCATCATCATATTTGTGCCTGTGCCCCAACTGAAGTCCTTCCAGAAGATCCAGGTGAGGCTCGTGCGTGAGCTGGAGAAAAAATTCAGCGGCAAACATGTGGTCTTCATCGCACAGGTAAGGGTCTCTTACACCACTTTTTTTACTTTGTGTCTTATGGACAAAGCATGCTTTGTTTCTAGTCAGAATTTTGAATCTTTAGTGTTTAAGCATGCATTTTATTTTAATGCTGTCCTTTTTGGGTGGTATTTTAAGAATGAGATTGGCATTAGAATGATAGTTTTGGGTTTTATTACCAACGTGGACATCCTGTGAGAGAGCTCTCATATGGCTCTGTCCGTGTGGCGTAAGGGAGCATAGCACATCAGTGCAATGATGTACAGTCCCGTTCCACGACGTTGGATAGCAAGCTTGTCCCCGGCCTCTGGCTGGTGTGGACGGCGTCCTGTATATTCCTACATCTTTCCAGAGCCCTTCGGGCTGTGTCTGGTGAGGTAAACCATGCAGTGCACATGCCCTTTAGAGCCTCACTGTGATGATTTATTGAAAAATTAGAACTTAATTGCTATTTTGTCTTGCAGAGAAGAATCCTGCCTAAACCCACAAGGAAAAGCCGCACAAAAAACAAGCAGAAGCGACCCAGGAGGTAAATGTCATCTTGTCTTGCATTTTGGAAGCTGTTATTGCAGAGTCAGGGTTAGTAGTTCTTGCGTTCTCGGTGTGAATTTTTCCATGGAATACTGTCTGTAACAATATGTGCCGGTTGGCCTGTCAGCATATCTCAACCAACGTGGACATCCTGTGAGACTGCTCTCATATGGATCTGTCCATGTGGCGAAAAGGGAGCGTAGCACCTAAGTGCCATGACGTATAGTCCCGTTCCACAACGTTGGATAACAAGCTTGTTCCCGGCCTCTGGCTGGTGTGGACAGCGTCCTGTATATTCCTACATCTTTCCAGAGCCCTTTGGGCCATGTCTGGGGAGGTAAACCATGCAGTGCACAATCTTTACAGTTATTTGGAGAGATGATTAGGATGTTTCACGCATTATGGGCTAGTTCATCCAAATATGAGTAATTTATTCACTTTTTTTTCCCTTCAAATCTGTATGTCTTCCGTGGAACACAAAAGGTGATGTTAGGCAGAATGCCTCATTTTGCCTCAGTCACGTTACTTTCATTGCATCTTTTTACATAAAAGTGGTGATTGAGGATTATATTCTGTGTAACATTTTCCTTTTGAGTTCCATGAAAAACCAGTCATATGGGTTTGGATCAACATGATGGTGAGTGAAAGATTAAACTCATTTTTGGGTGAATTATTGCTTTTTAATAGTGGATAATTGATTTAACTCTTAAATTTTGTGGTGTTTCCTCTAGCCGAACTCTGACTGCTGTGCACGATGCCATCCTGGAGGACCTGGTCTTCCCCAGTGAGATTGTTGGCAAGAGAATTCGCGTGAAACTGGACAGCAGTAGGCTCATCAAGGTCCACCTCGACAAGGCACAGCAGAACAATGTTGAACACAAAGTGAGTACTTTTTTTTTTTTTTTTTTCTCCATCAAAAGCAAACACCCAACGTGGACATCCTGTGAGACTGCTCTCATATGGCTCTGTCCATGTGGCGTAAGGGAGCGTAGCACTTAAGTGCCATGACGTACAGTCCCGTTCCACAACGTTGTATAACAAGCTTGTTCCCGGCCTCTGGCTGGTGTGGACGGTGTCCTGTATATTCCTACATCTTTCCAGAGCCCTTTGGGCTGTGTCTGGGGAGGTAAACCATGCAGTGCACAACCTTTACAGTTATTTGGTGAGATGATTGATGTTAGTATTTCACGCATTATGGGCTAGTTCATTCAAATGAGTAATTTATTCACACTTTGTTTTGTTTTCCATTACTGGGGAGGTAAACCATGCAGTGCACACTACTCATTTTCAAATGTTGCATCCTGTTTTAGGCACTTTAAATATGCCTGATAACATTGTCTCTAATTTTAATCAAGACCGTAACTGAATATTGAGTTTTGTAATTTAGCTGCTTTTCCTAAGAAAAACTAATCAACAAACATGCTTCAGTCTAATACCATTTACCAGAATTAGTCTTTTCACCAGTTTATTTTTTTTGATAATTGTTTAAGCTCATTTTATTTTTTTTTCAGGTTGAGACCTTCTCTGGTGTCTACAAGAAGCTCACAGGCAAGGACGTGTTATTTGAATTCCCAGAGTTCCAACTGTAAAGTGCAGATGACAAAATAAATTTGTTTACTGTCATGTCCCCTGACTTGAGTTTTGCCTCCTCCTACTGAGTCGATGCCTATCTGTCATGTAAAGCCCAAAGTATACTTCGGTCAGACATGAAAGCTGAGCGGCCATGCTCGGGATGCGTGAATCTAAACGAGTTATTTGCTCTAATTAGAGGGTTCACAAGGTGGCACTTAAATTTGAGCTGTTGATGTCATGAAGTGCTAGATGATGTAATCACTTCTAAACACCAGGAGAATATTTTAAAAACCACATGGATGTGCTAGTCATGAGCACGTGTGATGAGATCTGGAGATGCCTGCATTTGTATAACTCTGAAGATAATACAAATGAAGGGTCTAAACTCCTGAAGATTAAGTCTAGTCTCTCAGCAGTCATAGCGCCAACTGCCTGTGTATGTGCACCGTTATATGGAGTGTACTTTGACAAGCTTTTGTTCGACTGTATGCAGATGCTGAGTGTTCACGTCAAAATGGCAGGGTGGGTGGGGTAGATGCCATCAGATGATTTGGCACAGAGTTGTACATTATTTGAATGATATTAAAATGTTTATAATGTCTGAGTCCTTACAGAATATTTTCTAACTTTCAGTGCACATTTGCTCCCAACTGTTCTACAGATATTAAGTTGCATTCGAGCCATTTTTAAAAAAAAAAATATTTTTTTGTTGTGTACTTTGGGTCCTGTTGTGAAATTATCTTGGAAAACAGAACTTCCACTTCACTATCACTCGAACTTCCAGAGTGTATTAATGCAGGAATAAGTGTGGTCTGAAGTGGCAAGTATTACCACAACTTATTTCAGTGCAGCAGATGGGAAAGTGTGAAAAACAGAAAATGGGCCATGGTCACTTATATACTATGTACAGGGTTCCCATGGTCATGGAAAACCTTGATGTCAAGGAATATTTAAATTGCTTTTGCCAGGCCTGGAAAATTCAGAGTTTTTCCTCTGCTCTTACATTTTAAATTGGATTTTGCTCTAGTGTAGACATAAACTCAAATCATAGTGATATTTTGATTTGTGAATGAATTTAGTTAAGTATTTGCAATGGATCCACAAATCATCTGAAAATCAATGATTAAAAAATAATTGGGGTTGTGTTCCTCGAACGCATTACAAGTGTAAGTTAATCATGCAGAGCAAATGGTTTCTATCTACCTAGGCCTATGATTTTGGGGAAAGCAGCTCTGTCCTGTTAAAAATTGCTGGAATAGTCATGAAAATGTATTGGTCAAAAGGGAGGAAACAATGTAGATATACAGTTGATGGTCAATTGTGAATGGGATATTGAAAGCACGTGTAATGATCCTGGACCTATGAAGCGTAATGATTGCAGTCATCTATAGCACTTGCACAAACAACACACTTGGGCCACAAAGACAGATAAACTGACTTTATGGTGGTTTATAAAAGTATTTAGTGTGGCATCAAGAAAATTGAAGACCTCATCCAATGGAAGTCATGAAACAGCAAAGTGTTAATGAAATTTAATTCGGACGACATAAGAACACATCGAAGTCTCCACTTAAATGATTCAGGCATGCAAAATACTCTTTTTTTTTTTTTAAGCTTAATCACCCAAACGTAAATTTTGCTCATTAAAATAACTGGAAAGTGTTAAAAATAAATTATAAATAAAACCAACAGAGAGCTTTTGAAAAATGTGCATCTCAAAATAAAGTGCTTAATTTTAGAAAAATGAAATAAAAAGTATAGCTTGAGTTTCCCTTTTACTTTTAGTTAACTCCCTTTCACATCTCAAGTTTAAACACATTTTATAATAAACAATCTCAACATATTAACAATTGAACAGCTTTAACACCATTTCTCTTTCTTTCCCTTTTATATCCCACTTCACCACTTTCTCTTGCTTAGTGAGAAAAGTGAGCCCTTGCTTGCCCTGCCAGGATTTTAAATCTGGGCTGGAATGGTGTCAGGGCCATTCTCATACACATGTGTAGGTGCTCATTGGTGAGCCTGGATCGATATTTGCTTTTAATAATGTTCATTGTGGAGAAAGCTGCCTCACAGTTGTATGTGGAGCCAAACATGGTAAAGATGTACAAGGCTACTTTCCTCAGACTTGGGAAAGCGGTCTCTGAGACCATTTGAGGCCAGAAAGTGGCAGGATAAATTTTTCGATCGATCATATTGGGCTTTTAGAGCGTTTATTTTCTGTGCCCTCAGTCCGGATTTAAGTGGGTATGTTTGGTCAAAAGATTTGTGCTTTGTCTCATTGTGGCGCCTCACATTGCCGCTTTTAATAATCGCGTCAGTCTCTGAACATATGAGACATACCGGTTTTGAACTGCCCGTGGGAAGAATGAACATGTAAGAATCTGTCCATTCTTCATTGAAAGCTCTGTTTTCGCTGTCCACTTTTTTTTTTTTTAGAGCACGCCATGTGAAACGTCGTCGCTTTTTCGTCTCGTGTGTATCTCTCGCTGACTCGAGTAGCATGACATGATTTACAACGCATGCTATTGGTCTGTGAGTTTCCTGGGCCGCGCTAAACCAGTACCATAAATGCTAGAAAAGCTGCGCAGGATAAAATAGAAACGCTCTGTCAAAAGTCAATAATTCTCAATAATTTATGGGTTATTGGTCCGGGTCCGGACAGAACGGCGGCTGGGTCCGTATGCGGACCTCGGTCCGCCTATTAGTGACCTCTGCTTTATAGGGTCTAGTTATATTAGCAAGACGATACGAATTGTTCTCCAGCAGAGGGTGCGATTGAGACTACTTTTATTCAGTTTTGGAAAGAGAACTATGTTCGTGGTTTAACGGTTATATAAAAATGTCGTATTAGTCGCTTCTCATCACAGAAATTACACATTCACGTTCATAACTTATGGTATATTACAACTACGAACCAGATGTATTTCTGAACCCACTGTCAAAGTTTTCACAGCTAACAGTTGTTTTTGAAGTTCGTGGACTTTGCTCTGTTAAATACTTTTTTTTTTGTTTTTTTGGAGGGGGTAGTTAAAGATTAAGTTTTGTCAACCTGTTATATCGTAGAAAGAGTCAGTTGTGTAGCACAATTGTCTGCTCAAATTCGAGCAATATTAAACCAGAGAGCCAAATATATATTCCAATTAACATAAACATGTCAAATCGACCAACTCTGAGGGACACCAGCAGTCAACCACACTTTCTACAGTTCAACAACCTCGTATGTGAAACAGCTGGAGGAAAGGTGAAATATAACTAATATTTAATTTAAATATTTATTGTATTTTTGTTTGTCGCTGCACTATAATACCATAATGAAATGGATTAACAAAGCACTAAAACATTGTTATTAAAGGTAATTTTTGCCACAGACGAGTTTTTTGCCCCTGCTAGAAATCTTTTGAAGGTAAAGTCAGCTTCTACAATGATGAAATATCCATGTGTTAAAGGGATAGTTCATCCAAAAATGAATCTCGTCCTCATGCCATCCCAGATGTGTATGACATTCTTCTGCTGGACACAAATATTTTTGGAAGAATGATCTCAGCTCTGTAGGTCTATACAATGTAAGTGAATGGTAAACCAAACTTTGAAGCTCCAAAAAACACATAAAAGCAGCATATAAGGATTCCATAGACTCCAGTGGTTTAAGTCATGTCTTATAAAGTGATCAAAATCAAATCATCTTGCCATTGCAATGTACAATCATATTTTGAAGTTTGATTACACTTCCTAGTGTTTGACACTAGTGTAATCTAACTTGAAATTATTATGAGACTACAATGGCAATATGTACAATGATGAATTTATTATGATTTTCCTTTTTTGGTCTGTTCTCACTCAAAACCAATTGGATCAATTCAGAAGACACTGATTTAACCACTGGAGTTTCATGAATTACTTTTATTCTGTGTTTATGTGCTTTTTGAAGCTTCTAGGTTTTGGATACCATTCACTTGCATTGTATGGACCTACAGAGTTGAGATATTCTTCTAAATATATTTGATTGTGTTCTGCAGAAGAAGGACAGTCATACACAGGTGGGATGGCACGAGGATGAGTAAATTATAGAATTTCATTTTTTGGAGAACTATTCCTTTATACTTTCCTGTTAGTGACTAATGTTATGTTGTTCTGAAATAATCTAAAGAGGGACCCTCCAGAATTCATAGCTTCAGCATTTACTGAGTTTGGGAAATGGATGGATGGTTGGGAGACCAGGAGGAAAAGAATTCCAGGTATTATTCCAATTGCACAAATCAAAGTTGACTGAAAAACTGTAAGGTTTGGTAGTGTGCCTCATATCTCTCTAATAAGCTTGAAGTAGTTGCAGGCGACTTCATTCTCATCTATCCAGTCTCTCTGAAGATCTGTAAAATAAAAGATTGTGAGAAAGATGTCTCCTCCAGTCCACAGTACTGCAATACTGAGATGTTTCCCCCTATGATCTGGCTTTCAGGTCATGTTTTGTGATCCTAAAAGTGTTTGCTCAGTCTGTAGTACTAACAGTGGATTTGGTATTCTCATGAAAGATGCATTGAGCAGTGTCACACATGTTGTGTTAAAGGTCATGACTGGTGCATTGTGCAGTTAGGGGTTCCAGGAATAATTCACGGCTTTGATGTGGACACGTCCTTCTTCACAGGAAACTATGCCCCTTACGCCTCCATTCAAGCTGCATGTCTTGGTAGGTATAGATCAGCGCAGCCTTTCTTTAAGAACCAGCTTTGATGGAATGTAAAAGACAGATTACCTTCAGTGTGTCTAATATATGCTACTCCTAAATCAGATCAGATACCATCTTTTACTCTGGATGGAGATCGTACAGGCATGGCTGCTTCCCAAAGCGAGTATGAAGCTGTGGCACAGGTGTGAAATATCTTCCTATGCACTACAATATCATGCATAAAATCTAGTGTGTGTGTCTCTGAGGGAACAGAACTCAGGCTGAATTTATGATTAACAGCTTAACTCAGACAGCTGGGAGGAGCTTGTCCCAATGACAGAGCTGAAGCCAGGGTTCTCTGATTCATGCCACAACTACTTCAGTGTCACCTACTCGCACAGAGTTACACATATCCGTCTCAACATATATCCAGGTACTGCACTTTCCAGAATATGAATCATGCAGTACAATTAAAAAAAAAAAAAATACAATAGAGTGTAATCCTTCATAATACAATTACTAGGCCAGGGAGTAATGACAGATGCTAGAGTGAAGTAGCATCCTAGAGAGCAATTTATTTTGCAAAATGAATACAAATCAAGGAATGTAAAATAATAATAAAACAATGGAGTATTATTTATGTAGCACCTTAAGATAGGATAGTTCCTTGTTTATCTTTGCATTTTTATGTGGTTTTATTTACTTATTTTTCTGGGCAGAAGATTTCTTGCTTAAGGTACTTGCAAGAAGATATTCTCTTTACAAATGCTTATTTATAAAGCATTATAAATACACTGATGAGCCAAAACTTTGTGACCACCTGCCAAATATGCTATTGGTCCTCTGCATGCTACCAAAACAGCGCTGACCCGCTGAGGACTGGACTCTACAAGACCCCTGAAGGTGTCCTGTGGTATCTGGCACCAAGACATTAGCAGCAGATCTGTCAAGTCCTGTAAGTTGCGAGGTGGAGCTGCTATGGATTGGACTTGTTGGTCCAATTTGGGAATTTAGAGGCCAGGGCAACACCTTGAATCTTCATCATGTTCCGAAAACAATTCCCTAACAATGTGTGCAGTGTGGCATGGCGCATTATCTTGCTGAAAGAGGCCACTGCCATCAAGGAATACCATTGCCATGAAGGGGTGTACCTGGTCTGCAACGATGTTTAGGTAAGTGACACGTGTCAAACTGATGTCCACATGAATGGCCTGACCCAGGGTTTCCTAGCAGAACATTGCCCAGAGCATCACACTCCCTCCACCGGCTTGTGGTCTTCCCACAGTGCATCCTGGTGCCATCACTTCCCCACATAAATGACATGCATTGCTGTCCATGAGATGTAAAAGAAAATGTGACTCATTGGACCAGGCGACCTTCTTCCACTACTGCAAAGTCCAAGTCCAACACTCGAGTGCCTATTGTATGGGGAGAAGTGTCATCATGGGCACTCTGACCGGTCTGCGTTATGCAGCTCCACACACAGGCGGGTACTATGCACTGTGTGTCGACAATTTCCTCCCGTAACCATCATTACAATTTTCTGTGACTTGTGCCACAGTATATTTTCTGTTGGTTTGCACCAGATGGGATAGCCTTCCTTGGCTGCCTAATACCCTGTCGCCAGTTTGTGGTTTATCCCCCCTCGGAACACTGTCGGTAGGTACTCACCACTGCAGACTGGGAGCACCAAACAAGCCTTGCCGTTTCAGAGATGCTCGACTCAGTTGTCTGGCCATAAAAATTTGGCCCTTGTCAAAGTCACAAGTCTTTTCTCCTGCCCATTTCTCCTGCATTCAACACGTTAAATATGAGAACTGATTTTTTGCTTACCATCTAATCTACACAGACCTTGACATGTGGCCTTGTTAGGAGATGATTTGCTTCACCTGTGAGTGGTCATAATGTTTTGGCTCATCTGTGTACATATTTGCCTATGCTTAATTCTGGCAGATGGTGGAATTTCAAGGCTGAAAGTTTATGGCATTGGGAAGAAGGATTGGTCAACTGTACCTGGTCATGACCTAGTGGATCTGGTTGCCCTGGTCAACGGTGGAGTTTGTGTAGGCTTCAGTGATGCCCACTTCGGTCACCCACGCAATATGATTGGTGTGTGATTCTTTGGACTGATGTTGCAAATAGAGAAACACCTCAGAGATGCATTACTGCTGATTATTTGTTAAATTTGGCTAAAATGCTGGCTGAAGTTACAGACAACAACCACCTCTGGTTTCATATCAGACATATCATAAAAACTGAAAAAACCCAGACCTAATTTTTAATAAATTACTTCCTGAGAGAATACTACACACCATTTCCCAATACATATGTTACGAACTGTTTAACAACTGTTTTGAGAAGATTATAGAATAGGATTAAAGATTTTGAAATGAGCACCAGATCATTACATTGTCTGTATTGTCTGTTGTGTGTGTCTCCCTAGGTCTTGGGAGGGCTGAGAACATGGGTGATGGGTGGGAGACGGCCAGACGCTTGGACCGGCCCAAAATTTTAAAAGTAAAAATGTGGTTATTATAGAACACATCACAGAGAGCAGTTATTTAATTCCACATTAATCACATGCTTTGGTTTTCAGGTGAATGAGAAAGGCATGTTGCAGGTGCCAGGCTCTGAGTGGGCTATTCTAAGATTAGGACACCCTGGAGTGATCAGCAAAATTGAGCTAGACACCAACCATTTTAAAGGTACTCGAAGTGTTCAACAGTTTGCAGGATTCAGCAATAAGTTTGGTCTTCTGGTCCGGGGCTAGCGTACAGTAAAAGGATTTCAGGCAGGTTGATGGGACTTGTCCTATTGTCACTAAATCTTTGATGATCTTGTAATTATGTTTTAAAGCCTTAGAAACATAAACATTTGGCTTTGTGTGATGTTTTGAACATTGAGATTGCATATTTTGCTGATTTAGATTTTCCACCAAGGTAACATTAAAGGGATAGTACACCCAAAAATGAGAAGTCTCTCATAATTGATTCACACTCATGCCATCACTGGTGTGTATGTCTTTCTTTTTTCTGCTGAACACAAACAATTTCAGCTCTGTAGGTCCTCATAATGCAAGTGAATGGGTACCAAAATTTTGAAGCTCCAAAAAGCACATTAAGGCAGCATAAACGATATACATCAGCTATATGATAGGTGTGGGTGAGAAAAAGATCAATATTTAAGTAAATCGTTTTTTAATATAAATTCTCCATTTGCATGAAGAATGTGAATGTTAAAGTGGAAATTGATAGTAAAAAAAGACTTAAATATTGATCTGTTTCTCACCCACACCTCTCAAATCACTTCTGAAGATATAGATTTACCACTGGAGTCCAGGGCTATAACCACAATAGACATTGAGAAGTTGTCTCCCCCGATATTCATAACAGTTGTCTACTGATATGGGTTTTTACAATGGTTGATAATTAAATTATTACATTTGGAACCCCCAATCCTGAATATGTGGTTACATCCTTGCTGGAGTCTTATGGATTACTTTTATGCTGTCTTTATTTGCTTTCTGGACCTTCAAAGTTCTAGACACCATTCACTTGCATTGTATGGACATACAGAGCTGAGATATTCTTCTAAAAATCTTTGTTCGAGTTCTGCAGAAGAAAGTCCAACACATCTGGGATGGCATGAGAGTGAGTAAATGATGAGAGAATTTACTCTTATCTTAAAACTTAAAACTTAAAATGAGTTTTGTTGGTGTAACTCATGTATTCCAGTAAATTATGTGATTTAAATAAAACATTTAACTTAAATCAAAACAGTTGATTTACCACATGAAGGCCAGAACATGAAGGTTCATTTTTTTTCAGTGTAGCTGATTAACAGATGAGGTTTAGTCAAAATGATGAGAATGACTTAACTTAGAGAATAACTTTTGACTTTAGAATGGGCTGAAAATTATAAGCCAATCAGTGATGTTTTGCATCATGTTTTATCATTTTTACTGTATTATCAAAGTCGGTTTTAATGATCACATTACATTAATGGAGTTATTATAAAAGTAGCTGTATGACTTCTAGCCACAATTGCAAATTAAATGCCTAATATATATATAAATATATATAAATTTATTTGTATTTTTTTTTTTTTTTGTTCAGTAAAGTAAAAAAAAATAATAAACACTAAAAATACTTTTTTGTTGTTGTTATGGAACCAGTGAAAATGTTAGCAAGGCAAATAAAAATTTACCCGAATGGTCCAGTAGAAAAACTGTTAAGCCCTGAGTTGTTACATATTTCTTAGTCAAAATGATGAGACTCTCTCTGAAACAGCCATATGTTTGTTGTTGTCTTTAGGAAATTTCCCAGACTCCTGCAGGATTGAGGCCTGCAGTCTGACTTTAGATGAGGAGAAGAACTTTATTCGTAACAAGTGGAGCTCTGACAAAAGTCTCAAGTGGAGAATTCTTCTTCCTCCTCAAAAAGTATGATTTAATTTGATTTACTTCATGTTAACTTTTAAGATTTCTTTCTTTTCTGTTAAATTAATGAAACTCATCCTTATCTAGCTAAAGCCTCACCACTGGCATGTGTTTTCTGAGGAGTCTGTGGTAAAGTGTGGGCCTGTGACTCATGTGCGCCTGGTCATAGCTCCTGATGGAGGGGTCAGCAGACTCAGACTCTGGGGTCGACAAGTGTTGATCGACTTGACTTATCCACAACAAATCTCCAAACTTTGATGTCATAATTTATTTTCAACACAGTTTAGTATAGAGGTCATGGCATGACATCAGGTGTGATTTAAAAGGAGCCAAATTATTGATTTTTTTAACAATTGCATTTTAACCCTGAGGTAAACTTATAATGTAAGTAAAGCTTTATGTCAATGCAAAGAACGTTTAGAATTAGAATGGAATGGGTCACTACAGTATGTTTAAAAAACAAGCTCTTTGCATGAGAAATGAGCATCGATGGCAATGTTCAGAATGGAATCTTAGTTTACTGTGTACTGTGCAGTATACACTGTAGTCATCTGTCTAATGTCAGAACATTGTGAAAGTTCAGAATGAGTCATGATTGCTGCTTAGAGTTTAGAGGTTTTTAGTTTTTAAATATACAGTATGTTTCCATAGAACATCAAGCTATTCTATCTCAAATGATCAAGGAAAATGTAATTCTTCATGATATGAAACCTTTAAATAACAAAACTAAGGCATATGCTGCACAATAAGGCGTATGCTGTCTCATCCCATAGTTTGGCCTTACAGATACTGATTACCAAATACTAAGCCTACATACTTGTATATGCTTACCTACTATTCTGTGGTGCACTTCACAACAACAAAACAGTCATAAGAGGAAATGTATGCAGTAAGACATTCTTAAATGAACCCACATATTTTGCATGTCTATAGACACCATATAAGACACTTCACAGGCAATGGTGGTGTGCATTGTAGATACCTCTGGACATTCTTAAATACCAAAGATGGTATTTGCTTTAATAACAGACATTTTACCTACACACCTGAAAAAGTTCTGCTTTATCATGCAGTCTTGCCTGCTTTGTAGAAACATGTTTGAATATTTAGAATCGTGATGGTTTACCACAGCATAATCATTAAAAGATATTAACTTTTGACATCTTCTCAAATTCCATCGCAGTGCCCACAGCAAGTTATTTAATTTCTTATGCAAATAGTAATATATGCTCATAGTAATAAATCAAGTTTTTTTTTTTTTGTGAGGAGAAATTATTTATTTTACTTGTGAAATTAATGTTCATGTTTTTACTTGGAAAACATCAAGTTATATTTCCATGGCTAAGATGTTTTCTAAAAATTTGAATGGATGACAGACATCCTGAAGTAAGTGTCAAACTTTCAAATTATGACAAAAGTAACACAACTAAGTATAGTTGTGTTATAGTATAGAATTTTCTTTAGATAAATTATCTAAATTCTTTTCGTAAAAGAACACGCACAGTCTTTATTTAAAAAAAGTTTTATTTAAAAGAATTGGAGCTTATCTCTATTAATATGAAAGGTTGACAAATTGACATGTCATGTTTATCATGACATCCCCCGTGTTGCACTGGGACACTCTGACCACGTCATGGTCCACCTGATTCCTGCGTACTGACAGAAACTAAAGCTCTGCATACCTGTAGTGAGGACATCAAGGAAGTGGACTAGTGAGGCTGTGGAGGATCTCCAGACGTGCTTTGACTCTACTGACTGGAATGTGTTCAGGACTGCTACAAACAATCTGGATGAGTACACAGAGGCTGTGACGTCATATATCAGCTTCTGTGAGGACTGCTTTGTTCAATCACACACCAGGGTGAGTTATGACAAACCCTGGTTTACAGCCAAACTCAGAAGGTTAATGTTTGATAAGGAAGAGGCCTTCAGGAGTAGGGACAAAGACAGATTTAAAGAGGTGAAGTAAGAGTTTAGCAAGAGGCTAAACGACGGTACTCTGAGAAGCTCCAACACCTGCTCTCAGCCAACGACTCTGCGTCTGTCTGGAAAGGGCTCAGGCAGATCACCAAATACAAGCCTAAAGCCCCCCAGGCCATCAACGACTGACGCCTAGCCAACGACCTGAACGAGTTCTACTGCCGTTTTGAAAGACAAAGGGACAGTCCTGTAACCGTTCCCCACGACACCTCCCAACAAAGGGACAGTCCTGAAACCATCCCCCATGACACCTTCCAACAGCTCCAGCTACAGTGCATCACCTCCACCTCGCCCACCTCAGCAGGGGCCTGGGCACCCCCACCAATGCCCACCTTAAATGTACCCCCCTCCACCCCCCCACCCACCTCAGTGACGACTCTTTCCATCCACGAGAGGGACGTCAACAAACTCTTCAGGAGACAGAACCCCCGGAAAGCTGCTGGACCGGATGCTGTCTCCCCATCCAGCATGAACCTATGCCAGGATCCTGTTTGTGGATTTCAGCTCTGCCTTTAACACCATCATTCCGTCTCTGCTCCAGGAGAAGCTCTCCCAGCTAAGTGTGCCAGACTCCACCTGCAGGTGGATCACTGACTTCCTGTCTGACAGGAAGCAGAATGTGAAGCTGGGGAAACACGTCTCCGACTCACAGACCATTAGCACTGGATCCCCCCAGGGTTGTGTTCTTTCTTCTCTGCTCTTCTCCCTGTACACTAACAGCTGCACCTCCAGTCACCAGTCCGTCAAGCTTCTCAAGTTCGCGGATGACACCTCCCACATCGGACACATCTCTGATGGTGACGAGTCCGCCTACAGGTGGAAGGTTGACCACCTGGTGACCTGGTGCAATCAAAACAAACTTGAGCTCAAAGCTCTAAAGACAGTGGAGATGGTAGTGGACTTCAGGAAGAACTCAGCCTCACCTGCACCTGCCCCCATCACTCTCTGCAACTCCACAATTGACTCTGTGGAGTCTTTCCACTTCCTGGGAACTATCATCTCCCAGGACCTCAAGTGGGAGCTGAACATCAGCTCCCTCATCAAGAAAGCACAACAGAGAATGTACTTCCTGCGGCAGCTGAATAAATTCAACCTGCCAAAGACAATGATGGTGCACTTCTACGCAGCCATCATCGAGTCCATCCTCACATCCTCCATCACTATCTGGTACGCTGCTACTACTGCCAAGGACAAGGGCTGACTGCAGCGTGTCATCCGGTCTGCCTTGAAGGTGATTGGCTGCAATCTGCCGCCGCTCCAGGACTTGTACACCACCAGGACCCTGAAGCGTGCTGGAAAGATTGTGGCTGATCTCTCCCACCCTGGACACAATCTCTTTGAGACACTCCCCTCTGGCAGAAGGCTGAGGTCCATCAGGACAAAAACCTCACGCCACAAGAACAGTTTCTTCCCATCCACCACTTGCCTTATCAACAAGGCCCGCTACCCACCCTGACACTCTCCACACTCCACCTCTACATGCCACTGTACTTACACTGCTGTACTGCTCTCTTTTATTTTTATTCTTACTTTTAATATATACTGTGTGGACATATTTATATTGCTTATATTTTAATACTTGTTTCTTATATTTAGAGATTGTGTGACACTCCTACAACACCAAAACAAATTCCTTGTATGAATGAGAAACGTACTTGGCAATAAAGCTTTTTCTGATTCTGATATTCTTTTGACATTTCTTCCACTATATGCTTATCCCTTGGAACAGCTGGTTTAAAAAAAAAAAAAGGTAGGATTTCAACATTCCATAACATGTTTCAAACTTTTTGGCTTTAACTCTACAATTGCAGCTTGTACAGAGGAATAGATTTTCCAGTGAGCTGTTTTTTTTCCCCCAATCATTTTGTCATATTTGCCCACAGATTAGGGCAGTGGTCTGTATCAGGCAGTGGTTTGTAGTGTCATGATAGTGGAGAAAAATTCAGCAGGAATCCTGTTGAGTCATGGATTCTATGCTGAAATATACGCAATATAAAATACAAAATTTAAACATTCAGGAAATGGTAAATATTTAGCAGGGATGGATTACCGACCAGGCCAATGGAGGGTTCGTTGCTCATGGGGTGTTTCGCTTTCATTGTTGATGGGTTTTCGAGCGAGGGGGATCACCATACTAGATCGCGCAATCTTAAAGCCAAGGGCCCCCCTGGTAGTCAAGGGCCCCTGGGCACTGGCCCAATTGGCATGGTCCGTAATCCATCCCTGTTTATAGGGTCCTATGTTCCCAGGTTCCTATGTTCCCAGGGTCCCATGTTCCCCAGATTTATAAGGTCCTATGCTCCCAGGGTCCTATGTTCCCCAGATTTATAGGGTCCTATGCTCCCATGGTCCTATGTTCCCCAGATTTATAGGGTCCTATGCTCCTATGGTCCTATGTTCCCCAGATTTATAGGGTCCTATGTTCCCAGGGTCTTATGTTCCCCAGATTTATATGTTTAGGGATAATATTTATGAAATAAATATTATATGGATATTTATTAAATATTTTAACTTCAAATGGGTCAAATTTGACCCGAACACAATAGGAGGGTTAAGGTGTGTTAACTGAAAATTTAAATGGGGAACTTAAGACATTGGGAACATAGATACACTCCCATCTACAGGTACCATGTACTAAAATCATATCTGAGGAAACTGCTTCTTTAGTTCACCAAAAAAATGAAAATTCTCTCATCATTTACTCGTGCTGTTCTAAACATGTATGACTTTCTCTCTTATGTGGAACACAATAGGAGATGTTAGGACAAATTTGAGCTTCTTTTAGCTCATACTATTGCAGCCTATAGACAAATATGATCAAATGAGGACTGATTCAGTGGTGTGAGATTTTGATACATGTTTAACCTCTATTTCTCTGAGGAGGAAACTAAGAGAATTTCTATTTGCATCTTTGTGTGTATACATTGAGTGCACTGTAATTTCTGCCAAAGAAATGTAAATAATCTGGTTTAAAAATACAGAGTAGAAAACAGTTATGACAGTAGCATTTTAAGTATTTAAAAAAAAAAAAAAAAAAAAAAAACAGAACAAAATAACATTTAAAACTCCAGATATGCTGATCAATGTTATTCTCATTCTGCATTTAGTCCTAAATGTCCTTGAACTGTGAGACTGAGACAGCACCAGACATCTCTCATTTCTCTGGAGTCAAACAGGCTGCATTGTGATTAATTACAGTATATTATGCTCACTCATGCAGACACATGAACACACACACTCAGGGCTCTTTGCCTTGAATTAAGATAAGTGTCTATTGGGTTGAGCTTGAATGACATAGGGGGTGAACTGCAAACTCTGCACTTTGTTTTGAGAAATGTCAATGTGAAATATCTGATATATCTTTATTACCTTGAACAAAAGACAATGAAAAACGTAATCCATTCAAGAGGAAATGGAAGAAAAGTGGTTGCTGTGGATTGACATGAATTAGTTAAAAAAAATTTGAGTACTGTCAGAGGTATGGCAGAGAAATTTAGACAGACAGACACGGTGCTATTCATAACATTATTATTCACTGGTCACTGTAAGTCACTGGTACTTCTATTTATAATTCCTCAACAGAACTGTTTGACTCCACTGTTACCCAGTCGTACTGTAATTTTCCCCCTAGGTTCTTCCAACAGGGGGCGACAGAGGCCTAACAAAGTCTCCTTTTCCCTGTACAAATATTCTGAGATTTGTGTCTTCACATCTGTCTGTCACTGTTTGTGTCTCTGTGGTGAGGTGTGTCATCCAGTGGCCTCCACAAGCTGTAACTGTGGAACAATTCGAATCAAGCTGACTTCTGTGTCTCTTAATCACACTACAGGCTCTTACCAATCTGAGTCAATGGCCTGTGTGTACTGCAGTCTGAATAAAGAGTGTCAAATATTCAGTTCGATTGTTATCTGTTCAACAAAGGCATTTAAATGTTGAATTAAAGTGTATTTAAATGGCATAATTCATATCACTCAAAAAAATTAAGCCATTATCCTTACTTAACTGAGTCTGAGAAAGTTTTTACATGCAATTTATTTTCTTTCATTCTGATTAAGTCAGTTTTATTCAGCCAACACAATTTAGTGTGATTAGGTCAAATCAATGTAGTAGATTTAACTCGAGTTTTTTTAGGTTCTCTTCAAACTAAATTTACTAATGTTTAATTTAATTAATTTTCTTATGTTGCTCCAAATTAATTCATTAAGTGAAAGCCAGTCCTCACCCAAAGCACAAGTGACATTCTTCAACACAATGTTAACTCCCAAAACTCCAGCATAACACACATCTTTAAATACTAATATAATAGAACAGTAACAAATGTCCTATTCTCATTTTGCTCAAATGCATAAAATGACACTTAAATTCAACATTTGTTCACCCATCCAGTCCCATGCAAAACACGCTGAGAAATGGAAGTTTCATCAACGCTACAAAAGGTTTTTCATGTAGTCCAAACTCAAATGGATTAAGTAAACTTCAATTTAAGAAATTTAATTGGATAGAAAGCAATGAAATCAAGTTGGGATAAAATGTTCTAGAATTCTGTTGCTTTAGTAATTCAATGTGCTTTTCATAGAACTTATAATGCAGGGGAAAAAAGAAACAAAGACATAAATCCATTTTAAAATAAATGAAGAACATAAAAATTTATAAGGAAAAAAAAAAGAAGAAAAAGAAAAAGAACAAGCTGGAAATGCAGTATAATGCAGTTCAATCGAGGTTAAGTATCACACAGCACAGTGCTTAGACAGATATCTTATCAAACCCAAATGTTTTCAGTCAGACATTTTATGAAAGTTGGTTTGCAGTTCTTAGTTCCAGCTGTGTGAATTAGTTTAGCTAGGTCTTGTTTGGATACGAAGCACCTAACTGCATTTTTTGAGATGATAGTAGGCTTAGTTTATTTATTTATTTATTTTTATGAATACTAAAACTAAGATCTGAATAAACGCACCAAGATTATACAAGCATCAACTTTGGTAAATGGTTTTCCAGAATATACCCTGACCGAAGGCTTCTTTAAGTATTTCTTCAAAGAACTCTGCAGCAAACTTAGCTTTAGTCTTTTATGAAGTCTGACTGCAAACTCTGTTGTTTAATGGAAAATGAGGTTGTGGCTAAAAAAACACCAATGGTTGAAGCAATGTGAATGTTTTACCCCAAACCTTAATGCCCTGTTCAAAGTCAGTGCACATTGATGGAGTGGTAAGAAGAAATCAAGAAAAATAAATCTATAAATCTACTTCTCATCACCCAGAGGGAGAGAAACATTTCACCTAGATGCCCTGATTTGATATGAAACGCTCCATGAAATTCAGATTCGTATTACTCGTTCCAGCCCCCCAATACATACATGGAAACACACACACATACACACATTCCCTTTCTGCCTCCACCTTGCCCTCCTCTCTTATTTTTTGGCCTTCTCCATCAATATGTGTCAGCTGGCTGCCAAAAAGAAGGATATGTTGAGGAATTAACTCTTTTTTCCCCCTAACCCTTACCTTCCAGCATGTTTGGATTTTCTCTGTTTGATCTGGACCGTTAAATAAGATGAATGCTATTAGAAATTCATGGCTGTGCTGTGCCATCAATAAATGATTAGTTTGCAGTGCTTGCCAGTGATTGATTGGCTGGGCAGGGGATGTATTGGAACCAGACTCATTCAATGCCACGGCTAGTCACTGGGGAGCGGCTTAGCTTATCAGCGCCTGAACAACAGAGTCATGTTTGTTAAGAAAAAGAAAGAACAACAAGAAGACAGAGAGAGGGAGAGGGAGAAATTAAAGATTGCTTATAGTAAATCAACAATCAGGGAGTTAATTGCACTTATTTACTCAGCTCTGATGGATTAGACATCCAGAATGCATAAAAGTAATCCTTTCATGAACCATTGTAACCCTATAAATCTGGTTAACGTCAAGCAGAATTAATGACTGTATTGTGTTTTTGTATTATGCTGTATTATTATGATTTACATA
The DNA here is from genome assembly GCA_032164185.1 of Moxostoma hubbsi. NCBI lineage: Eukaryota > Metazoa > Chordata > Actinopteri > Cypriniformes > Catostomidae > Moxostoma > Moxostoma hubbsi. The sequence goes on along the minus strand of JAVLUX010000031.1, from coordinate 26,866,287 downwards.
TTATTTAAACCAATTATATTCAGCTGGTGGGTTGAAACCCAAAATTACAGATCTGTTCTCCAGTAATGGACAGCAAGGAAAAAAATAATGCTCACTGCAAATAAAATGCATTATTAGTGTGACATTCCTGTTCTACCTATTCAGTACAGGACTTGAACCAGTGTCTCCGGCACAAGGAGGCTAAAGGCTACAGCCTTTAACATTAGTCGCTATTGCAGCTCTTGAGGTCAGGGGAGTGAGGTTTATACACATTGCACAGCTATCTGTCAGCTGGCTTCAGTTACACGCACCCCCCTAATGCCTCCTACACTCTACATGACTTTCAAAGATGTTGGATCGTGGTACCGTTCATATTACACAACAGTCTGTCTTGTCATGAAAGTCAAAGCATTTTTAAATGACACAACGAATCAGCGACAGGTGTGAACACAACACAAAACATTTCACTATTGACGAATCCCCAATGACTCTGTCTGGACTCCAAATTACATTTCACAACAGAGTACACACTAGAAGTGATATGGGATACGAAAACAAATGCATGATCATATGTTGTGCATTTCAGAATATGATGTGCATGTTTTTAATCACATCTTTTATTGTTTACAATATGAAAAAGCACCTCCTACTGAAAAATCTACCTATTTGCTTACCTGACTGTCCAAGAGAATTGGCAATTTCTCTGCAACTCTTCTCTTTCTCCACCCGGTTGTGGTACAGATCAGATGAAACATCAAACATGCGCTGGTGCTCCTGCCAATGTTCCACTAATTTTTCCTCATTTTTCAACATATTTCACATTGTGCGATTTAGAACCACAGACAGGTCTAGATATTTAACATTCTAGATAGAGATATCTAGACATCGTTGACGTGTTGGCGCTTCTATCAAAATCGCATCTTTGATAGTTCATACATTGCGATTGTCGTTCACGGGAGCGAACTCTGATTTGCCTATGATTTCAGGCTTTTGTAGGCGATATCCACTTCACACAGAAAAGTTAGTAAGTGATTTTGTCATACTAAAATCATGTTAACACATATTGTTTATGTCTTGTGGCTATAATATAATATAGTAGTTTAACATACACGGATTGGACCCATTTACTTTATTTATTAATATCATTATTATATTTATTTTTTTAAAGGAGTAACAAGTCGAAATACATTTTTGTGGTAATGGGTTAGGGTTAGGTTAGATTTTTATAGCATTATGCCGCAAATGCTGTCGATTGAAAGCTTTTACTGAACCTGGAATATTCCTTCAAATAAAATGACTTCTCATTAATTATTTATCACATGGTGTAATCTTTTTAAATATTTGTCCACCAGAATTGTGGTTTCACAGCAGAATACTGTACTTAAATATTACATTCTGTTTGATGTAGTCTGCAGACCATCCCAGACTTCACGCAGACTCCATGTTCTTTGCCAAGCGAGAGCAGCCAAGCAGCAGAAACAAGTCTCCAAAACTTCCTGTCTCCACTCATCAGGGGCTAGGTACTGCTAAGGGGCTGACTATATATGTGTGTGTGAACACTTTAAAGTGCAAATGCTAATTCACAGGCTAGTAGCCTCTGTTTCATAAAGAAGGCAAGAGGAGTGCTTTGAAGCAAATATTTTAGCACTGCTCATCCTCAGATAGAGTCATAAATTAATTCAGCACTCGCAGGGAGTCCTCTCAACCTTGCCAGTGTCTTTCTCTTTCTCCCCCTTTAGTACTTCATTCTCTCTTTTATTTTATGTGGGGTGTGGAGACCACCATGAATCATTCATCTCATCATAACCAGATCAGACAGTTGATTGCGTTGGTCTTACAGTGAATTTTTACAAAAGCTCATATTCCTCCTGGAGTATGCATCCATTTCCAAATGCAAATCAATGAATTTTCTGATGGATGTTTGATCATTTACATTTTTTGGTATACTAAATTTCATCATATTGTGGCTGTCCATGTAGGATGAATTAGTGTAATCTGGGACATTTTTTCCCCTTTCATTTTATGCAATTTACTGCAATTGTCATGCCAGCATTTCAGACCAACAAATGAGGCATGACAACCCAGCTAGAATATAATTTTGTTTTTCTGGCTGTATCTGGTCTTGCCACAGCATCGGAATTGGATTGGAGGTCTGGAGTTTGACTTGGCCAAATTAGAATCTAAAACAGAAATTGTCTTTCTCCTCAGCCAATTTAGGGTATCTTCCTTGAATACTTTGACAAGTATTTTTTTCTTTTCTGACGTTAGGGATCTCCTTCCATGCAACCAAGACTTCCAAAACTTTGCTTCTGATGGAAAAAAAACAGTATTTAGGTGTCCTACATTCCCAATGTCCCAGATTACCTTTATTTAGCCTACCTGTACAGACCTCATAATGGCATTTGTAGATGATCTTAATGTAACCTTGGAAAACTGTGTATTTACAAAATTGACACTCTAACATATGTCATCCAACCCTCAGTGTCAGAGCTCCAACTGCAAGCACCTACACTCCTTTTTACTAACTCCAGCTCATGATTGACATGCTTGTGCTGTTGGTCTTGAGATTCCTATTAAAATCACTCACATATTCAGCCACCCGTCAACATGAGTGTCAGTGCCAATTTACTGGGACTGCAACCAGGGTCAGCGTGGCAGAGGTCAAACATCTATCACTCCTGCTTGGCCAAATCACATTTCAAATTCCCACTGTTCAGGAAATTAGACCCCTTTCCTTAGCTTATCTAAAAGCACCATATAGAATGATCCTGGAAATTAAAGGTATTTTGAGCTGAAAGGTTTAAAGAAGTCAATTCAGCGGTTCTGGAAACCTTTCCAGGTGACACTCATGGCGGGCTGGACTTTAACAGTGATTGACAGGCTCATTGAATCCATTCATTGAAGGAAGGTAGAAGAGGTTGTGGAGGGTGGCACAAAACAGCCTGTAAGTGGCTGAATGAGTGAGTGAGAGAGTGTCTGTGTGATGAAATAACACTGATTAATGGCCTTTCTTCAGAGGGCAGCTTGTCCTGAGCCAGAGATCACTGGGATAAGATCACAGGAACCACAGAGGTATATGAGGTTGACTGGCTCATGGTGGACCTGCATGTCGATCAGGTGCCTCCAGTGGAGAGACTCCAATGAAAAGACAAATCAAGCAGTGTAAACAGTGCACGGTATCTAACTGAAATGATTAGAAAGCACAGCGATATGTTTCAGATAAAGCTGTGTTTTCCAGTTTCTGATTGTTTACCTCAGTTGTTATTAGGGTTTTGTAAGATGATTTTATCTCTTAATAGGCTGAAGCGCAGATAAACAGTGTGATTCTGCAGTTCCTCACACACAAAATGAGAGAAACTCTTCCTGCTCCACTTTTCCCATATAGCTACCTCAAAGAAGGCCAGCTAAAGAATATCTGCATATCACTTTTGTGGAAAGCAGAGAGAAAACAATACTAAATGCAAATAATACTATACTACTAACCATTATGGATAGATAGCAAAATAAAAATTATACATTTTTCATTTTCACGTTTCAAAGGCTGCAACTCAATTTAAACTATTTAAACTATCATATTTGGACAGTGGTGGCGTTAAGGAATGTCCACCTGAGCAGGACCATCCCGCGTGCCACCTCTGTCATTTCCTCATAAAAATAATCTGAGTTTGAAATTAATTGCCACCATATATGAGTGAAATGATTCATAGATTACATTCTATCATGCTCAACGTTATATTTAAAATGTGGACAGTATTTTAGCAATCAGTTGTGTGTATCAGGTGTTTTCCGTCAGCTGTTGTTTTGAATCAAACTAGCGATGTCCAATCCATGATTGAATCACTCCTTTGAATCGTTTCTGTCAAAATTCCTTAGCAAAATGGTTTGAATCGGTTCGCTGTTGTTTTGGAAGGCTCTAAATGTATCTGGAACTATCGTGTCCACCCCACTTAAAATGTTCTGGAACAACCAAAGTTTTTGGCTTATATTTATGTGTCACTGTTGGTAGAAGCTAGCCGTATTAGGCAGATGCCAACATGGACTGGTTGCTTGACATCCCCTAATTCTCAAAAACCATGAACAAAACTAGTTAAAGGAATATTCCGGGTTTGATTAAAGTTAAGCTCAATCGACAGCATTTGCAGCATAAAACCGATTACCATACAAAGTAATTTTGACTCATCCCTCTTCTTTAATAATAAAAAAAAGAAGCAAAAATCAAAGTCACAGAGAGGCACTTACAATGTATGTAAATAGGGACAAATTTTGGAGGGTTTAAAGGCAGAAATGTGAATCTTATAATTTTATAAAAGCACTTACATTAATTCTTCTGTTAAAACTCATGTATTATTTGAGCTGTAAAGTTATTTATATCATCATTTTTATGGCCATTTAAGGAGTTGTTGACATTACATAGTCATGGCAACAAAGTAGTAAATTTATCACACTAAAATCCTGTTAAACTGTATAATTTAGAAATAAATTTTTGTGGTATTCAATATCATGCCACAAATGCTGACTTTTGAGCTTAACTTGTATTAAACCTGGAATATTCCTTTAACTTGCCACAAAGATAAACATGGTTTGTGTTAATCACAATGAGTTGCAGTGAATTATTGGCTGGTGAGAACATGAAACCATCCAGAATCAAGAGACATTTAGAAACAAAAATTGGGAATTTGGACATTTTGTTTACTTGTAAAATACACAGTTTTGGTGCTGTGTTAGGTCACTACATAATGTCTAAATTAAAAATCTGGAAATCCAGCTGGAACCAGCTCCATGCACATTAATTCTGAGTTATTATGTAGAAAATAGTTTATGTATGCTCTACCTTGAGTGAATTTTCTTTCGAAATTGACAATGTTTGGTGTTGATTCTGTATGATGTGTAATCTTTGGTCTTTGTTGGCCCCTCACTCAGGAGTTAGGAGTTATATCTGACAACTCACACATATCACAAAAATAGACAACAGCAAAGCAGCTCAAGACACAGAACCCAACGGGCCATGTGTTAAGATCAAGCAACAGTTATGTGAATAATTCCAAGAAACAGCAAACTGCCCCCTCAATTCAGTGATTCACCATTACCCACTGTACATCTTTTTTTCAGAACTCTATCCAGTGCTGACAGTTTATCCAGGCCTGTTTTGTTTTTAATATTTTAAATTGAGGCTATGACTTGACTGAACATTTTGTATGCAAGTTTTGCAATGGCTTGCTGATAAAAACTTGCTTGCTGGTCTCCCAGCCTGGTGAAACTTGTCTGTTTGCTGGCATTTTGGGCACTTCTCAGCTGGTCAAGCTAAGTGACCAGCTGGCTGACCAGCTAAACCAGCTGAAAAACAAAGTATACTTTGATCAGACACGAACCTCGGGCGTCCACGTACCACAGAGTGCGTGAGAACTGAAGGCGCAGCCTTATTTTTCTAACTGCCATCTGCCTTGAGTTATTTGTACTAATTAGTGGGTCCACAAAGTGTCAACCCTTACATTTTGAGATGATGCTGTCACAAAGAAGCACCAGAACATGTAATCACTAAACATCAGGAAATGAAGGTAAAAACAGCAACAGTGGATGTGCATGTCAAGAACACGTGTGTGAGGAGGTCTGCAGGTACCTGCTTTTGTATAACTAGAATCTGAAGGAATATAAAGACATCTTTATGGGTCTAAACTCCTGAAGAGAATGCCGGCGTCTAATTGCAGTTGTAGCGTGCACGTGCCTATGTATGTGCGCACAGTTATATGGCAGATACTTTGACAGGCTTTGCATTCTACTGTATGCAGACGCTAGGTATTCATGTTAAAATGGAGGTAGGCCTATACCAAGGGCTTTAACCACTTAAGATCAGCAATCAAGTTTTGGATGATTTTATTTTCAGCATTTAGGGTGCACTTAGGCAGTTTCGATTCAGTTGATGACTCTTGAGTCTTGTTATTCCTTACAGGACATTCTATCCTTTTTTCTGGCATTGTGCATTTACATAGGGGTCCACATTAAGGTTAACTGTCAAACTCATTTTCTGTTCATCACAAGTATTTATTCACTCTTAATGATCTCGGCCGCTATCAATCAGTCAGTTGTGCATTTCTCCTCAATGAATAACATGAAGTCAGCCGATACAGTATGGATGCACTTGATCAATCTCGCACCCCCTCCTTCAACAACATAAATTAGCAATAAAAAAAAAAAAAAATCAAATTGCTATTGATTGCCCTTCATTGATTCCTTTACATTTTTCCACAGCAATTACTCAGCATGCAACAGCCACTGTTTTCTGCTGATTGCCAGATGGCCAGCCGGGGTTATAGCTACATGTGGTGCTTCTATCTCTCTCTTCCTTTATTTCTCTCTTTCTTCCTCACTTCACGATCAAGGTCAACTTTAATCAACCTTAGGGCCTGTCAGCGGCTGCCGACAGCCTCAGCTGCGATCCACACACAATTCCTCTGGGCCTCGACGCCCCGACTTACAGAATTACCCTGCTGTTCATCAAACACCCAGTTGAACATTACTCACCGCACTCCTCTTGGAGTCATTAAGAGCGAGGGATACAAAGGACTTCTAGCAGCCAGATGAATGTGCTTCACCCCACTGTTGGGCTCCTGTATACCAGGGGAGGGAAACATGTACTCATGAGCGACGCTTTTGTCGTTTTTTTAGAACGTGATGTTGATCTTGAAAGCTCTGGTTAATCTTTGATGTTTTCTTACATTTATATTATCCAAGGTGCTTGATTGGACCAAATGTAGACTCTTGGGTTGGCGGATATACAATGCAGACAGATTTGTATTGGAATACCCTGTTCTAAGAGTTCAATGAGTGTGTTTAAAGGCACTTTAATATGTTGATTACTATCAAAATCAACTTATTCGAACCCCCCCGCCCAAACAAATTACAATGTGAGAAACCGGCATTTACATGAGATTTAAAATGATCAGATTATTCTGTACTTCTGATGTAAAAAGTTAACAGGCATGCATATACAATACTTGCTTTTATTGGATAAGCTAGTCAGAAAGTTTTTTTTATATGCAACACAAAATCAAAGTAATGATTGTTTATACTTAAACTGTTTATGACTTTACACTGATAACATAACACATTTTAAATGTTTACATGACCTTACACAATGTTGATTTGAGCATAATCGTGTAGGATTGTGTAAATAATCATGCTCATTGCTTGAATGAGTGGAAGCTGCAGTGGATAATGTTAATGTTGGATATGGTTTGTGCTTTATATTTGGCATCTTTATAAAGTCCATATTTACACATCAAGTAGGCTTCACATATAGAATACTATATGTGATTTATGGGCAGCGTTTCTCTTCAGTACCTTGAAAACATGAAATAAACATTAATTATTTCAAGTGTGAATTCGTATGCAGGCAAACTATAAGTTTGCTTGCAAATGCCCTCTAAGACTTTCTGCCATGGATAAGACCTACTGTGTGCAGTTTTTCTTTGATGATACACAACCTGTCCTACCCGACTGAATCTTTCAAACATACACTGACACTCACAAACAGACAAAAAAAGATGTGCTTTTAAAGATTAAAAAGCATTAAAAGTTACTTATATTATGTGCCTTTTTAAATGATTGACAAAGCCTGCAAAGCAGACATGAGGGATACCTCATGATTAGTGCTGCTTACAGTACCTATAATTAGGACACAGTAGTCATGTTGACTATGACAAATACTGCATGTATGTGCTTAGTGCACCAGAGCCATGAATCACAAAGAAAGCTGAATAAACTCAGGATTCCAGGATTGGTTTTAGGCCATGTTCACACTATAAGTTTTTGTTTGAAAATGCATATTTTTGTCTACATTTTGGCCCTCTGTCCACACTAAGATGGAGTATTTGTCCAGCGAAAACTGAGCTTTTCGAAAATGCCATCTTCCCTGGAGCAGGTTAGCCATTTAGCGAATGTTACTTTGGCGATGAACCTTGATGAAAATCTTTCCAACTTACCGTACATGTTCACTGGTGTGTTGTGAACGAACCAGTATGTTGGTATAGAAAATACAACCACGCTACGTTAAAATGGGTAAATAATGGTTTGTGCTGACCACAGTGTTTTGTGCACTGAATTATTGTCTGCATGAAACCATTTAAATTGAAGAGACAGGTTTAGGAAGCAAAATTGGAAATGTTCCTGTTCAGATTATGACAAGATCATGATTTTCTTCATTGCTGTACCTATGCACTTAATGGTATTATTAAAAAAATTCTAAGTTTGATTTCAAGGACATTTTTGTTTACTTTTGCGAAGCAGTTACCCATTTTAATATAGTATGGTTGTATTTTCTAGGTTTGTTTATGGTTTTTAAGGATGAGGCTGGGGGTGTCAAGCAGGCTATCCATTTTGGCACTTGTCTAATTGGCTAGCTTTTGACGAAAGACAGATTAATTTGAATTAGACCCCCCCCCATTGTTTTCCAAAGTATGCAGTACAAGAGAGCATTTTCAAAAGTCTCAATTTTCTGTAAAAGCATTGATTTAGCTATGTTCATTCCCAGGGCTTGATGTTAATTTAGTGGCTACTTGTGTTGCAAAGTCACTAACCACTCATCATTTTCACAAGTCAAAATCCCCCACCTTGCAAAACCGGATAAAGGTAACTGAGGGCTGGGCGATTTTATAGTTTAATTCGAATTTACATTTTGACACAATTTTTTGTTTTAAATCGATTAATCAAGGTTTTGTATAAACATATTTTCAAATTCTAGTCAGACACGTTTTCAATCCACCAAAGGCTGAATAATGAAGAGAAAAAATTATGCCGCCCCCAATCTGATCATCTGCAAGTGTGCATGCTCCAAATAAATGTATCATAGGTTAAAATTTGGTCATATTTCCAGTAGGATTGTACAGTGTGACTGTAGCTCAACTTCGTCCATCATGCATGTATGTATGCACTGGCTTAATCATACCATATCTGGCCTAGGCATTCTGTGCATGAATGGTCTTCTTTCTTTTCTTTGAAACCCATAATAAAGCTTAAGTTACGTTAGTTAACATTGACACAAACATTTTGTGGTTTCCGCCGCAATATCGAGCAAAGCCCCAATTGAATCACCGAAGATCCGCTTTGTGCTATCCCAGAGCTCTGACTATCTATAAGCACACTAGTGTGTGTTCTGCGGTGGTTCGCGCGAGACAATGCTTCATTCGGCCCACGCAGATGTGCGTGTCATATTTGACAGCCATGCTTAGTGCTTATAAAACGCTGAAGGCAAGATTAATAAAATTACATTTACTTCAGGGACAGCCTGACATTCACCGAATTTTTTGTGAAATCCCTGAAAACTTAACTTGTAATTGACGGGTGGACGGGTTTTAAAGTCAAGCCCTGTTTACGCCTCTCATCCACAATAGAATGACATTTCCTCCACCAAAAACAGAGCATTATGAAAATATTCCATTTAGAAAATTAGTCCATTAGTCCATTAAAGCATACTTAGAGTTTTAAAACGAAATGTGGATGTAGCCTTAGAACTACTGCATCAGTAACTGAAGAATGTCTTAGTTAGCCGGGTGAAAAACAGCTATCTTGTGTGAGTAAATAGATTAATGATGTCAAACCTGTGGCAAATATTCCGAAAGCAGGATAAAGCGACTAGCAGACAAAGCCATTTTGGTACTATATTGAGTCACCGTGGCCAATGTAAAATCTGTGTCCTGAAGCAAAACCAATTGAGAACCAATGTTTTAGAGTAATGTATGATTGCCTGAAGTGTCACTGTAAAAAGCCATATCTGTAGCTGCCTATTTCACATTTGGTCCCATCAACCCAGTAAAAGAGACATAACTGCAATCCACTTCTATCAAACCTCCCCCCAATGAAAATGTCACATCTTCCTTACATTAATTTATTAGTTTATAACAAACTGAATTTATGGCTGCCCTATAACTTCTGGGTTAACAGTGACAGGCCATGCTGAGTTACAACTTTCCACCTGAACAACACCACATGCCTCCCACTCTTTTATGAGATTCCCTATGTTGTGCCTTAGCCGTGCCCCAAGAGCACGGGATGCTCGGCTGTGGTGCGCTGTCTCCCCTTCAAAAGCCATCAAATCTGTGAGCACTGACCCGCCAATTTACTTTGACACTGCCAGTCTGCTGATATCACTCATAAAACGTCCTGATTGACGACAGGGGGAAAGAGGTGTTCAGTCATCACGCATGTCATAAATTTCACGCGCATACACGCACATGGATGGCATTGTCGTTGCTCCATGTGTCATGGTTAAACTGCTTTGCACGGACTGTCTGTTGAACTGTATATCAAATTCGCTGTGCAGATGATGATGCCCTTCACTCTCATTGGGGTTTAGTTACTGTAAATCACAGGTCCGTATGCATGTGCATGTGTGTAGATGTGCTTGACATTGATGAGAATAGTTCGATGTCGTTAATATGTGGTTAAGCTTCCTGACATGATGCTATAAATACCGTCAAGAGTGCTGTGACCTTGCATGGGTCAAAAACCTTGTGTTTCTATTTCTTTATCTGATGCTACATTTTCATTGGACTGCCAGAAATGTTAAACAATTCTAACATTTGTCCCTATAAAACTATTTAAACATCCTTAAAACAGAATACACTAGCTTGTGAGGCAAAATTGTTAGATAAAAGATAATAAGACTTGTCAGAGAATTTCTTGAATTAGGTTTATTTCTCTTAACCATTGACAAATAGTTTTTTCTTGTTTTAAGTAAAAAAAAAAAAAAAAAATGTGAGATTTATGCTTAACATAAGAAAAAACAATATACATGATCAATGAATCTTTTGTTAATATATGAGTAAATTGGGAGTAATTTATGCATAAAATGGACCTTCCTGAAAACTTTCCTCCGGATTCACAAATCTGGCATGCGTGCACCCCAGAATTGTTCTTTAAATGTGTGCATCAACCAGTGATTTTAGAGGGCATTCTTTTTTTCAACATTATCCACTGAGATATACGAGAATTTACATCAAAACAGCTTTACGAACAATTTACACAAAATTGTTCCGTTTGTGTTTCATGAACGAGGCCCAATGAACTTAAGACATAGTGACAACTCCCACCAATTGTCCCTTTTCACATTATGAAATAGTGGTGAATAGGAGAGCACAGCAAATATTATTCATGTGTTCACCTACCCATATAATCTTAGAGTAGTAAAGGGCTCGAGGATGAGACTAGACTCGAGCTCTAATTTACCCACCAATGGGACTACTAAATGGATTAGGATAGCTATAGTGCAGGATCTCTGAGAATAAAGAATGGAGATGGGGAGGTGGAGGGATGCAAGAAGGATTGTTGCTGGGGAGAGGTAAGCAGCCGCTTATATATCCAACAGTTAATGTGTGTGTGTTTTTTCTTTTAAGTTTATCATTAAAATATTATTTATATTGTCAAGCCAGTTCTCGCCTCCTCCTTTCCCTTGAACTGCTTTACACTGGTGCCGAAACCCGGGAAGGAGGAGGGATACGGTGTAGTAGAGTTCTCGCCACTACCGTCCACCCCAACGGAGCAGCCACAGCCATCTGCCGAGGGACAAGGAGCCCAGCCACCTGGAAGTGGAGGAACGACCGCCGACCGCGAGTGGGGAGGGACTCGCTACCGATCGCCTGGCAGCGGGAGAACCGCTGCCAGGGGTGGGGGAGACACCTTCTGTTCCCCGAGAGCGTTCCGTCCACCAGGGGCTGGAGGACTGCCTCTGATCCGCCCGAGGAGGCGCGGCTGTCGTCTGTTAGAGGGTGGAGGAGTGGCCGAGGAACAAGCCATGGCGTATCGGAGAACTGACGAGTAAGTGTTTTTTTTTTCATCTCTCTCTCTCCTCTCTCTCTCTCACTGCCGCTCTGCATTGGCCTTTTCCCTCTCTTTTAAATTTGACAGTGTTTTTTTGGGGGGTACTACACTGTTACAGGAAGTACCCCTCCATTTTAATTATTTTTGTTTCCCTTCCCTTGTCCCCTCCCTCGTCCAGGTAGACGGGGATGACCTGCCGGCAGACGGGGCTAAGGGCACGCCCTCCCCCAGGGAGGGGGAGGAGAAAGGGGGGGGGGGTTTGTACGTCATGCCGGGGGCTCCCCAGCCTGAGAGAACGAGGGAGGAATGTGACTAGGTGGAGGGCGGGGCCGGGTTGTGATTATACACACTCGGTCCTGTATCAGGCTAATTAAGCCTCTGAGAGGGATAAAGGCCGATGGCAGACGGTGGTGCGACAAGAGAGAGATCATTTACGGACATGTCCGTCATATGTGTGTGTTTTTTCTTTTAAGTTTATCATTCAAATATGATTTATATTGTCATTATATATTCTCGCCTCCTCCTTTCCCTTACAAATACATAGTAAAATGTTATACATTTCCACTGAATAATAAAAAAAATTAAAACAATTTGCAAAATAGGTAAGAAATACATCATCGGGCTCTGTGAAAATTGTATATAAGCCAAATAACAGTTCCGTGAACTGACCCAGAACTCTTTATAATGAAAAAAACAAAAACAGTATTTGATGATCCAAAAGGCATATTTTGGCAGCACAGAAGTTATCCACACGACTCCAGTCGATCAATGAATGTCTTCTGAAGCAAACTGTTAGGTTTGTGTAAGAAACATAATGATAATTACATTTTAATATTAAATCTTTGCTTCCAGCAAGCACTGGATTGTTGTTTGAAATGACCTAACTCTCGTGTAACGTTCGGTCCTCTGTTGTGTACAAAGCGCGTGCTTCCAACTTCTCTTGTGAATGCAACATTGCGCTTACGTCGCATGATGTGCCAACTGCTGGCAGGAAATAATTTTTTAAAGTTAGTAAAGTTTTAATTACAGATTTATTTTTTACACAAACCAATTGTAAACTAACTCATTAATGCACCGCTCCAGGGGTGGATTGTCCATAGGGTTGCTGTCCGCAAAACGGGGCTGAACCCCCCCGAATACCCCCAACAACAACTTTTGGGCCAGTTTTTTATTTCAAATCCAGGTCTGATTTCTCTTCTCAGTCCGCCCCTGCACTGCTCTATATGTGTACATTTCAAAGTGTGACATGTCAGGGCAGATCTAGACCACACATGATCAAAACTCCTCTCCTTTACACAAAATCCACCTTGCATAATTTACAGGTCGGTAGACCATCCATCCCTGGCCCTGTTCATTAGCTGCTGTTGCCTGGCCCTGGCCTGCCAGTGTGTGAATGCAGAGTTTGAAGTGGGGAGGCAGAAAATGTGTCAGGCTTGTCCACTGCTGCCACACTTTGCTTATTTTCCCCCCAGGCAGCCATCAAAGGTTGCAAGACATGCTGAGATTAACTTCATATATAATTCATCATCCTGCGTGCATTCTCCAACAGGCTGCTCCCTATCTAACTCAATTTAGCATTAAAACCCATCCAAGTGTCTCCCTCTCACCCCCCCCCCCCCCCCCCCCCAACAAATCTTTTTCAGTGTATTGGAACCCACATCCCCCTTTATACTATAGCAAGCAAGTAAGCAGCATTTCCAAGCAGCTCACAAAAATAACATATGCACTAGTTTTTACCATTTTGTCTTGTTTGTCCTCTGTTTCCTCCTTTAAATGTAAGGAATTCAAAGCCTTAAACATCAAATCTGAAAAAGCATGGAGCCAGAAAAAGCATGGCACATTAATAAAGTAATTTAGTAAAATGGTCAGTCAAAAGAGGGATTTACTATTCAGAAAATGTGTTCATAAATAATCTCAGAAGGTCAAAATATTATATGAGCTGTTTTTTTTTCTTTGTTTACATTTTTTATTTGAGGTTTGCACTTTTTGCAACCAGCAACCAAAATTTGGGACACAAAGACAGTATAACTGGCGTGTTAAATACAATTAAAACCCAGAATTTAGGGGATTTATTCATTTTCTTAAAATAATAAATACAATTTAATTCATGATAAATTAAAGAAGATTTTTTTTTCTTGAATGGCTGAGCTTGTTGAAATGCAGTGAACACTCAGGGTTGGGAGGATTACTTTTTAAATATAATCCATTACAAATACAGATTACGTATTAAAAATGTATTCAGTAACTTAATCCAGTTACCTCAATAAGCAAACAATGTAATCAGATTACTTTTAATTACTTTTGATTACCGCAAGATCGCATTCAAACTGTGTTTGAATAATGTTATGAGTGATGTAGTTATTATTATATGCAGTATAAGAAAAACATGAAAAACAGGGACACTGCCTCCTTAATAGGAAAACAGAATATGTTCAAATGTAGAACAAATCTGCATTTTTAACCAAATCAGGTGACCTGTTGCAGAAAATAATGTATTTTCTCATCAAGGAAATCCAGTTAAATGCAGATGCACTGAATTATGTCTTGGTTAACAAAATATGACAGGATATACCTCAGAATCAAGAGTACACAACAAAGTTGAATTTTGCTATTTTACCAAAAGTATTGCAGTTAGCATGTAGACTAATTGTCACTAAACATTCATTAACTTCCAACTGCAATAGGTAGATCACAGGCTTCTTCTTTATCATCATCATCATCATTATTAATGCAGAGCCTCCAGTGTCTGTCCTCTGCTTGCTCATGATCCACAGTCAAACATCACCAGCTAACAGTTATGGGTGATTCTATATTTATGCTTAAAGAGGATATTAATGATAAATAAATAAATAATGCAAAAATAAAAAAATATATATATTGTTTTAAAGAATAGATAAAAATAAACCTTTTTAGTGTGCCTTGATTTACTTGATTTACTTTCTATGACTTTTGAACATCTTAATTATACAATTATAATAAGTATCAACATCAGATTAATTATGCATTGCACTTTCCCCCTAAGAACTTAATAATATTTTTAATTCATTTGGTATTAATGTGTACAATTTAGATTTTTTTCAACAAAGAAAAAAATTTATACTGTCCCAGTTACAGTTGCCAATTCAACATGAACACATTTCAGAGAACAATTTTAGAGTTTCAACTGAAGTTAGGATGGAAATGAGAAGTGCGTGTCCAGTGAAAAAAACAACTAAAACATAATTTTATATTAACCTATATTTAATATCAAACTGTTTTCTCATGGATTACTGGGATGTATGTGTATGGTTGTATGTGTATGTATTGTTATGTATGTTTTGGTGTGCTTTGCATGCATTTACTCATCATCTGGTTACAGGTGGTAATTGTATATGCCTTGTCTGTACCACTACCTTTTCATAAACCATGGGCCCCACATATAAGCTTTTTTAGCTTCTTTGGGATACCCATTCACTATACCCAATTGATTTTGTACTCTAAATTGTATTTTTGTAATGTTTGAAGTGGTATTGTGAATAAACTCAAACTCAAACTCAAACTCAAACTCAGTGTACTGGAATACTGGCCGTTCGCTGGGGGGAGTGGTCGTTTCTCTGCTTCTATTCCTGCTCTTGTGAAAACAATCGAAAGTTGGCGAAATTAGGGAACACTTATAATTATTTTTAGCTATCCCAGCTAACATGATTTTCATTTGGGTCTTACCTTTAAATGCTTCTTTAAATTAGGGTTTTTAATAGGTTGCACATAAATTATTGGACACAGATACATATAAAATGTTTACATTAATGAAATCACATCTTGTTAAATCACATCTTGTTAAATCACATCTAGTCACATCTTGTATCAATTAGTGACGTGAGATTTCTCCCTTAATGTTTTAGGAAAAAAATTCATAGGACACCAATGTGTCCCGTATTTGTGAAAATTGTAATATACGTAAAAGCAACACACATGTTTAACTCCCGATAAAAGCAGCTGTATTTCATAGACTGTAGAATGGTTTCCTAATTTTTGTGTTCCAGCCAGAAACTGGGATGTTTTGATTGCTAAAGTAAATAGGATTCCTGTGTTGGCTGGTTTCATAGGACTCACAACAGAGGTTGTTCTCTAGCTTGGGTGGGGGTGTGGTTTATGAGTACACAGGTGGTTTTTGGTTACAAATGTATAGTTACAAGAGTATTATGCTATCAATGTGGTTTATAAGGACATTCCTTGTGTCCCCATAATTAAAATTGCAAAAAATAAAAATACTAAACAATGTTTTTTGAAAGTGTAAAAATACAGAAAGTTTTTTGTGAGGGTTAAGGTTAGAGGATAGAATCTATAGTTTGTACAGTATAAAAACAATTGGAGAGTCTATGGAGAGTCCACATAAGGATAGCCGCACCAAAAGTGTGTGTTTGTGTGTGTGTGTGTGTGTGTGTGTGTGTGTGTGTGTGACAGAGAGAGAGTCCGTATAACTGATTTTTGAGTGTATTATCAAAATTAATGTTATGATTAGCTCAGCAAATTTGCAGATGGAGCAGGCCCAGGGTTCTAATGGGGAAAAAAAATCACTGAAATGAACTGAATCAACTAATAACATAATGATAGTTAACTCAGAAGAATTACAGTGTGTACACTTCTATCGATATTAAACTTGGTGAGGCCTAATGAAGCAGAAAATGAAGGTGGCTAAAGTTTTTTGCTCCAGGCTGGGGGTGGACCACAGCTTATGGCAACACAAATGGGAAAAACAAGACAACTTATGCTGTATAAACTAATGAATATATTAATAAACATCTTGTTTTTGCCTGAGGAATGCATAGTTTATGATCAAGTGAGAATATCTGCATGATCAGCCCTAGGATTTTTGGGGTACTAAGCAGATTTTCAAAATGGGGCACCCTTTCTAGAGTACAGGTGCACTTAACCAAACACACCCAACATCAGGCAAAGTAGCAAGTTTAAATTGTTCAAATAAATGAGCCAGTTTATTTAAAAGTATAAAGCTGCAAATTATTAGCACAGCTACAATGCTTAGAAGTACATAAATAAAAGATGATGTCCGTTGCGCTGACAGTAAACGGTGTCCCGTTCCATTTTGCGCTGCATGCGCTGGCACTACTACAGCCAACAACACAAATAAATGGTTCAGAACGTTCGTGTCAACGCGTCCAGTGTAGATAGCCTCAAGCTGCTGCGGACGTGCCAACTTTTCTTTAATAATCATATAGCTTTAAAGTTTACTTAATTGGTCCTGCGATGTAATACCAGTACATTTCTTTTTTAAGTGATAAATATTCCATGTAGTCCCTCAATTAATTATAAGGCCATTCAAATTGCATGCATAATAATTATTTTATACAAATTAGAAAAGCATTGTTTAAAAAGTTTGATGAAGTATAACATGTCACATTGTTGTCACTGCTTGACATGTCATGTCAACTGCCAAATAACTGATAGCATTATATTATAGCATTACAAGCTAATGTCAAATCTTTCACCAATTATATAGCCTTTTGCCATTTTCACTGTAAAATAAAACATGAACTGAAAAAATTTACAGCTCATATTAGTTCCATAATCTTGTATAATGTGAAAATGACAGCAGGCTAACAGCTCAGTTTATCTGAAGACATATGAGCATGTGTGGTTTGCCTGTTGCACTAATGGTTTACCCTGGAAGTCATGAGTGGTGAAAGCTTTGCCCATTATTTCGTGTCATTGAGAAAATTAGAGGCCACAGTTTCACATTTATTAGCTGCTGACAGTTATGGTCACAGCCTCTCTGCTCTCTGGATATTACTGGTGCACTCTCTCAATTTGTTGCCCAACTCACAAGAGGCTTGGTGTGTGTGTGTGTGTGTGTGTGAGTGTGTGTGTGTGTGTGATTGCAAAAGCACATTCCCAATACATCGCAATATTGCAGCTATTGTGGGATCTTTGAAATGTTCTCTATCAATTTTGCCAATCACTGAGAAGAGTGGTAATGGTCATAAATCATTAGCAAATGTCTTGCCCTCTAGAGAAGGTGCAGACTTGAATTATTTCTGTTTGATAATAATGGACCACAAATTACTTTCATTTTGGTACAAGGTCATTCAATGTCAAAGTTAGCAGAGGGTCAGGAGCTATAAGCTTTAGCAATACACTTGAACTCACAACGATGTCAAAAATATATGGAATGTGCCCTGAAAGGTGTTGATATTGTAGCAGAATTGTTATTGTTTGTAATACCTATAGCATCACACCACATAAATTCAGTGGTGAAAAAAGTCATGTATCAACCAACTGAAACAAATATTTCACAAACATATGTAAGTATTGTTATAGGTTAGAGTGTATGAAAGTGGGTGGGGGCATAAACACAAAAATAAATGTGTATGCATTTGGAACAACATGGAATCGAGTAATTGATGACAGTTTTTGAAGTTTAAAAAAATGGTTCACCCAAAAAGTCAGTCATCAATTACTCGATTCTATGTTGTTCCAAATGCATACGATTTTCTTTTTGTATGGAACACAAAAAGAGTTCTAGCAGAATATCCAAGCTTGTCTTTTCTATACAATGAAAGTGAATAGTGACTATGGCTTTCCCTGGGCCCACCCACTTTCATACACTCTTAACCTATAACAATACTTACATATGTTTTATTCTGGGTGATATCATACTCTTGGCACAATATGTTACCCTATTACTATCGAGAAGATTAATGAAAAGGTTGTTTCAAACAGTAATGTTTTCTGAGCTATGTTTGAGCTTGTTTTTTTAGTATCTTTTATGACTCTGACTCTTGAAACCGAAACAGGTAGCTCATTTGACATTTTCAGCACACTAGAAGAACTCTTGCATGACACCAATATCCACATGTAGCCTCTATCCTAGACCCTAAATCAGTTGCATTCCTCCTCTGACTCCCCACACTGGATGCGGATTTAGAGCTTTGGCTGGCTGACACAAATTGTAAATCAGAGTGTTATGTGAACGTGAGGACAATACTGAGGGGCTCTTGTATCAGACGCCAGGGCTTTCTCTGGGGAAGCAGACTGTATTGTGTAGGCTGCTATAGATAGCTCATAGCTTCTGTGTGGAGGTCTTTAGACTTGGACTGAAAGACAAGGTGAGAGTGAACACACCAACAGAAATTGAAGTTAGATTAGGCTGAAGAATAATGACTAGGCATATGCTTATCAGTAGTTTTGATTCAAAGAAAGAGTCAATAGTGGAGTCTTTTGGAGAAATTTAGAACATTTTTGAGAAAGTGGAGAAATTTAGCTTGTCGGACGGCAAAACATTTTCAGTGAAGAAAAACCCATCAGTGTTTTTAAAATTTGCTAATAGACAGATCTCTGCTTCTTCCAATGCCATTCTTTAACTTCCAGCAGTGAATCAAGGCCACCAAGCTTCACGCTCGGATACCTCCTCTCCCAGGCGCCGCCACCGGATTACTACTTCTCCCCCTCCCTCAAGAGCTTCACATAACTCCTCATCTAATGCCTCTTCCATGTCCGATCGCCATTCCATCCCCAGTATAGTCAAGTGGACCATCAATAGATTAAGACACGCTCTCATAGTCGCAGATATCATGCTTGTCGTCTCTAAACGCGGCAATTCACCTGCTCCTCCAACTTCATCTCCACCTGCTAAAGGCTCTACATTGGCAACCCTCAATCAAAAATCTACGTAAATCCCTGGAATTCTTTCACAGTCATCCAGCTCCAGTGGTAATATTTACCCAGAGGTAAACACAGAAGTTTGGCACTTGCACAGAACCTCCAGATGCGGAGCACGCATCACCATCACCTCCCCTGCTGAACTCACTCTGCCTCCGCTCCCTCTCCAAGCTACCATGGCAAATCTCCACTCAATAACAGATTTCTCAACAATCTCATCTCCCTATAAGCAGCAAGCCCACATCTGTCCCCTGAATTTTACACTGTTCACACAGGCCATTTCACTCATTCTTCAACAACAGCCCTTCCAAACACCTCAATTTTTTCCATACAGTCTATTCCTCCTGTCAACTTCCTTCTGTCTACTACTTCCTATCCATGAACCACTGGAGCGGATTCCCATGTGAGACTGCCTTTGCTAGAGAACCCTGCCCCAGACCCCTCCTATCTATCATTCTAATCTCCCCTACTCTGGAACCATTCCTTGCACGAGGCTGCCTCAGAAAGCGAATCCGGTCCCAAATCCTTTCCCAACTCGCCATCTCACATTTACACTTCAAATAGCCTTACCTCTCACTATTCCCACTAACACCACTGTTACAGAACCCCTGCCAGTCTTCAATCACCTATGCTCTCACACCTACGTCTGACAATACGGTCAGACCATAGACTGCGGCGAGTTCTCAGTTAATCTAAAAATTCCTCCTGCAGCATTTATCGCCTTCGGACATTATACTGAAGTCATATGCTCCATGTTCCCACACAGATGGCATGAGCTTAACGATTATCTATCCATCATCGCCGAACTATCACTCTCCTATGGCGGCAGTCATTTTTTCATGTACCTCAAGCATTTTCAGCTAAATGTGCAGCTAGATTAGAGCAGTGGAATCAATGCCAGTACTGGGGAGTGCTAGATTTAGAGCTACATAATAGAGTGTTCCTGGGATGCAGGAGCATTTCATGCACCATCTGCAGGTCGACTGAACACCAAACTACGTCCTGCCCTACAAGCACACCCCCTCAACCCCATCGCCGCAGCAAATAAACCCACTAACTACATTCCCCAAGCTAGCAGCAACCCATCAGTTTCTTCTATCAAAGACTACAAAGGGAGAACTGTGAATTTTTCAGCATGCAAAAAAATATGCAAGAATTTCAACGAATTTGGATGCCACAAATCACTTTGCCACCACCTGCACATCTGCAACTTCTGTGGAGGATCTCACGCTTGCTCCATATGCCATGTCGAAAAATCATCAATAAATAAAAAAGTTTGAAAATCCTTTCATTATTCCTGCATTAGCCAAATAATTGGCTAATTATAAAGATGGGTTTTTCACTCAATTCTTATTAAATCAGTTTCATTCCTGGGCTAGAGAGATTGCAGACCTCAAACCTGCCACACAATTTGCTGCAAATCTGCCACAATTTGCAATCAGCCCTCATTGAACATCAAGTAGTTTATGGCCTCTTCATTAAAGAAGTCAAATCAGGTTTCATGATAGGCCCATTCATAAATCCCCCCTTCAAGAATTTTCACATCAATCCTATCAGAGTAGCCACTAGACAATTATCGGGGAAAAAATACCTCATAATAGATCTCTCAGCCCCCCAGGAAGGGCCACATCTGAGTAGCAACAGCCTCATCTCCATTGTGGAATACTTTCACCACTATCACAATGTCAGGGAGGCATGAATCTCTAAAGTGTACATAACTTCAGCATTTAAAATAATGCCCCAGCACACCGATTTCTGGCACCTCTTCTGTGTCCGCTGGAACAAAATCAAATTACTTTGCCGTCCGCCTCACTTTCAGCTCCAAAAGCAGCCCTAAAATATTCTTTATGCTATCCGAAGTGATCTGCTGGATTTTGTTTAAAAACCACTCTGTGTCTTACCTCATTCATCTGCTTGACAATTTCCTCACCATCTCGCCTTCAATTCCCCCTAGCTCTCAATCTCACCATAGTTACAAAGGTGTTCTCTGACTTGGGAATTCCTATAGCACAAGAGAAACCACCGATCAATCCACTTCCATCGAATTTCTAGGTATCCAACTTGATACAGCAAATTTTCTTGCATCTCTTCCCAAAGAAAATATCTATAGGATTATTTCAATCACTTCAAACATCCTATCAAAACCAAGTTGCTCAAAGCATGATCTCCTCTCCCTCCTCGGCCATCTAAAATTTGCCATGTGCATCATTCCCCAAGGCTGCCTGTTCATATCACACCACTCTCTAGCCTCTTCTGTTCACTCCTTAAATGACATTGTGGTCCTGTACCAGGCATGCCAGGCAGACTTGCAACTATGGCTTTTCTCAGCCACTGGAATAGCTGTTCCTTCTTCTATGATGATTTCATTTCCTCCCCTGACGATATCCAATTGTACACAGACACAGCTCCATCCATCGAATTCGGAGGCTAATACCAGTGTCGAAGGTTTGCATCCAGACCTGCCCCCCCCCCCCCCCCCCCAATTCTAACTGTATCCTATAGCAGCCTCCCTCTGGGGGTCAGAATGGACATCTAAATGAATCTTAGTTCACTGTGACAACCAAGCCATTGTCCAGTGCATTAACAAAGGTAGATCCCATTCACCAGATTTGTCATCTTTTCTTGGGAACCTAATTTGGATTTCATTTGTAACCAATTTCTAATTAAAGCAGAACACATTCCAGGCTCAAAGAACCATATTGCTGACTCCCTTTCTTGGTTTTTCTTTCAAAAATTCAGAGCCTTGGCCCCAGAAGCAAACCCAACACCATCCAGTTCCTCCCTGTTCAGAACTGGAATTCCTATAAACCATCGAGTCTCGAGCCCCCTTTGCCCAGGGCCGCGAGCCACACATGTTTACACTATCCTCAATGCAGGATTACATTAACTTGCAAACTACTGAATTTAAATCAATAAAAAAAATTCAATGTATTTTTATGGAATAGAGTGACCAGTTCAAAATTTACCTTTTGTGTTCCACAATTTTTTATATTGGGGTTAAATTTTCCTTTAATAAACATACTAAATAATGTCATAATGAACATCAAAAATTGCAGACAATTTTTAGTGAGGCTTAGGTATAAAGTTAGGGGATAGAAAAAATATTTAGCTGAAAAGACATCAAGAGAAAGTCCTAACCATGGTTGTGTGTGTGGGTATTTGTGATATATTTTTTAAAAGGAGATGTTATCTGCTCCTAGACTGAGCACAAGCTTCCTCAAGAGCATATATTACTGTGTTAGGGATGGCGCTTCGCTGACATCATCACAGAATGCTTGTAATGTATTTGCTTTTAAATGTCTTACCTTGCAGAAAAGACATCTGTGAATGTATGTGAAGCGTCCAGTGAGCGCAATGTAAATTTGGTCCAGACTCCAAAAATGAATGGGAAAAAAAAATGTGCAGACTGAAATTACAGTGCTTGCTAGACCAAGCCTAAAGCTTAAAGTCCTCTTTGAGAATGAGGCCCTTTTGGGGGTTGAATGGTGAATGACTTTTCCATCCCTCATCTCACACACACTCTGATCATCTCACACACTCTCACAGCAGGCTGATAGTGATTCTCAGCCTCTCTTGGGAGGCAGAATGTAATTGCAGTGTGTTGGGACAACAGCACAGGAGAAATTCAATACTTCCTCTGTCACGTTCAATAATTAAGAATGCTAACTTTGTGCATAGCTGTATTGACCTCTTCCACAAAATGACAACATAGCATAGAGTTCTAGCTGTTTTTTCAGAGCCATTTGAAACAAAAATCTCAAAAAGTGAGACATTTCTGCTTCAGAAACTGCTGCATTGTTGTTTTTTATATAGATCACACATATGAATCTATACGACTATATCCCACCAGGGGGCACTTCTGCTTTGCGTGGCAGATATTTTTCAGTCTGCCTTGTGGGTGGCCAGTCACAATAGTCCCCTCTCTCTTACTCTGAGAATCAAATGCACACAGGTGTCCAAACACAGCAGATCTCTCCAGAGACTCTCTCCAGGGGCCCACCAAGACTAGAGTGCAGCTACTTTAAAGAGCATAGTAGAGAAGTGAGCTCTTGTATTGTTCTCCAATAAGTAGTCCTCTATTAACCTTAGAGCATCTCTTACAGAGGGAACTCAAGCATCCAAACGTGTAGCCTATCCATTATTGGAATTTGGTCAGAGCTGGGGGTACAAAGTTTTCTGTTGTGCTTATGCAATAAAAGCATTCTTCCCATGCCTGAGGACAGAGTTGGATGCACCTTGGTATGACAATCAAAGTCATCCTTCTTTCTGGATAGTTGCACATGATCCTTTGAATAAGTGAATAAATGTGCTTATTAAGGAGAGGCTAATTTGTGATGTTTTTTTTTTTTTTTTTTTGGGTCAATCCACACAATTGATTGAGAAAATCTTGCTGCAATAACAAAAATTAAAACTTTAAAGGAATAGTTCACCCACAAATTTAAATTCTGTGATTTACCCTTATGAAGATCCAAACCTAACTTTCTTTAATCTGTAGAACACAAAATAGATGTTAGGAAAAATATAATATAATATAATATAATATAATATAATATAATATAATATGGAATCGGCCCATATTTGAGGGAACAAAATTGTGTTCTGTATGAAATCCATACAGGAAGACATTTGTCCCGCTGGAAGTGTTTCACAAACTGAGAGAAATGGACCTGAAACACACACCTTTTGTGTGAGTTGTGTGAGATATTGGCTGTTAAAAGTTACGCAGATGCCACAGTGACAATCAGCGCACATTTTCTGCTTTGTTTTCAGTCAAAAGCAGAAGAATTTTGTCAAACATATTATGTGAGTGCATGATTTTGATTCTAACCAAAGTGATTCCAAAAATACCAATTATTCATGACATGACATTTCATTGCATTGATAATTCAGTGCTCTTTCTGGTAGAGAGACTCTACGCTAAATGACAGTGATAAAAAAGCAGCACTTTAAGCACATTAAAGGTACATGTTTAGTAAAAAGGTTTAATGTGATTTTCTTACATTTCCCTTGTAATAAACATTATTTACTGCCAAAACAACGACAATGTAATCCAAGGAGTAATGCACTGTTTCATGTTAAGGGTTTTCTCTCACATAAAAATATATTATGCATGGTTGCTTAAAATGCCACTGAGACTTGTACTGAGACAGTGGCTCTGGAAGGCATTTTATTTGAGTGATATATACTATTTTTAACACATTAGTCATATACAGTACTGTCTACAAACTGATGAATCCAATTTTAATCACGTTGAGCTTTAAAAATGGAAATGGGTTCAGCTTAATTATGGGAAAGAAAATGCTTTACAGAAAAATATTATCTGTCTCTATTTATTGCAGCTTCGTTCTTTTGGCAAAAAGTAGTGTTTATTAAAAGTGAAGATTGAGAGAAATTTGCTTATTCTTGAACGTTGTATTAAAGCGGTTTTCATTTTAAGCAAATTTGAACGGGTTTTTGTGTCCATCTGTGCTGTTTTACAGGAGGACCTCTTTAACTGTTGCACAATGCCTCGTGCCAGAGCTCCACTGAAAAATAAAATTGCCCTTATTTTAAGCTGGTATGTCCCATATTTGGCTGGTTTAATGTTGGCAACCCTCAAAATAAGCTTGTCAATCCCACCCTCCCCCATGTACAAATGGTTTCTCGTCTGAATGATGATTTTTGTAAGGATCAGAGCTTATTCTGTTGGCTGCCATTAATTTAAATTATTAAATGACATTTCTGAAAGAAAAAAATTAAATAAAAAATTAACAATTTTTGGCAGTTAGTCAGCAGCAACCCCAAAATCTTCCAGATTTATTAAGAGGTTAATAAAGGAAATACTCAACTTAGTTAGACTCACTTTTTTTCAGTATAGAGCTGCGGCTGTAACACTGTAAAAACGCTTCCACTGTGAAAGCCCTAGTGAGTGTGCAGCTGTAGTTACGATGTAGTTGCCCTGTATCTTCACACATGGCTTGCTCAAGCTTGCAATGTGAAACAGCAGAACAAAAATCATTGTAGTTGAGCCCTGAGCTGTTACTGCTGGACCTTTAAAAATGTTGCTTTTGATCTATTTTTTAAGTTGGATTTCTTTTTATAGACTGATGCCTGCAGACTTCTCGCCTTTATTCGAGTCTCAAATGCGGCCCAGTCCTTCACATAAAGCAGTATTGGTGTGGCTCTGAAAGAGAGAGGTCATGGGTGTGATAAAACGCAGTTAGGGAAAGACGGCAGCTGCACAAACTCAACATTCACTGCTTGGTCAACCCTGATCTTGGACCTGACCTCTGACCTTTCCCTATGGTTTGTCTGTATAATGTCAAGATGCAGAAGGTCAGGTTTGTCAGGTGTTCCAGAGGGACTCTATAGCTACAAAATTACTGCAATTACACTCTCACACCATGTGATATAGTTCTGATTTACTACCTAAGAGGCATGTCAGCTGGTCTCATTTTGACTATAAACATATTTATAGGGTTGTTAGCTTAACACATTTATTTGGTATGATTCAATACAAAACATTATATGAACACTCAACACATTATCACAGGGTGCATTCTTGCATTCAAAGGGGAGAGACATAACTTAGCGGCCTAAAATGTCTGTCTGATCTACTTTGGAAAAATTGACAAACTCTATTGCAGAATGGATTACTGTGGAGTGATAGGCTAATAGCAATTTTAAAAAAAAGAACGAAAAACAAATAGAAATATTTACTACTAATGCCACTTTATTTCTATGCAATACTTAACACATCTAACACAGTAATGTAATGTAATCTGTAATCTTGAATTATCTTTATTTGGGGGCTTTTCTCAGATATTAATATTCAGTTAATTGTGATCAATTCGATTCATTAATCTGCGTAACATGCAATTCATTTAATTAAATTTTTAAGCAATTGACTGCCCAAACATTTTAAAAAGCAGTTAAAATATGCTTTTGTTGACCCATTGACATTACCAACATTTGATCAATTAAGAATACTTGCATCTTACTATGTCTAAGTTTTATTCTTGATGGAGCACAATCTTAAAACCATGATTTGTGGAATCAACTTCTAAACCAAGACATGTAATCACTCAAACTAGGGACCTGAAATGGAACAGAATGCCATCGCCACCTCAGTTGCATCTAATGTAATACATATTTATGAAGCCTTTATGGCGGCGCTTCATCAATGAGATATGTGTTAGAAGTTGACGGGAACTCCCCAGGGATGCCATCCTCTAAGCACTGCTGTCTAGCTGCCAGAATCCACACAAATCCACTTTCTGTGAATCTGTATACCCACTTTCTCTTTCATCTGCTCTATTGTCAGTTGTTTCACTGATTTGCTCACCAAGGATCTGATGACACAGTTTTCCATTATTGTTAGGTAGCAACTGTTCCATTATTTGGAAATGCTTAAAAGTGTATTTACACAAGCAGTTACTATTTAAAGTCTATTAGCCCTACATCTTTAACACAAAAACCATCCATGAATTGATTATTTTAGTGCCTTTTTTTGTGCGGTTTTCACATGGATTTGTGTTTTTTAGACTTATCGAACTTGGTGTGAACAGGTCCGCAAGGTCAACAAAATGCATTCATTTTTAATCAATAGCTTTCCTTTACACAAAGATTAAATTTTTCATTTAATGCAAAAGTTTAATCTGAATCTGTGTTTTATTGTAGATTTTAATTTTTGTTGCGCAAAGACTGACTGATGTTTTTGCAAATTGACTATGGCTGTGGTAAGCTTTTTTAATATGAATGCTTAAGATAAGTGTCTTCAAATGGATATTCTTCATCATGGAGCAACAAGGTCTAATTATTGTGGAATGTACACACATCATCATAGTTTTACTCTGTAACTGCTATAGTGTGCATATAATATGCATATTAATTGTGATAACTTGTTGTCATGTTTAGTAGTCATTTTTTCATCTTAAGTGTGAGGGGACCTAGGTTCAAATCCTGACCTAACATAAGTTTTGTAATGTTCATCTAACATAGTAGTCAAGAATATGGCAACAATATTTAGTGGTTACAGTGGTTATGTTGTTATACGAAGCAATGTTGTGTAAATGAACTGCATATTCTCAGGAATTTAGCTCATGCTTGAAGGCATTTCAAGTCTAGGACTCCTTTGTCTATTCGTTGTGGTGTTTAGTTCCTGATTTTACAAAACATGTGGCAAGGGAAATGAGTTTGTTCGGTTGACTGCCGCATGTTTCCCTAACATCAGATTTTGCCTGACTTCATCCCTTGCATGATATACTGTGATGCATGTTCCCATCGATGATTTGTGACCAGCATTTTTAAATATGTGTGTGAAATTCTCACCTGCAGAAGCGAATGTGTGGCTATCAATCGAGCTGACAAGTGCTGTAAAGGAGGTGCCTCCACTTTCACACAGACAAAATGTATCATCTCCACTGCGCACAAACAAACAAACGAATAATATAAGAACAATGATAAATTGGTTATTTAAAAAATGTAAAAGATGTATATCAGGCCCTGTGTAATTTCAGAGTTTTCATGTAACATAAAACAACAGATAACTCAGATAGTTCATAAAAATACTAGAACAACGTACTGTATATCCTGTACAATGCCTGCATTCAGATACCAGTGCTTGCCTTGTTGAAAATCCAAATAAAACTACCTTCTTATGGTGGCGGGTTTGCAATGGTTTATAACTTGTCCAAGCTGGTTAAGGTGGTGGTTTATCAGCTGGGATACAATTAGACCATCTTGCTCAACCTGGTTGTGGCTGGTAGACCACCTTGGCTTAGCTGGTATAGTGGTTGACTGATATATCATTGAGGCCGATAAAATGTTTAATTTGGTCAATTTGTTTCTCAAGCTGCTAGGGCACCGAGAATCATCTGCATGCATGCATGTCAAGGAGTTGTCTGAGACATGTACAGTTAATGACCAATCACAGTTTTGTTTTTACATGCCATAGCATTAAAATATAAAGTGCATGCGTGTAGCATTCACTCTCTCCTCAACAGTTCCCTGCTACTTTTAACTGTATTATAAATGCAAACATACAGATTATTTGTTTAAACAGACGTATTTCACAAAACTTGCGCAAATCCATTTTCTTCCTGTGGAGCTCTCGTGTACCTTCTTCTGAAACACATTGTGGAGCGGGACGTGGTCATGTGTCTGGCCTCAAGCCCAGTGGGCCCTCCACTTATTACCGTTGCTCTCTGGGGAGGCACAACTCGCGATGCAACAACTGCCAGCTGAGGACCGCCTGGACTACAGGAAACTGAAGACCGCTGTCCTGCAACAGGTGGGATGCATCCCCGAACAACATCGTCAGCAGTTCCGCTCCCTTACGCTGAGTGAAGTTGGCCGCCTTTTTGCTCAACAGCTCCGGGACGCCAGCCGAAAATGGGTGCTATCCGGGGAAAGGCAACGTGTGGAGGACGTAATAGAGCTGATGGTGCTGGAGCAGCTGACCGTTCGACTGCACAGGCAAACTGCGGAATGGGACAGTTGTCAAAACAGAATTTGCTCCAAGCTCAAGAGACACAAAGCCAGCTGTATAACAGGGGTGCCCATCTACGGGAATTTGCACTGGGAGATAAAATACTTATCCCCACGTCGAGCTCGAAATTACTCGCAAAGTGGCAAGGACCCTTTGAGGTTATACGGCTAGGCAGGGATCTCAATTATGAAGTTAAACGAACGGATAGAGGCGGGGCATGTCAAATTTACCACCTCAACCTCCTTAAATTATGGAGGGGTGGCTAGGTTGCAAAAAGAGTTTGCAGATGTGTCCCCTCCTCTTCCCGGTTGGACTAACTTCTTACAACACCATATCGAGACCCCACCCAGAGTAGTTGTGCGTAGTCGGCCATACTGCTTACCCGAGCACAAGAAAAAGGTGATTCGGGACGAATTAGAGGCAATGCTCGAGATGGGGGTAATAGAAAAATCGCACAGCGATTGGGCGAGCCTGGATGTTCTTGTACCTAAGAGTGACAGGTCAGTCCGGTTCTGTGTTGATTACACTAAAAAGGAGGCACCAGATCTGGTCCAGTGGACAGAGGCATGCCAACAGGCTTTCATGAGAGTTAAATCTGCACTCTTTTTTTTTACATGCTCCTAACTTCTCTTTCCCCTTTATTTTCCAAACTGATGCATCAGAGAGGGGGTTGGGGGCCGTGCTCTCGCAGGAGGTGGAGGGGGTGGAGCGCCCCGTGCAGTACATTAGTCGTAAGCTCTCTCTGAGTGAGACTAGGTACAGCACCATCAAGAAAGAGTGCCTTGCCATCAAGTGGGTGGTCTTAACCCTCCGCTAATACCTGCTGGGTCGGGCCTTCATCCTCCACTTGGATCACCCCCCACTTCAGTGGCTCCACCGCATGGATACCAACGTGCGGGTCACCCGTTGGTACTTGGCACTTCAGCCCTTAAAATTTAAGGTGGTCCACAGGCCGGGGCCACAGATGGTTGTGGCTGATTTCCTCTCCAGGAATGGGGGGGTTGGCAGGCCGGATGTTGCCCAGGACTGAGTCGGGCTGTGGGGGTATATGGAGAGGGATGTGTTCATGTGTCTGTCGCTGGGGAGAGAGGAAGTGGTAAGGGCCATCACTTGGTGATTTAATGATACATAACACTTGTGTCTCGTTACAGTGATGACGGAGATGGGCTTGAAAAAGTCGCTGAGAATGCTGGTGAGGCAGAGAGAGAGCGACATGAGAAACTAGTGACTGGTGTGTCTTAGGAAATGTTTTATTTGTGAAGCTGAACAACTACATTGGTGAAGCCTCTAGTGAAGCTGAAAAGCCTGGTCTTTATTTGTCTGGCTGGAAAGCCCTTGCCTTATTTGTGAAGCGGAACGCTTGAATAAAAGCTGTCCCGCTCCTTTCTTGCTCAAACTTGTTACACACATATTCTATCAACCTGGATCAAAACTATGTTCCTCTGACTCACAAATGTTGCATGACAGGAAGTGCGTGATAGTCCAAGCAGGTGATTTGGGCCGAGTAAACTGAAAGCTGTCAGGAGATTGCTGCTCGCTGGATCCGCACTAGCATGTGAGAGCAACTTCAAAATATAAGTGCTTTACTTGCGCTAAGTAATTGTCATATTCAATGTACACTCTATGTAAAATTTGTTTGATTCAGAGTTTTGTGGGATTGCTAATGTGCATATGACACCCGTGGTTGCTGGACTACTGTGTGCGCTTTTTTTATTTTCTTCATCCGTTACTCTTACTAACCACTTTGGATGGTGATGTTTTAAGCGATTTTCCTGCATTGAAAATACTGTGAATGTTGGGCGACTTGGGCCACTGCCGATTAAATTTGAATTGTATTTATCTCACATTCAGCGCCTAACAATCATTAAATAGCCCTCTTCTATCTTACATGTGCACCGATGCGGGGTGAATAACCAATGCAGCACAAACACCAACGTGCTCCAGAGATAGAGCCAGAGTTATGGGATAACAAAGAGCGGAACTTGACTTGTCAGGCATCACTCGGTATCATGGCGGAAACCACAAAACTTCAGTGACCCGTTTGAATTCTACAACGAATGTTCTACTTTAAAGCGCTAAATAGATGAACTCAATACTCTCATATGGCAAGACAACCCAGACATTATAAACAGCACTGACAAGGTAAAGAGGAGACAAAAGCACATTATACATCTTTTTAAATACACCATAATCCTATATAATATATTCATTTTAAATCTATTTGGGTGAATCTATTAGACTTTTATTAGCTGTAGTTAAAGGATTCTAAATGTGTTTCCTATTATTTTTATTATTTCCTACTATAGTTTATTTTATAGAAAGACTATCAACATTAATCTAACCACAGTAATGAGGAGCCATCTATGGTCTTACATGTAGTTGTGGCCTTATTATTAAGTATAGCACTGTTAAACAATGGAAGAACAATTTTAAACTTTCATAAAAGCAAGTACAATTTAGAATAAAAGGGTTAAAACCTGAACTTCCAAGAGTTAAGGGCTTTGATGATAGTTTTAGAGAAGTAAAGTGGAGTCATCTAGTCATCTAGTTCCTCTGTTATCCAACACTGGAAATGTAAACATTTTCACATTTTGGCTTCAATACCATGCTCTTCTTTTGAGTTATTTGAGTATATTTCAGTGCTCTAGTTTGACCCAGTAATGTGTTAGTAATTTGTTCCTATGATATTCACAACAATCTCCTTCAGAGCAATGCCATGGCTTGATATTTGTCATTGGGGCATGCACAGGCAGTGATCGAAGGCCTAATGCAATTGACTACCTGCTGCTTCTGACATTAATAAAGATGGAACATGTGCAGGAAATTAAAGCCTCACTTTCCCATTTTAATGAGATCGTATCCATCACACTTTGCTCTTTAACCTCGAGCATCATTGGAACACTTCAATAGGAGCTAAATCAGCCTCCATGCTTGCGCCTTTCCTTCCCCCTTCTTTCTACCCCATTTCTCCTTTCACTTCCCCACTTTTCTTTCAATTTCAATTCAATTCAATTTAACGAGCTTTATTGGCATGACAAAGACATTTTGTATTGCCAAAGCAATTACATACAAAACAAAACAGGAACTAAACTAAGACATGACAACAATAATAAATATAAATAAATAGCATTAATGCAACATATGGGGTCAGTAACGGGGGGGGCGGGGGGGGGGGGGGGGGGGGAGGGGAGGTTGGGGTCAGGGGTCATCGATACATCATGTGTTGTTATTGGTTGAGTTCTGGTTGTCCCGCAGGTTTCTACAGGATAGTACAAATCTTGCAGCTATATTTGCACATTCCTCTTTTTCCCCCAGAATAAAACACATTTTTTGTGTCGGGGTACATGCATTGAAATCTGGACATATGTTGTTAATTTTGGGGTAATATTTGTTTCTAATTGGTTGGTATTTTGGGCATTCTGTGAGGAAGTGCAGTTCTGTCTCAATCACTCCCAGGATGCATTGGGAGCACAGTCTGTCCTCGCGGGGCAGCCATGTCTGTCTGCGGCGGCCCGTCTCTACGGCCAGACTGTGCTCGCTGAGTCTGTACATCGTCAGTGCTTTTCTTAACTTTCTGTCAGTCACTGTGGTCAGATAGTTTGCCACCGTGTACTCTCGATTTAGTGCCGAATAACATTCCAGTTTGTGTTGAGTTTTAATGGTGTTTGTCCAATGCGTGAGGTATTTCGTGAGGTATTTCGTGAGGTATTTCTGGGTCTTTCTCTCTCCATCATACTGTCACCCCCCTGCCTTTCTTACTTCACTACCCTCAAGTTCCCTCCCTATGTTTCTGCCAATGTCATTCTGATATCTAAGTGTCCATAGCTTCGCAAGGTGGGCTTCCTCCATCTGATTACCAGCAGCAGACTGTGAACCTGACAGAGCTTTTACCAGCACCGCCTAAATTATTTATGAATGCTCATTTCACATGTCTGTGTGTCTGATCAGTTGGGTGAATGTCTTTCTCTCCATATTTTCAGAGGTGCCTGAGTACCTTGAGCTCAAGGGTTAAACAGAAGTAACCTTCTTTTCAGCTTCAGAGAGGGAGAGAGGAGAGGGAGGTCAGAGCTCAGCTTAAGAGGTTCAGTGAAGACAGAAACATATGCACTGCCCCACTTTCTGAAGAGTCAGCGCTGTTCTAGCAGTAAGTGACACTGTGATACTGTGGTCTCCATAAGAGGGCAGTAGTAATACAGTCCTGGTTAAAGAGAATCACAAAGTTCAATCAAATATGAAACCTCTCATAATTTACTCACCCTCATTTTGTTGCAAACCTGAGTGACAAAATATATTTTAAAGAATATCCTGATTGGACACAATGTTAGTTAATATTGCCTTACCAAAAAAATATAAAAAAATATCATAAAAGGATATCACTATCATAAAAGAAAGTGACTTGTTTCTCATATTCCAAGTCTTCTGAAGGCTTACCGAGACTTTGGTGTGAAACAACTCCAAAGTCAT
This sequence comes from Moxostoma hubbsi, assembly GCA_032164185.1. NCBI lineage: Eukaryota > Metazoa > Chordata > Actinopteri > Cypriniformes > Catostomidae > Moxostoma > Moxostoma hubbsi. The sequence continues at coordinate 26,832,908 of JAVLUX010000031.1, read as the reverse complement.
TTTTCAGTGAAATTCTTGATGTCCGTTCCATGTTCATGAGGGCTATGAGAGAAGCTTGTTCATAGTTTTTTTTGCATTCTTTACAAGGACTACTTTTTTTTTTTTTTTTTAAATTTGGGTCCTTTTTAAGCTTTAAAGTGAATCAGTATCAACTGCTATTGTATTGCAAGGCAGACCAGAATATTAATTAAAAATATTTTAATTTGTGTTCTTCATTAGATAGAAAGTATTGCTGGTTTGGAAGGACGTGAGTGGAATGAGGTGAGTAAATTAGGACAACATTTTGGGGTGAACTATTTAAGCAGTGGATCCTTTTGCTTCAGGACCCAGATTTTACTTCTGACTGTAAATCAAGGGTTGGCACAAACCATATTTATCCTTTCCACAAGTGAACACAAAGACAACCAAGTCTGGGTTGTGATTTATTTTTACCATGTATAGTTTTGTTCATAATTTTTGAGAATGAGGGCATGACATGCAGCTTGTCCACATTGGCATCTGCCTAATTTGGCTAAATTTGACTAAATTACAAATTAGATAAATGTAAAAAAAAAAAAAAAAAAAACTGTTGAATTTGATTGGATTCACAGCTTTTAATGACAAAATATATGGTAAGCAATTATCCATTTTAAAAGTCAATAAGCCTGTTTATTTTGCTATCCTAACTACAACACACACACACACAATTAAATGGTTAGTTGCATTTTATTATTTGCATTGTTTTTTCCCTGCTGTTCGCTATTAGGACCTGCGACCCATCAGTTGAAAACCGCTAATCTAAAGCACATTGTATAGATAAGCACTTTGAACCTGGAATTTTGTTACTTTGTATTCATCAATGTGGGGTAGTTAGGGGCAGACAGTCAGTACATGAGAGGGCTTCATATGTCAAATTCAACGTTGAGGGCCTGGATTAAAAAAAAACAGTCATGTGTATTTTGTTGATTCATGTTTCTCATGTCTATTATTTAGAAATTTCTAGTTCTTGTTTCATTTCATGTGGTTCCCCTGTCATATGATTTCATGTCTTGTTTTCATTGGTTGATTGTCTTGTTATCTTGATTAGAGTTCTTTGTGATTATTGTTATCCTTGTCATGTGCTCTCCCAGATATCCCAGGTCTCCCATATTCATGTATTTAAGGCTCATGTTTTCCATTGTCCATTGTCAGGTATTGAAGTTTGTTAAATGTAACTTTGGTTGTGATTTTCAACTTTATGTCAAGCCAAGTCTATGTCAAGCCATGTTTATGTTTGCTTTATGTTTGTAGATAGGGTTTTTGGATACACGTTTTTAATAAATTTGCACTTTTTTTTACACCATCGTCTTTGTCATTGCCAGTGCCAGCAAAATTGATACAAAGACAATATTACACCAGTACTGACAGCCAGTCTGCCTAATTCTGTTTTTGCTTTGTCATTATGGGGTATGGATGTAGACTGATGTGAAAAAAAAAAAAAATAATTTAAAGCATTTTAGTATAAGGCTGCAACATAATGTAAGGTGGGTGCCAGCAAGTCTGGACTATCCCTCGAGAAAACAAAAGGCTCACATGAGAATTAACACTTGAACTCTCTCTTGCATATGTAACAGCAACATCCGAAACGCAACAAACAGTGCAGCTCACACCTCCCTTCTACAGTCTCATCATCTCCCCCTTCTCCTCCTCACTTAAAGCTCACTAAAACCTATACAATGTTAAGTGTGTACAAAAAGTAACTATACATGTTTGGTACCATTAAAAGTGTCTCAGTGTGCCTAGTAAACTGGTCTCATTCTCCCAGCCATAATGAAACGCTAAAAGAAGTTATAAAATGTGGTGTGCCCCTTAAAGGTGTGCCCGCCCCCAGATCCTCCATACAAACTACCTCCTGTATGTAAATCTACAGGAATCAAGAACCCATTTATTTACAAATTCTGATCCCACAGTTGTGAACCCCTCAATAGGGGACCAAAATGTAATTATAATGACAGACACCACCATTTGGTAAGCATATTGAATTATCTGGGTTTATAAGGAAAATGGGCAAAAGGTTCGAGGAGTCTGTAGGTAGACTTCCCACACGATTATTGCAGAGGTTATGAAGAACAAGCTTCAACACTGTAAATATTGACTCTTTTCATATATTGAATGTTTTTGCCAATAAAAGCCTTTAAAACTCATTAAATACTTATAATTGTTTTCCAGTATACCATAGAAACATGTTAAAAATAATCTACAAATACTGAAGCAGCAAACTTTGCAAAACACAAAATTTATGTCACGGCCAATACTTTTGTCCATGGCTGTACTGTTTATCATTTAATATTATTAAATGATAAACTTCATATATTAACCTTCCGAAACTGTAAAAATATGCTTTTCACTAGATAATGCATTGTTAATCACCTTAGTAATTACAGAAGTCAATAGTGGCCCTTTCAGGAGCAATGATCAATAAAAATTGTAGACAGTGCTCAGATTCACACCATGAGGATTACACATGTGAAATTAAAATTATGGAATAAACATTAACTAAACTACATCAAATATAACAGAGAACACCCCAAATTACATACCGTAACTTTCGGATATTAGAAATAATAAGAAACAAAACTATTCCCATAAAATACAATGTAATGTAATGGGTCATGCAGGGAATTCTGGGAACAGCAGGTTACTGTTTTTTACTATAATTCTAACAATAGTTTAGTACATGAACTCTCTTGTTCAACATGATATAAATTTTAACTGTTAATTATATAGGAAAATCATACTTTTTACATTTAAATGTAATTTTTACAAAATGTTACCATAAAAATATGCATGCAGTGCATTGACACTACCAACTTCTTATGAATGTGCTGTGTTTGTATATCGTTAGTGCTTGAGGGAATGGACTCTTTAATTTAACGCAGATGTTGGAATAACTGGAGAAGAACCTCCAAATTAAATCGCACTTGACCCAACCCATTAGCGCTTTGCTCACACAATATCGCCAAACCTAATTGTGCCTAGACTTAGCATATGCTTGCATGTATCACTTAGCGGTCTTAAAATAGTGCCCAATATCTTCAAACTGCTAATCAGAGTAAATACTGTTTTTAAAGCAACATTTTCTCATACACATTTGTTGATTTTACTGCCATTCTGGCTGTTCTGTGCATGTTGATGTATACATGAATACACACACACACCAACCCGGTATCACGCCGAGGCGTGAAATAGACACGCCGGTCCACTCGCGGATGCGTGTCTATTTCACGCTTTGCCTCCTCTAGGCGTGTACATGACACGCGCGCGTCTACGTAGAATACCGGCAGGGGGCGATCGTTTCCTCAACGCCAACAACTGTCCGCGCACCAAAGAGGAAGCGATATATCGCGTTCTCCAGTTCCGGTTAGCAGGATATATATTTTTGTATATAAATACACTTTTTAAATAAATATATATATATATATATATATATATATATATATATATATATATATATATATATATATATATATATATATATTTATTTATTTACATCAGCACAAGATACTCGACAGCCCACACACACACACACACACACACACATATAACAACGTTAGGCTACAGCAACGTTAGGATTTCTTCATGAAAGCAGCACTATAATGAACCTTTATTTGTCACATATGGTCACAAGTGAAAGTAACCGGCGAAATTGGCCGGCATCCTGCCCGCACGAACATGCAACGCGACGACAACGGTATCGCTTCCTCTTTGGTGCGCGGAGAGTTGTTGGCGTTGAGGAAACGATCGCCCCCTGCCGGTATTCTACGTGGACGCGCGCGTGTCATGTACACGCCTAGAGGAGGCAAAGCGTGACACCGACACGCATCCGCGAGTGGACCGGCGTGTCTATTTCACGCCTCGGCGTGATATCGGGTTGCACACACACACACACTTGTTGGTGCGGCTATCCTTATGAGGAATCTCAACAGACATAATAATTTTTATACTGTACGAACTATAGATTCTATCCCTTACCCATAAACCTAACCCTATATTTAAAAAAAAATATGATTTGGTATGTTTTTTAGGCAATTTGATTTATGGGGACACTAGAAATGCCCTCATAAACCACATTTATAGTATAATACCCTTGTAATTACCAGTTTGTAACCTAAAATGTTCTCGCAAACCACCCAAACCCACTTTTATATTGGCACGCACACATAAGTACACTGTGTGTGTGTGTGTGTGTGTGTGTGTGTGTGTGTGTGCCAATATAAAAGCTCCTCAATTCATGTATGTCTACTGATAACAGAGAATAAGGGAGCAAAAGAATAACTTTCGTGTGCACAGCAGGTGGCCTCTGACGGAGCCAAAGGAAGTAAAAACAGCTAGAGAGAAATGCAGTGACCCCCCCCACACCTTACAAATTACCTCAGTCCCGAAGACACTGACTTGTACAGATGCAGTAAATTCTACCCTGCCTCTGTCGCTAAATTAATAATAATTACACATCCACTAAGTCTATGCTTTATCACGCATCATCAATCTCTAATGACATCACCTAATATAAGAAATTAACTGTATAGCAAGGAAGAAAACAAATTTACAGACTGATTGCTAGCATAAATTACAAAATACAATTTTGAGGGCAGTGAGGCAGTAAAGTTAAGAAGCTGTGTGGCTTTAATATAATGCTGGATTTTATCACAATTTTATTTAAGACTGGTGCACATTAGAACGGTCTGTGATATAATGGACTATAAAACATTCCTAGAGTCTGGGTGTTCACAGTCACGTACAGGCATTTAAAATAAGATAACATAACTAGTCATTTTAGTATTGTTTGTTTTGCTTTGTAACACCCTTGCTGAAAAGAATTGCTGGTCACCAACATATTTTGCGTTTTAATGCTGGTTTGCTGGTATGGCTTCTGAAAGATTTAGGGTTCAATCAACTTAAGCTCAATTAACAGCATTTCTAGCATAATGTTGATTACTACAAAAATGAAGTTTGACCCTCCTTTTCTTAAAAAAATAATACAAAAATAAAATAAATCTGTGTTACAGTTAGGCACTTATGTGTAAATTCAAATCCAATTTTACAACTTAATTGCCATGACGATGTATTGCTGTAAACACTAAAACCCTAAAATAACCATAAAAAAAACAATTTAAACAACATTACAGCTAAAATAATACAAGGTTTTTTAACAGAAAAAATCATGTAAGTGCTTTTAAAAAATTGCAAGCTTCACATTGTATACAATAAGGCAGACACCATCCAAGACAAAAAAAACTAAAAACTGTGAACAAAATAAACAATAAACTGCAGTGTTGTGTCGCAGCTCGGCACCATCTTGAATCCTATCAACTGCATATACAACTGCATTATTTGCAAGAAGTCTGCTTGCTCTGTTTTGGACAACATTTTAGTTAACAGAGCTATTGCCATACTATGTATTGAAACAAAGACTACAAAGCCAACTGGAAAGTCCAGGAACACAGCCGGGGGAAATAATTTCCATGGAATTACTTTCGGCCATTGCAGGACAGCAGCTCATTGTAACGTTCCATGTGGTCTCTTGTTTTTGTTCCTTCACTCTTAAGTTTCTGGCATCTGTCTCACTCCATATTGTCTAAGTTTTTGGCACTTGTCTAATTCCATATTGCACTCTTATTTTGAAACCATTCTTATGTTCCTGTTTACCAGTCTTGTCATGTCCTGTTTCCCCTCCTTGTTCATGTGTCTGTTTTTCATTGGTTCATTGTTTGATTGCTTGTTTATCAGTTCTAGTTTTGTCATTGGCTTTAGTTAATCACCTTATTTAGTCCTGTTTGTCTATTGGCTGTTGTTTCCCCTGTTCATGTATTTAAGTCCTCATGTTTCCCTTGTACTTTGTCAAGTATTGTATTGTTGTAACTCTTACCCCTGCCTGATATTACCCCGATGTTCCCTAGTCCAAGCCATAGCCTGTCTTTGTTCTAAGTTCCTGTCTTGTTCCTATTTTACCACTATCTTCAATAAAGCTGCATTTGGGTTCTACTCCTCACCGTCATCCTTGACTGCATCCTCAAATCGTTACAGAATACTTGACCCTAACCATGGACCCAGCAGCTCTGACAGCGCAGCAAGCTAGTTTCCAGCTTCTCTGCCTCAAACAGGAGGACTGCCCGATTGAGGTCCACGTTTCTGAGTTTCTGGAGCTGGCAAACTCTTCGGATTTCCCTGACTACAGCTTGATGGTATTCTTCAGGGCAAATCTTGACCCCTTGTTAAAGGAGCGGCTACCACCAGCGACTCCTGGCTGGACGCTCATCGACTTCCTCGATGAGACCCTGAGGATCTGTGGCTCTCCTTTGACCGTGGGTGTTGCGGAGGAGGACGCTATCTCACCCCCCACAGTGGTCACCTCCCGGCCTTCCATGACTCCTTCCTCCACGCCTGCTACGGCCAACGTGCCCCCAGCCTTGTCTGTCCCCGGGCCAACGTTGACAACCCCGTCCGCCAGGAGGAGGAGGAGAAGAGGGAAGGCTTCAGCTCCTCAGTCTCTGCCTGCCACAGCCAACGAGCCAACGCCCACGCCTGCCACGGCCAACGAGCCAACGCCCACGCCTGCCACGGCCAACGAGCCAACGCCCACGCCTGCCACGGCCAACGAGCCAACGCCCACGCCTGCCAGGGCCAACACCCACGCCTGCCACGGCCAACGGGCCAACGCCCACGCCTGCCACGGCCAACGGGCCAACGCCCACGCCTGCCACGGCCAACGAGCCTACGCCCACGCCTGCCACGGCCAACGAGCCAACGCCCACGCCTGCCACGGCCAACGAGCCAACGCCCACGCCTGCCACGGCCAACGAGCCAACGCCCACGCCTGCCACGGCCAACGAGCTAACGTCCACGCCTGCCACGGCCAACGAGCTGGAAGTCTCGTCCGTCCCAGAGCCGGCGTTGCCAGCCTCCTCTGCCAGGAAGAGGAGGAGAAGAGGAGGGGCTTCCGCTCGCCAGTCTCCGCCTTCCATGATCATCCAAGAGCCTGAGCCCACGCCTGTAGCCTCGACCGTCCAAGAGCCAGAGCCAGCGCCTGTAGCCTCGACCGTCCAAGAGCCAGAGCCAGCGCCTGTAGCCTCGACCGTCCAAGAGCCTGAGCCAGCGCCTGTAGCCTCGACCGTCCAAGAGCCAGAGCCAGCGCCTGTAGCCTCGTCCGTCCAAGAGCCAGAGCCAGCGCCTGTAGCCTCGTCCGTCCAAGAGCCAGAGCCAGCGCCTGTAGCCTCGTCCGTCCAAGAGCCAGAGCCAGCGCCTGTAGCCTCGTCCGTCCAAGAGCCAGAGCCAGCGCCTGTAACCTCGTCCGTCCAAGAGCCAGAGCCTGCGCCTGTAGCCTCGACCATCCAAGAGCCAGAGCCAGCGCCTGTAGCCTCGACCGTCCAAGAGCCAGAGCCAGCGCCTGTAGCCTCGACCGTCCAAGAGCCAGAGCCAGCGCCTGTAGCCTCGACCGTCCATGAGCCAGAGCCAGCGCCTGTAGCTCCGACCCCAGGGCTTCCCAGAGCTCCGACCCCAGAGTTTCCCAGAGCTCCGACCCCAGGGCTTCCCAGAGCTCCGCCCTCAGAGCTTCCCAGAGCTCCGCCCTCAGAGCTTCCCAGAGCTCCGCCTCCCGAGCTTCCCAGAGCTCCGCCTCCCGAGCTTCCCAGAGCTCCGCCTCCCGAGCTTTCCAGAGCTCCGCCTCCCGAGCTTTCGAGACCACAGTCACCAGAGCCTGCCACGCCTCAGTCACCAGAGCCTGCCACGCCTCAGTCACCTGAGCCTGCCACGCCTCAATCACCTGAGCCTGCCACGCCTCAGTCACCTGAGCCTGCCACGCCTCAGTCACCTGAGCCTTCCACGCCTCAGTCACCTGAGCCTTCCACGGCTCTGCCTTCAACGGCTCTGCCTGCTCCACCTTCTACGGCTTTGCCAGCGCCTGCTGAACCCTCAAGGCCCCCAGGACCCTCAAGGCCCTCAAGGCCCCCAGAGCCCTCAAGGCCCACAGAGCCTTCCAAGCCCGCAGAGCCTTCCAAGCCCATTGAGCCTTCCGTGGCTCCGCCCGCTTCCCTTGAGACACCTTCCTGGCCTTCTGACCATGTCCTGTGGCCTCCTCCCTGGCCTTCTGACCCTGTCCTGTGGCCTCCTCCCTGGCCTTCTGACCCTGTCCTGTGGCCTCCTCCCTGGCCTTCTGACTATGTCCTGTGGCCTCCTCCCAGGCCTTCTGACCCTGTCTCGTGGCCTCCTCCCTGGCCTTCTGACCCTGTTCTGTGGCCATCCCCCAGACCTCCTGACCCTGTCCCAGCCCTGTGGCCATCCCCTAGACCTCCTGACCCTGTCCTAGCCCTGTGGCCATCCCCTAGACCCCCTGACCCGATCCCTGCCCTACGGCCACCTCCCCGGCCTCCTGACCCAGTCCCTGCCCTATGGCTGCCTCCCTGGCCCCCCCCCCCGACCCAGTCTCGTACCTCCCAGACTTCCCGACCCGGCCCCCGCCTTCAAGTCCTCCCCTTGGATCCCTGGGCATCTGCCTGTCCTCCATGGTCTCCTGGCCGCCCTCTTGTTCTGTTATGGTCTCCCTGTCCCTGTCTTGTTTCTCTGTGCCCCCTTGTGCTTCTTGTTTGCCTTTCCTTTTTTGTTTTGTTAGGAGCGTCTGGAATCCGCTCCTTAGCGGGGGGCTCCTGTAACGTTCCATGTGGTCTCTTGTTTTTGTTCCTTCACTCTTAAGTTTTTGGCACTTGTCTAATTCCATATTGCACTCTTATTTTGAAACCATTCTTATGTTCCTGTTTACCAGTCTTGTCATGTCCTGTTTCCTCTCCTTGTTCATGTGTCTGTTTTTCATTGGTTCATTGTTTGATTGCTTGTTTATCAGTTCTAGTTTTGTCATTGGCTTTAGTTAGTCACCTTATTTAGTCCTGTTTGTCTATTGGCTGTTGTTTCCCCTGTTCATGTATTTAAGTCCTCATGTTTCCCTTGTACTTTGTCAAGTATTGTATTGTTGTAACTCTTACCCCTGCCTGATGTTACCCCGATGTTCCCTAGTCCAAGCCATAGCCTGTCTTTGTTCTAAGTTCCTGTCTTGTTCCTATTTTACCACTATCTTCAATAAAGCTGCATTTGGGTTCTACTCCTCACCGTCATCCTTGACTGCATCCTCAAATCGTTACACTCATAAATTACAAAAGATTTGTATTTTCTGACTGTTTTCAGACAGCTGGCTTTCAACCCAAGTGCCACTGATAAGCTTCTCAGAGTTTTATTCGGCCTTGTGGCGATATTATTGCTTTGCCTACCGGAGGTGAGTTTATTGCTTTGCCTGATGGGTAACCACCCCACTTCCCCTCCAAAGTGGCTGTGTAACCTGGGCCTGGCTGGCCTCTTTCTGCCATTCTTATTTCCCTCGGGAACACTGAATCAATTTTCTGATGATCCTCACAGGAGTAATTTGGTCAAACGGGCCATTGTGGGGAGCGATCGCTCATCAGCATAACACCAAATGAATGAAGAAAAGAGATAATTGAGTGCAGAGCCAGATTGTGTGTGACCTGTTTTAAGAGTGTGCACTACATCATACACCTTAATCATCTACTCAAAATAAAAGACAGTCAGGCGATCAGGAAGAAAGTATTCATGTTCTATTCCTTTTATGCACAAATCTTAATGTCAATGATTGTAATTTTATTTCACTTGGGGAAAAAAGGTGCTTAACCCTCATGTTCTATTGAGACTTTACTATTTTTACTGTATGATATACATTTTAAAAAAATTCAAATAATTTCAGAACGTCTTATTTTTCCATCAAATTCTTTTAAAAAAAATCCTCTGACCTAATCAAAACCCAGTAGGCAGATATTATTGAAGCTTTATCCTTATCTTTTACCACACAGTAAGCATGCACTTTTCAGAAATGGGACTGGTATCTGAGAGTCCCGTTGTTTCTTTTGAGGGTCACTAACTGGGTTTCCATACACTAAGTTTTATTCACATTTTGGGATACTGCATAAAAACTGCTGGATGGAAACACCAAGATGCCATTAAAATCTCCAAAATGCCCATAAAAAAGTATGCGCTTACTTGAGGTGGATGCATTTTTCATTCAATAAAATATATTAGATAACTATGATGGAAACACATTTACCAAATAAACTATTGAATTTATTCAGAATACAAGATGTGCATCAAAAAAATGTATGTGATTGAATAACTCGTTACTAACCAGCGGACCAATCATCGCACTTGAAATGTTGCTCTGGTCATCATGAAATAAAGGTGTCTAGAAAATCCAAAGCCTGCATAGAGTTTGCAAAGCAGATAATATGAACTTTTAAATATACATTATAGATCCACATGGCAAAGACATAAGGAAGGATGAACACAAATGTTATTAACAGTCACTGTGGCTACCATTTCTCCATTCCTTACTTTTCTTTTTCAGTGGAATGGAAACTCTGCTTTATTCACATACTTGTTTTGTGTTATTATGGTTTTTCACAGGGGTTTTTGCAATATTCAAGTTGACAGTTGCTTTACAGTCAGTTCTCATAAGATTAGGTCATGTATCAAACCGATACTTCAATGTTAAGTATATTTATCAGGCCATGTTAAAATGGCCTTGAGGACACTGAGAACACAAACTGAACATGATGAAAGTTAAGATGAACCACTGAAATTACACTAAAATCAGTGATTATATTCACAGTTTAATTCACCAAACATGACACTCTATTGCTTTTTATTATTGCTTTATACAAGCATTCCCCTCAGTATAGACAACCTGCTGTTTAATTCAACAGCTGTTGATATCTGGATGGAAGAGCCAAACAAGATGCAAACTAAAGAGATGAAAGTACAAAAAAACAAAGCTGGAGGTGCAAAGGCAAGCAAGAGCACCCAAACATTCTGAGCAGCAGAAATATGAGCATATAGCAGGAGAAACTGCTGTTGAGATTTGAATTTAAATTCCATTATGGAATGGAAATCATTCCTTTCATCTTTAAACAATGAAAACAGATGTCAGTGAATAGCGAAAGTCATGTTCCATGACCAATGGAAATATTCTGGTTTCTGTTTAGCATATTCATCACATTACCTTCATAACCAATATGAATAAGCTAAGGAGTTTGTAAGCCTGAACAATGATATTACTTCTTTATTTGATAAATTGATGACAATTGAAAACACTCAAGCTGAGGACAAGCTGGGCTTAGGGGTTGTAGCAGTGAGATGATAGCTACAAAGATGCTCTCACTGTCCTGACTTTACCTGCCTCTGTAGGCTCTCCAAAGCACTTTGGGGTCAGCAGTAGTTTAATTAGGCTTCTAAAATATTAATGTGTCCTGACCACAGAGCTGTACCATTATGGCAATAGAAACGACCGCTGAAAGATCCCAATAAATCACTGTAAAATGTACAATAGGCCAAGATTTCAGTGACCACACTCTGGAAACAATTCACTGAGCCATTGGAAAATGTAATAACAATTAACATGTTAAGTATATGACTGCACTACATTTAATTACTTTTCGAGAATTGGAGCAGCTAATATTGTGGTCAGAGGCTGAACTAGCAAAAATTAGTGTCTTTTCTTTTCTCTGCAGTAGATAGTGTAGTGATTAGTGTAAGATGCGATGCATTCTCAAAAGACCAACATGATAGATTAAAGATTCAATTGTAATTTCTGTACCATTAGTGGCAACAAACAGAATTGAAGTAATAATGACATTATGTTTTTCAAACAGGGTTAACAAACACTCTCTTAGGCCTCGTCCACAATAATGAAAAGCATTTTTTTCTCTAAATTTTGGCATTCGGTCCACAATGAGATGGCGTTTTGACAGTGAAAACAGATTTTCAAAAACACTCTCTCAAGTGGAAGAACTTAAAAAAGGCATCTTCACGTTATAATGTGGACAGGAATATGGAGATACTGAAAACAATCATGTATTTGTTATCATGTGACACAGTCAACCAAAACAAAAAAGATGGCAGCTCATGTTGTAGCATTGGTGTTGTGCCTGCTTTCCAATTTGATAGCACTGTTAAAGATAAATGTTAATTTGTACAAGCTTCACATTTCATTCCTTCAAAGGCAATAGGAAGTTTACTCTAAATTTCTGCCTGGCGATGGAACTTTTCAGGCCATACAAGGACTGGCGATTTTTTGCATGAACAATAAGGGGGTATACATGAGTTTTCATACATTTCTGTGTGGACAAGCAACTTTTGGAAAATGCTTGAAACGGCAGTGTGGAGTGAGAGCATTTTGAAAATGAAAACGCTGTTTTCACGTGTATCCGTATTTAATGTGGACGTAGCCTTAATCATTGTTGTTGGATAAAATAACTAGTTCTTCCTTAGTTGGATCAAACAGATAGTCCCACCCCAATTTACATTGGATGAGCCAATATTGCTATGTCTGGCAGCTCAAACAAGGGGATCAAATTTTGGCTTGTTATCACAAGGGGTTTGGCTGATTAGCATTGTCTAGTTGGCCCCTGTTGGTAGATGCTGTAAATTCAACATTCTGATGCCAAAAAGCTTTTTACATTGACAGCCATTCATATGTCGCCCTGTATTCTTTAAAAATAATGTTTCGCAAGCAACATATAAATACCCACATTTCATTATATTATAGTTGTTGTTTTTCTAGCGACCATTTTTTTTTTGTAAATATATATTTTATTTTATTTATTTATTTTGAAAAACAGAGCACTTTATTAGGAACACCTGTACACCTTCTTATTCATGCAATTATCTATTCAGCCAATCATGTGGCAGCAGTGCAATGCAGAAAATAATGCAGAAACTGGTCAGGAGCTTCAGTTAATGTTCACATCAACCATCAGAATGGGGAAAAATGTGATCTCAGTAATTTCATCCATGACATGATTGTTGGTGCCAGACAGCCTGGTTTCAGTATTTCTGTAATTGCTGATCTCCTGGGATTTTCTCACACAAGAGTCTCTATAATTTACTCAGAATGGTGCCAAAAACAAAAAAACATCCAGTGAGTGTCAGTTAAGAACTGGAGCAGGGACTTCTGATGAATCAGCCAGTCCTCATATAGGCTGTAGATTGATTCTAGTATTAACGATCATAGTGGTAATAATAGTGATGGTAATAATGATGATAGTGCTATAAATAATAATCATATGAGCAATATATAATATCACCATGTATTTGCATATATATGGATAAAACCACAAATATATAAATATTTCTAAAATATTTGTATCCTTTCCCCTTCTTTTTTATAGGTTTGTAAATATATGATTGGGAGAGTGCGTGGGTCCGCTTCCAGGAGTTTGATATAGATTCAAATAAATTAAAAATAGGTTCAAGATGTCATTAAATGTAAATATATTCTTCTTGTGGGTGAATGTTATTTTTTCTAATGTGATGTATTCTATAAGAAGTTTGATCCAATGATTGATATGTATAGATTTTTTTGATTTCCAGTTTAACAGAGCAATTTTCTTGGCGATAGTTAGAGAGATGAGGAATGGGTTTTTATATTTGGTTAGAAGATTATCGACTTCTATGGTGTTACTGAGTAAACAAAGTGATGGCGATGGATGGATTCTACAGCCCATGATAATGGAAGGTTTTTCAGTCACTGCTATCCAATATGAATAAACTGGCCGACAAGCCCATGTTGCATGGAAGTAATCGTCAGTGCTACCCAAAGTGCAGTGTGAACAGGTGTCAGTGTTGCTTAAACCCATTTTAAACGTTTTTTTTTTTTTTTTTTTTTGGGTGATGTGGGTCCTATGAATAATCTTGTACTGTATGAGTTGTACATTTGTATTGCTAGTCACAGAAAAAGTATTGTTACAGATTTCTTTCCAGAGTTCGGGGTTGGAGGAGAGCGCTAAATAATTTCCCCATTTGATTATTGGTAGTGTTATAGTTACATCGCAATTTGATATTAGTTTATAGAGTTTGGAGATAAATGTTTTGAAATTAGTGATTTTCATTATTTCTTCCATTAACTGGGAACGGTGTAATGGGTTATTGGTTATATTAATCTTTGATTTAATTATGTAATTTATTTGTTGATGCTGGAGAAACTGTCCCCTCCCTAGACTGTTTTTCTGGACTAGTGTTTTAAATTATATGAACTGGTTATTTTGTAATAAATGATGGAGGTGAAGTGGGCTAAAGCACATAACTGTTAATCAGAAGGTTGCTGGTTCGATCCCCACAGCCACCACCATTGTGTCCTTGAGTAAGGCACTTAACTCCAGGTTGCTCCGGGGAGATTGTCCCTGTAATAAATGCACTGTAAGTCGCTTTGGATAAAAGTGTCTGCCAAATGCATAAATGTAAATGTAAATGTAGGTGAGTGATTCCTTTGTGCTGCCATGATGGAAAGTGGATAGGAATATTGTATAGTTGAAAATCAGGTATCTGCCAGATTGGTGTGTATCTACATGGAGTTAGTGGTGATTTATTAATTCTGTTTACTTTCCACCAGGCTGTCAGAGTTGAAGCGATTGTAATTTTTTAAAGTAGTAAATTTTTTATTGAGTTTGGTAGGAAGGCAAGGTCTGCAACTGTGGAATTTTTGCACTGTTTTTCTTCTTATTCTATCCATGAGCTATTAAAATTGTTTTTATGAATCCATTTCACTAAATATTGGAGCTGGTTTGCTAAAAACTAATATTGAAAGTTTGGCGCATCTGGGACCCCTTTTGATTTTGTCTTTTGTAGTTTTGCCAGAGATATTTTAGGTGTCTTGTTTTTCCAGTAAAAGTGATAGGTTAATGAGTCCAGTGACTGTAGGTTTTGTTGGAAGCATTGAGAACAGATAGTTAATTTGTGGTAAAGTTTTCATTTTAACTGTTGCAATGCGACCAATGAGTGGGAGTGGAAGATTAGTCTAGCGTTTAAAATAATCTTCTATCTTTTTAGAAGAGGGGTATAATTGAGGTTAAAGAACTCTGACAGCCTGGGGGAAATGTTGATACCTAAATATGTAATGTTGCTGGTGCAGCGTGGGAGAGGGGAGTTATGAGCTGTAGAGTCCCAGGCATCTTCAGAAAGTGGTAATATGGTCAATTTATTCCAGTTTATTGTATAATCTGTTATTTTGGAGAACAAATTAATAATTTTGAAGGTTTCTTGTAGTGAACTGTGGGGGTCCGGTAAACATAGTAATAAGTCGTCTGCATGAAGACAAATTTTATGTTGTGCATTGCTATGTTGTATTCCTTCCAGAGTGAGGAAAAAGGTTGGTAAAATCACTTTGGACCCCACTCACCCTGCCCACTACCTTTTTGAACTGTTGCCTTCTGGCCGACGCTTCAGAGCTCTGAGCACCAGAACCGTCAGACACAGGAACAGTTTTTTCCCTCAGGCTATCCATCTCATGAACAATTAAATTGCCCCATTGAGCAATAATTATGTGCAATACACAGTTTAAGTCTATTTATATTATCCAACATATCCACTTCTGCCATTATATACATTACACTGTACATAATATACTGTATTTTTGTTCTTTATATAACAGATTTGTAATAGATTTGCACTATGTGTGTGTGTGTGGGTATGTATGAAGGTGAGTGTATGTACGTATATGTATAAATATTTATTTGTATTATTCTTTTTTAATTTTTTAATTTTTTTAATTATCTATGTCTTGCTGCTGTTTTTGTATTGTTGTACACTGGAAGCTCCTGTCACCAAGACAAATTCCTTGTATGTGTAAGCATACTTGGCAATAAAGCTGATTCTGATTCTTTGATTTTATTATTTTATCGTATTGCTGCGGCGAGTGGTTCTTTAAAAATTGCAAACAAAGAAGGGAGAGAGTGGGCATCCTTGTCTGGTCCCCCGGTGTAGTGTGAAATTTTGTGATGTGACCCCATTTGTGGTTATTGTGGCCCTGGGTGATGCATATAATATTTTTATCCAGTGGATGAATGACTCTCGAAAACCGAATCTATGTTGGGTGCTGAATAGAAATGTCCAATTTACTTTATCAAATGCTTTTTCAGCATCTAATTATGCAATTATAGTAGTTATAGTATATTTAGTTTTTATTTCTACAATTACTCTCTGAAATTATGGGGATAAAGTGTTTGTAAAATTTGGCTGGTAGTCCATCAGGTCCAGGTGATATGTTTTTAGGGATTTTATCTAGTGCTTTGTAGAGTTCTTCAGGGGTGAGGGGTGCATATTGTATATATATTTTAAAGGGGTGAAAAAAATCATAAAACGGACTTACAAAAAAAAAAAAAAAGAATGGGAAAAATTAAAACATTGAATATGATGGCTCTAGGAAATTAAGTCTGCCTTACAGTTACAAGAACCAATCACCATTTGTTAGGAACATTGACTTTTGGTTTAATCACAGCTAACATGCACAATAGCTGGACCAGCCTGAAAAAGATTTATATAATTTTTTTAAATGATCTGAGCTAAAGAAGTAGATTGATTTTTCATCAGATTATATTGCTGTTATTTACTTGTAATCTTGACCAACTATTTTCGAGATTTTGGTCTTTCCTCATTAAGGTAGAGGTAAACAATGTGGTCACTGAGTTTCTTGTGGTTCCATTAGCACATCAGCATTTTCAGGATGTTGTTTTCTTGTAGCTCCCGAGTACTTAGACACATGGCATTTACAGCTCAGGTTACTGGCTGAAGACTGGCCCAAAGCCCAAAGTTGGCCCATAAGCAATGATGGCAGTATGCAGGTTGTGTAGGTTGTATTGGTGCATGCTCTAGCCAAGCAACTTCCATAGATATGGATGGGAATGATAGATTGATTTCTCAAGGTATTATAAACCTCCTTTGCTCAAACAAACTAAGCAATGTTTTGATATCGCCACAATGCCATACTGTCTTATAGTTGCACCTGCATATTAACAAATAATTTTATCATAAAACAATTACACACAACTCCTTTAAATATTTGAAGAATCTACGCTCCATGGAAATCTTCAGAGATGTTTCCACAAAGGCTGCAAAGATAACACATAATACACCAGCAAATAATAGCTAGCTTTATTTTTACTTTGCATTGCAAAAAGTGAAGGAGGGTGATTACACCACGGCACCATATGTTTGAGTCCTAAATCTGATGCAGTAAAGAGCAGATACAGGGTTTTGTGAGGCAGGCCAGGGGGAGAGGAACAGCAGGGGTGTTACAGTATAACCCGCTGAGTGTCAAATCTTCACCTCTCTCAGCAAAACGCAGGCCACAGGGTCAACTACACCAGCAGAGAGCCAATATCAACCTGTGTCCTCTCCAATATAAAATCACAGAACAGTTTTACTACATCAGCTTTTATAGGGGAGAGACGAAGAAGAGAGATGCACAAATGTATTACTTTGTACAGAGGTTATACAATGTGTCTGTGGTTTATATATTAATCTCATAAATTGTTCTCTGAAGTACACACACAAACATATAGCAGTGAACTGCCTAATAATACAGTCTCAGCATTTAGGTTTTATCACTTTTTTCCCCCTACCAGTCATATCATCTGGCATTAAATTATTAGCTGGTGCTATTAGTAAATTGCATGATCACATCATCAGTTTCATTATCTGAAATTAAATTTGCCACCCGTTATGGCACATAAAACATGCCCTGACTTGTGAATTTAGACACAGCAATAAACCAACGGCACACGAGTTATTGGCAAATTACTGTTGGAAGGATGAGACTCAGAACAGTGTTGCCAAAGGCACAACATAATTTACAGTTTATAATGATGGTGATATAAAGTCATTTTTATCTATTTTTTTTGTATATTGGTGGATATATAGAGATTAGTTAGGTGCTTGTTGTTTGTTGAATAACAAGCAGGCATGTTGAACACGTCTATTTCAGTCTGGTTTGTCTTGTTCTTTTTCAATGCTGTATCTCTTTTTTATTTTTCATCATCTTTTAAGTATAAAATTTATTAGATAATTTTAGTACTGCAGACTTTCAATTGGTATTGTTTTTAAATAACTGGATAAAGATTTAGTAAATAGCTATGATAATACTACACTAAACTATACTCTCGGGGATACCCAAGCAACTGTAGTCACACAGGGAAGTCAAGTTGTCACAAAGGCTTTATCTCAGTAACAATAATAGTGTGCTTTCTCTAGAAGTAGATTTGTATTTTGACTTAACTTGAACACAGGGTCACACATTCTGTTAAGTTCCAACCAAAGAGTATGACAAAAACTTTCAGACTATAACCACTTAAGTATTCTCTGAAAGGCTTTTGTTAAATTAATTTGTGAACATTTTATCTGACAGAATACATCAAAATTATTTTTTTTTTCATACAGAACAGAAGCAAGAACAGTTGTTCTCAGACATGCACAGACATACTATTCTGTGCATTAATGATCATGGCAATAATCCATATCAAAATTTAACTCCAGAATTTTGCTGTTACATTTCCATCAACTGTCTGATACAGAATTTTTATTAGAAGCCAAAAAATGCCTTTTATTTTTTAATCCAGTGAGAGTTGTTTTGGAGTCAGAATTTTACGAGAGGTTTGGCTCAAATTTAGGAACAAGGATTATGCTTAATGGCATGTGTTGGCTCTGCAGGTATCCTAACATCGTAAAGTAAAGCTCTTAAAAGCCTTTAAACGCTCTGGGAATTCTGTTTGTCTGTATCGTTCCACACACACCAACTGGCATGAATGCAATTTTTTGCTTTGTAACTGCCATATTCACTTGGCTGTTCCCTCAGCATGTCTGTGTAGATGTGTGATTCTTCCTGAAGGCATCTGGGTGACAGGAAGAGACTGCTAATTAGCACAAGCAGACAGGTAGCTAGCATTCACCCACTGAACAGAGAGGGAGAGCTGCTATGCTGTCAACCCTATACGTGGAGCATCTTATTGGCTGCCAGTGCAAAGCATGTATGATTGCCAGACATTTTACAAATGTCAACCCAGATAATTTCAGTGTTGCTTAATTTCTACTTATTTGGCATATGTAGCATAATTTCTTATGCTTTCACATTTTTAGTTTCAAACAATTGAAGCTGACATTCAATCAACAGATTGCTGTAGGTATCCTGTATGAGATATAATAATACAGTGAGACAGAGATTGTTATTTGTACATTCAGCACAATCTCTACATTTACTATTTAGCAGTCCCCAGTTGACCTCATGAGACATTTCCAGAAATCACATTGACTAAAGTAACATATTTTATATAATTTGCAGGTTTATCTGCTTACAGTTTGATTTAGGCCTTGTCAATCTTGTAAAAGCCAGTGTCCCTTTAGTCCAGATCTGACACAGTTTACCATTAACACCTTACAGTTTGGTAATAATACCACCTGCTGAGACTGTTGCAAAATTTTAGTAATTGTATTTGACAATTTCTGGCTACAAATGAACATTTCAGCTACATGCTGTTAATGACCCCATGAAATAGCTTGACAAGCCCAGTCTGCTTTCCTGTATTGATGTATTTCTTTTGAAACAGGAAGTTTGAGTGGAACATATGAAATCGATTGTCTCTTTTTTTTTTTAAAATAGCCATTAGGTTTTAGTTACATCACAGCCATGAACCATACTTTGCTACTTGCTAGTTGGTGTCAGGTGGTATTATAGTACTAAGTGGGACATTCTCATTCTAAAGAGCATTAGATTGACAAGAATCTGTGTAGTGCATGACAAGAAAAAAACAACAAATGAGTAAATATGCCGAAAGATCAATTTGTCAGCTTTTAGGAGTACACTAGCATAAATATGACCTAAAAGCTAATGAATATATACCAAAAATTTTTTTTATGGATGCAGCATCATTCCTACACAATTGTTTTTAGTAACAGATGCCATTATATAAATTAACTTTTAAAAGTCAGCCATGATTAACTTAATTAAGGAGCGAAATTGTCCAATAAAAGAGCGGTTACTAATTTAGATGCACATCTAACCAAGATGTGCATCTAAATTAGTGTGAACTCAGCAGTCCCAGTAGTAAAAGGCTATCATATAAGACCTATAATATCTGTAACTTGTTCTGTAGATAGAATAACCCATTAGTCTGTGGCTATTGATTTTCAGAGAAATACAAATCCACAAACAGACGAGTAGTCAAGCATTTGATCCATGAACAAGGTGCAGACGGGGCTCGTCAGCAAACCTGACGCTGGAGACATTACATCTCATCTTATTACACTGCTCTCGTTTGAAAGAAAGAGCCAAGCAATCAAACAAAACAATTTTGAAGAACTAATCGATAGCAGCAGTCAGCATTTATTAGCAATCACTGTTTTTTAATCTCTAATGCCTTCTATTGTTTCATTTCATTGAGTGCGTGTTATTCATATCTGTCACAAAGGCTTTGTTCACACTGCAGGAAAAATCATATTTTTCCTCAAATCCGATTTTTTTGAGTGACTGTTCAAACTGCAAGTTATATGTGGCCAGATCTGATTTTTTTCAGTTCAGACTACTGCCACTTTTGCTGTCATGTCCACATAAGTTGTCATGGTAACGCAGGAAACTTGCGTATATTCACCATGCATGAGATTTTAGTGATGGATGTTTTACCATTCATTGTTTTTCATGAGGACAGGATCCAAATATACCGACCCGCTCGCACATCCTCTCTCACTACCCTGGATGGCGGGGCGGCCCACGGATACACGGAAGTCCCCCAGATGGATAGGGTCGGTACTCTCCTCCAAAGCCTGTAGGATGACATCATCTCTGACCTCCAAAGTCTACAGCGCCACCGGACAGGCCGCCTCCGCCCTGCATGCCATGGCTCTCCTGCAGGTCCATCAAGCCAAGGCACTTAAAGATCTGCACCTGGGTATTCCCGATCCCGACGTGCTGCAAGAAATGCTCTCTGCCACTGATCTCGCTCTCTCAGCCACGAAGGTCACAGCGCAGGCACTCGAGCAGACGATGGCCACCCTTGTGGTCCAGGAGCGCCACCTCTGGCTGAACATGGTTGAGATGCGTGACGTTGACAAGTCTAAATTTCTCAATGCCCCATCTCCCAGCTTGGCCTCTTCGGCTTCGACTTGGCCCTGCAGTTTTCGACAGTGAAGAAGCAGAAGGAGGCAATATCACACATCATGCCGCGGCGCCACCCATCCAGCACGCCCCGCCTGCTCGCCGAGGGCGTCCCCCTGCGACCAAACAATGGCAGGCAGCTCCACAACCTGGGCCCAGCCCTCAGCCCCAGTGTCGAGCACCTCG
The DNA here is from genome assembly GCA_032164185.1 of Moxostoma hubbsi. Lineage (NCBI taxonomy): Eukaryota > Metazoa > Chordata > Actinopteri > Cypriniformes > Catostomidae > Moxostoma > Moxostoma hubbsi. Next base: position 26,811,739 of record JAVLUX010000031.1, on the reverse strand, counting down.
CAGGCGGTGTATGCCCCCCGTCTCCAAGACCCCTTCCTGGACCAGGAAAGCTCCGAAGCGCTCCTGAGACGGGCAACCCAGGCAGTCGGATGTTCGCTCCAGAGATGGTACCAAGACCACTCCATCCCCAGGTGGAGGGCCGGGAGGAGAATCCTTGCTTTCCTTATGTTCATTTGCCGCACACTCTTCGGGTTGCGGTACCAAATGTTCAATAAAAGAGCGATTTCCCCACTCCCTGGGTCATCCAGCCGGTGTGCGCCATTCTCACGGCACCCTGGCCTTACAACTCTCTAGTCTCGGTTCTCCGGACACAGTTCTCTCACCTCCGGCCCCGTGACTGCACAGCCCCGGCAGGCCAGCGCTGACGAGTTCCGAAGACGCCTCCTTAGGATCTCTTTCTCAGTCTCTAACCCGCCCCCTGCCGGGTGCGCGGAGCAAGGTAAGTGCTTTGAGTCTTTTCTCAGCACCTGAGCCTCGTGACGATCTTTTGCCTCCCAACGTGTTATTACCTGCTTCCCCCACCGCGAAGCCCCGCCCGTTAGACTTTCAACCCTTGGACAGACTTCTTCTTTCTGCAGGCCAAATTTCCCCTGCAGCAGGTGTCCAGATGTGTCGTGGTTACCACAGACAGGGTTGGAACGCCGTGTGCAACGGGCGTGTTGCCGCTGGCACCTGGAAAGGACCCCGGCAGCATTGGCACATCAATTGCCTAGAGTCGATGGCTGTCATTTTTGCCCTACAGAGGTTTCTTCCACTAATCTGAGGCAAGCATGTTCTGATCCATCAGACAGCACCGCGACAGTAGCGTACATAAATCGCCAAGGCTGTGTGCGCTCTCGTCGTATGTCACAACTCACCCGCCATCTCCTCCTTTGGAGTCAGCTGCGACTCAAGTTGCTGCTCCCCACTCACATCCCTAGCAACCGCAACACAATGGTGGATGCGCTGTTGCAACAGGTTTCACCCAGCGGAGAGTGGAGGCTCCACCCCCAGGTGGTCCAGCTCATTTGGGACCGATTCGGCAAGGCACAGGTAGACCTCTTTGCCTCCCAAGACAACTCCCAATGCCCGCTCTGGTATTCCCTGAAGGGTGCCCCTCTCGGAACAGATGTTCTGGCACACAGCTGGCCCCGGGGGCTGTGCAAGTACACATTTTCCCCAGTGAGCCTTCTTGCATCGGTGCTGTGCAAGATCTGGGAGGACAAGGAACAAGTCATCTTGGTGGCCCCCTACTGGCCCACCCGCACCTGGTTCTTGGATCTCACACTCCTAGTGACAGCCCCTCCCTGGAAAATTCCCCTGAGGAAGTACCTTCTTTCTCAGGGACGGGGCACCCTCTGGCATCTGCACCCAGACATCTGGAACCTCCACGTCTGGCCCCGGGATGGGATTTGGAAGATCTAGTGGATCTACCACCTGCTGTCATAGACACGATCAATCAAGCCAGAGCTCCCTCAACCAGGCAACTTTACGCACTAAAGTGGAGCTTCTTCGCAAACTGGTGTTCTTCCCGAGCCGAAGACCCACAGAGATGCACAGTTCGGTCAGGGCTTCTATTCCTGCAGGAGAGGCTGGAGGGGAGGCTGTCCCCCTCCACCTTGAAGGTGTATGTAGCTACTATCGCAGCCCACCACGACGCAGTAGATGGCAAGTCCCTTGGTAAGCACGACTTGATTATCAGGTTCTTGAAAGGCACCTGGATACTGAATCCACCCTGGCCTAGCCTGTTCCCCTCTTGGGATCTCTCAGTGGTTCTCTCGGGCCTTCAGAGACTCCCATTTGAGCCGCTTGATTCAGTCGCACTCAAGGTCCTCTCCCTAAAGACGACCTTCCTGATCGTGTTAGCCTCAATCAAGAGGGTTGGAGACCTGCAATCTTTCTCTGTCAGCGACACTTGCCTGGAGTTCGGTCCGGCACTTTCTCCCGTTATCCTGAGACCCCGACCATGCTACGTGCCCAAGGTTCCTATGACCCCTTTCAGGGACCAGGTCGTGAACCTGCAAGCGCTGCCTTGGGAGGAGGCAGACCCAGCCCTTTTGTTGCTGTGTCCGGTGCGTGCTTTGCGTACCTATGTGGACCGCACGCAGAGCTTTAGATGTTCTGAGCAGCTCTTTGCGGAAAGGGAATGCTGTCTCCAAACATAGGCTAGCCTACTGGGTCGTTGATGCTATTGCCTTAGCCTATGACACCCAGGGCATGCCTGCCCCCCTGCAGGTCCGAGCATGCTCTACTAGAAGTGTGGCGTCCTTGTGGGCACTGAGCCACGGCACCTCCCTAGCAGACATATGCAGAGCAGCGGGCTGGGCAACACCCAATACCTTTGCCAGATTTTACAATCTAAGGGTTGAGTCGGTCTCGTCCCGTGTTTTGTCAAGTCCAAGCCGGTAGAACTTGGTAACGCGGCACAACCGACCGGGTGTTCCGCTTGCACCTTGCACCTTTCACCAAAGTGATCCAGTGAGCCTTCTGTCCCAGGTCAGCCACTGCGCGTCGCTGCCTGGATGTTTTTTCTCCCTAGCCTTCTGGCCCACAAATTCAGCAGAGCAACTCGCGGCTAGACCCAGTACGAGTCTCAGGGCTATGTACTGGGGTCGGGCTCCATAGGCATAGATCCTTCTTCAGGCTAACTCCCTGTGATGTATTTTCTGTGGTACGGTCCCCCTGTCGGTGGATCTGCGTTTCCCTCAGGCAGCCCTGCTGACTCGGCCCCATGCCTGTAGAGTCTCCCCTTCATTAGGCTGGACCTACCACCGCGCCGTATCCCACGTCCGGCTTCAAAACCCTCGTGGTGTATTTGCCACACATTACCTCCCCCTGGACTGGGCAGGGTGTGGCCTCTGCAGGGTCTTCCCCTCCTGAAAGAATAGGAAATTTGTGGGCCGGACAGCTACCTTACCTCCAGTCTCACCTCAGCGCCCAGCACGCCGGTGCTGACGAGTTCTGAAGATGCCTCCTTAGGCCTCTTCCTCAGTCTCTAAGCTGCCCCCTGCCAGGTGCGCAGAGCAGAACAAGTGCTTCGAGTCTTCTCTCAGCCCCCTAGCCTCAGTACACTTACTGCTCCCGACAGGCTCTACTGCCCCCCCCTGGGGAAAGACCACCTTCCCCGACTTAAGTTGTGCCCCAGCCGCTTTACTTCCTATGTGAGAGACACAGTGAGAGAGAAGGCCGCGGCTGCTGGGCTTGCTCCAATGCTAGCCTTTTTCCCCCTCAGGGTACGGGAAAACCTAAGGTGGGTATGCAAAACTTTTTGAAGGGGCGTTGGGGAGGGCTATGTGCACTCGGTACAGGTGCCTCTAACACGCAATAGCCTGCTTTGCACCTGTTCTGACAGTCACGTAACACGGTCAGTGCGTGGCGTTTTTATATGGACCCCTTGTGTCACTTCCTGCGACACAATGTCGAGAGAGTGACAGAAGGGGAAAGTCATGGTTACTATTGTAACCTCCATTCCCCGAGGGAGGGAACAAGACGTTGTGTCCCTCCTGCCACAACACTAGACCTAGCACTGTAAATGGCCTTGCTTCATCTTTCGGCTCCTCAGTGCAAAATCCTGACTGGCATTCGCTGCCCCGCTTCCCTTTATAGCCATATGTCCAGGGCGGGGCATGCAAATTCTGGCTGCCAACTTGACATTGGCCTTTTCTCAGGTTCAGAGGTACGATTCGGCATCCGAGAAGACCCCTTGAGTCAATTCCTTTGACACAACGTCTCGTTCCCTCCCTCGGGGACCGGAGGTTACAATAGTAACCATGATGTTTTAAAGCTTACTGACATATTCTGATATGTTGTCATATTCTGAGTTATAGCGCTTTAAAGGGTATTTTTCAGTTGAGCTAATGCATGTTAAATAATATGTTAAAAATGAGAAAGCACCAAACTGACCCAGAATGGTAGAAAGGTCCTTTTTAGAGGATGCAGGAGAAGTGCCAAGCAGACAGCTCCCCTTCCTGCTGTACAGTGGAGTAATAAGCCTACGGCCCGTCCAAACATGGAGGCCCAATGTAAAGTGTGTTTGCACCAATACAGAGCCCTGTTAAATCCTCTCGAATAGTCAGCCAGTCTCAGTCTGAGAGGCCCTGTGAAACGGATCACTGCATTTGCCTGTTAGCAAGAGCACAGGGGTTGAATGTGAAGCGATATGTTTAAACCATCAGGGCTGGAGGCATATAATGATACATCAGTCTCAGCAGGGCTTTGTGCCATGCTGGTTCCTATAGCTCATCATACCAGCCCTGATAAATTGAACTTCTATAATTGAAGTCATTGTTAAAGGTGCTGTAAGCGATTTTAGCATTCTGAAGCTTTCACGTGACTGAGCCGTTGAATTAACCATGCCCCTTCATTCCAAAAACCCAGCCCTCCAAAGACAATTTTGAGGAAAAATCTGAGCAAAACAGCAGCATTGTTTGTTCCTGTGGCTGTCAAATTACACAGTGGCACAATAGTGCCCTCAACTGACATTATGAATCATAGCCTCAATGATCCGCTTCAAATAAGAACGAGCTAAATTATTGACAGGTGAAAAGCGTCAACACATTTTTGTTGGCTGTTTACAAAGTCAATGTTTACAGCTGTCACAGAGATTGGTGAGATATCTCAGGAAACTAACTTAATTAATATCGTTAAGATATTAGGAACATTTTAGGCATAATTTTCCATTAAAAATACCATTCCTTACAGCACCTTTAAGGGGTTCTTAGAGTGTAGTGAATATCTCATACTGGGACTCTCTTTAAGATGCCCAGTATTCTCAATCAGCAGCAGAGTTACAGAGTGTTTTAACGTATGCTTAAATCATTAGAGTGTATGGAATTTAATTTTTTTTTGCGCAAGCACATTATAAACAGAACAATACAATAAGTTTGCACAGTTTCAGTTTGCAGAATAATTAAACATGGGAAATGGGGATTCAAATTGTTCAGACAGGAAGTGACATCTTCAGACTGGAAGTGACATCATCATTAGTCATCAGTGTTGCTGTCCAGACTGATGTCAGGTGGTGCGTCTTAATCAGCTCCCTATATTGTTAATAAGTATATCGGAATCACGAATGTGGTCTCTAGCAAGGGTGTTCATCCATTGAACATTGGGACATCCATGACTCAGTTACCTGCGACACGATAACGAGCTTGCATATTAAAACGCAGCTTGTATTAATAAACAACATTGCTATATACACTCACTGAGCACTTTATTAGAAACACCTGTACACCAACTTATTCATGTGATCATTTAATTAGCCAATCATGTGGTGCAGTGCAATGCATAAAATAATGCAGATATGGGTCATGAGCTTCAGTTAATTTTCATATTAACCATCAGAATGGGAAAAAAATATGATCTCAGTGATTTTGACCATGGCATGATTGTTGGTGTCAGATGGTGCCAAAACAAAAAAACATCCAGTGAGCAGCAGTTCTGCGGACAGAAACGCCTTGTTAATGAGAGAGGTCAACGGAGAATGGACAAACTGGTTTGAGCTGACAGAAAGGCTACTGTAACTCAGATAACCTCTTTGTACAATTGTGTTGAGCAGAATAGCATTTCAGAATGCACAACACGTTGAACATTGAGGGCGGATGAGCTGCAACAGCAGAAGACCACGTCGGGTACTTTTTTAGGACAATAGATTTGGTTGGATAGTTGTGCATTTTCATTAGAGATATTGAAACGTATAGTACTATTATGAAATATGTCTAACCTTCTCACAACTCTTCTTCAACAAGGGATTGTTTCCCCTTCATGGTCATTATGAATGAAAAACATTACAGAAAATATTTGATATTTTTACAGACATTACATATTTTTACATTTGTGCTTATTTTCTAAAGACTTAAAAGACTTCAGAAGACATGACGACGTTTCAGGTAAGGGTACATAGTAAGCAACAATGCCTGACTCCCTGATCAGTGCCCTGGCTACTGAACTAGGAAGCTGATTGAGACGCACCCACTGTGAATTTGGCGACAGTTAATTCTGAAGTTATTTAGTTGAAATCGATATGTGCTTTGAAAAATATGAAAACCTGGCCCCAGTGGCTGAAGCTGAAAGTGTTATTAAATGTATGGGCGTGTGTGAGCTCCATTTTCTTAGTGAAATGTCCAGAGAGTGGGCCAAAAGCGAGATGTAAAGCCAGTTGTATTTTTAGCTGCAAATTGTTTAATGCAGTCAACAGAAATGCATATTTTATTAAACATATACCCAAACCCATCCATAAACCTAACAGTTGGTGGAGTAAAAATGTAATCTTAGAAGGAAAATTAAATCTCTGAATCGTTCAATCATTGATTACCTGATTACCAACAGATTACTTTCTGGTTTCAGTGGTACCAGAACTTGTGTCTCTGAGGCTATCAGTAAGGCAACTGGAAAAGGTAAAGATGTTTGACTTGATGCAAAGATGTCTGATGAGAGATGCCGCTAGAATGGGGTTGATGTCAGTTTACTGAAACATTAGGTAGCTGCTGTCACTCACATTCAGGGCTGGACTGGTAATCTGGCACACCTGGCATTTTCCCTGTGGGCCGATGCACTTTGGGGCCGATCAGGGGTGGAATGGCCATCGGGAGTATGCAGTAAAGGACAGTGAACCCAACAGTTGGGACAGTTGGGCCAGTTGCCATGTAAAATCCCAGGCAGATTTTGCTTCCCAGTCCATCCCTGCTCACATTACAGCTCAGAATAGTAGTTAGTGAAAGGTTCCGAGTTTCAGGCAGCTTGTCAGGACATCATTTTCCTGTTGATTTTAGTCTCATGGCATTTACAGCTCAATTGAAAGGCAAATGATTGCTTATGAAAAAGGCCTCAATTCCTTGAGATTTGGGGATGGTTTTAAAGAAGGGCAGGTTGAGTTATGGTACTGTCTGTTTAGCATAAGATACAATCAACACTTGAAAAATAGGTTCTTATTCCCAAAAAGGTTAACTGTTAAATGAACTCAATTAAAATGCTTAAAGTGGAGAAGTCAAACACTGTTTAGCTGGACCAGGGCGAGGGGTGCACATTGGTAATATACAGGTGTATTGACAACAAAGGGTCACCTGGAGAGAGGGAAGAGCTGATTTAATGGAGTAAGTAGATCCATACACCTCCATTTAGAGTTGCAAAGCCAAATGATTTTTGATCCAGACACAGATGGAGATAAGCAGACCAGCACTCTGCATAGTCAATGAATCAATCATCCCTATCGTACGACTCTAAGCTTGAGCAGAGAGAGAGTGTACCAACACCAGCCAGACCTCACCCTGGGATAAAGATTTTAAAGTCTAGAAGTGTACCGGGGAAATCATTACATACTGTATACATAAGGAATGTGCCCGAAGCCTAATACCTTATTCGGAAAGTCACAAATAATGACTTCAAAACGAATAACGATAAAGTGATATTTTAAATAAACATATAGAAAATTACAAAGCAGTGATGAGTTTGTGAAGCCAATGTTACTGCAATATAAACCTTATGAGTGATTTTAAGTTCAAGTCATTTTTCATTTCTGATGTATTTTTATTTTGGGGAGACCCAAAGATGATCTTGACAGGATTTGTGAGATTCGTCCACACACACACTAGTGTTTTTTCTTTAGTGTTTGTTTCACACAATTCACCTGAGCGCAATGTTTAATTCCTGACCAAAGAAGTGATGATTTTATAGTGGATCTCGACTGTAAATTGAAAACATTTAAAATTAAGGTAATTCTCTGGTTAATCCTTTATTCCAAAAATGTTTAAATGCTGCATAGAGGCTTAAATACTTTAATACAGTGTAAATCTATTCAGAATAAAAGGCGATCGATCTTGCAATTTATTCCACCGCATTTCACTAATTCTGCACATATAATTTAACAAATTAATTATGTACTCCACAAAAATATGTGAACAAAAAATAAGCCTTGAGTGTATCATAAAACTTTCTGATAGAAATTTTCAGTGCTTTCAGTTTGTAGGCAATATTAATTTATTCTCATTTTTTTAATTTTCGTATTTGTATTTAACATTTGCTACAAAATGTGTACTTGACATTTTACAACTGATTGACACCTTGTGCCTCCAGAATAACATTGTTACTTGCATACTACACAGATATAAATTAAAATGTTGTTTCAGCAGATATTAATGCCCGAAATACCAGGAGAAACAACATAGTCCACAGTTTATGTAGCCTACATATTCAACTTCATCTGGTGAGAAAAAAAATAAAGACTATATCAATAATACCATTAAATAATAATAAAAATAATGAAAATAGAATATTATTATTATTAATAATAATATTTAAATAGGCCTATCTGAGATATACTTCATTTACAGAAGCTATAGCCTACATAAGAGAGTACAATTTTTCATTAGTTTTGACACACTTCCGGTTTAAACCATGCCCACATCCGGTTCTGTCTGAATACAGATACAGGTACAGATCATTTTGTCATAGATACAGATACAGTTAATGGCTTTGCTACACACCCCTAGTATATACATTCTAAACTGGACCCTAAACCTAACTAATCTTCTTCAAGCTCATAACTTACAATATATTGTTACCAGGAGGGGTGATCTGCCATTATAAATGGATAATTCTAACTCCAAATTCTGATTGGATGAGCATCATTCAAAGCTGTTGTAAAATGGCTATAAATCCACACTTTTGTACACACATTCCATATGAAGGTGCAATTGATAATTAAATACATTACTTGTTTTGGGTAAACAGATAAAAATTATTTATATATTTAACTCTGTTATATATCGGTATGTTAACATGTGTTTTAAAAAAAAAAAATTAAAGCTCCTTGAGGATGTGCTTAAGCTGTCCAGTTCATGTTGTGCGACAGATTACCCCTTAAACTTGGTAAAATCACTGTAATGCATGGCCCTTTGTGATTGTTTTTCACTCTGCAAACTGATCACTCACAGAACAAAATAACTCCCTCCTAATTCCTAAATCAATATTGTGAAAATGTGAGTGTTCAAAATGTGAGAACTTTGGCAAAGCATTTGGTTTCATTTTTGCAATCTGGTTAGAACTCTCATTTAACTGTCCTGATTATGGTTGCCTCCAATATGCTGCTACAAAGCCTACAAGCACTTTTCACATAAACAACAGACAAAGATAATCATGTAATAAAGATAAATGGAGATGCCTTATTTTCTTCTATTATAATGAGGGGCTCTGATTGAACTTGTAGGATGCTACAATGGAGTGGGGCAAGAGCTATTTTGATTTTCAACTCCACAACTCTTCTCCAAGTATCCCCAGAACTGTCATTCCTTTTTTCTTTGGTGTGCATTTCTACTGTTTACCCAAACTAGAAAACACAATGGAGCCCTTTTTGTGCTATTGGCAGGCACTCATCCATGCTGTGGTGTTAAGTGAGCTTCAATTAGCCAAGTTACAGTTTTCTAATGAACGTCCCCCGTGACCCTCAGTCAGGGCCACTTCTGCAGCCATTAGAATGCATCTGATGGGTTGTCCCTCTGCCTGTATGTGAGTGTGTGTAATGGGCTGACAGTTTTCTGCACAGACTGATAAATGGCTGTAATTCTGGAAGATAAAGTGAGGCGGGGAGCACTGAGGGGCGAGCCATGTCTTTCCTTGTTCCCCTTCTCAGCCTTAGGGATTCCTCTTGCTCTCATCAGCCAGAACTTTAATTACTTTTTTCTTCATCTTCTTCCTCTTCCTCTATGATTGGCCCTTCATCCAACAAAAAAAAGAGATGAAGAGGAAAAGAAAGAAGGAACAGGAGTACGAGAGAGAGAGAGAGAGAGAGAGAGAGAGAGAGAGAGAGAGAAGCTGGTGAAGATGAGCGGATAAGGAGTACCATTGTGCAGCTGCAAATCAACTTTTCTTTGGCAGCCTTCCCAAGGGAGCAGAGATAAAGTAATTTGGTTTTCCGACACCCAATACGGGTTGTGGCAGGGGGCTGCATTAAGGGGAAGAAGAGCAGGGAAAATAAAAACGCATTGATCTAAGGGGCTAATAGTACTGTTATCTGGCCTAGGCTGATCGGAATGAGAGAATTGAAAAAGTAATAAAAAGTGAAACATTCCCTCCTGATTGAAATAGATTGGGCTGGCCCTCAATGGCTGTGGTCGTTTGGTTAGTGCTGTGATTCTAACAATGGCTCCTCACGCCCTCGCCTGAGCATCTTCTCTCACACCATTTCCCATGGTCCTTTGTGAACCTGTCAATGGGGCCATGTCACAAGGCATGTGTGGTGTTGTTGTGTCAATTATGTCCCCATCATGTCTCCTCTGCTTACAGAAATTATGACTTTGACTTATTCCCAATACATCCCAGCTGTGCAATGAGCACATATAGGTCATGAGGTTAAAACAGGCTGCTCATAATTGCTCCAGTATCTGCTAGGCCAAATGGCATATCTAACCTCTGACCCGCACTGCAGACTATTACTGACATCTCAAACATGATTAGCAAAGAGGAGTGGCTCTTATTTCATTTGTTTCAGTGACATTTGCTACTCCCATTAATACTTAATAGACAGTTACACATGACGCTTGAAGAGAGACTGCTAGACAGTAATAGGGTGATCCTGAAATCTGGAAGTGGTAGGTGATAAAACAATAGACAGTCCACTGTGTAGTTCAGGACTCTAAAACTGATACAGAGCTTTTGATTAGAAGTTTTGCCAAGCAGTTATTGTGCAATTCCTGTAGCTCAATGGGAGAGCATGGTGCTAGCAAAGGAAATGTTGTGGGTGCAATTTCCAAAGAAGAGTTAATCTGATTAAATGTATGCTTGTATTTCACTGTAAGTCTCTTTGGATCAAAGCCGTCTGCTAAGTGAATTGATTTATAAAGGTGCACTTTGTAACTTTTTTCTTAGAGTCATCTTGGACTTACAGTGACACCCAGTGGCTTGGATGCAGCACCATTTAAAATGAATAATTTTCAGTTTCAGATGCTATTGTAAAAATTTAGTATTCATGATTACTCTAATCAATGAGTGAAAGTGTCAAATAGCAGGATGGTTACTGAGATTAAGCAAGTAGTATTCTGCTGGTCATGTGATTCTAACATGGCAGCCCCCGTGTGTGGACCCTCTCCATGTAGAATAAAACAGCTTTTATAAGGTTACTGATATGACTGGAGTCTTCATTTTAATGTGAGTGGTCATGATTTCTTACATATATTGCAAAATTACAATTCATGTCTTTAGGAGTTAAAGTATTTAATGAAGAAAAAAATGCACCATTAGATTTCACTGTCCAATCTTTGCCGATTATGAACATAAAAAAAGCTTTGACCGACTACTTTGTCTTGGAATCTTAAACAAAATGTAACATAATAATTAAAGCACAAAGCAACAATCAAGATGCACTGATACTACTCGGCAGTACTCTTATCGGGCCGAGTCTGAGGGGCAAATACTTGTACATGGTATGAATACATTAACATATTGAAGTGGTGACACAGGCACTTTTAAGACCAGTTTGATAATATGAGAAGCATTTTGGTTTAAATAATTTAAAACTAAAATATTAGTTTTAATTTTATCCATTTTTCTTTATTGCTGGACAGACATTGTTGTTCTATGCACCGCAAAAATCATATGTGTTAGATGTTAGGAAGATGCTGGAAAATGGGATAGGAGTTATTGTCTATCACTTTTACTTAGCCCAACAACAACAGGATAAAGCAATCGAACAAATGTCAAAGTCTTGTCAGACTCATCGCAACAAACTCAATCAATGCTAAGGTCGGATTGCCCGCTCCGTGAATGCCCAGAACAATATGCATAAATTAACACAAAGCATGATTGACGTATCATACGTGTTTGCTTGGTTACTTTCAAAGGTAAGTTGTCATTTGTAATTACTGAAAATGCTTGTATTGCTATATCAAGATATCAAATACAATTTGAATGACATACTGTATGTATACATACACACTATTCATATCAGTACTTAATATTGGCCAATACTTAAAACTAGTTACTTGGTACTTGTTTCTGTCTTCAAAAACTGGTATCAGAGCATCTCTAACAAGAATCACCTTTTGCCTTTAAAGATACTGAATCATACTTGAGTGTCATTGTACAAGTTCACAATTGTATGCAGTAGGACATCAGACTGTTTAAGAAGAGAAGCCTCTTTGAGGAATGAAAGGGGGTGTAAATCTACTTCTTATTCATTCTTGTTTACAGCCGATGAATGGAGAAGTCAAATAAGGGCTGGTGATCATGAAACTGCTCTTGAAACAGCCTATAGATGTTAGGACTCTGGTCTGATCAGCCCAGGTTTCTTTTGTCTTGGTCTTGTCCTTGTGTTTACCCTTCTCTCGTATGTTTATTTTGTCAGCCATATGCTGGCAGCTATCACAGGGGTGATCTCCACGATTGCTTGTCAGCAAGATCAGTCTCACCTGTTACTCATCCCTTGATTATTCTACTTCCTATATAATCTCCTCTTGTGTGTTGTCCTGTGCCAACTTGTTGTTGGCCTCAGTGCTTTAAGCAGCCAGTCCACGGATTGTCTGTTAATGGTGTTCATGTTGGCTTCCTATTTCGCTCACATTTCTCATTGCCCCATCCTGCCTGTTTCATCCTGCCTTTGTTCCAGCTTCTCCGGTATCTGATCTTGCCTGTTGTGGACTCCGATTAAGCCTGCCTGATTCATTCTGCCCTGCTGTCTAGTCTTTGACTTTGGTTCCAGCCTGCCCCAGCTTCACTTTCTCTACCATGGTGTTCAGCCTTGCTGGTTCCGACCTCTGCACGTCTATGACTTTTTCTGCTACCCTTGTCATGCTATAACTCACCCAGCTACTCTTTGCTGCCACCTTTACTGGGTAGGCCATGCTGCCCTATCTCTAGCCTGCCTGTTACTGATCTCACTGGGTCTCAGACTGTCATAGTTAATTCCCTTTAGGGCTTTGTGTTTGCTTTTTTTCAATACATTTATTTTTTCACTGTAATTGAGTCCTCCTATTCACTGGTCTTAACAATAGAGGCTTTATTAAACAGGAAATGGGACCGTAGAATGCAATGTTTGTATCTGATTCTGCAATACACCTTTTGTTTCTTAACTGTTATATTACCATGAAGAGCAATCATAAGCCATAATTGCTCGCAATATAAAGAGCCATACGATTACAGATCTTCCATATTTAGTTGATGACAGGCATCCTTGGCTTCCAAATGTGAACCTACAAAGATGCCCAGTTAGTCATAAGACTTGCATTAAATTTAGCATCTTTTTTCGTTTGCTGGATGCAGTCAGTTTCTGAATGGTGGCACTGCTATAAACTCAAGCTTTGAGAAGCTCATAATGAAATTTTTTTTTAAGACAAGGATTCTTGAGGCTGTATTTTATTTGCATTTATCAGTTATCTTGGAAGATGCTTGTCCGTCGTAAGCTTTAAGCACAGATACACTTTGTGTACTTTGTCTAATTTTGACTTTCATATGAATGCTCGAGGTGCCCTCAAAAGAGAGTACAGACAGAAGCCACTGTCAGAATGTACTAAAAGATGACAAGTGCAAGTGTGAAGCTTAACTGACAGATGATAGGGGTGTCTAATAATATAGGCTTTTATCTGTTTTAGCATTAAGTCTTTTTTTAAGATAAAGAAAGCTGGCTCCAAGGACATTTACTTTTTTTTTGTTTTCCTGCTGTTGTTTCTGTCATTGTTCTTTTCAGATTTCGTGATCTGGTTACCCATTAGTTTCTCAGCAAGTAAACCGTTTGCTGATCTGAAACACCTTGATAAAAAAGCTGTTTTTAGCTTCTTAAGCTGGCTCTACACTAGCTGATTTTGCCAATGATTTTCAGGTGTTAGCTTCATTAACATAATCACCGTCCAGGCAGAGGGAGACAAGAGCGCCCATTAGCACCTGGGAGGTGTTGATCACTTGACCATCGAACTCCCTGCTGAATTAATAGATTCAAGAACTGAAAAAAACACATCTGTTTTGTTTGAAATAATAACTCTGTTGCTGCGAAGAACTGACAAGATGACAAGCTGATCGTAACTTTTTTTTTTTAAAATCACACCCAGCTTCATATCATCACAATCGCTGATTAAAATCCATAGTGATTCTGTCATTCTGCAGAAACAATGCAAAAGTAACTAAAGAAGGATAAAAATAACCTTGATAGACATTTTAAAGTTTTGGTGAATTTTAAAATATAACCTTGTGGAAAACAACCAAACCATGAAGTAAATGCAACATTTTTAACTATTAATAACAGTAACTATTTTAGCCCGTATCGGAAAAATCACGCAAGTTACAAGTTTGAAAACGCCCCAATTCACTCTATTGCAATTGCAATTTTACTCATGCTGTTATTTTGTCAGAGAGAGTTAGCTGGTCTCCTAGCCTGGCCAAGCTGGTGGTTAGGTGGTTGACAAGCTGGTCTCCCAGCCTGACCAGCTGTCATGTGCCCAAAATTTGGCCAAACTGGGAGTCCAGTTAACTACCTGAAACAAAAAAACAAAAAAAACAAAAATGGTAGTATAGTAATTTCTAGATTAACTGGTTTTATTCAAGTCAAATATATTATTTTACATCACAGAATTAACCTGAATTCAATTGTTACAACAAAAAATCACGTTCAACTTCCAACAAGCAATAATATTCCCTATTTTTTGTCTCATTGGTGCTATATACATGTTCTGGTCATGGTGTGCTGCGTGCCTGATGATTGATCTAATTTAGCTGATAAGTGATTGTACCACAAGCATGGGCTAATGTCTGTCCTCATTTGCATGCTGTATAGGGCTAATAGTAATTTGTCAGCGATCATTGCCACTTCTGTAATAGTCTCCTCTAAAAAATATCAGAATTTAATATGAGACATGATCATATTTCTCTATCTAGACAGTAGAGCAGACCTGCTATTTGTTCCCAGAAAGTCTCTAAGATTTTCTGAGGCACAGAGCTATAATTTGATTTGAGAAAGGACACACATGAATTTGAAAGAGACAATCATCAGTCCTTGCACACAGAGTCTTTGATCGGCATTGCTTGTATTTTAGAGTGATTGTCTCTGAATAGATGTAACTGCTCCAGGAAAAATACCATTAACTGCCGGAAAGTATTACTGGTATGTAAATGTTATGCTGAAGTTTGCATATAAGAACCATTACGAGATATGTAATACCCAATACCCATTGTAATATAACGTTTTAATACTTCCCTGGAATAAAAAAGCTGATAGTCACTGTGTATGTGTATATTGTCATTAGAAATGTCTCTGTACCTTACCTCCCCTAACCCAAACTCATCCACACTATGATATTTACACAACACATCTTTTAGATTAGTCCCTTATATTTGGTGTATAAATCTGGTCAGGTGAGACAGGTCTGGTCTGCGCTGATAAATATTGATGAGGCTAATCTCTTTACATTACTTTGTTTTAAATTATGACTAGAAGTACAGCCTGTGTCTTGCACACATCATGACTAATAAGCCATATGGCCGATACACCATCAATAATGTACCACAACCCAAGCCCACATTCTAATGGGGAAAACAGGAGAAGTGTAGTGGAAAAAAATCAAGTAATGTTCAGCAGCTTCTGGGTTAAAATAAAAAATACAAATGAACAAAGGTCTCCTGGGAAAATGGGTTTTCTCTGGTTTTAAATGGTAGATTAAAAGGATAGTGAACCCAAATATGAAACTCATCATTTACTCACTAATGCCATGCCAGATGTGCATGAATTTCTTTTTTGTGCTGAAAACAAAGAGAATATTTCATCTCTGTAGGTCCTCACATGGCAAGTCAATGGGTACCAAAACTCTGAAGCTCCAAAAAGCACAAAAAGGCAGCATAAAAGTAATCCATGCAACTCCAGTGGTTAAATCAATATCTTCAGAAGCGATATGATAGGTGTGGGTGAGAAACTGATCAATATTTAAGTTCTCCTCTCTGCCCAATAAGTGACAAAATGCACAAAGAATATGAATCAACAAAAACAAAAGAAGAATGTGAAAGTGGAGATTTCATAGTAAAAAAATGACAATATTTTTCTGTTTCTCACCCACACCTATCAAATCACTTGTGAAGACAATTTAATGACTGGAGTCTTATGGATTACTTTTGTGATGCCTTTATGTGCTTCATGGAGTAGCAAAATTTTGGTACCAATTCACTTGCATTGTGAGGTCCTAAAGATATTAAATATTCTTCTAAAATTCTTCATTTGTGTTCAGAAGAAGAGAGAAAGTCATACACATCTGGGATGGCATGAAGGTGAGTAAATTATGAGATAATTTTTCATTTTGAGTGAACTATTCCTTATTTAACAGAAACAATAAATACTATTAATGTGTTTGTGTCAGATGAACGCAGGAAAGCATATGAAAGCAATTTTCATTGATATTAAATTATTCTTAGAATATTTAGACATGATTCATATGGTCATTAATGTTTTCCAAGTTTTATACCATGAATTCGGACACTTTTTATAATATGAAACTTACACTTAATGAAATAAAAAAATAACAGCAACATCTGCTTAATTTGGAAACATCGAATTTAACTGGTTTTATTGAAAGCAAATGTATAAACGTACTAAATCAACATAATTTTATGGTTTAGATTAGGTAGAAATAGCTCCTTAAGGTAACAATTGCTGGTGACCACTACTTATAGTCATGGGCATCACCTTTTTAAAAAAAAGTAGTAGTAACGTCACAAAGTCAAGCTGCGGATCAGCGGAGTGAGTAGATTGCTTGTCTGGATGAAAGAGAGAACATTTTTGACTGCTGTCTCTCAATGCCACTGATAAAAGCTGCAACAAGCACTCATTATAACCATAGGTGAATTACATACTGGGCCAATGGTGCCAGTGCCCAGGTGCCCTTGACTATCAGGGGCCCGGGGGGACTTGGACTTTAAGGTCTTGTGGCCCGTCAACTTTGAAATAAAAAGTTTATATATGCTTGAACATCTGAGCCCCACAGCTAGTACAAGGCCCCTTCTATGGCCCTGTGACTGTCAAGGCCCCCTGCCCTCGTATAGGACCCTTTTGCCTTCCTGTTTCTAATTAAAATTTGTTTGGGCTACTCTTTTACCCTATTAAGCAGCACGTATCATATTTGATATATGCCAATCTAAAGCCTTTATGTCATTAACACGATGAAAACTTTGCTAAAAAAAAAAAATGATTATATGTTGTACACATTGTACTAGATGTCTACTGCCTCCTGGTGAAAGCATCCATGCTCTTCTGGAAGTAGAAGACCTTGTAATTTCATTTTCAAAATGGATGACTTTGTGTTTTGATGCACTCTTCTTTTGATGTGAAATCTTTGCTGAATTTGATGAAGTAAAAGTAACAATAATGTTTATATATTGATATTTCACTGATATTTCAAAATTAGTATTTATTGAGTTGAAAACTTAGCTTACTTAAATTTTCATAGATTATTTCATAGAAAAATCATTTTGAGAATGTGTGTATCAAATTTGATTCAATTAGCTTTTGTGGTATATCACTCAATCGTCATTACATTATATTCATGCCCACCAATAAATAAATAAAATAAAAATACAGAAAAAACACAGGGCTTTGAATTTTTTTTTAAAGATATATTTGAAGTCTACAACCTGCTGTGTCATTATAAATAGCTCATGGTTTTATGTTGTTGTATATGATGTGCTGAATTGAAATGACATACATGTTTATAGACCAAGACTGGGCCATGACTTTGATATCTCTGAAAAGCCCACAAGTATGAAGTGTTAGCTAGTATCAGGGGTGAATCTACCAACTACCAACCCAGTATAAGTATACAAATGTATACAATATAAATGTAAGATGTTGACATAGTGTAGGGGTTTATTCACATCGCCCTGCCTCAACTCTCTCCGGATGCACATATGACCACATAGACTGATCGTGTGATTGATTATAGCAGCAACCAATCACTTGAAAGTATATCAGTGATCAATTGCTTGATAGGTCAAAGAAGCGGCCAATGGTGTGATGGGTTACAGCAGCAGCCAATCGCGTACTTGCTGCTGCAACACATGTAGTGTTTAGTTACTTGCGGGCTTAGTTTTTTTCCCTTCCCTTTTTCTGCCCAATTTTTTAATGCCCATTTCCCAATGCGCTCTAAGTTCTCATGGTGGCATGGTCACTTGCCTCAATCCAGGTGGCGGAGGACAAATTTCAGTTGCCTCCGCATCTGAGACCGTCAATCCGCACATCTTATCACATGGCTTGTTGAGCGCATTGCCACGGACATAGCGTGTCACGCTATTCTCCGCGGCATTCATGCATAACTCACCACGTGCCCCACCAAGAGCGAGGAAGTTACCCCATGTGACTCTACCCTCCCTAGTAACTGGGCCAAATTGGTTGCTTAGGAGACCTGGCTGGAGTCACTCAGCACACCCTGGATTCAAACTCGCTCAAACTCGCTTTCAATTAAAATCATTTAATTATCATCATAATCTTTTTCTTGTCATATTCATTATTGTTAATGAAATAACATTTTTCAGATTTTTTTCCAATAAGCATATTAACAAAGAACACGATGGTTTTTAAATAACATTCATGAATTGTCGATAATTTTTCATGCATGCACTATTTTGACAGCACTTCACAGGGTGGACTGGAGTGCTGACAGGGGGTGCTGCAGCATCCTCAGCACCCCTACTTCCCACGGCTATGAATGCAAGAGTAGGGCATATTTTATCTGCACCCTTTTAAAAGTTTCGAGTATTCATACTTGGCGCATTTACAGTGAGACAAGAGTTTCCGCTCCTCGGTTTCTGAGTCTTTTTTTGCCACGCGTAATGAGCTGAACTAAGCAGAAAATACAGCAAAAATGCATTAAAAACCCATTTAACCACATTATCTTTTGCAATACAGGCTTTTATGAAGCATTGTGAAATACTAGAGTGAACCTCTCATATTCTGTGCGAAACAAGACATCTTTTGGGCTTGATGCAAATTCCACACGCAGTGACACACAAACACACATTCTGCTCAGTAAAACTGAATGTATGATTTAAGTTTGTGTTCCCTTTTGTTAATTAAAAAGGGAAAAATAACTTAGATTACAAAAATTACTTTTTTTGGTTGGGGAAATTAAGATATTGATATTTTCACACACAAAAGGAGTGTTTTCCCAAAATGATTGATTAAACTAGATAGGCCTATGTAAAGTTTGTCAAGACAAACTATAATATTGGTTTGACAAAACCTTGTCTGAAAGTTTAATAGTTTTAAATGTATTTTTGACATAAAAGTTAGACATTTTTACATTTCAAAACCAACTCTTTGAAAGGCATTAATGATGCCTTCTTGGGGCTTTTGATGGGAGATTAATAATAGTAGCCAAACTGTAGGTTCTAAAAGACCATCCATCAAATATTCGGAATAGACAAAAAAGCAGTGATTATATTTGATTTCAAGAATTTGATTGGTATTTTTTTTTTACATGTGCATAATTTATAAGTATTTACATTTTCATATGCTAAAATGGTACTGCCTCTTTAAGAACAGTGGCTGTTATGTGAACTTTTTAAAAAAAAGAATAAATTAAAATTGATTATGTGGATCTCAACTTTAAAAGATCATTTAATGTAAAAGATAATTTGCCTGGTGGGCCCTAAAAGAAAATTCAGCTCAGGGCCCTTGCTAGTCATAATACGCCCCTGGTTATAACTTTAAAAAATTCTGGTGCTGAATTGGCACTTATAACACACACAAATGAAATGGAAACCCCTGCTCAAGAAATATTTCTTCTGTATTTGACCCTTACCTGACGAAAGCGATTTCAAAAAGTGGTGGGGACTGGCAAAGGCAAAAAGGGTGGGGACATGTACCACTCATAAATGACCCCTTTGCTTACAGTTTATTGTACCTTTGGCAAAGAAAATGGTTAAACATATCAAAATCTACTATATACTGTATATCTTTGAAGATTCTTGCATAATGTTTTAATATGGGAATGTGCATTTTTTTTAGCCTGACTTTTTTTTTTAGCTAATCGCAAAAGCTGTTTGATTTCACATAATATTGTAGCACTATTAGAAATAGAGACGCTATTCTCTGAGTAATTTATGATCAGTAAATACACTTGCCTAATGTAATACAACCTAAGTCACCAAAATACCCTTATTGTACCACCTATTTCTCTCTGTCTGCTGCTTGGGGTGAACACAACACACACTGAAATGTAAATGATGATTGCTGCTGAAAGCCTTGAATTAGAAGGGTACGTTTCAGAGCCAGAGGGTCCAAAGAGGCCCTGAGAATGTTTGAACAAGGGGGGTTCCTTTTGTATGCAGTCTAATGACCACAGATGTTCCCTTCTGCCTCCATAGAGGTCCCATTAAGCACCCCTCCCAACCCCTCTCCATCACCTTGTACGTGTGTGCTTGTTTCTGTACTTCTCGCACCTGCCAAGGCCCTCTTCACTGAATCACAGCTTGTCTGATGAATTTCTGTAGCATTATAGTGATATACACCATAATACTTAATATACCATGGGATGTACATAATACTCCAAAGTACTTCAAAGATTACCATGGTATTACTATGGTATATGCAAAATATTTGATTCTAGCAAAACCAGACCAGCTTAGGCTGGTTTAAGATGCTTTTTTTTTTTCCACCATGGCTGACCCTCAGTTGGTGACCAAGAAAAGGATCAAGAAAATAAACCCATCTTTACCTGCTCATGTATTTGCATGTATAACAGTCTTTTGTCTCCCTATCACATTTTATGGTCTGGCTTTGTCTTCCTGACCTGGCCAATCTTGACTATGTGATTGTTGTTTTTATAAGATTGCCCTTTAGCTTATTTAGTTTGAGTGAGCAGATTTTCCCACGCTGGCTCTGCTTCTCTGGCTCCAAAATGCTTGTCTTATCATCTGCTTCTTAAGCCGCGTGTTGCTGTGTGCTCTCAGGAGATGTGCTTACCTGTCTGGCAGCTGTCTGTCAGTAAGCCCTTCGCTAAGCCAGCGAGTGTGAGTTGCAGTTTCAAGGTGTGAACCAGTAGGAGGCAGAATAAGCAATGTGAAATTTGTTGGAAATTGGATAGAGAGGCAGCTGTCCTGGCTAGTGTGTTTGAGCTTTGAGTGGTATGCTTGGGTGGCTGTATGCACATTCACAGAATTCATCACATAACAAGGAGCACTTTGGTATTCATGTTTGGTCATGGGGATTTGAGCACCCACAAATGTCTGTCTGTTTAATTAGAATTAAATAAGTGAGGAATCAGAGAGATGTTTAAGCTTACAACGGCTCTACTGACATAATGAATGACAGCTGTACAGTAAATGCAGACCTTCCCTTTAATCAAATTTCTATTTAAGGGAGGCTGAGGCTAGTTTTCACCCTGTTTAATGCAGCGAAAAGGACAGGTTTATTTCGGAAAGTCAATATCTACAGTGGTGGACTGAGAAGAGAAATTGGCCTGGTATTTTACATAGGAACTGGCCCAAAAGTTGTTAAGCGGGGGACAAGTGTGGGTCATTTTTTTGCATATTGCTGCCCCCTTAGGCATATAGCAGCACCGTTTTGAAGCCCATTCGGCCCATTTTGTGAACGTCCCACCGGCTAAAGTGGTATGTGTTGTTTGGCGAATGGACACGTGTGAGCTCCATGTGGGAGGGCCTCACCTAAAAGTTGGAGGGACTCACCTCCAAGTGGGAGGTGCTTATGCCGCAAGTAGGTGATCACCTCCAAATGGGAGGAGTTTATGCTGCAAGTAGATGGAAATCCCTGTCACATCTGAGGCTGGATATTTGTACAGCCCACTTGGTGCTAAAGCCCACTCATTTGGAGTTGGCCCGCCCATTTCAGCTCAGACCTCCGTTTATTACAGACTCGTTTTCTGGGTGAAATGTCCACAGAGGGGCATCAAAAGTGAAGTGAAAGAAATCTGCCATTACAATAAGACAAAATGCACTCATATTAAACATACTTTCTCTGTAAAAAGCCTAAATTCCTAATGCAGTGTTGCTTCTAAAACAAGATAAAGTAAATCAGTGTTGTTTTAAAGGAGTTTTTAAAAATCTTTTTACAGAAAAACATAGAGAGAAATCCCTCTGGGGTTTTGAAGTAAGTTTGGAGCCCTTTTACATGCACCTATTACCAGACATGCTAATATTTTTTCTATAAAGAAAATCCACGTTAAATCAAATATTATTATTTTTTCTATAAAAAGGCCTTTTCAACTTAATGCCCATGAAAACCTCTTTATTCAATACTACAGCATTATTGAGAGTGTGTATTATTGATTTTATGAAACAGATCTATAAATAAGAAGTAAATAAAGAAGTATAATAATAATAAAAAAAAAACAGCGAGAATAGACAATCAGTGTGATTGTCAAACAGTAAAGCATCCCAATGCTGTTATAAGAAATATCAGCACTCTTGGAATGCTGCTTGTCAAATAAGATTAGAGGACCAGACATAAATGTTGTTATTATAATAAAAATATGAATCACGTTTAACAGTAGAGGCACAAAGGCAAGGCACTGTCCCTCATATTGTGGAAGGCAAAGACACACTGACATACATATACACACAAAAAACTGCATCTCATTTCCTTTCACTCTAGTGTTTCATGCCTTTCATCAGTGTTGTACCCATTCACATCACCCATGCCAGTTGTGCAAGGTTTGAATGGGAATCAGTGCCTCTCCACAGTGTGAGCTGTCACTGGACTGCTCATCTGAGTTGCAATCGTTCTGGGTCTTACGCATCATGAAAGGAACAGAAAACAATTATAACAGCACCAAGCAGAGATTAAAAGAATACATGAGGAGGCATGGGACAAGACATGCTGGGGGAAGACACAAAAGAAAGAGGGGGTAGGATCCATGCCGGCTAGAGATGTTATGCATGCAGGCTGTCTAACTTTAATAAGCAGAGAAGGAATGTTAGAGATTTCTGTGTCGATTACACGGGTCTCTGGTGGATGCCCTGCGAGTTTTTGAGGCATTAACTTTACATTAGTGAATGGGAGGTGGCAAAGAACACACAAAGAGGGTTGCAGAGTATAAACGATGAGATACATTTTCCAATTTTATATTAAACCTTGATTTCTGAACTTCAAATCACCAGATAAATAGTTCTAAAACACTACTAAACAGATCCTGTTCACTTAAAGAAATAGTTCACACCAAAATGAAAAGTTTGTCATCATTTACTCACCCTTAAGTTGTTTAAGCTTCAGAATTTAGGCTGTCATTAAAGGGTTAAACTTTTAACACACCGAGTCATGTGACCAAACAACATGGTGCCGATCTCAGCTGAGTTTGTATTTGGGAGATTTATCTGGCAAGAAACTTAAATTATTTTTTTACATTGAAACCTATTTTAATCAAAAGAGTAGTCTCTAGTTTCATCCAATATGACATTTTACAAATGTCGCTTACATTTACATTTATGCATTTGGCAGACACTTTTATCCAAAGCGACTTACAGAGCCCTTATGACAGGGACAATCCCCCGGAGCTAAGTGCCTTGCTCAAGGGCACAATGGTGGTGGCTGTGGGGTTCGAACCAGCGACCTTCTGATTAGCAGCCCTGTGCTCTAACCACCACTCGCTTAATTACAAATGTAAATTAATCACAAAATGGAACACGGTTAAACACAATGACCATGTATGTGGACTATAGGCTAATTTTCCTTAAGATATCCTATATTCACTGTGCATTATCACATTGAAAATCAATGAATGCATCTAAAAGCAGGAAAATGTTTCTTTCAAGTCAAGTTAAAGGCTGTATACAGAGTTAGGGTGAAATAAGGTGCATTTCAAACTGTTCTGAGATCAGTGCAGACAGACAGCACACTGGAGGTTAAGTCATTCCCTAATTAGGGAGCAAGGGAGTATCCTATAACTTTCCTATGTAGCCAAGCACATTCACTTCTAACATCCGGTCAAAAGTTCAGTTTCAGGCTGCAGATGATGTTTGGACTCAGCATGTTTGGCAGACATGGAATCAGTACATAGATTCTGAATTTTTTATGCAAAATTGTATTTAGCATTGTTGGCAGTGATTGGATGATGCTGAACATTACTTTTAATTATTTATGCTAATGTCTGAAAAAAAATAAAAAAATAAATTAAACCTTATAGGGATAGTTCTCTCAAAAATGAAAATTCTCATCATTTACCTAACCTTATGCAAACTCAGATGTTTTTGACTTTCTTTCTTCGGCTGAACAGAAACAAAACTTTTTAGAAGAATATCTCAGGTATGTAGATCTATATAAAGCAAGTGAATGATGAACAAAACTATGTAGCTCCAAAAAGCATATAAAGGCAGCATAAAAGAAGTCCATAAAACTCCAGTGGTTAAATCTTCAGAAGCAATATGATAGGTGTTTGAGAAACAGATAAATATTTAAATCCTTCAAAGTTCTGTCCACCACTCACTTGCATTTTATGGTCCTACTATGCGGAGATATTCTTCTAAAAAATTTTTTTGGTGTGTTCAGCAGAATAAAAAAAGTCATAAACATCTGGAACGGAATGAGGTTGAGTAAATTAGAGATTTGGATTTTTGGGCGAACTATCCCTTTATAGGTTATAGAAGAAGAAAAAAACATATCCTGTCCTGTCATGCCTCTCTTTCCCATGTTAAATATTCCATCAGTTCATGCACTCCAAGTCAGTGGGTTAATATGAAACCACTCTGTTCTTATATAATGCAGAGGCTGTTAAAGGCAGCACACTGGAGTGTT